>JAJHSJ010000012.1:33026004-33520311 GCA_021015155.1 Magnolia officinalis
GTTGTTGCTGAGTGTTTGTAACGCCCTGAAAATCGGGGGTCGAGCATAAACTCAACTCCCGAGTTCCAGAACATCACTTATGCAACAAAATGAATGATGATTGAATGTTGACTGTATTCGTGCATTGAACATGAGTGAGATTAAGCCAAAACAGCATATCATACTCCAGAGACAGTTAAGTTTGCAAGCGGAAGACTGTGATAGATAGATAAAATATAAACTTATGATGAGTCTCCAGAGTGTGATAACATTACCAGGTTAATAAATACAAGTGCAGTTCTAAAATGTACCAAATGTGAGGAAGTGTAATGCCTCTATCCCATGTGCCATAGCCCCGTCATACCTTATCAGGTCTTCATTGACCTGCCAGAGAGATACAGATAGGAGAACTCCTCCTATCATCACAGAAGTAGTCCGGCTCTGCTTCACAAGCATCGCCATCACCTGAAACTCAACAAATCTGGTGGGTGTTCGGAACACCGTCCCGTAACGTGGGAGTGAGTGATCAACTCAGTGGAACAGTAAAGCATAAGTTAACATGTTATCAAATCAATCAAGCAGTAATGATAAAGCAGTACAAATCAAGCATTTCTAACTACTCTTGTTAAATGCAAAAATGATATGACATGATGCTGTATGCCCTTGCCAAACCACCCTCAAGCGACATCATCTTACGTTCGCGAATGCTTACTCCCTCAGTGCGCCACATCTACAAAGCACATGCGGTGCGATGATGCTCATGATTACCAAGTTTTTATTAGTCCATTTCAAACAGCAGTATTGGGAAACTAAGGTACCTCCCTTGTATCATTCCCAAACATGATCCATTCTAGGGTCGTCAATCCTAGATAATCTCATACGATGTTATGGTTTGAGAAGCGTAGTGAAGGCATCGCAAAGGGCTCATCACCCGTCAGCGCGGATACAGATCTCACCGTATGCGGCTCAATTGCTGGCCGTCAGCTCGAGTACAGGTCTCACCGTACTCGGCTCAATCACTAGCCGTCAGCTCAAGTACAGGTCTCACCGTACTCGGCTCAACTCACACTCTAGTTGCTGTGAAAGACTCGTGGCCAATCACAGACCCTTGGAGTGTACTCGATGATACCACGGAGGACTCGTCGCCCGTCAGCACGAGCACAGATCTCACCGTACTCGGCTCTCGCCGAAGTATCGACAGCTCGAATACAGTGTCCCATACCACCGTATTCGGCTCACGAGTTGGTTGCGCAATGGTCACTACGGGGAGGCACATGGCCCCAGCGTAGGCCGACAGCTCGACCACGGTGTCCCATACCACCATGCCCGGCTCATGCGACTTAGCGGATCTAGGTACCATGGTTAAAAGGGGTCGCCACTGGTAAGTTTGGTACCCTAGGTTCAAGCAGTAGCGACCAAACAGGGTGAACATGCATAAGGCAGATCGGGTTACTTGATGAGCTCGACTAGCACGATCGCCCGTTGAGCTGCACGACATGAAGTGCATAAACAACTTCGTGTGGCCTAGCCACTGCCGACAGGCAACGCACGACTCGAGTTCGTCGAACACATCCCACGTGGCAAATGAATCTCAGCCACGAGTTCAATCCCGTTACCGATTGCCTGGACTATAATCATAGCCCCAAACACAATCAATTACAGAGATATAAAGCAGTAATAGATCAGGATTCAAATCATACAATCAGTCTGGTATTATCCGTTTAGGGCTGCCAGGGCTGTTGCACGCACTCGTTGCTCCGCTCCCCCATCACCCATGACGGATCATACAACATAAATATAAATTAAAATATGCATTACATAGTTAAAATCATAAAACAGCTGAGCATGTTATGAAGCACAACACAAGCATGAGTTTGTACATGTTCAAATCCTAATCACACAACTATCAAAGGAGATCATACACATAGTGAAAAGAGGTTGAGAATCATATCTCAACACCCTTATATATTACAATTTGCCAACTACTACACATTCAGACATTTCAAGAAACACTTAAACAAACATACATCAACATACATGACATATGTCGATCACATAGGCATTAGGCCAAATCCTTTCGCTAGGGAGTTGCCCCAAACATAACACGCGTACACCCACGACGGATAGTCATGGCAAGCAGGAATCCAAGTTCCATATCCATTCAGTCATTTCCACAAACACTTGGGCCACACATTTTAGCATATATAGTGTATACTGGCCGTGGCGTGATTTAGGGCAAATCCTTTCGTCAAAGGGATATCGCCATTACAACAATCATATATCCATGACAATTAGTCATGGCGAGCACGAATGAGAATGCTTATACTCATTCAGCCATTTTCACAAACACTTAGAATACACTATTCCAACATACCTAGTGTATGTTAGCAAACATGTATTAGGGCTATTCTTTCGCTAAGCGGTTATTTTATCCGCGTATACCATATTCATACAACAATTAATCATGACAATTATATTTCCAAAATCCGCACGTATGCGGAATTTCTAAAATACGCAATTTCAACATACATGACATTTACACATGAACATGTATTTTTGCGATTCTTTTCGCCAAACTAACATTTTATCCACACATGATATAATCAAACATTAAATAAACATGTCAAACATTTTCCCAAGAAAAATACGTATACGGTATTTATACGTATATCTAGAGTATGTGAAAATCCATATTCTTTATCGCTAATCGAAACGGAAACGGAAAGCACTTTGTACATGTGCATTTGCATACAGATCATGAATCTATCATTATCTGACATTGAAAGCGTTGAAAAACGTAACTTATACGCTTAAAGTCCTCACCTTTGGTCGTAGAATCGTAACGGAGACGATAGGTTTGCTAAGCTTCCGTATTCGGCAGTTTGGCAACCTAGAGAACGAAATAGGTTAGCTATTTCACAACCTACAACAGTCTAAACCCCAAAACAGGTTAGGGTTAGGGTTTCTTACCTAGAAACGGGGCTGGAATCGCCGGAAAGCGATGAGAACGAGATGGTGCAGCCCGTGTGGTGGCAGGGAACGACGGCAGGGAGTTTCTCCCACTTCTCCCTCACTTTCTCTCTCTTTTCCCTCTCTCAAATCCAAATTCGTATGGCTGGAATGGGAGAGGGTTTAAGGTCCTTATATAGCCTCAAAACTCACCGAAATAGACTCCTGTTCAAAGGTTACTGCTAATATAGGTATTCCGTCACTTTCCAGCTCAAAAGGGGTGTTCTGGTAGCCCTCTTGAGCCAAACGTCAGACTTAAGCTCACACTCTGGATCTATGTGGGATTACGTTTTCGACTCGATCGGATTCCCAGATCGCACGTGGCGGACCACTTTCAGTTCAACGGTCAGTGGGCCACGATCCGAAATTCCAAGTACATGTAAATGTTCCTGAAATTTTTCCTGATCCGAGGGTGTAATTTGGTCTGATTCTGACGGTCAGGTTGCTTAATACTGATGCGCAAGCGAAAGGTGCCAGATCACTATTCCAGATATTCTTTTCAAAAGGAATAGTGTTTTTCACACACCCTCGCTCCGGATCGAAATAAATGGCCGTGGGACATCGGAATCATCTGATTTTTGAGATGATTGTCAAGCCCAGTGGGGCGGTCCTAGTTCCTTAGCTTCGTGTTAATCGGACTCCCGATGTGCGATCTAAACCTCATACGAAGTTTCGTTTCATTCCCGAGAGCAGACGGGTAATGAGTTTGGCTTTAGACTTTAGGGTAACCTAGAGTCACAATTTTACAAGTTTTGGGTCTTGCAGATCGTATTAAAGCGATCCCAACGGATTTCATGGCTAATCGAGTTTGCACTTAGTTAACTTTGTTAAATTTCTAAAGGATTTAATCCTAATTGTTTTCTGGTTGAGATGGTACTTAGGCCTTTGCAGTTTGTATATAAAGTGATCCAAGTTTTACTACTTAGCTAGTTTAAGTTAGTGTCTAGGGCGAAAGTGCTTTGAAAAATTGAAAGCACAAGGTAGTAAAGGGTGGGATTTGTGAAGGAAATGGGTTCAGAAGCGATTTTAGACTGTGGGGTTCAGTTCTGACGAAATAATAAGGTATTAAGAGCAACCCATCGCCTAAGGACATCTAATCCCAAATTGGCAAAAATCCGGGATGTTACAATCTACCCCCCTTAAAACAAAATTTCGCCCCCGAAATTGGCTAAGGGTAATAAGGGAAAATTTCTATTATTTCATTTGCCTAAGACTTATTGATTTCAAGTTTCTACGCGTGGTAGGGTAAATACCAGCAGGTTCATTTTAGTCTACCCCCCTTAAAACTTAATTCTTTATCCATTTCTCTTACCCTGATGGTTTGCTACCATTTATTTCTTTACCTATTTGGAGTCTCGACGACAATTCCAACAATTTAGAGTAAGATAACTGTTTTCATTGTTGACCAACACGGAGAGACGGTAATAGTGGGCTCGATCCCGATACATCGATCATCTACCGGGCCAGGGTAGGAAGCTCATCGTATCCCTTCCGAATCCTGGTGGATCCTGGTCGTTCTGCTCGTCAGCAGAGAGTCCATCGGTAGTCACCAGGATTGGAATTGGGTCAAGCCGCGAATGTTTCGCAGTTGTATATTTCAGTAACTCCGTAGTCCGATCATTCTCTAGAGTAGGGAATGTCCATCATTGAAAGGCTCGAATTGTTTATTCTAAGGTTGCCCTTTTAGTCGTAGTCTAAGAGAGTCCTCGTTATCATCTATGTCCAAGGAAATGGTAAATCAAATCTTACTAGATCATCCTAAAACGGTTTCTCATAGTAGGGCAGGCTAGGGCTTCTATAATGTCCGTATTCAACGAGCACCGTTTCGATCCTGGGCCAGTGGGTAGGGTCCACCGCGTTTCCGCTGCGCCACCCAGTTCAAAGAGGTGTATCAGGTGACCTAACTAGATTGGGCTCATAATGTTCTACCCCCCTTAAAAATTTATTTTCACCCTCAAGGCTCAAGAGCTATGCCCTGATCCGTATGTCAGAACAAGGTGTAATTTATAACCTATCCTTGACATGAAATGGGAAATACATTGGTCTGCCTTTCATCGACGATGTGTACGATGGCATTGATACCTATGGGTATCGAGAGGATTCAACAAAGGAACGGGGTCTCGTTCCAACCTATTCAAGCCAACTAACTACGTCCATCACTCAATTATCTTAGTATTGTTAGTCGTTTATATTTCTTAGTCTAGTCAGCAGCCTAGGCTCAACGTATGCGTAGCGGTAATCCACTAGTTGTGATTTAAAGTCTATGCCTCTATGCTAGATGATTTCACTTCATTCTAATACAAGGAAGGGTTTTATTACTTAGGGTTAAAGTTTCTAATTGGAATTGAGCTGCCTGTAGTTGAATTTAACTACGCCCGAGCATTTCACATATGCTCAAACCAACCACAAAGGGGGTTCTAGAGTTCACGTTCTTAATTGGTTGGATTTCCTATATTGTCAAGTCTGTCAAAGCACTGCTCTGGGTCCAAACTCTATGGGTCTATTTGTCAAACAATCATCTACTCAGAAAGCTTAAGCTATCAGAGTGCGGTAGGTTAATGTATATCAAGGGACTTTATTACTTCAACACTATTTGGCAAGTGGTCTTAAGTTGTATTGAATGTGACCGCATTACTAATCCTACCTCGGGATTGGGAGTGACATGGTTGGTAGGAGGGTGGGGGGGATTAAAATTATTAGTATAGGCTTTGGAAAATGAGCGATGTGTTGGGAAGGGTGAGATGGGATTTCCAAATCCCAGGAATCGGAACTCCTAAGTGTAAGAGGAGCAACCTAGGGTATACTGTTTATTGCATACATTTCAAACCTAGTATCGGAAACCATGGGATACACTCAATCTAGGGACCATACCTTACCCATATATTTATTATTACTTTTACAATTCCATCCACCGAATCGCACTTAATGCAATTTGGCCGAACGGGCCCTAAACGTCCTCAAACATCTAAAACATTCTACCAACTACTACACCCATCACATGAAAACGTAAACACCCAAAGGCGGTAACCCATGCAAACTTCAAACAATAGTGTGGATAATTAATCATCCGTGAAGGTGGCCGAACTAAGCTCGGATAGAGCCATGGAAAAATGAATGAAAAGTGATGGAGAAAGAAAAAAAAAAGGCTGGAGGTTTGGTTCTCCACAGATGTGAGCCTCAACAGATGATTGTAAAGGCCCCAACGGACAGGGATTGAAGGAGGAAAATGAGTAGATGGGATGGGTTGAGAGCTTGCACGATTTTAGAGCTTCAAATGAGGCATGTAAGCGCTCAAATGAGAGAGAATGGAGAGGGTAGGGGGTAAGCTATGTTGTAAACATTGTGGAAGGATGGATGGTGTGTGGGTTATGGAAGAAAATGAAAGATTGCAAGGTTTGGAGGGATGGGTTTTGAGAAAAATCGAAAATGGGATGGAGGTGCTTGAAAAGAGGGGTGAAATGAAAAGGGGGTGCTTCCAACCCTATTTATTCTAACCAAAACACAAAACCGCACGTGCCAGCGTGTTGGGGGGGTCAGGCCGACCAAACCCATGGCCGGAATCCCACCAGAACGGCAACCGGGCGGCGGCGCACCGCCCGACCCGCGGCGCCGCCGCGGCCGGACTTGGCCGGAACCGCGCCGCCGCGGTGGGGACCTGTTCTCCATGGTCCCAAGGTGCCAAATGCACCCTGGTTCGACCCTGGGTCCCATCGGTTTTAAGTGGAGAGGCCCTCGACTCCGATTCGCTCCATTTCGGGTATTTTCGGAACAATCAGACATATCTTACAATCCGGAATGAGTTATCTGACATAAAACATATGAATTTGGGGTAGAACGAGCTAATGAAGCCAACCAACCCAGCTATGCCGGGTTGTGCAGCCCGAAATTGCGAGAAAACCCACCGATTGACGGTCATTTCCCCGTTTAAATTTCGTTTTGCTAAAGTAGTAGTTTTAGTTTGATTTCTCTTCATCCATTAGGCTTTAGGAGTTGTGCCCAATGAGAAAAGGGTTTATAATAATTAGGAGAACAATTTGGTGAAGTCGTTTAGGACACTTACTATTTTTTTTTAACCGAAAACCTTACCCACTAGTAGACATCACGACCCATAGTAAGTCGCGAATTCTAGAAGTTTTAGTTGTAGTTTGTTCCTGATTTCTTTCCCATTACCTGGTATCCTTATTTAAAGGGTTGTGAACTCGTTTTTTAAGCATTCATTAATCAATTTCGAATTTATTAGAATGTAGTTCTGCTTTCTCCTCTTGTAGATTCGAGAAGTCCAGAGAAGCTCCAAGGATTCGGAGTAGTTATCCTCATCACGTTTATCGCACATTTTCCTGATTCTCCATGATTGGGATGAGGTGGATTGTGATCTAGACCCTTCACTAGACAACCTAGAAACGTTTTTAAGGTCGACCCGTGCGACAGACTCGATTCGGCGTTCGTTTTCAGTGAAATAGCCGTTGGACTGAACAGGGATGCCTAGACTGTTTCTACATTCCGTCGCTCCCTCCTAAGTCAGAGTGCGTCAGTGTGCGTCGTGTGACCATAACCCAGGTCCGGTTTAATCAAAATCATGCTCTGATACCATCTTGTAACGCCCTGAAAATCGGGGGTCGAGCATAAACTCAACTCCCGAGTTCCAGAACATCACTTATGCAACAAAATGAATGATGATTGAATGTTGACTGTATTCGTGCATTGAACATGAGTGAGATTAAGCCAAAACAGCATATCATACTCCAGAGACAGTTAAGTTTGCAAGCGGAAGACTGTGATAGATAGATAAAATATATAACTTATGATGAGTCTCCAGAGTGTGATAACATTACCAGGTTAAATAAATACAATTGCAGTTCTAAAATTTACCAAATGTGAGGAAGTGTAATGCCTCTATCCCATGTACCATAGCCCCGTCAATACCTTATCAGGTCTTCATTGACCTGCCAGAGAGATACAGATAGGAGAACTCCTCCTATCATCACAGAAGTAGTCCGGCTCTGCTTCACAAGCATCGCCATCACCTGAAACTCAACAAATCTGGTGGGTGTTCGGAACACCGTCCCGTAACGTGGGAGTGAGTGATCAACTCAGTGGAACAGTAAAGCATAAGTTAACATGTTATCAAATCAATCAAGCAGTAATGATAAAGCAGTACAAATCAAGCATTTCTAACTACTCTTGTTAAGTGCAAAAATGATATGACATGATGCTGTATGCCCTTGCCAAACCACCCTCAAGCGACATCATCTTACGTTCGCGAATGCTTACTCCCTCAGTGCGCCACATCTACAAAGCACATGCGGTGCGATGATGCTCATGATTACCAAGTTTTTATTAGTCCATTTCAAACAGCAGTATTGGGAAACTAAGGTACCTCCCTTGTATCATTCCCAAACATGATCCATTCTAGGGTCGTCAATCCTAGATAATCTCATACGATATTATGGTTTGAGAAGCGTAGTGAAGGCATCGCAAAGGGCTCATCACCCGTCAGCGCGGATACAGATCTCACCGTATGCGGCTCAATTGCTGGCCGTCAGCTCGAGTACAGGTCTCACCGTACTCGGCTCAATCACTAGCCGTCAGCTCAAGTACAGGTCTCACCGTACTCGGCTCAACTCACACTCTAGTTGCTGTGAAAGACTCGTGGCCAATCACAGACCCTTGGAGTGTACTCGATGATACCATGGAGGACTCGTCGCCCGTCAGCACGAGCACAGATCTCACCGTACTCGGCTCTCGCCGAAGTATCGACAGCTCGAATACAGTGTCCCATACCACCGTATTCGGCTCACGAGTTGGTTGCGCAATGGTCACTACGGGGAGGCACATGGCCCCAGCGTAGGCCGACAGCTCGACCACGGTGTCCCATACCACCATGCCCGGCTCATGCGACTTAGCGGATCGAGGTACCATGGTTAAAAGGGGTTTCACTGGTAAGTTTGGTACCCTAGGTTCAAGCAGTAGCGACCAAACAGGGTGAACATACATAAGGCAGATCGGGTTACTTGATGAGCTCGACTAGCACGATCGCCCGTTGAGCTGCACGACATGAAGTGCATAAACAACTTCGTGTGGCCTAGCCACTGCCGACAGGCAACGCACGACTCGAGTTCGTCGAACACATCCCACGTGGCAAATGAATCTCAGCCACGAGTTCAATCCCGTTACCGATTGCCTGGACTATAATCATAGCCCCAAACACAATCAATTACAGAGATATAAAGCAGTAATAGATCAGGATTCAAATCATACAATCAGTCTGGTATTATCCGTTTAGGGCTGCCAGGGCTGTTGCACGCACTCGTTGCTCCGCTCCCCCATCACCCATGACGGATCATACAACATAAATATAAATTTAAATATATGCATTACATAGTTAAAATCATAAAACAGCTGAGCATGTTATGAAGCACAACACAAGCATGAGTTTGTACATGTTCAAATCCTAATCACACAACTATCAAAGGAGATCATACACATAGTGAAAAGAGGTTGAGAATCATATCTCAACACCCTTATATATTACAATTTGCCAACTACTACACATTCAGACATTTCAAGAAACACTTAAACAAACATACATCAACATACATGACATATGTCGATCACATAGGCATTAGGCCAAATCCTTTCGCTAGGGAGTTGCCCCAAACATAACACGCGTACACCCACGACGGATAGTCATGGCAAGCAGGAATCCAAGTTCCATATCCATTCAGTCATTTCCACAAACACTTGGGCCACACATTTTAGCATATATAGTGTATACTGGCCGTGGCGTGATTTAGGGCAAATCCTTTCGTCAAAGGGATATCGCCATTACAACAATCATATATCCATGACAATTAGTCATGGCGAGCACGAATGAGAATGCTATACTCATTCAGCCATTTTCACAAACACTTAGAATACACTATTCCAACATACCTAGTGTATGTTAGCAAACATGTATTAGGGCTATTCTTTCGCTAAGCGGTTATTTATCCGCGTATACCATATTCATACAACAATTAATCATGACAATTATATTTCCAAAATCCGCACGTATGCGAATTTCTAAAATACGCAATTTCAACATACATGACATTTACACATGAACATGTATTTTTGCGATTCTTTTCGCCAAACTAACATTTTATCCACACATGATATAATCAAACATTAAATAAACATGTCAAACATTTCCCAAGAAAAATACGTATACGGTATTTATACGTATATCTAGAGTATGTGAAAATCCATATTCTTTATCGCTAATCGAAACAGGAAACGGAAAGCACTTTGTACATGTGCATTTGCATACAGATCATGAATCTATCATTATCTGACATTGAAAGCGTTGAAAAACGTAACTTATACGCTTAAAGTCCTCACCTTTGGTCGTAGAATCGTAACGGAGACGATAGGTTTGCTAAGCTTCCGTATTCGGCAGTTTGGCAACCTAGAGAACGAAATAGGTTAGCTATTTCACAACCTACAACAGTCTAAACCCCAAAACAGGTTAGGGTTAGGGTTTCTTACCTAGAAACGGGGCTGGAATCGCCGGAAAAGCGATGAGAACGAGATGGTGCAGCCCGTGTGGTGGCAGGGAACGACGGCAGGGAGTTTCTCCCACTTCTCCCTCACTTTCTCTCTCTTTTCCCTCTCTCAAATCCAAATTCGTATGGCTGGAATGGGAGAGGGTTTAAGGTCCTTATATAGCCTCAAAACTCACCGAAATAGACTCCTGTTCAAAGGTTACTGCTAATATAGGTATTCCGTCACTTTCCAGCTCAAAAGGGGTGTTCTGGTAGCCCTCATTGAGCCAAACGTCAGACTTAAGCTCACCCTCTGCGGATCTACGTGGGATTACGTTTTCGGCTCGATCGGATTCCCAGATCGCACGTGGCGGACCACTTTCAGTTCAACGGTCCGTGAGCCACGATCAGAATTTCTGAGTACATGTAAATGTGTATGAAATTTTTCCTGATCCGAGGGTGTAATTTGGTCTGATTCTGACGGTCAGGTTGCTTAATACTGATGCGCAAGCGAAAGGTGCCAGATCACTATTCCAGATATTTTCTTTTCAAAAGGAATAGTGTTTTTCACACACCCTCGCTCCGGATCGAAATAAATGGCCGTCGGACATCGGAATCATCTGATTTTTGAGATGATTGTCAAGCCCAGTGGGGCGGTCCTAGTTCCTTAGCTTCGAGTTAATCGGACTCCCGATGTGCGATCTAAACCTAATACGAAGTTTCGTTTCATTCCCGAGAGCAGCGGGGTAATGAGTTTGGCTTTAGACTTTAGGGTAACCTAGAATCACTAATTTACAAGTTTTGGGTCTTGCAGATCATATTTAAAGCGATCCCAACGGATTTCATGGCTAATCGAGTTTGCACTTAGTTAACTTTGTTAAATTCCTAAAGGATTTAATCCTAATTGTTTTCTGGTTGAGATGGTAATTAGGCCTTTGCAGTTTGTATATAAAGTGATCCAAGTTTTACTACTTAGCTAGTTTAAGTTAGTGTCTAGGGCGAAAGTGTTTTGAAAAATTGAAAGCACAAGGTAGTAAAGGGGTGGGATTTGTGAAGGAAATGGGTTCAGAAGCGATTTTAGACTGTGGGGTTCAGTTCTGATGAAATAATAAGGTATTAAGAGCAACCCATCGCCTAAGGACATCTAATCCCAAATTGGCAAAAATCCGGGATGTTACAGTGTTCCAGCAACAGGTGAGAGAGAGAGAGAGAGAGAGAGAGAGAGAGAGATAGGAAAAGAAGAAAAGAGAAAGAAAGGAAGGAGAGGGAGATAGAGAGTTTGGGGTTCTTGATGGCTACCAAGTCGACTCGGCGGAGTTGGGCTGAGTTTGGGTTGGCCCACTCGAGCCTTGTATCTGCCGAGTGACATAAATCCAAGATTTGACTCAATCGGACTTCAGACGTGCTATCTAGCGGGCTACACAACTAGGTTGTTTGACCAAGGTGAGGATTTCCACCTCTTTTCATCAATCAGATTTGTCATTTACTTTTGTTATTAATATCGTTGTTAAAAATATAAATAAATACTACACTGTCTTAATTAGTGTTGTTGTTATCATCAATTAAAATTCTATTATTAATCAGGATGATTACTATTAACATGTTATGCTAATATTAGTTATCACAGATGAATCTACCATTAATGATATTAGCATGGCGTCCATCACTTGAGAATATTGTCTTTAATAATAGGTTAAACTATTTATTACGATTATAATACTAATTATTACCATGGTCACAAATATTAGTTATATCATTAACGTTAAAGTATAACTAACCATATTATTATTATACTGTATTTAAGCTACTCATACATCCTAGATCTATTCCTATAACTAAACCCTATGATGAAAACCCTAAGCCCTACACAAAACCCTAAACCTAGGCAATCCAAACCCTAAGTTAAGACCCTAACCTTAAATAGTGTGTAAACTTGGGTCTAATGGTACAACTTTGCAATTAATGGTAGGAATTGATTCGAAGGAAGCACCCATTTCTTAGCGATGGTGCAGGCAATTCAAACATAAGGTGAGGACCCACCCTTGGAGTTTCCCACTTGATTTCATCAATCTAGATATAGATGATGGCATGATTCCCTTAACTGAGTTGCTTACTTTCGTATTGAATATGCTAGCTTGTTGTATAGTTAATTCATATGTTGGACGACAAATGTTTCTTTTAAATTATAACATGTATGAATGGTTCGATGATAACATGTTATCCTTTATTATATGCGTATTAATTTATTTATATGCTACCACTTGTGCTTGAATGATGAACTAAATGGAAATTACCTTAGACTTATGATCCTGCGGTGCACATTTGACTTTGTGGCTTGGATGGGTCATTGGTACCCTTTATGACTTATTGGTTATATTTACACATCTGTTGTTCCATAGCCATCTTGCGAAGTTCAGTCATACCATGATTTTCAGGTGGAGCTGAAGTTCGTTTATCGATTTTATAGCCATCTTGTGGTGTTCACATACGATATAATTTCCGGTGGTCTAGAGTTGCATGTTTGTTTTTCCTAGCCATCTTGCGGTGTTCGGTTGTACCATGATTTTCGGGTGGAGCTGAAGTTCGCTTATTGATTTTCTAGCCATCTTGCGGTGTTCACGCACGACATGATTTCAGGGTGGTCCAGGGTTTGTATGTTGTTTGTCTCTTCATCTGCGGTGTCAGTCGTACCATGATTTCCGGGTGGAGCTGAAGTTCGCTTATCGATTTTTGAGCCATCTTACAAAGTTCACATACGACATGATCTCCGGATGAAGAAAAGGTTTGAAGTTTGGTTTTCTATTCACCTTTTTCACTTATACCATGATTTCTGGGTGGAGCTGAAGTTCGCTTATCGATTTTCTAGCCATCTTGTCGAGTTCACATACAATGTGATTTCAGGTGAAATAGAAAGTCATATGGTTAAGTGTTTGATTTTCTGGATGTATTCCTTTATATTGCGATTGCTATTATATTCTGCTTATGATGAGATTCCGTTGATTTACTAAGTTTTTTAGTATAGTTCATGATTATGAAGTGCCTTGTTTAATATATCCATTTTCATGACTTGCGATCTATATGGGATAACGAATGATGAGTGTGCAATCTTAGAGGGTGCTCCTCACTGCGATAGACATTGATGCTATCAAACCGTAACAGTGGATGTAGGTGTAGAGCGAGCCTATGTTGTTCACTGGGTTGCTGCGTAGATCGGGTAGCTGGGAAGCTAGAAGGTGTCCATACAGCCCATATAGAGCTCCATCATTAAATGATATATTTTTGTTCCTGTTTAATGAACCTTGTATTTGGAATTGTATAAGTCCTGTATGGGCGCCACATTTGAAAATTCGGTGATGATCAGAATGTTTTTATTCAATGCATGGTTTATTCTAGCTGTGTTGCTGTTAATTCTGATTAATGACAAACGGTTCAAATATACACTAGATTTTATAGGCTAACACTCGGGTTTTTGGGAAACGGGTTATATACTCGAGTCCTGAAAACACGGGGCGTTATAGTTGGTATCAGAGCGAGTCTAGATAAACTAGGCCTTGGGAAAAACAGGACTTATATGACTTCAAATACTCAAAAGTTTCGTTGATGAAATTAGAGACTTGAAGTTAGGATTAATTCCCTTAGCATTAAGGTGCTTTATGAATCTAGAAATATAAATTTTAGGACCCTTGTAATTTCTAGGCTTAGTCATTTGAACTTAGAAAAAAAAAACACTTAGGTTCCCTTGTAAATTATAGTTGTTTGAACTTAAGAACTAAACTCAGGTATCGTAGGGAAACAAGTACCCACCATGTTGTGCATTAAATCAAATATATGCACTCTGCGAACTTAAGGAATCAGACTGGGACTTTGTAATTTGAATCCCCTAATACATCTCTTTGATCAGAAACAACAGCTCTCGTATGTTCCAACAATTAAAAATAATTAATAGTGAAAATTTAGAATTTTAGGTGAAATTTTAACCCTAGACTAGGTTTGTTGAGACTAGCTTTGAAATTTTAGGTAAGTTTAACATATTTTAAACCCAAATCCTCATGCTGAAATGCTAGGGCCCTAGATTTTTGCATATCGCTTAGACAATCAGAGTGCGCAATGAAAGCGTAATAGGCCACATACACTTACCCCTTATGAAAATAGAAGACTATATGATATTTTTTAAAAAATCCTGAATAATTGGGTTCACGAACTGACGGAATCATATTTAAACGAAGTGTACGCGGCTTGATCTTAATTCTAAATCCTAGAAAATTCTAACGACCTCAATGCCCTGATCAAGCAGAAGGTCAAGATCCACTAGGATTAGGAATGGATACCAAGGAACTCACTGCCCTGATCAGGCAAAAGATCGTTGTATCAGGCTCAGACCAACCATAGTCATCTGTTTGTGTTAACCTAAATACCGAAAAAATAAAACTACTAATCTTCTTTTAGATGATGTGTAACTGTCATTGCGAACTTCACACATACACACACAAATATATAAATATATACTAAAACTCTTCTTCAAGTCGGGTGAGCAAATCCTTAATCTTAATTGATAGTAAAGGAAATTGGGATGACCATAATCAAATCTCGTGGGCGAGATTCTTCTTTAAGGGAGTTAGATTGTAACAACCCCAGTCCTAACAATTGATCGTAAACACTTAGAGACACAGAAAACAGATTGTCTTCGTCCCATTTGTAGAAGTATTGAATTTCAAGGACAAAATTCTCTTTAAGTGGGGAAGATTGTAACGCCCCGCAATTTCAGTACTCGAGTGTTACATTGAATGTCGTTCTTCAACTGATCGAAGGTTGTACTCGATTAGTCGAGGGCCCTGTTCGACTGGTCGAGCATGGGCTTCGACTGGTCGAGGGTGCTAGATTTTAGTTGTTGGACTTCGAGTCAAGCAACCCTCGACTGGTCGAAGCCCCCTCTTCAACTGGGCGAGCAGTCTACTCGACTTGTCGAGGAAGCAATAGAAAAATTCATTTTTTTGAATTTAAACTTGGACTGGTCGAAAATTTTCTTAGACTGGTCTAGCCATGTTCACAACCCTAAGTGTAAGGTCGTGATGTAGTAATAATCTCGATGAGACCAAGGTCGAATCCATAGGCAGTAATCTCGTGTGTTTTCTGAAAGTAACTGGAAGAAGGATGAAAACCTAAATCTAAAATATTTGAGAGTAATTGTGAGAGAATTAATGAAAAACTTAAGAAATTCAAAGGTGGGAAACTAGGGTTTCTAAAGATCCAATTATAAAGATCAGGGAGATCTATGCTTCACACCATTGGTATTGGAGTCCCATCCTATCCAATTGGAAGATATCTCAGTAAAATCAAATCTGAACTTCCTTTGACCTAGTTCTCAATGGATGAGAGGTGTGAGAACTGGAAGTGATTCTGTCACAAAACCATGCCCAGGTGATAAGGCAAACAACAGGATTTACCAATCCCATAACCAATCTAGGAGAATAGTGAAAGTTATGGATGATTTCAACATCCAACCATGCCCAAGGGACGATGGAGAACAATAGGATTTCCTAATTTCACAATCTCAATACATGAAAGAATATATACTCAAAGCTATCGTAGATCTGTTGTAATTTGAGTCACAACAAACCATTAAAAACTAAAAGTATTCCTTATAATCAAACTAAAATCAAAGAGAGTTTAATATAAACATGAATCAAAACAATAGAAATATCCCATCACGCTACAAGCTTCACCTCTTAGCCCTAGCTAAGAGGTTTAGCCAACTATAGACATGATTGAACTAGAATCTCTTAATAAAAGCATAAAAATTATAAGGAAAGGGAAGAAAAACTCTTGGTGATGGCTTCTCCACGCTTTTGCTCCAATCCTCAAACCCTAGATGATGCTTAAGGATGCCCTAGGGACCCCTATTTATAGTTTTAGGCCTTAGACTTTCGCACCGAGTAGAAATTTCTGAAAATCATCTCAAACTTACACGGTCCGCGCAACTTTTGTGTAACTCTCGACCGGTCGTGGGACATCCTCGACCGGTAGAGGTTCTCCTTCGAATGGTCGAGCAGGACGAGAATTTTGAGGTTTTACTCGCTGGAGTTCGAGTCAAGACACCTTCGACCGGTCGAACAGAGGCCAGGACTGGTCGAGCCGGAGCTGGGACTAGTCGAAGATGGCCGAATTTCACTTCAAAACTCCAATTTTCTTCATTCTGGACTTGGTTTTCTTGGATCTTTAGTATGTGCATTCTTCATTCTTGGTTTCATCAGATCCATTCTTGGCTTTGGTGATTCTTGAGTATTAAATCCATACTTTTAACATCATTTTCAATCTAAGCTCTTAAATTCACCTTGCAACACAAACATTATTAAAATAGAACATTAAGCATTATCATGTTCATAAAACTAGGTAATAGATGGGGTCTAATATGCAATATTTGACCCTCAACAAGACACAGCTTAGACTAGTCGAACCCGAGCCTAGACTATTCGAACTTAAGCCTAACAAAAGTATAAAAACCTATATAATTTTGTCTTTTGAAAGTACCTAAGTCTAAGGTCTTTCTAGGGTCTTTTATACCTAAAAAGACTGAACATTGATGTTTGAAACTTATTCTTCTACTTAATTCTTCAATAGAACATGTAGTTGAAGATGGAGCTTGATCTTCTACTAGAAGTATAGCAAAACTTGAACTTAGTAAAGCTTGAACTTTCCATCTTAGTCTACTTCATGACTTGCACTTCAGTAAGGTCTTGAACCATAGTTGAACTTACTTGACTTGAGACTTGAATTTCCATCTTAATCCACATTAGACGGACCACTTCATAAGTTGTTTTGTGTAAACAAAATTTAACAAACAAAGGTGTGTTTTACACAATATATCACTTACAGCTACCCATGTATATCTGGTGAAATCATCAACAATGACCAGAAAATACTTCTTTCCACCTCTACTCTTCATTCTAGTTGGCCCTAATAAATTCATATGGAGTAGTTCTAGAGGTTTGGTCGTGTCTAAGGAGTTCACTTTCTTGTGACTACTCCTGATTTGTTTGCCAATTTGACATGCACCACAAACTTTTTTTTATCTTTTTCAGCTTGGGTAAGCCACGTAAGTGATATCTTTTACTCAATTTATATAGATATCTATAGTTCACATGTCCAAGACGTTTATGATGTAACATGAATGGTTTGATGAGAAAGAGTTATCAATTATATAGCAATTCTCAGATGCATTTAATATTACACTACCCTTCTCATTCATAATCTCACATCTGTGATTTGAAAATTTCACATTGTGTTTATTATCACAGATCTGAGATATGCTCAAAAGATTATATTTTAATTCTTCAACATAAAGCACATTTTCAAAGAGAGGTAAATTAAGAAGTTGTACATTACCTTGGCCTATTATTTTATAGTTACTTCCTTCTCCGAAAGTGACTAAGCCACAAATTTACTTCTTTGATATTGGTGAATATAGCCTTATTACCTGTCATGTGTCTAGAACATCCACTATCCAGGTACCATCCTGAGTGGCTAATAGCTTTGAAAGTTGTGTGGGCTACAAGACATGTAACCTTTAGAACTCATTTCATTACGGTTCTAGGTTTAGGAGTATCTCTTGATTTTCGCTGCATTTGAGAGTTAGGATTTCTCCTTTTTCTATTAACTTCAATTTCATTTGAGTTGGATTTCAGAAGCTATTTGAACAAGTCCACAATTTTTTCAGTTAAGGGTGAATTAATATTCCTTTAATGTTTATAGTTGATGGCATTATTATTTATTTTAGGAACTTGAAAGGGTTTTGAGTTTTTGAAATCATTACGATTGAAATCTATTAAAGTCTTACCTTTAAAGTTTGAGGATTCTCCTCTTACGAAGATAGAAGCAGAATCCTTAGTTTTCAAAGAATTGTCTTTAATATAACCCAGACCAAACTTGTCACCACACCGTATCAATGAGGTTAACAATTTTTCAAGCTTTTGGTCACCAATGGCATATTTCCAAGTGTTCTTTGAACTCAGAAGGGAAGAAACTTCAAGTTTTAGTTTTTCATTCTCTGTTTTGAGTTTCGAATTTTTGCAATTCAGAAGATTTAAAACTTAAATCTAATTTTGATTTTTCAAAACAATCAGAAAATGAGATTTTCCTAAAACCACTTTTTCAAGTTCTTCTTTTAGTTTAGCATATTTTTCTTTTTGAATTTTCAACTTAACAGCAATTTTACAACTCTCACTGTATAGGGCACTGTAGGCATCTTAAAGATCGTCTTCATTTTCATTTTCAGGATCACTTCTGAGATTTTCATAGTTAGATATATTACAACTATTAAAAAAAGTCACTCTAGCAATAGTCATAAAGGCTTTCACATCATTTGTATTTGCATTTTCTTGGTCTGATTCATCAAACTCAGAAGTACTTGATTCATCCCAAGTAGTTATTATGCCCTTTCTTTTAGACTTATCCTTTTTAGGACATTTATTATCAAATGCCCATATTCATGACAGTTGAAACATTGATTGTCCTTTGTTTTAGATTTCCAAGAATTAGATTTTCCTTTTCTTTTATCAGATGGTTCTAAAAAATCTGTTCTTTCTTGTTTTTGAAAATTTTATAAAATTTCTTAGCTAATATTGTTATATCATCTTCATTTTCTTCAAAATTAAAATTAGTATTATTTTCTTTTGAAATAGATTTAAAAGATTTAAGAGCAATGGTTTTTGCTTTAGGAGCCTTAAAATTTAACTCATATGTTTGCAGAGAGCCAACTAACTTTTCAACCTTCATAAGATCGATATCTCTTAATTCATGAAAAGCAATAACCTTATAATTGAATCTGACAGGAAGAGATCGCAGTATTTTTGCATAAACTTTGCTTTCTGAGATTCCATCTCCTAGACCCCACATGGAATTTACTATGTCATTCAATTTCGTATAAAACTCCATGAATGTTTCGTTTTCTTCCATACGAATTTCCTCAAATCTGGTTATAAGGATTTGAACTTTTCATTTCTTGACAATAGTTGTTCCTTCATGTGTCATTTTGAGAATGTCCAATGCTTGTTAAGTTATATCACATGAAATAATTCTTTTGAATTCATCAGGCGATAGAGCACAAGTTATGGCATTTAAGGCTTTAACATTAGCACTGCTTTCACTTTTCTGACCTGCAGTCCATAAATAAAATATAGTTTCTCTCATAAATTTGGATCCATCCTCGGCTACTACTTCAGTCATAGGAGATTTCCATTTAGTCACAGTGGCTTGCCACACACTTTCACCTAAGGATTTTAGAAAAAATCCTCAGTCTAGCTTTCCAGTATGAATAATTAGAGTCATCAAAAGGAGGTGGCCCAGTAATAGATAAACTGTCGAAATTTGACATAATAAAGCTCTGGATTTTAACTCAAGGAAGTTAATCTAAAAAATAGAGCAACCTGCTTTGATACCACTTGAAAAGGAGAGCTAAAGAAGTTCTAGATGGGGTGTGAATAGGACTATGCCAAATAATCGAATAAATTAAATGTTGAATAATAAATAAATTAGATATCTCAATTGCCTAAGTATTGAAACGTTGATTTCAATTGATTCGTAGGACAACCTTCACTTAAAAGTTTAGGCATGACAACCTTATTTCACGAATACTTTTAAAATCAAAATCCCAAACATTGCAGGAATAAATAAAATTAAATATTACAATCATTCATCACTTCAACTGAAATGAAAATACAATCATTTACCACAAAAAAGATAAAAGCATTCACCACAAACACAGAGAATTATAGTGGTTAGGTGTGTCAACAACTGTTCTAAAACAGCCACACCTATTCCATTCCTAAAATTACTCTCCACGTAATCTTGTCTTTCACTATGAAAAAGGTTTTCTCAGGGTCACCTTAAAACCTCATATAGTTGTGATTTTACCGGGCTATCACAAACAAAAACCCTTACTGAGATTTTTAGGCTATCTTAGACAAAACCTACACTGAGATTTTCTAGCTATCTCTGAAAAACCAAAATAAGAATTGAAGGTATACTTATCTTCACTGTAGAAAAAGTTGTAGCCGAAGAACCGCTTTTCTTGAATGTCGAATGTTCAATGTTTAGTAATATAGAAAAGGTCTAGGGTTCTATTGATTTTAATTAAGTTTAAACCAATGGCTAGTTAAGTTAATTCTCTTAAATCTCAAAGAAAGAAGAGTATTCACTCTCTTTAGAATTAGAATGACAGAGTCTGAGATTAAGGGAATTAAACAAAAGCTATAAAAAATATTTTATAAATACCATTCAATAGCTTGTGAAAAACTGAAGCTTCTCTCACTCTCTCTCTTGCAGAAGAATTTTAAAGATAATAATTGATATTTCGGATTGAGAGAAAACCTCAATTTATAGGCAAAGAAGTTGAATCTTCGATTGGCCTAAGACAGTCTTTGACTAGACCTAGCACCGATTCTGTTCCAACGGATTTCCATATTTGAGCAGGATAAGATTTATTCGATCTTTAACCAGTAGAAGGCCCAGTTTGAC
Organism: Magnolia officinalis; assembly: GCA_021015155.1. NCBI lineage: Eukaryota > Viridiplantae > Streptophyta > Magnoliopsida > Magnoliales > Magnoliaceae > Magnolia > Magnolia officinalis. Next base: position 33,047,028 of record JAJHSJ010000012.1, read on the forward strand.
TGGTCGAAGAGCTCTATTCGACTGGTCAAAGGTGGTCTTCGACTGGTCGAATATGCCAAAATCTGAACTGATTTAGTTGCTGGACTTCGAGCAGAAAACCCTAGGTGTAACGCCCTGAAAATCGGGGGTCGAGTAACAACTCAATTCCCGAGTTCCAAAACATCACTTATGCAACATATATGCTTATGATTGAGTGTTATCCGTGTTAGTGCGTTAATCATGAGTGGGATTATACCAAAGCAGTAATTCATACTCCAGATCATGTTGTAAAACGCAAGCGGAAGACTGAAAGACATAAATAAACGTATATAAGTCAAAAGATCACGATCGGTCTCCAGAATATGAATACATTACTGAGTCACCATATACATATAATAATCTCAAAATCAAAATGTCAAACAGTACAACTACAATGATAATCCCTGTAGCCCCGTCGATCCGGATAGCCTAAGCGAAGTCGACGGAGAACTGCATATATGAGAACTCGTCCTGATCGTCATAGTAATCAGGCTCCGCCTCTTGGGTCACGTCGTCATCTGAAATCAAGACAGAGTCTGGTTGGTGTTTAAAACACCGTCCTATAACGTGGGAGTAAGTGATCAACTCAGTGGAACTATACAGCAAAGGTTAACATGTTATTAATTCAGTCAAGCAGTAATGATAAAGCAGTAAAATTAAACATCCCTGAATATTCTTATTAATGCAATAATGATATGAATAATGATGCATACCTTCGCCTACACTCCCTTGTGTGGCACTATCTTACGGTCATCACTTTATGCATGTAAAATAGCACCTATGTCAAGAATAAATCATTAACCGACATTGAAAGCCTTGAAAACCATAACCTATACGTGTATAGTCCGTATCTTATGCCGGTAAACGCGTAACGGAGTCATTTTAGACACTTAGTCTTTGTCAACGGCGGATTGGCGACCTATAGCATGAATTAGATTAGCTATTACATAACTTACACTATCTGAAACCCTAAAACAGATTAGGGGTTGGATTTCTTACCTAAGAATGGGATCGGAATCGTCGGAATAGCGATACAGAAAAGCTGGTTCAGCCCATGGAGTGATGGGATTGAATCCCAGGGATGAACTCCAACTCTCTCTCTCTCTCTTTCTTTCTCTTTCCTATCTTCTCTCTCCTAGGGTTTCCCAAATTCGTATGGGATGAGAGAGTGAGGGCTTAAGGCCCTTATATAGGCTTAAAACTGATGGAAATGGCCCCAGGGCCAAGGTATACTTAGGTTATAGCTAAAGGGAGTCTGTTTCAGCTCAACGGAGCACTTCCGGAGCCCCCCCTTGAGCCAAAGGTCGGACTTAAGCTCCCTGACCATGGATCTAGGTCGAGTTAAGTTTTCAGTCCGATCGGATTTACAGATCGCCCGTGGCGGACCAGTTTCAATTCAACAGTCCACGATCACCGATCAGGGCCACAAGTACACTGACCTGTATATGAAATTTCTCCTCATCCGAGGGTGTATTTGGGTCAGATTCTGACGGTCTGAATCCTTATATTCGGCCCGCAAGCGACAAGTCCCAGATTACTTAAATTTAGATTTTTATTTCTAAGATATCCACGTTTCTCACACACTTCACTCCGGGCTTAAGCGAATAGCTTCGGGACACTATCTGGATTTGATTTCCCAGATGGTTGTCAAGTCCAGCAAAGCGGTCCTAAGCGCTTAGTCTCGTGGTCATTGGACTTTCGATGTGCAGTCTAGCTCCGATATGGAGTTTCAATGTGCTCCTGAGAGCAACTGGGTAATGAGATTGATCCTAGATTTCAGGGTAACCTAGCGTCACTGATTCTACAAGTTTTGGGTCTTGCACATCGTATTTAAAGTGGATTAAGCAGATTTCGTAGCTAATCTAGTTTAGCACTTAATTAATTTTGTTTAATTCCTAAAGGATTTGATCCTGAGTGATTTCTGACTGAGGTGGTACTCGGGTCTTTGTACGGATTTTTCTGGGACGTTACAATCTACCCCCTTAAAGAAAAATTTTGTCCCCAAAATTGTTTAAGGGTAATAAGTAAAGGTTTTCAGGTTAGTTCTGTTGGTTTCAGGTTTATATACGTGTTAGGGTATATAACAGCAACACTAGCCTAGCTCATATCGGTTTACCCCCCTTAAAAGTTTTTACCTTTGAGGTTTGAAGATAAATGTCCAAGTCATTACTATCGTGCTAAGTGTCTGATGTTAAAGTTTACCTAAGGGTGGTATGTTCTACCATTTATGATTGGGCTAATACGGAAAGTCAATTGTGGTAGGCTCGAACCCGATACGTCGATTGCCCGCCTGACCAGGGCAGATAATGAAAGTGCACCTGCTAGTGCCCTGGTTTGTCAAGTTACGTGTGTGGTGAGTCAGACTGGCTGCAGAACTCGATAGGAAGATTATCTCAAGCATCTGCCTCAACCGGATGTGTGGAAGCTCGCAATAGGTAAATCATACCCTCACATCCCGTGTCCCAAAACACCAGGTGATTAAAACCCTTAAAACAAGATAGACATCTTAGGGTTTTTAAAGTGAGAAAACTTTTTGCAAAATAGGAAAATCTCTAAGCTTTTCTAGCCTTGTCGATTTTATCGAAGCACCCTCGATATGATAGACATGCACTATCGATGTCCTCGATACCTTAACGATATTATCGATAAGAGGACCAAAATGTCCAGCAAGTAAATATTCATCTGGACGGATTTATCGATATATCGATACACCTATCGATATCATCGATAAAAGCACTAAATATGTCCAACAACTTCACAATATATCTGGACGAATTATCGATGTGGCAATACACATATCGAAATCATCGATATTCAAATCTCGAGACCATCGAGAGTGGCTCGATAAGATCGACAGGCAGATTTTTGGCACCCCTCTTTTTTAATAAAAATCTCAAAATTCTTAGTTATATCGATGACCATCCGATATGATCTGAATTCAAATATCGATAAGATCGGAGGTCCATCGATGATATCGACAGTGGGCGCGCATTTCTTACAGCAGTTATTTCAGGTTGTTTTTTAACTATGATCGGGGGCCCTTCGATTTAATCGATATTCGAATATCGATGATATCGACACCAGATCGATTACATCCAACAAAGCCATAAACTGTCCAGCAAGTTCAAAGATAAATCAGCTGGATTTATCGATGCCTCGACTCTGATCTCGATATCATCAACATTCAAATTCTGATGACCTCGACGGTTCCCCCGATCATTCATGAAAACCTAAAATATCTCAAAGTCAAGTCTCTCTCATTTTTCAAGTGTCGATGGATCGAACCTGTCATCGATGGAATCGGAGTTCGAAATTCGATGACATCGACAATAGCTTCGATTCATCGACCAATTGGCAAAGAGTTTCAAAAGCATATGACATCGAGTCCGAGTCATCGAGCAGACCATCGATGCTTTCGAGAGTATACGCTCGATGATATCGAACTCTGTCATAAATGCGACCGTTTTATATCCGTGGGAGCTTTTTGCCTATATATAGAGGACTTGTCTTTTGTTGCTGTAAGAGAGAAAAGTGAGAGCTTTTGTGTGTTTCAACTTACATCTTATACCCTAAGCCCTTTCTCTCGAGGGAGTTCATCCTCCAATCCACCCTCACCATTGATATTCAATAGAGTGGATTGGAGAATGAACTTCCGCATTCAAGGATCCTCCAGCTACTACCTTAATGGCAAATCATTATGCTGGGATGCCTTGAATGCATAAGATTGGAACTACTCTACCTTTTTTATAGGAAAACCTTTAGAGAGTAAGATTCCATCTTAACTTTGACCCAACCATAAGCCTAGTCTTGGTATATCTTTTGTGTTGCGAATCAAGGAAGAAGAAGACTCTTCATCAACAAGGAGGAGGAGATCTTCGGCGTTGTGCTTACGGGACTCATCAACTTATCTGTAATATATCTAGAGTCCAGGAGGACACTTGCGATCTTTCCTTTCTAGGACTTGGTCTTAAGTGGTTCTCACCCTTTGAAGTCCTCAAGGAGGCCTCCGGCGGAGTGTACGCTGTAGGTGCGTTGTGTGGACCCTTGCTCTGTGGAGAGCATAAACATCTGGTTAGGAGTGAACCAGTGAAACTCCAGGGTTAGAGGTGAACCGAGTAGAAACCTCTGGGTGCGTTCTGTGGACCCTTGCTCTATGGAGAGCATAAACATCTGGTTAGGAGTGAACCAGTGAAACTCCAGGGTTAGAGGTGAACCGATTAGAAACCTCCGTGTAAAGGTTGAAGGTGAACCTGATTTAAAACCTTAGGTTTGAGGTGAACCCTGGGAAACCTCCTTAGTGAAATCCGGTATACTCAAGGGTTGAGTGCGACAGCCGAGAGTGGAGTAGACTTATCGTCGAACCACTATAAAATGACTGTGTTTGTGATTGCTTTCTCTATGTGTGATTCATGACAATCCATTCATATTCGTATATCTGATCACATCTCACACACAGACACACACAGTCACATCCAACATAGACTAAATTGCAGATTGTTATATCTTGATTAGTTTGTGATTGGATCCTCTACTTGGCTTGAAAGCCAGTAGAGTTACATTTGAGTAATCCTGAAAATTTGCATACATAATAGGATTAGTGTGATAGGATTTTTAAATAACTCATAAATCTTTAAAAAGTCCTATTCACCCCCCTCTAAGACATATTGGCATATTCCAACTTTTACTCAAGCGGTCGTCACCGCTATTTCAATTGGTACCAAAGCGGGTCTCTCTTTAAGGGCTTCACCGCCTAGAGAGTGATCTTGACTGAAGTTGGGAATATGGCCAAAGGAGAGGGCTCATCAGTCACTAGACCTCCAGTATTTGACGGATCAAACTATGCATACTGGAAGGCTAGGATGCACTACTTTCTGAGATCTTTGGATCATGACGTTTGAGATATAGTTGAAAGCGGATATGTGCCACCTATTGAACAAATTATACTTGATAGTGGCACAACAATCACAAAGCCCAAACCCGAAGAAAAGTGGATAACATTCGACAAAGAAAGGCAAACATCTGAAGCCAAGGCTATGAATGTTATCTACTGTGTCGTGTCCCAGGATATTTTCAATCAAATAAGCATGTGTGGGACGTCAAAAGAAGCATGGAATTTATTGGAAATAACCCATGAAGGCACGAGCACTGTGAAGCGATCCAAACTTCAACTCCTGACTTCACAGTTTGAAAATCTCAGAATGGAGGAGCATGAGACATTTATGGAGTTCTTTACAAAGTTAAACATTATTTGCAACTCCATGGGTGGAATGGAAGAAAAAGTTCCAGTACAAAAAATTTGTAGGAAAATTCTAAGATTCCTACCGGAACGGTTTACTCCCAAGGTTACAACAATAGAGGAGTGTAGAAATATTGATGAGATAAAAATAGAAGAACTGGTGGGTTCCCTACAAACTTTTGAACTACACTTCACACAAACCCAAAAATCCAAAAATACTGTCCTAAAAACCTCAAAGAAAACAACTCATGAGGAGAGTGAAAACGAAAGAGAGGATGATGATAAGGAAGTGGCCTTGTTGGCACAAAAATTCAGGAGATTCTTTCAGAAGAATCGCGGCCGTCCCTCTAGAGATAGAAAGGTGAACAACAAACTTCCTGCAGGCAAATTTGGAAGAAGAACCAAAGAACCACAATGCAATGCCTGTCGGGAGTATGGACACCTATCAACCGAATGCCCAAATAGAAAAACTAAGGGCAAGGCAATGGCTGCCACGTAGGATGATACGGATGAGTCAAATTCAGAATCTAGTGACTTAGAAAGCGATGGAGATCGGAAATTATTGAAAATACTCATGGTCTCCACTGCTTCAATCATTCCCACTGAATCTGAGAACAAGAAAGAACAACAAGCCACGGAATCATTTCCATCTGATAATGAGGAAATTTTCTTTTAACTTCAAATGATATATCTGAAGTTTCTCACTTCATCTTTTGTATATAAACATTCGTATGTTTATAATTTTGGTGTGTATACATAATTTTGTTAAGCGTACAACTAATTCATAGAAATGCTAAAAGTACGCTTAAAGTGAGTGTCGTCTGGTGGGTAAAATCTGAAAAACTCTCATAACTGATACTCCTACTGATTTGTCATGTGTATTCTCGATCAAATCGATAAAATGTCGACATTATCGACATCTCATCAGAATTAGAAAAGTCACTTGATCGAGAATACTATCGGGGCCACTATCGATAACATCGACTAAGGATCATCAATAAAATTGAAAGAAAGTTCAATAAAATCGACAGATGGCGCTCGATAAAAGTCAACAAAGTGAAAAAAGGGGATTTATTTTTCAAGGGTTTTCGGTCGTCTTCTCTGCTCAATTCTCCCAACCAAACTGCTAGAAGCCACGTCGGATCACTTAAATCCTTCTACAAATCTGGTAACACCCTTCTAAGCACACCACGTGTCCACCTCCCTTTTGGGTATTTGCCGTTTTTGTTAGTTATTTTTGTCATCTTTCCCAAGCCGTTCAAGGTGAATCCAACCACATGGGAAAAGATAAAGGGAAAGCATCCGGACAAGGGGAATCTTCGAAAACTTCCCGACAAAAGGTGCTTGCCTCTAAGGCTAAAGCAAGTGCTTCCAAACCTGGGATCCCCACAAAGCCACGCTCAAAACAAGGTGGTTCCCAGTTTGAAGATCGAACTCCTCCACCAGTGCAAGTCAATCCCGTCTTAGCGAGGTTTGCAGGAAGGAAAGTCATTCCCGAGAGGAAAGTCGACAGAAGCTGCTTGATCCCATATAATCTGGAACCTCTTTTTGCAGCTATAGATTGGTCACCAGTTCTCGACTTTGGAGGATCGTATCAGCTTGAACGAACTTACCAATTCTTTGCTGCTTGCCATTCTCCGACATCTGATCCCCCCTCCATCTCCGTCACTGTAGATGGTGATGATGTGCTGATCACTCCAGGGTCTGTTGTAGGGATATTCAATCTTATCCTATCCCCTGTGGGAATCCCTGATATGGACATGGAAGATCCTGAAGTTCGATCCAAGGTCACTAAATTTCTTTGTCACGATTGTGATGTCGAGTGGTACTAAGGAAATGCTCTGAAAGTCAAGTTCATGGAACCACGCTATCGAGTCCTGCATGGTATTCTCGCTTCAAATATCTACTCTAGAAGCTCCAACAGAGCTGATCTCACTAGCTTCATGACTATGATAATCTATTCAATTGCCTCTGGGGTCAAGATCTGTCTGCCTACCCTGATTGTGTATCAATTGGTGTATGCTTTTCATAGGGCTAGGGACATTCTGCTGCCATACCCCTGGATCATCAATACAATCTGTAATGCCATAGGATTCCAAACCACAAATGATCCAGTTCTTCCTCTCCAGTTCTTCAACAAAAGCAACATCCGAAGATGGATCTAGTGTCTCACAAATATCCTGAGGAGCTCCTGGAGGAAGGAATCCAAGTTGAGGGAGAAGATAGGGCTGGAGACCTCCTATGAGAGAGACCGGGATGACCGAAGAAGATGCCTCTAGACCTCACTATGCTCCATCAACATCAACATCTGGCATGCAAAGAGGTTTAAGCTTCAGTCAGACAAGCTTGGCGCTATTCAGCACGATGTCTCTCAGCTCAGGGAGTCGATGAATGAGAGATTTACTGTGCTGGAACAGATGGTGCTGAGTGTGCAGCAAACCGTCCAACAGTTGGTGGACGTGATGACTTGTCACCAGGACGACACAGCACCATCACATTCTGCACCATGATGATAATCAATACACACTATCACATACACTCCACTCATACTTCTGCATATGAATATTAGTATCTTTTTGAATATTTTATGCATATTTGAGTGTATGTGATAACTAACTAGTCTGGTACATTTGTTTAAAAGTGTATATGTCCATGGTTGGACTGAACATTTTTTTTGGGAAAACTGGTTGATTACTGCTATCTGTGGTGGTATGTGTGGATATTTTGGTTGCATTTTGAGAATGGCTGAATAGAATCCTTATCATTGATGCCATATTTTTTTTGTTCCCCTGGTCTATCAAAGCTTCTAATATGGAATGCATATGACTTTATTGCTTAATTTAATTGCATTCATATCTTCTGAAAATGATGTATGCTTTAAAATGATTTCATCTTTATATATCTGTATCTGTTGGTTCTCCCATGCACTTCATTCTTCAGTCAATTTCACTTGTTATACCTTGCTATACCTTGCTATACCTATGCCAATGACTGACAAAAAGAGGGAGAACAATTCAAAACACCCCGCGTGGAAAATTGTGTATCTATCTATGTTGTTGCAGGTGTTAGGGGGAGCAGCTGCAAGAAAAGGGGAGTTTTGAAGTAAGGGGGGCAGATACTTCTATATTGTGTACATGGGGTAGAAAATTTGTAAAATTGTGTAAATCCATGTACACACAATTTAGGGTGTGTTTAGAAGTGTTCCAGGGTGTTTTGGGTATTTTATCACGTAATTGACAAATTGGGAGATTGAAAGTGCACCTGGTATTACCCTGGTTTGTCAAGTTACATGTGTGGTGAGTCAGACTGACTGCAGAACTCGATAGGAAGATTATCTCAAGCGTCTACCTCAACCGGATGTGTGGAAGCTCGCAATAGGTAAATCATACCCTCACATCCCGTGTCCCAAAACACCAGGTGATTAAAACCCTTAAAACAAGATAGACATCTTAGGGTTTTTAAAGTGAGAAAACTTTTTGCAAAATAGGAAAATCTCTAAGTTTTTCTCGCCTTGTCGATTTTATCGAAGCACCCTCGATATGATCGACCTGCACTGTCGATGTCCTCGATACCTTAACGATATTATCGATAAGAGGACCAAAATGCCGAGCAACTAAATATTCATCTAGACGGATTTATCGATATATCAATACACCTATCGATATCATCGATAAAAGCATTAAATATGTCCAACAACTTCACAATATATCTGGACGAATTATCGATGTATCGATACACATATCGATATCATCGATGTTCAAATATCGAGACAATCGAGAGTGACTCGATAAGATCGACGGGCAGATTTTCGGCGCCCCCTGTTTTTTAATGAAAATCTCAAAATTCTTCGATATATCGATGACCTCCGATATGATCTGAATTCAAATATCGATAAGATCGGAGGTCCATCGATGATATCGACAGTGGGGCATGCATTTCTTACAGCAGTTATTTCAAGTTATTTTTTAACTATGATCGGGGGCCCTTCGATTTAATCGATATTCAAATATCGATGATATCGACACCAGATAAATTGCATCGAACAAAGCCATAAATTGTGCAGCAAGTTCAAAGATAAATCAGCTGGATTTATCGATGCCTCGACTCTGATCTCGATATCATCGACATTCAAATTCTGATGACCTCGACGGTTCCCCCGATCATTCATGAAAACCTAAAATATCTCAAAGTCAAGTCTCTCTCATTTTTTAATTGTCGATGGATTGAACCTGTCATCAATGGAATCGGAGTTCGAAATTCGATGACATCGACAATAGCTTTGATTCATCGACCAATTGGCAAAGAGTTTCAAAAGCATATGACATCGAGTCCGAGTCATCGAGCAAACCATCGATGCTATCGAGAGTATACGCTCGATGATATCGAACTCTGTCATAAATGTGACCGTTTTATATCCGTTGGAGCTTTTTGCCTATATATAGGGACTTGTCTTTCGTTGCTGTAAGAGAGAAAAGAGATAGCTTTTGTGTGTTTCAACTTACATCTTATACCCTAAGCCCTTTCTCTCGAGGGAGTTCATCCTCCAATCCACCCTCACCATTGATATTCAATAGAGTGGATTGGAGAATGAACTTCCGCATTCAAGGATCCTCCAGCTACTACCTTAATGGCAAATCATTATGCTGGGATGCCTTGAATGCATAAGATTGGAACTACTCTACCTTTTTTATAGGAAAACCTTTAGAGAGTAAGATTCCATCTTAACTTTGACCCAACCATAAGCCTAGTCTTGGTATATCTTTTGTGTTGCGGATCAAGGAAGAAGAAGACTCTTCATCAACAAGGAGGAGGAGATCTTCGGCGTTGTGCTTAACGGGACTCATCAACTTATCTGTAAGTATCTAGAGTCCAGGAGGACACTTGCGATCTTTCCTTTCTAGGACTGGGTCTTAAGTGGTTCTCACCCTTTGAAGTCCTCAAGGAGGCCTCCGGCGGGAGTGTACGCTGTGGGTGCGTTGTGTGGACCCTTGCTCTGTGGAGAGCATAAACATCTGGTTAGGAGTAAACCAGTGAAACTCCAGGGTTAGAGGTGAACCGAGTAGAAACCTCTGGGTGCGTTCTGTGGACCCTTGCTCTATGGAGAGCATAAACATCTGGTTAGGAGTGAACCAGTGAAACTCCAGGGTTAGAGGTGAACCGATTAGAAACCTCCGTGTAAAGGTTGAAGGTGAACTTGATTTAAAACCTTAGGTTTGAGGTGAACCCTGGAAAACCTCCTTAGTGAAATCCAGTACACTCAAGGGTTGAGTACGACAGCAGGGAGTGGAGTAGACTTATCGTTGAACCACTATAAAATGACTGTGTTTGTGATTGCTTTCTCTATGTGTGATTCATGACAATCCATTCATATAAGTATATCTGATCACATCACACACACACACACACACAGAGTCACATCCAACATAGACTAAATTGCTTATTGCTATATCTTGATTAGTTTGTGATTGGATCCTCTACTTGGCTTGGAAGCCAGTAGAGTTACATTTGAGTAATCCTGAAAAATTGCATACATAATAGGATTAGTGTGATAGGATTTTTAAATAACTCATAAATCTTTAAAAAGTCCTATTCACCCCCCTCTAGGACATATTGGCATATTCCAACTTCTACTCAAGCGGTCTTCACCGCTATTTCAGACAACACATTGTATCCCTTCCTAATCCTGATGGATCCTGGTCTTCTGCGCGGTTAAGCAGTGAGTCCTTTGGTAATCACTCAAGATTGAGAATTGAGTTAAGCCGTGAATGCCTCATACGGATGTGGTTCTGAAATTCCGAAATCGGATCATGCTAAGTATTTAAGGAGTATTATAATTCGCTAGGAGGTTGAAGCATCATGTCTATAAGGTTGTTCTTTGGATCTTGTTCAACGAGAGTTCTTATTTAACCTATGTTTAACTTGGTGGATAATAAGTTCTTTCCTGGTGCTCATAGTCAAAAGACTATACTAGAAGGGTTTTCAATCTCCTAATATTGTAGTTGTAGGTCACCATTTCAATCATACGGCTAGGGGGTTATGAGTAGATTTGCACTTTGGTTTCATTAACTTCGGGAGGTAGGGAAGAGTCGAGAGTCCTAAAATATTGCAGAAGTTTGGAATGCTAACAACATAAGGCCGCAGGAAGGGAAAGAAAAGGGACATCTCCTCGACGTGATATGAACCTTGAATTTACAAGGGAAATAAGAAACTTATAATCTTACTGTGGTCCGCCTTTAACATGATCTTTCGGAGTATTAAACTATGAAACTCAATCCTACTCGAGGGTTCTAATTTAATGTACGAAAACAATATATATATGTATATATATATATATATATATATATATATATATATATATTTGCCTATAATCAAATTTAATTACAGGATACTTCCTAAGATGAATATAATAATTCCTAAAAGATATGACCAACCTATTAGCAACTTGGAGTTGTAGAAATTTTTCGTTTCGACCTTTCTGTTATTTACAACATATTTGTCCTCTCTAGTTACCATATTATTATTATTATATATATATATATATATTTATAATGAGGATAGTAATCCATTGTTAGGCCTATTCTTTCATACGAATTGGTTTAATAGACCCAGTGTCTGCCAATAGGAATACAGGCGTACCCTGAATGTGAGCAATGACCTCAAAGGTTAAAGGCGTTGCAGTTGTTGACTTAGGTGCTTCAACTGCAAGTGCATGCACACGGGCTTGTTGAGGATGGTTTGGTTGCACTGTCATAGGTCTTTGAGGCGGCCTATTCTGAGGTACGGGTGGTCGTTAAAATGGCTGCGCTGGTGATGCAGATCGTAGAGGTGGAGTTGCTTTATCACGTGGTGGCCGACGGTCGATCTTCTGAGGTGGCGTGACACCGTTGTCTTTCATCTTGGTGAAACAGAAGGGGTCAGTGTATCCGCCTTTATCGCAATAAATACACCAACGTTTCGCTCGCCTTTGCTGGGTCGACAGAGCCATGGGCCTGGGAGGCAAGTCTACATGTGGCCTCTTACCTAGGACTGGCCGGTCCTGATTCGGGCTGAGGCCTCGGGCCCATTGGTATACATGTTTGAGAAACTCTGTCTCCATCAGACATGTTGACTAGCTCGGCGTAATTGGAAATGGTAGCGCAACACGTCTGAGTGCAGATATCGAGCCACAACCCATTTGAAAAACGCTGCATTTTCATCGATTCATCAGTTAGTATCAAAGGAGCGAATCTGGCTAGCTCCGTGAACCTGTTCTCGTACTCTGCCACTATCATGCCCCCCTGTCGGAGGCAAAGGAACTCTCCCTCCTTCTCATGGCGGTACGTGAGGGGGAAATATTTCTCGTGGAAGTGTGTCTCAAATGCATTCCAAGTCCACACGTGTCCTGTGGGAACCGTTTGTAGGACGTTCTCCCACCATAAACTAGCCTCCTTCTCGAACATATAAGTGGCTAGCTCAACTTGTTCTACCTCAGTGCAATGCAGCGGCTTCAACATCTTAGAGATGAGATCTATCCAGTACTCAGCCTCCTCGGGTCTGTAAGAACCCGTAAAGGTAGGAGGCCTCAAGCGCTGGAATCGCTCGAGGAGACCACTCGTATCCAGATTCCCCGTAGGGTATGCAGCAGGTGCAGGGGGAGGCACACCCTCATCTTGAGCAGAAGGCCCTATAGTCTCAGTAGGGCGTACAGATGGTGAAGGTGGAGTCGCACTTCCACCCTAAGCTAGAGCCCCTGCAATAGTAGTTAGGAGCGCTGGTGCTGCTGGTGCATCATCGTCATCAACTGCTCCAATCTATCCACAGGTGGGGCTGACTGAGGCACATGCTGCGTCGACGTTAACGCATGGTTCTGCTCAGGAACCGATGGTGTAACAGGTGGCACCATAGGCGATGTCATATGTGTCGGCCTAGTGGCAGGGCCAGTGGCTGGCTGAGAATCCGGCATGGCAGTGTGGGTCAGGCCCAAACAAGGGTCCATCTGGCAATCACTCAGGGAAGATACCCCGTCAATCGGATAGCCAAAAGTGAGACGCGCTGCAACCCGTGCAGCCTTAAGTGGCATTCCCTATATTCAACATAGGGTGCAACCCAGGTCAGATTCACCATACTTACAAACACTTTTACGCAGCATTCATACACAGACTAAAGAAACTTCATGCATTTCATTTACCAAAATTGTCATAATACATGAAACACAGTGTTACATGAATCATGACAGAAGATGCATGTGAGCTAATACAACCAAGACTTCAAATATTTAAAACATGCCACCAACTACTACACCACTAGGCCTATCAACATGAAAACACAAAGATCCTATCACAGCCACAAAACAAGCCACAGGGCGACGGCATGGATGACTAGGCATCCGAGTCTGGCGACGAAGGAGGGGCGCCCTTATCCTGCAGACAGCACAGGATAGTTTTCAAGGTGCGAGTCACCTTCTTGAACTTATGTTTCACGAGGCCCCGAAGATTCATCATATCCTACCGTAGGACAGCATGACCCTCCTCAAGTCGAGCTAAATAGGCATCCCTAGCAGTCCGATCAGTGTCCTGCTCCGGTGCCGTAGGAGGAGAGCATTCATCAATGTCCTGGGCCTCCTCTTCTTCCTCGCTCTGTTCTTCTTCTATTTCAACTCCACCTTTTTTCTCATTCTCTTCCTCTTCGCTCTCCATCTCATCCTCGCTCTCATCAAGTCGGGCTTGTCATTGCCATGGTCCGATGTCCATTTGATTGAGAATAGTTTCATTGATGAAATGTTGCGGCACTGGGAGTTCTGCGCCAAGTCCGTAGCCGAACTTGCGTGCAATCTTGCATATGAGTCAGCCGAAGGGAAGCGAATCATTCCTTCTATTAGAGCGTGCGGTAAGAACTATCTGTCGCAAAACATACGTAGGCACGCACAACTTCTCTCCCTGCCCCGTTTGGTATAGAAAATCTACCATCAGGCTCGTGCACTCACTGCGATTGCCCCACCAGGGGTACACGTTAAACGTGCAGATATGGTGGAGTAGGCAGATATCATCCGTCATGTTTGACACCAGGAGGCTATTGTTTGGCTGCCATTGAACCAGTCGACCACAAAGGAAATGCGTACGGCGATCTCTTTCACGTGCGCTCTTTAGATTTTTCTCACTCGCGTGGACTTAGCCAAGCGGTATTCACATGAGTCGAGCTATCAGGCCAGCGTCAATTGTCACTTCCCGACCTCTTCCAGCGGGAATCTTAAACTGCAAGGGCTCCAGCGTAGGTTGTTGGATATGGGCATAGAAAGCTCGAACAGTGCTCGCATTGGCTCGGTACTCGCTCTCAAATAGCGGACCCCACTTGGCTTCTTCCAGGTACTCGAACAACAGGTACTCCACAAAGAGCCGCCCATCCACATGAGCTTCAAAAAAACATGCGGCCCTCATAAACTCCATGGGATAGCTCCACCAACAGAGTCCTTCCAACGGGAGCCCGAGGATCAAAATCTCGCTTACTCGAGGCGGCACCTCTAGGTCTCCTCGAACGAGTGGGGCGACTAGGTCCAGCTTCTTCCACAGGAGCTCTTTTCTTTCCCATGAGAGAAAGAATGAAGGAAATCGAGAAAATGGTCATAATAAACTCAAATAGGGCCATGGAAAAGTGGAGAAAAGGGAAGAAAGGGATGGGTTCTTTGGTTCTCCACAAATTTGAGCCTTAAAGGAGGTGTTAAAGGCTTAATGAAAGGAAATAGAGAGAGAAAATGAAGAAATAGGATAGGTTAGTGGGTTAACACGAAATTGAGACTCAAATGGGGGGTTTAAGAGGTCAAATGAGAGAGAATGGAAAGGTTGGAGGGTGGGTATTGCTGAAAACGGTGGAGGTATGTGTGTTTTGACAAAAAATGACGAAATGGGTGAATGGAGGGGAGGTTTGAGAGAGAAATCAAAAATTTTTGGAGAAAAGGAGAGCTTGGAGTGGTGGTTTGTGAAAGAGGTATGTGTTTAGGGGGATTTAATCGATCCACCCTAGATCAGTGGGCCCCACAACTCCCCAAAGGTGTCGGCCCGAGCCGGCCCGCCCGGCCAGGCCCGCTGAGCGGCGAGGCCCTAGCCGGTCGCTAGAGGTTCTGGTGAGGTCCTCCTGCCCCCCTTGGTCCAAAAACATGTGGGGCCCACCTTGGGTCCCACCGAATTCGTTTGGTTTGGCCCCCGACTTCGATTCGAGTCGTTTCGGGTCATTCCATGTAGGTCCCAGTGTTTATTCTCATTTACCGATTGTTGAGGGCTGGGATGGGGTACATTGTGATCTAAACCGGTTCGATTGACGGTCTAAGGATGATCCGAGGTCGCTTTAAGCGATCATGGAAGAGTACGGACCCGATCTCGACGATCGTTTTCAGTAAACTTCGTCAATTGGCGAAACTGGGACACCTATGATTGTTTCTACATTTTCTCGCACCCACCTAAGTTGAAATGCGTCAACATACGTCGTGTGACCATAACCCAGGTCCGGTTTAATCCAAATCATGCTCTGATACCAACTTGTAAAGCCTTGAAAATTGGGGGTCGAGTAGCAACTCAACTCCCGAGTTCCAAAACATCACTTATGCAACATATATGCTTATGATTGAATATTGTCCGTGTTAGTGCATTAATCATGAGTGGGATTATACCAAAACAGTAATTCATACTCCAGATCATGTTGTAAAACGCAAGCGGAAGACTGAAAGACATAAATAAACGTATATAAGTCAAAAGATCACGATCGGTCTCCAGAGTATGAATACATCACTAAGTCACCATATACATATAATAATCTTAAAATCAAAATGTCAAACAGTACACCTACAATGATAATCCCTATAGCCCCGTCGATCCGGATAGCCTAAGCGAAGCCGCCGGAGAACTGCATATACGAGAACTCGTCCTGATCGTCATAGTAATCAGGCTTCGCCTCTGGTGTCACGTCGTCATCTGAAATCAAGACAAAGTCTAGTTGGTGTTTAAAACACCGTCCCGTAACGTGGGAGTGAGTGATCAATGCAGTGGAACTATACAACAAAGGTTAACATGTTATCAATTCAGTCAAGCAGTAATGATAAAGCAGTAAAATCAAACATCCCTGAATACTCTTATTAATGCAAGAATGATATGAATAATGATGCATGCCCTCGCCTACACTCCCTTGTGTGACACTATCTTACGGTCGCGGCATGCTTTCTTCCCTCTGTGCTCTTCAACCCGAGGCATATGTAATGCGATGTTATGAGCGTGATTACCAAGTTTTTATTAGTCCTTTTCATACAGTAGGATTGGGAAACTAAGGTACCTCCCTTATATCAATTTCCAAATAATGATCCATCTAGGGTTGTCAATCCTAGTTAATCACATACGATAGGCAAGTTCAGGTCACTACCACCAACACCCTACCAACTGGCAGTCTATTTTCAAAGGCTCGTCGCCAACCTGACTGGGGACCATAACCAGGCTGTGCCGGAGTAGGCCTATTTTTTACTCGAGGTCACTCCACCAACACTCTACCAACTGGCAGTCTATTTTCGAAAGTTCGTCGCCAACCTGACTGGGGACCACAGCCAGGCTACACCAATGGAGGCCGACAGCTCGAATACAGTGTCTCATACCACCGTATTCGGCTTACGAGTTTGGGTTGCTCACTGGTCACTACGGGGAGGCTCGTCGCCCCAGCGTAGGCCGACAGCTCAACCACAATGTCCCATACCACCATGTCTGACTCATGAGTCTTAGCAGATCGAGGTACCAAGGTTAAAGGGGTTTTCACTGGTGAGTTTGGTACCTTAGGTTCAAGCAGTAGCGTCCAAACATGGAGAACATACATCGGGTCAATCGGGTTACTTGACGAGCTCGACTAGCATGAGCATACTTTAAGTGGATCGACATGAAGTGCGTAAGCACTCCGTGTGGCCTAACCACTGTCGACAACCGAAGTACGGATCGAATTTGTCGAACACATCCTGTGTGGTGAAACAACATCATCCACCAATCTAGGATCTGTTACTGATTGTCTAGACTATACAATAGCCCCAATCACATTCAATTACAACAAAATATCCTAGAAGATAGTTAAAGCAAAAATGGATTAAGATTTCAAATCATACAATCAAAGGTCCGATATTGTCCGCTTTAGGGTTGTCAGGGCTATTGCACGGAATCGTTACACTACTCCCCCATCACCCTTCACGGCTTTATTTTTGCATTTAATGGAATACAACTTAAACATGGATTTATACATATGCATTACATAAACAGACACTATAATATACAGTACATGGAGGAAAACATACACATAGTTAAAGGAGTTGAGAATCATATCTCAACACCCTTATACATTACAATTTACTAACTACTTACTCATTCAGACATTTCAGCAAACACTTTAGACTACTTTCATCAACATACATGACGTATGTTGATCACATAGGTATCAGGCCAAATCCTTTCACTAGGGAGTTGCCCCATTTATAACACGCGTACACCCACGACGAATAGTCATGGCAAGCATGAATCCAAGTTCCATATTCATTCATTCATTCCCACAAACACTTGGGCTACACACTGTAACATTATAGCATATATTGGCTGTGGCATAATTTAGGGCAAGTCCTTTCGTCAAAGGATTACCGCCTACACAACAATCGCATAGCCACGATAGTTAGTCATAGCGTACACTAACGCAAGGTTTATACTCATTTAGTCTTTTACTCAAACACTAAGCTACACATAATAACATACACAACATATGTTGATATAACATGTATTAGGCTAATCTATTCACCCAGAAGTTGATACACATGCATCTAGCATACATAAACAGCAATTAATCATGGCAAGCACAAATCCAAATTTCATACGTATACGGTATTTTCTACAAATACGAGGAATACAGTATATTCAACCTAGTTAACGTATAACTGAAAAATGAAACGGACATCACTTATGCATGTGAAATAGCACCTACGTCAAGAATAAATCATTAACCGACATTGAAAGCCTTGAAAACCATAACCTATACGTTTATAGTCCGTATCTTATGCCGGTAAACGCGTCACAAAGTCATTTTAAACAGTCTTTGTCAACGGCAGATTAGCGACCTATAACATGAATTAGGTTAGTTATTGCATCACTTACACTATCTGAAACGCTAAAACAGATTAGGGGTTGGATTTCTTACCTAAGAACGGGATCGGAATCGCCGGAATAGCGTACAGAAAAGCTGGTTCAGCCCGTGGAGTGATGGGATTGAATCCTTGGGATGAACTCCAACTCTCTCTCTCTCTCTCTCTCTCTCTCTCTCTCTCTCTCTCTCTTTCTCTCTCTTTCCTATCTTCTCTCCTAGGGTTTCCTAAATTCGTATGGGATGAGAGAGTGAGGGCTTAAGGCCCTTATATAGGCTTAAAACTGATGGAAATGGCCCCAGGGCCAAGGTATACTTAGGTTATAGCCAAAGGGAGTCTGTTTCAGCTCAACGGAGCACTTCCGGAGCCCTCCCTTGAGCCAAAGGTCGGACTTAAGCTCCCTGACCATGGATCTAGGTCGAGTTAGGTTTTCAGTCCGATCAGATTTACAGATCGCACGTGGCGGACCAGTTTCAATTCAACGGTCCACGATCAACGATCAGGGCCACAAGTACACTAACCTGTGTATGAAATTTCTCCTAATCCGAGGGTGTATTTGAGTCAAATTCTGACGGTCTGAATCCTTATATTCG
This sequence comes from Magnolia officinalis, assembly GCA_021015155.1. NCBI lineage: Eukaryota > Viridiplantae > Streptophyta > Magnoliopsida > Magnoliales > Magnoliaceae > Magnolia > Magnolia officinalis. The sequence continues at coordinate 33,065,995 of JAJHSJ010000012.1, forward strand.
GCCCGCAAGCAACAAGTCTCAGATTACTTAAATTTAAATTTTTATTTATAAGATATCCACGTTTCTCACACACTTCACTCCGGGCTCAAACGAATAGCTTCGGGACACTATCTGGATTTGATTTCCGAGATGGTTGTCAAGTCCAACAAGGCGGTCCTAAGCGCTTAGTCTCATGGTCATCGGACTTTCGATGTGCTGTCCAGCTCCGATACGGAGTTTCAATGTGCTCCCGAGAGCAACTGGGTAATGAGATTGATCCTAGATTTCAGGGTAACCTAACGTCACTAATTCTACAAGTTTTGGGTCTTGTCGATCATATTTCAAGTGGATTGAGCGGATTTCGTAGCTAATCTAGTTTAGCACTTAGTTAATTTTGTTTAATTCCTAAAGGATTTGATCCTGAGTGATTTCTGACTGAGGTGGTACTCAAGTCTTTGTACGGATTTTTCTGGGACATTACACTAGGGCTAGTCGAAGATCCTCTTTCGACTAGTCGAACAGACCATTCGACTGGTCGAATTTGCAACAACAAAATAATTTTGCTTTGGTTTGTACTAAGACATGCAAAGAAAAACTTAGACTAGTCGAACCAAACTTAAGGTTGGTCGAATTCAAAGAAAATACAAGTATAAAAATCCAAATTAAATAATTTTTTAAAGCATTTAAACCTAAGGTCTTTCTAGGGTTTATAATACCTGAAATGACTGAACTTCTTTGTCTTTAACTTGATTAGAGACTTCAACTTTTCTATGGAGCTTGATCTTCTACTTAGAACATCAATTGATCTTAACTTCATTTTATCTTTCGAGCTTGATCTTCTACTAGAACATCAGTTGATCTTGAGCTTGATCTTCTACTAGATCTTGGTCCAGGTTTGAACTTTGCTCTTAAACCATACTTGAAGATTACTTGGCAAGTTGTTTTGACTAAATGAAATTTGACAATTAAAGTGTGTTTTAAACATTACAGCACTTACAGGGTAGACGAAACCCTTCGTCTTCTAGATGTCACTATCATCCATCCTTCATCATCCTACTACACTGCTGGTGAAACAGAGACCATTTCGGACATCACATGAAATCACCTACTCCTAATCGCAGCTGATTTTACTTTCTCTGGTAGTTTTTGTGGTGGTGATTACGTATTTTTTATATAATCCATAGCGAATCCGTTGGGTGTGAAGTAGACAACCACGTTAGTCGAGAGAAATGTCATTACTATTGTGTAAGAACGGAATAGCTTTTATTCAAAACAGAGCATTAATTACTTTAATTAAATCAAATTGTACTTTGTTCTAGAGATGAAGGGGAGGATGTTTCAGTTGAGAGTCGACATTTTGGCACCATTGCTGCGCGAGTTGATGGTAAACATTCTTCTGATCATTCTGCGGTTAGTATTAAACATAGATATTCCAACTAGAGATTATGGGTTCAATCCCCAACAGAGTCGCCATTTTGTTTCAACAAGAAACAAATGTATTTCGATTGGAATATTTTGTTTAATAATAGCAATGAAAATATAGAAGAAAATTCATTATCATTGATTTCATCGATTCTGAGTTCGTTTACATTCTCATGTTTCCCTTGATTCTGAAATAAGGTACGATGAATTTGTACAATGAAATAAAAAGAGAAGCAGTTTAATAGCAATTTCAATAGCATTTCAGTTCGAAGAATGTTTATTGCATTGACAGAGAGTTGCGCAAGCTTGAGATCCCAGGTTCTATAGTCGTATGCATATAGCATGTACACAGGAAGACAAGTCTTGAATCTATCAAACTATTGCGAGGGTACACCTGTTGTGTGGGTACTCATGTTGTGTGTGTACTTCTATTACTCTGAGGGCTCATAAGCTTCACAAGCTTTAGATGAGATCGACCTTTAGGGAAACTGGACCATATGCTCGTAAACACTCTCCATCTCTCCATCAAGTTGAACATTAATAATTTAATTATCACCCTTAGATTCAGTATGCTCAACAAATGAGTTAAAAGAATTGAGATCACTCTCCTCATATTGTATTTCTATATTAGCCTAAGGTTGAGTTAGAAATATATCTCCCCTCCTCATTTGGGTCTGTCGGAAGTTAGAGAAGCTTGTGATCCCTCAGAGCAAAAGAAGTACCCACGTAACAGGAGTATCGGCACAACAGGTGTACCCGCACAACAATTTAACAGATTTATGACTTTTCTTCCTGTGTACAAGCTATGCGCATATGAGTGTAGAACCCTGGGATCCCAAGCTTGCACAACTCTCTATCACTGCAACAAACATTCTTCGAACTGAATGCTGTCGAAATTTCTATTAAGTTGCTTCTCTTTTCTTTCATTGCACGGATTCATCGTACTTTATTTCAGAATCAAGGGAAACAAGAGAATGTAAACGAACTCAAAATCAATAAAATCAATGATAATGAATTTTCTTCTATCTTTCCTTTGCTATTATTAAATAAAATATTCCAACCGAAATAAATACGAGAAAATTTCAAACATTATGATATTGATACATCCACCAAAATAACATGTTTGATTCTATCGTAGAGGATGAATCTAATTCCTCTAAATGTTCTGACTCTATAGAAATTTGCTTGGCACACTTTGAGGATTCTATTGATGATGTGATTAAAAATAAAGTGAATGCCTTACAAGACCTTACCTTGATACCTGACATTGACGAGGGTGGAAATTGTTCTGAAGTGTTTCCTTCCACCAATCTTGAATAATTATCATTAAAGGTGGAGGAGATAGAAATTGAACCAAAGTTAGAAACTTCGAATTTCATTTAGACTACGCTAGCCAAAGACAAGTTCACTGGATTTCAATTAATTGTAATATCTTATTCACTGTAGTGTACTGCCATTGAAAATTTTTCTACCACAAGTAGCTTCTATACAATCTAGAAACCTCAAAATTTTGATCGAAGATATTTTGATGAGGTTTATAAATTTCTCTGGACGTAGATGCTCTCGGATATCCAAGCCTAATGTAAAATGGGCTTTTTGATGATATTGTTGAGAAGCTTGTTGATAAATTTATTAAGATACTGGCCAGAGGAGGAAAACATCTATCATGAATGAGTAGTTTTTCCCTTTGCTTTCTTAAAGTAGCTTAATTGTTTTTTTTTGGAAAAGTTTGTTTTTAGTAGCTTAAGAAGACCATATTTTTGCACCAACTTTGAGAATTCAAGAGCTTTTACGTATTCACCATTTTTTGTACTCTCTACCCTCTACTTGATTACAATTTCATTGTTCTCATATAGATCTTACTACATATATATTCTAACATTAAAGATAATGTAATGTTTAGGTTAGGAGAAGAATTTCTTTTGAAAAATTTTCAATTCATGTGTTGAATTTCTGATTTTTGGGTTAATTTTTTTTAATTAGAAGATTAAATTCTATCTATTCAAGTACTTCTTAATTAATCTGAATGTAGAATGATAAGGCACTTATTAATGAGAATTTTTTAATTCACAATTCACATATAGCTTACACATCTAGAGACCAAGTTTGATACTATAATGTTAACTCGATAATTATTAAGAGTGCCAAGAACCATGCCTGAGGAATTTGTCCATCATATTCAAGTGAAAAAAAATGTGTTAAAAACTAGTTAGAAAACAGTGAGCATTGAAAAAGGCTATCTATTAAATGAAAAAGAAGAAGAAATTTTTTTGAAAAAAAATGAAGGAAAAAGAGTGAAAGCCATTGATGGAAAAAATAGAGAGATGGAAGTATATCATTGAACAGTAAGGCAACTTTTGGTATAGGCTTATGTTAATCTGACCACTTCATTTTATTGTCAATGATAATATGAAGGTGGATAATTGAACTTTTAGATGTGCTAAGTTTAGATATCATTGTGCACCATGAAACTCAATGTTTGTAAATTTTCTACTAGAGTATTATTAATTTGAACCCAATTAGGATATTTCCTAACTACTATTGTCTAGGTTGTTAATAATCTCAAAATTATTGTGCCTTAAAACTCTATTATTTGGAATGATTGAGGATTTCATATATTCAAATAATGAATTTTCTAGAAGAAAATTGTTTGGGATTTGAAATATATTTCGCATGTTTTACTCGGGACTAGCAAAATGTTGATTAGGAGTGTAATAATACCTAAATATTACATATTTTCCTCTATTTTGCATTGCTTTTATCATATCCATCGAGTTAATTAGTCCTAATTATATGTGTTTCATGTGCAAAGAGAGATTTGAAGTCTAAGATAAAATCAAAGTTAAACGTGAGGATTTAAACCCTAAAAATTAATCAAGAGTGGAACATTTGAAGATTTGAGCTTAAGGGATGAAGATCAAGCATATTCGAGCATATGGACCAAATGAGATGTAGAGAAAGTCAAACGATGCTTGAAAATGAGTGAAGAAACTAATAAAAGAGTCCTAAATTGTAACATCCTGAATTTTTGCTATCTGGATTGTCAAAAAAAAAAAGTCCTTAAATTATTATTTTTTGTAACTAGCCCACATCGTCACTTACTAACCCTTGACGCTCGAGGTGAGCCTATACGTAAGTGATACCAATAAAGAACCGCACAAATTCGATTAACCAACCGTATGAAGCCAACTAATCCGCCTGATCACTTAAACCTCAAGTCTAGCCTCGTGAATTATTCATCTAGGGCCTAAATCTAACCGACCCATCACTGACTCATCGAGACAACCGTAACTAAATTAAAGATTTACCCAAAGCTGAGCCAGTTATGGCTCGGATCTTAACTAATGGACCAAGTCAACCTATTTACTCATTTAGCCCAAGAACCAACGGTTTAGAGTGATCATGACCGAATCACCATTTTCACAAATTTTGAATAGGCCACATTGTGAACTTACTTAATCTAGACTCTAACAACTACACCCAAGAAATCTTCCTACCCAATTCATTCAATGCCCCGATTATCTGAACAAGCTCCAGACCACTCGTTAATGGCCCACTAGTTCCAAAATTATAGAATAATATCTGTCTCACTGGGCTTGACGTCCATGGCAGGTGGTGAACCAAGAAAGTGCCCAGAACTACTCAACTTGGGCCAGAAGCCAAGTTCTTGAAACGCGTGAATCGCTTAAGCTGAAATCTGAAAACTTAAGTGAAATAGACCTTCCGCTCTTTCGCGAAGTTGTGACCTTCTGACCGTTAGATCACAACCAAACTCGAGGCATGAGTTAAGGATATTTTCCTGCTCATATCCATATAACCGAGGGCCTGATCGAACATCGGTGAGCGTTGATCACAAATCAGGTCCCTACGATCAATTAACTAATTCGTTTGCCACCAAACTTGGAACTACCCTTCATCTGACCATGGGGCACCTGTTTCATGGCACAGATGGGCCACGGGGCCACCGAGATAGCCCTAGGGACCAAAAATCCACCCACTAGGGATATATACATTAGAACAAGTCTCCCTAGGGCCAACCGGACTAATTTCCAGACTATGTAAGCCTTTAAAACTCTCCCCCACCTTCCATACGAATTTCCAACAAGTGGGGAGAGAGGGAGGAGAGAGTAGAGAGGGAGTGGAGGCTGGAAGTTAAGAAATTTCCTCCCATACCTCAGTCCCGCGCCAAAGCTCGCAACCACACCGTCGCGGGAGCACCCCGCCAACAACCGAAAGGTATCCTTCCAACCCTCTTTCAGTTTTTAGTGCATTAGGCCCCTTGTATGTATCCTAACATGCAAATCCTATTGCCATAGGGCTCCGACACAAATTCCCGGGACCGGCACCTTGGAAGAGGCTCCATAAGTCGTCGAACCATACTTAGGTGCGGACCATTATCCTTAAATGGCCTTTTACCAAACCTAGGCTAGAATTAATGATTTTCTATGAGAATTTTGTTGTGCATGCTGTTTTTCAAGGGAAATGATAGTAAACATTCATTCTTGTTATGATTAAACTTGCTTAGGAGAGGATTAATTAGCTCCAAGCCATCTAATGTTTGCCTTATCTGAATTTCCTTTCCATTATGAGAAATTTGAATGTAACCCAACCCAAAACCTGAGGAAATTCAGGGAAAATGTGTTGCATGCCTCTAAGGGTTTACATCGAGTCGAGCTGGACTCAACTCAACTCAGCTCGGCCACTAGCTAACCTCAACTCGAACTCGACTTGACTCGGTCCTCGAGCCTGATTGGCCAGCTCAGCTTGGTTCGATCAGCAGCTCGGGCCAGTTCGAGCCAAGATCGAGCCAAGTTCATCATTGCAACATTTCCACAAACACCTAGACTACACCTTCAAAATCCCACTTAATGTAAAATAGAAGCAATAGTTTTACAGGTATTTTATCAAACACCTTCTAAGCAACATAAAAACTAAGAAAAAAAAGGGTATTTGTTTCATGTACATACCTTCATTACCACCAGCCACACTTAGTTGAGTCATTTCATCAAACACTTGGTGAGCAACATCAATAACAAAGTAATCGAGTCACCGAACTGGTTCGATCCGAGTTCTATTCGAGCTGGATTCGAGTCGAGCTGGGGCCATATCGAACTCGACACAATCTCATTTTTTAGCTCAAAAAATCAGCTCAACTCGACTCGAACTTAGCTCCGAACTGAGTTGAATCGAGCTTTTTCGAGTCGAGTCGAATGAGCTAACCGAGCTAGCTCGATTCGTGTACACCCCTACATGCCTCCCATACACATGAATTGATGTAATTGACTACATAATTGTCTGCATGCATGTCCAAATTCTCTAAAATTAGGAATGGTACATGGTCCTCTTACAACATTACGTGAATTGGAACTCTTGCATGTTTGCTTAGAACTCCCTTGCAACTTGATCTTTAGTAATATTAAGCTTATGAATCTATCCTTACTCATGCTTAAATTTCCCACAACTAAAAGTAGATCGTAGTGTTCCTTTGTTATATCTAGATATGCAATTCCCCTTGTTGGGTTGGCCAGCAATATCAAAGCCCGTAGTGGCAGTCCCATCGGTGGGGCTACCCAATGGCCCATCTGACCCATTTGGTTTGAGTACGGATAGCCGGCAGTAGTTGGACTACATGGGACACTCGCTTCCCAATGTTGTGTTCGGCAATTCGCCTGAACGGGGCAAATTTGCTCACTAGCTGACCGACCATGTGTGTTAACCATGTATAGTCACGTCTGCCTGAATCTGAAGCACCACATACCTTTGAGAGGCCTACTGATAACCATTGGTGATTTAATCCCACTAAGACTCATGAGCCGGGCATGGTGGAATGGGACACCATATCCAAGCCGTCGGCCTACGCTGGGGTGATAAGCCTCCCCTTAGTGACCAGTGAGCAACCAAGTCTCGGGAGCCAGGCATGGTGGAATGAAACACTGTGTCCATGCTGTCAACCTACGCTGGGGTGACGAGCCTCCCCTTAGTGACCAGCGAGCACAAGAGGTGACAGGTCCTTGTTTGAACGGCCCCGCAAATTACTCGGCCGATGGTTCCGCGCCGGAGTACCATTCGAACGACCCGGGCATGAATGGAATTGGGTGATGAGCCCTTCCCTATGGTGATTTGGTTATGTGATAAGCCTGCACCTCGGAACTGAGTGGTCATACTCGGTGTTTAGGTGACGACCCATACCGAGTTAATCCTCATACCTTTAGATATCATGCCTTACCTTTGGAATTATTAATTTGTGAGACAGATGAATGATACCTAAATTTGTATCATGGATTGCAAGCTCAAAGCTGCTATGGCCGCCCTGGGCCAAGTGATCTAGATAAGGTCATTGATTAAATGGAGGTGTTTCAGCTTCCCCAATCTTGTTAGATGAATGGACTTAATTAAATACTCGGCTAACATGAATATTCATGGTATTGCATTAGCATAGGCTGGCGACTCGGCAGTCAAGGTCGCATTGAGGGAGTATTGGGCATTACGAACGTAAGATGGTGTCGCTCGAGGGAGTGTTGGATGGTGAGGGCATGCATCATATCATAATAACATACATATGCATTAATAAGAGTAGCTAAGAATTGTATGTTTGATATTTTTCATTAATTGTGCCTATGGAATTGATAACATGTGTAACTTATTACTAATGGAACTCACTGAGTTGATCACTCATTACCACTCTGAGACGGTGTTTTAAAACATTAACCAGACTCCATCTTAGTTACAGGTACCATAGAGCCTGATGCGCTAGATGATGCGACCATTGCATAGTCTATTTTAATTCCAAGAATTGCTCAATTCCAGGTAAAATAAACTATAGAACCCCACTTCCGCAAAGCATAAGTGGTACCCGGGATATCGGGAGTCAAGTATCTACTCGGCCCCCAAAATTCAGGGCGTTACATAAATTTAGAGGCAGAAAAATCAAATCCTAAAATTCCACGACAAGAAAGACATAATCTTGAAAATTGCAGAAATGGCCCTTCCATGACATCAGGAAAAGTTTCGATGTCATCGAAGATAACTTCAATTTCATCAAGAAATTCATGAATTTTCCAAGTTAATTGCTAGACTCACAACTCAATGCCATCAAGGAAGATTCAATTCCATTGAAGAAGCATGTGACTGTGTAAATTCAAAGTCAGTTTACAATTTTTCGAAGGCGGTGCGAAAGTTAGATCTCCAAAACTATAAATTAGGTTGTTTTAGATGTCACAAATCTTCTTATAGGATTTGGAGAGGGAGAAAAGGCTTAGGTGGAGTGCCAACAACGTTCTTCCACTTCGATTTCTTTATGGGTTCCAGTAGATCTTTAGTTTTTAGTATATTTTTTTAGTTAGCTATGTTTAACTAATCTCTTAGCTAAGGTTAAGGGGTGAAGTTTCTATTTTATTGTTATTTTTTAGTTTATGAATTCATACTTTTGGATTTGAATGATAATTAGTTAATTGAAAAGATTTGAATTTCCTTTGAAGCTTTTGTGTTATTTCATATTTGATTCATTGTCGACCACAATTACATTAGATGCTTGGGAGTGCAATTACAATGCTTGATTAGAAAAGGAATCAATATGTAAAATTTATTGATATATTATAGACTCTGGGCACAATAGATGCTTTGAATTCCCTACGATTGATGTTTGAGTGCTTCATGAGATAATCATTCAATTGAAATCACACGTTGTTGGATATTTGCGATTGGTTTAACTGTTTGATCTCCCGATTAAAGCGAATTGGAATTCGGTTCTACTTGTGTTATAGAAGATGAATTGATGAATTATGCATTGCTATTACTAGAAGTGGATCCCTCGATCATTAATCATTTTTATTAATTGTTTTTACTTTTACTCATTCGCTAGATTAAAAATCTAGATAAATGGCTATCTCTAGACTAGTTCTAGTTGTGTTTCACACTCCCTATAGATCTACCTCGGTCTCACCAAGTTATTACTACATCGCAACCCTATACTTAGGGTTGTTAAACCTTAGGTTCGATCAAGTTTTTGGCATCATTGCTAAGGAGTGGCGTTGAACACGATTAGGTTTAGGTTTTCTAGGTTTAATTTTTGTTTTAAGTTAGATTTTTCAATTTTTCTGAATTTCTCTAACCCAGGGTTTCATTTTTTAAGGGTTTGTTCTATTTCAGAACTTATAACATCACTAACATTGTGTATTTGTTTCCGTTTTGTAAGATCTTTTAGTTCTAGTTAATGGGGATTTTCTCCTCATTGCTCGACCAGTCGGATGGCTCGCACGACCGGTCGAGGGTGGTGCTCGACTCAAAGTTCAGTGACTAATTACGTTTATTCTTCCGCACTACTCGACCAGTCTAGGACCCTGCTCGACCAGTCGAGGTTACGCAGATTCATGTCTGAATTTTGTACGGACTGCGTAAATTTGAGGCAGTTTTCACAGAGGTGTGGAAAGGAGTTGCCTAAACTATAAATAGGGGTTCCTAAGGCTTTTCTAGTAAATGCAAAAGAGTTTTCTAAAGCTTTGAAAGGGTTTGCTAAAGGATTTAGGGCTATCAAAGGTGATAGAGAGAGAGAGAGAGGAAAGAGAGAGAGAGAGGAAGCTTGTAGAAGGGAGATTCTGCTCGTAGAGGTGATCTACTTCGTAGTCGACGTCTCAGCGCTTCTACGTCCTCGTGATCAGTGAGATCTCTCCATTTTTCTTTATTCTCTTATTGTTCATCCACTATTGCGTGAGTGAAGAAAGTTTGATCCAAGCAATGTGTGCTTGTGATCGGTTATAACGTTCTACTTCATAGTGGATTGTTGATTTGGATTAAGTCCCATGGTTTTTACCTCTTTGAAGATTTTCCACGTAAAAATCACTTGTGTCGTGTGGTTTGTGCTTTGATTTATTTCATTGCTTTATTATCCCATAATTCTGGTGTTTTTAGGAGGCTAGATCCTAAGGTTTTATGCAACGGCCCCCAACAAAGTGGTATCATAGTGTTCAGGTTGGTTGAACGGAGTGGCATCGGTTCTAAATTATGGAAGGTGGCTCATCAAAGATGATCAGTCTCAATGGTTCTAACTGGACCATATGGAAGGCTAAGATAGAGGATTTGCTTTATTGCAAGGACATGTATGCTCCAATCTTAGGCATATCAGTAAAAACAAAGGATATGACAGATGATGATTGGAAGAAGTTGGACTGGAAGGCGGTGGGGTTTATTAGACACTGGTTGAACGATTCTGTATTCCATCATATGTCTATAGAGACCTCAGCCACTATCCTATGGCTGAAATTGTAAGGGTTGTATGAGAGGAAGACAGTCGGTAATAAGATTTTTCTGATAAGACAACTTGTGAATCTCAAGTTCAAAGATGGTGGTTCTTTGGTTGAGCACATGAATGAGGTCAATAATATATTGAACCAGCTCTCCGCTATGCAATTGGTCCTGGACGATGAATTACAGGCTTTACTATTGCTTAGCTCATTGCCTGATAGTTGGGAGACATTAGTGGTGTCTCTAAGTAACTCCGCACCAGACAGAAAGGTGTCTATGGAATAGGTAACTAGTTGTCTCTTCAATGAGGAGACAAGGAGGAAGTCTCAGGGGTCTACTCAGCAGGAGGCCCTTGTGATACAAGATCGAGGGAGAGGAAAGAACAGAAAGGGCGGGAAAGCCCGATATATATTATGAGGCAAGTCAAGTACCAGGAAGGATGTTGAATACTGGAATTGTGGCAAGAAGAGCCACTACAAGCATAAATGTCATAAGAATAAGAATGATAAGAAAGGAAAAGGAAAGGAGAATGAAGATGAATCAGATTCCACTACGGTCGCTTCAGATGACGACGTTATAGTTATTCTTTCAGCGGATCATGATGTTTGTCTCACGGCTACGAGAGAGGACACTAACTAGGTGATAGACTCGGGAGCCTCGTTTCATGCGACTCCACATAGAAATTTCTTCACAAGCTACAGGTCAGGTGACTTTGGGACCTTGAAGATGGGAAATTCTGGCGTATCGAAGATCGTAGGGGTCGGTGATATTTGTGTAAAGATAGATGTGGGCTGCACATTGGTTCTCAGGGTGTGAGGCACATTTCAGACCTTCGTCTCAACTTAATGTCGACGGGAAGGTTGGATGATGATGGCTATGAAACCCATTTGTTGGTGGGCGCTGGAAGCTCATCAAGGGTTCATTGATCACGGCTAGAGGAAAGAAGTGTTACACCCTTTACAAGGTAAGTGTCAATGTGTGCAAGGGCGGGTTGAACGTAGTGGAAGATTCAGCTATTGACATATGGTAAAAGCACCTAGGCCGCATGAGTGAACAAATAGCTTCAACTACTAGTAAAGAAGTGGCTCCTTCCAGACGTTCTAGGTATACCTCTCAAAACTTGTATTGATTATTTACCAGGGAAATAGCATAGAGTTTCATTTGTTAAATCTGCTTCTCATGTTAATAAAGTGCATTCATTAGATTTGGTTTATTCTGATGTTTGTGGTCCTGTGAGGACAAAAACCTTAGGTGGGGCATTGTATTTTATCACTTTTATAAATGATGCATCTAGGAGGGTTTGGGTTTATGCTTTGAAATCCAAGGATGAGGTCTTTGGTGTGTTTAAATTGTTTCATGCTATGATCGAGAAAGAGACAAGTAGATCATTGAAGTGCATCCGCACTAACAATGGTGGTGAATACATCGGTGACTTTCATGAGTATTGTAAGTCCCTGGGTATACGGCATGAACAGACGGTTCCCAAGGCCCCCCAGCATAATAATGTGGCTGAGCGAATGAATCGCACCATTATAGAGAGAATCAGATGCATGTTATCCCATGTGAAGTTGTCCAAGACATTTTGGGGAGAAGTAATGCACACTGCAGTGTATTTGATAAATAGGTCTCCATCAGCCCCGTTGAATGGAGAAGTACTTGAGAAGGTGTGGACTGGACAAGATCCATCGTATAGTCATCTCAGGGTGTTTGGATGCAAGACATCCATTCACGTACCAAAGGACAAGAGGTCCAAGCTCGATATGAAGATCAGGCAATGTGTGTTATTGGGGTACGGTGATGAAAAGTTCGGTTATAAATTATGAGATCCAACTGAGAAGAACCTCATCAGGAGCAGAGATGTGGTTTTCTTTGAAGATCAATGCATTGAAGACATTTGTAAGCTAGAAAAGACGCAGCCTAGTTCAGGAGAGCTAGAGGACATGGATCCGGTTATTCCTCCCGTGGTGCCTGATGACGGGCGAGTACAACAAGGTGCAGAGGATGAGGGAGTTCCTATGGAAGATGGACCAGGAGAGCAGCCCCTACTTGATCCACCTGTTGAGCCGCAGGTAAGGAGGTCATCTAGGGACAGACAACCATCCAAGAGGTACTCGCCGCATAAGTACATTATGTTCACTGATGAGGGAGAGCTAGAAGATTTTTTTGAAGCCCTAGCTGACGAGCATAAGGGGGAGTGATTGAAAGCTATGTGAGAGGAGATGAGATCCTTCCATAAGAACTACACCTATGATATGGTGAAATGGATACTACGGTATCTAAGAGGCTCATCCGGGTTGAGCCTATGATATGGTGATGGAAAACATGTGATAGAGGGCTATACAGATGCAGATACGACAGGTGACATAGACTCTAGGAAGTCTACATCGGGGTTCATGTTCACATTTGCAGGGGGAACGGTCTCTTGGCAGAGCAAGATACAGAAGGTCGTAGCGTTGTCGACGACAGAGGCTGAGTACATTGCAGTCACAGAGGCATGTAAAGAGATGCTTTGGATGAAGAAGTTTTTACAAGAACTTAACCTAAAGCAGGAGCAGCACGTGGTCTATTGCAATAATCAAAGTGTTATACACTTGAGCAAGAATCCAAGTCAGCACTCTAAGTCAAAGCACATAGAGATTCGGTATCACTGGATTAGGGATACTTTGGAACATAAGGTGTTACAACTTAAGAAGGTCCACACGGACGATAATGGGTCAGACATGATGACAACGACATTGCTCAAGGGCAAGTTTGAGATTCGTAAAAATTGGGCTAGCTTGAAGAATGTGAATTCCTCCTGAGTCGAAAAGGGAGAGATTTGATGTGAATTTTCTCCTCATGGCTCGACCGGTTGAGTGCTCCGCACGACCGGTCGAGGGTGGTGCTAGACCAGTCGAGTGGTGCTCGACTCAAAGTCTAGCTACCAATTGTGTTTATTCTTCCACGCTGCTTGACCGGTCGAGGGTCCGCTCGACCGGTCAAGGTTACGTAGATTCATGTCTGGATTTTGTGTGGACAGTGTAAATTTGAGGCGGTTTTCACAGAGGTGCGGAAAGAAGTTGACTAAACTATAAATAGGGGTTCCTAGGGCTTTTCTAGTGAATGTAAGAGAGTTTCCTAAAGCTTTGTAAGGGTTTGCTAAAGGGTTTAGGGCTATCAAAGGTGAGAGAGAGGAGAGAGGAAAGAGAGAGAGGAAGCTTGTGGAAAGGAGATTCTGCTCGTAAAGGTGATCTACTTCGCAGTCGACGTCTCAGTGCTTTTACGTCCTCGTGATCGGTGAGATCTCCCTGTTTTCTTTTTTATTCTCTTATTGTTCATCCACTCCTGCGTAGGTGAAGAAGGCTTGATCCAAGCGATGTGTGCTTGTAATCGGTTGTAACGTTCTACTTCATAGTGGATTGTTGATGTGGACTAGGACCCGTGGTTTTCACCTCTTTGAGGGTTTTCCACGTAAAAATCTCGTGTTGTGTGGTTTGTGCTTTGATTTATTTCATTGCTTTATTATCCCATAATTATGGTGTTTTGGGGAGGCTAATAATAAGGTTTTGTGCAATGGCCCCCAACACTATTTTCTCTCTTTTGGTAACATCCTTCCTCAGTCCTTTTACTTACTTCCTTAACTGCTGCATAATTTTTATTTTGCTGCAGGAATTAGGTTTTGGTCTTGTAACGTCTCGAAAAAATCCGTACAAAGACCCGAGTACCACCTCAGGCAGAAATCACTCAGGACCAAATCCTTTAGAAATTAAACGAAATTATCTAAGCGTTAAACTAGATTATCTGTGAAATTAGCCTTAATCGCTTTAAATACGAACTGCAAGACCCAAAACTTGCAGAACTGTTAACGCTACATTACCCTGAAACCTAGGAACAATCTCTAAACCCGGTTGCTCTAAGAAGCACATTGAAACTTCGTATCGGACCTGGACCGCGTGTCGAAAGTCCGATTACTCGAAACCATACGGTTATGACTGCCTTACTGGCTTGACAACCATCTCGGAATCAAGTCCTAACAATACTTAGAAACGCACAACTTGAGCTCGGAGCGAAATGTGTGAGAAATGCAAATATCTTGAGAAATTGAACTCAGATTTAAGTGATTTTGGTCGTTCGCTTACGGGCCAAATTTAAGCTTTCAGACCATCAGAAGCTGACCCAAAAACACCCTCGGATCAGGAAAATTTTCCAGCACAGGTCCTTGTACTTGTGGCCCTAATCGAGTGGCGATGATCATTGAACTGAAACTGGTCCGCCACGGTCGATCGGTAAATCCGATCGGACCGAAAACCTAATTCGACTTAGATCTAGCGTCAGGAAGCTTAAGTCCAACTGTACACAGAAAAGGGGCCTCCAGAAGTGCTCCGTTGAGCCGAAACAAATGGGTTTTGGCTATAACCTAAGTATATCATAGCCTTGGGGCCATTGAGCTCACGTTTGAGCCTATATAAAGGTCTTAAACCCTCTCTCTCCCTTCACATACGAATTTGCAAACCCTAGAGAGAGAAGAGAGAGAAAAGAGAAGGAAAGAGAGAGAAAGAGAGAGAGTGTGGGAGATTGTTCTCGGGACTCAATCTCGGCGTTCCACGTGCTTATCCACCATTCCTGTATCGCTATTCGGGCGATTTCGATCCCGTTCTTAGGTAAGAAAACCTAACCCTAATTTGTTTTAGGGTTTCAGATAGTGTAAGTGATGAAATAACTAACCTAATTCATGTTATAGGTTGTCATTCTACTGTTGACAAAGAATTAGTGTTTATACTGAATTCGTTACGCGTTTACCGGCGAAAGGTGCCGACAATAAACGTATAGGTTATGGTTTTCAAGGCTTTCAATGTCAGTTAATGATTTATAATCGACTAGGTTGCCGTTTCACATGTTAAAATCTCGTGTCGTGTGGTTTGTGCTTTGATTTATTTCATTGCTTTATTATCCCATAATTATGGTGTTTTGGGGAGGCTAGATAATAAGGTTTTGTGCAATGGCCCCCAACACTAGTTTCTCTCTTTTGGTAACATCCTTCCTCAGTCCTTTTACTTACTTCTTTAACTGCTACATAATTTTTATTTTGCTGCAGGAATTAGGTTTTGGTCTTGTAACATCTCGGAAAAATCCGTACAAAGACCCGAGTACCACCTCAAGCAGAAATCACTTAGGACCAAATCTTTTAGAAATTAGATGAAATTATCTAAGCGTTAAACTAGATTATCTGTGAAATTAGCCTTAATCGCTTTAAATACGAACTGCAAGACCCAAAACTTGCAGAACTGTTAAACGCTACATTACCCTGAAACCTAGGAACAATCTCTAAACCCGGTTGCTCTCGGGAGCACATTGAAACTTCGTATCGGACCTGGACCGCGCGTCGAAAGTCCGATTATGTCAAAGCCATACTGTTATGACTGCCTTACTAGGCTTAATAACCATATCGGAAATCAAGTCCTAACAATACCTAGAAACGCACAACTTGAGCTTGGAGCGAAGTGCGTGAGAAAAGTAAATATCTTTAGAAATTGAACTCAAATTTAAGTGATTTGGGTCGTTCGCTTGCGGGCTAAATTTAAGCTTTCAGACTGTCAGAAGCTGACCCAAATACAACCTCGGATCAGGAAAATTTTCCAGCACAGGTCCTTGTACTTGTGGCCCTGATCGAGTGGCAATGATCATTGAACTGAAACTGGTCCGCCAGGGTCAATCGGTAAATCTGATCGGACCAAAAACTTAAGTCGACTTAGATCCAACGTCAGGAAGCTTAAGTCCGACCGCATGTAGAAAAAGGGCCTCTAAAAGTGCTCCGTTGAGCTGAAATAGATGGGTTTTGGATATAACCTAAGTATACCATGGCCTTAGGGCCATTGAGCTCACGTTTGAGCCTATATAAATGTCTTAAACCCTCTCTCTCCCTTAACATATGAATTTGCAAACCCTAGAGAGGGAACAGAGAGAAAAGTGAAGGAAATAGAGAGAAAGAGGAGAGTGTGGGAGATTGTTCTCAGGACTCAATCTCGGCGTTCCACGTGCTTATTCACCATTCCTGTATCGCTATTCGAGCGATTCTGATCCCGTTCTTAAGTAAGAAAACCTAACCCTAATTTGTTTTAGGGTTTCAGATAGTGTAAGTGATGAAATAGCTAACCTAATTCATGTTATAGGTTATCATTCTACTGTTGACAAAGACTTAGTGTCTAAACTGAATTTGTTACGCGTTTACCGGTGAAAGGTGCAAACTATAAACGTATAGGTTATGGTTTTCAAGGCTTTCAATGTCGGTTAATGATTTATAATCGACTGGGTTGTCGTTTCACATGTTAAAATCTCGTGTCGTGTAGTTCATGCTTTGATTTATTTCATTGCTTTAGTATCCCATAATTATGGTGTTTTGGGGAGGCTAGATAATAAGGTTTTGTGCAATGGCCCCCAACACTAGTTTCTCTCTTTTGGTAACATCTTTCCTCAGTCCTTTTACTTATTTCCTTAACTGCTGCATAATTTTTATTTGCTGCTGGAATTAGGTTTTGGCCTTATAACGTCTCGAAAAAATCCGTACAAAAACCCGAGTACCACCTCAGGCAGAAATCACTCAGGATCAAATCCTTTAGAAATTAGATGAAATTATCTAAGTGTTAAACTAGATTATCTGTGAAATTAGCCTTAATCGCTTTAAATACGAACTGCAAGACCCAAAACTTGCAGAACTGTTAACGCTACATTACCCTGAAACCTAGGAACAATCTCTAAACCCGGTTACTCTCAAGAGCACATTGAAACTTCGTATTGGACCTGGACCGCGCATCGAAAGTCGGATTACGTCGAAACCATATGGTTATGACTGCCTTACTGGGCTTGACAACCATCTCGGAAATCAAGTCCTAACAATACCTAGAAACGCACAACTTGAGCTCGGAGCGAAGTGTGTGAGAAATGCGAATATCTTTAGAAATTGAACTCAGATTTAAGTGATTTGAGTCGTTCGCTTGCGAGCCAAATTTAAGCTTTCAGACTATCAAAAGCTGACCCAAATACCCCCTCGGATCAGGAAAATTTTTCAGCACAGGTCCTTGTACTTGTGGCCCTGATCGAGTGGCGATGATCATTGAACTGAAACTGGTCCGCCACGGTCGATCGGTAAATCCGATCAGACCAAAAACCTAACTCGACTTAGATCCAACGTTAGGAAGCTTAAGTCCGACCGCACGCAGAAAAGGGGCCTCCAGAAGTGCTTCGTTGAGCCGAAACAAATGGATTTTGGCTATAACCTAAGTATACCATGGCTTGGGGCCATTGAGCTCACGTTTGAGCCTATATAAAGGTCTTAAACCCTCTCTCCCTTCACATACGAATTTACAAACCCTAGAGAGAAAAGAGAGAGAAAAGAGAAGGAAAGAGAGAGAAAGAGAGAGAGTGTGGGAGATTGTTCTCGGGACTCAATCTCGACATTCCACGTGCTTATCCACCATTCCTGTATTGCGATTAGAGCGATTTCGATCCTATTCTTAGATAAGAAAACCTAACCCTAATTTGTTTTAGGGTTTCAGATAGTGTAAGTGATGAAATAGCTAACCTAATTCATGTTATAGGTTGTCATTCTACTGTTGACAAAGACTTAGTGTCTAAACTGAATTCGTTACGCGTTTACCGGCGAAAGGTGCGGACTATAAACGTATAGGTTATAGTTTTCAAGGTTTTCAATATCAGTTAATGATTTATAATCGACTGGGTTGTCGTTTCACATGTTAGATACGTTGTTTTCCTCACTTAACGGTTATATATGAACTATGTCGAATATAGGTTATTCCATGTGTAGGTTGAAATGACTGGATATGTCGAGAATTTGGTTTTGTGCTTGCCATGATTATTCACTGTGAACATGTGATTGTTGAATACATGACAACTCCTTATGAAAGGATTTGCCCTAATACAGCTTATAACTGAGTTGTATCGTGTAGGTGGAAATATGTAGTCTAAGTGTTTGTGGAAATGATTAAATGAGTATGACATTTGAATCCCTGCTTGCCATAATTATCTGTCGTGGATATATGCGTGTTGTATTCGTGACAACTCCTTAGTGAAAGGATTTGCCCTAATACATGTTGTTATCAACATACGTCATGTATGTTGATGTATGTAGTCTAAGTGTTTGTGAAAATGTTGGATGAGTAAATATTTAGTAAAGTGTATGTTATATAGGTGTTGAGGTGAGATTCTCAACTACCTTAGCTATGTGTATATATCCCTCCATGTAACTTAGATTAAATTTGTGTGATTTAGCATGAAATGCATTTGTGCAAATTATGTTTACCTTGTATTTTGTGAAATGTTCAATTAGTTACGTTACTTGAATTAATCGTTTAACTTTGATATGCCTATCACATGTGTTATCCTGTTATATTTACATGCGTTTGGGACTACTACGTAGTCCAGGCTATCGGTAACGGTTCCTGAACGAGTGACTGAGTTAGTTTCGCCACAACAGATGTGTTCGAGGAATCCGAGTCGTACGGAGTTTACTGACGGTGGTTAGGCCACGCGAAGTGCTTACGCGCTCTATGTCGATCCATTCAACGTACGCTCGTACCAATCGAGCTTGTCAAGTAACTTGATTCGCCTATTGTGTGTTTACCATATGTGGACGCAACTGCTTGAATCTAGGGTACCAAACTCACCATTGAAAAGCCTGTTTAACCTTGGTACCTCGATCCACTAAGACTCATGAGCCGGACATGGTGGTATGGGACACCGTGGTCGAGCTGTCGGCCTACGCTAGGGTGACGAGCCTCCCCGTAGTGACTAGTGAGCAACACCGCCTCGTGAGCCGAATACGGTGGTATGGGACACTGTATTCGAGCTGTCGGCCTACACTGATCAGGTGACGAACCCTTTGTAGTGACCTCGAGCATACTCTGAGACTACGTTGAGGCGATAAGCCTTTCCGTAGCAACTAGAGTATAAACTAGGCCTACACTGATCAGGTGACGAGCCTTTTGTAGTGACCTAGAACCACAACATCATATGAGATTTACTCGGACTGACGACCCTAGAATGGATCATTGTTTGAGAAATGATACAAGGGAGGTACCTTAGTTTTTCAATCCTGCTGTATAAAAATGACTAATAAGAACTTCGTAATCACGCTCATGAACAGCATTGCATGTGCCTTTGGCGTTAGAGTTGAGCACTGAGGAAGTGATTGCATGTCGCGACCGTGAGATGAAGTTCGTAGAGGGAGTGCAAGCGAGGGCATGCATCATTAATACATATCATTCTTGCATTAATCAGAGTACTTAGGGATGCTTGATTGTATTACTTTATCATTACTGCTTGACTGAATTGATAACATGTTAACCTTTGCTTTATAGCTCCACTGAGTTGATCACTCACTCCCAAGTTCTGGGACGGTGTTTTAAACACTAACTAGACCCTATTGTAGTTTTGGATGATGGCGCAGTCTGCGAGGCGAAGCCAGACTTTGAGGATGATGAGGAGGCATTCTCATATATGCAGTATTCAGGCGGGTTTATATAGACCGTTCTGATCGGCGGGGCTTAAGGGCTTATACTTTGTAGTGGACCACTACATTTTGACATTTTGTATTTTGAAACAATACTTGCAACTATTTGACCTGGCAACGCGTACATACTTTGGTACCTACAGTGGTTTTTACGTTCCATGTATTTCTCTCAATCTTCCGCTTGCGTAATTCGACTGTCCCTGGAGTATGTTTTGTTGTTTTAGCTTAATCTCATTCATATTTTATGCACTAATACGGACAACATTTAAATCATCATTATCTATGTTGCATAAGTGATGCATTGTAACTCGGGAATTGGGCTCCTGCTCAACCCCCGATTTTTAGGGCGTTACAGGTCTGAATTAGGGTTATATTTTGTTCATGTTGAAGTGGACATGAGAATACTCTAATAAACTTCTAAGAGACGAGATATTGGTTGAAGGGTTGTCAAATCACTATGTTAGTAAATGCCATGTGTCTTGTAAATTAGCTAGAACTATGATTGAGAGCCGACCGGATTATGATAAAAACAAAGTATATGATGTACTACCGGTTAAGAAGACAATGCGTGATTATTAAATAGGTGAGAACACTTATCAACAACTATCAAGTACACCCACACATGACACATATGATCTTGATTGGAGGAACCATCATAATTTAAACTCGAGAGGTGAAGTAATCATAGATTCTAACAACATTCCTATTTATTTTTATTAGTAACAGGGCTAAGCCAGGCTCAGTTATAGGTTTTTCCATGCCTAAGAAAATCAAAACTTTGAATAGGCTTGACACCAAGGGGTTTAATATCTAAGTGAAAAGTCAACCTTAACCTGGGTCCTTAACAACCTCTCTTGAGAACCCTAGTTCTTGTAGTGGGTATATATTTATAGATAATTGAAGGCTTATCACTGGGAATCCATGGGGACCAGCACACACCAAGCGCGCCTTAATGTGGTGTGCTCAGGAACTGTGATAATTATCATGGAATTTTTAAAAAATTTACAATATTTTCATGAGTGATCGATCAAGGTTTTTTTTTTTTTAATAATAATTTAAATGTACATAACCTTAGTACTATGGGACCTTCAAAACGCACCCCCTTTTTTTTAGTTACTTTTCTACACCTCCACATGCGGGATTAAGGGGATATGTTTTTTGGGGACGAAAACACGCCTTATACTCTATAACGCCTTTAAAATTTGTTTAGGACATGAGTGAATTGACAACACAGACTAGAGCTCACATTGAAACAATAGTGAGGCCCACCGTGATGTTTGTGAGAACTCCACCCCTTCCAGCAACTTCTTCAGATTATTTTATGAGGTTGGCCCAAAAATGAGGTAAGTGGGTCACAAACCATAAAAGGTGCAGATTGAACAACCTCCGTTGAAACAGCCGAGGTCGATTGTGATGTTTTTGAAAAATCCACCCCATCCATCCATTTTTTCAATTTATGTTAGGGTATGGGACAAAAATTAGGTAGATCCAAATTTCAAGTGGGCCACACGGTAAGGGAATTGAATGCTGATTGTTGAACTATGGGGAGATTTTAGGGCACATGAACCAAAATCTCCACTCGATAGGGTATTTTGCTTAGATGGTTCATACTGTGCGACTTTAGTAAATATGTTGGATTTCCATTGTTGTACATTGGATTTAATGATCCTGGGCTTGTTGGAAAGGTAATTTGAAAAGCTTTTCAATAAGTCATAAACTGCCTTGATTAGTAACCATTTAGCCAATCATCTTCTAACTTAAAGTGCACCTTTTGTAGCATTAACCATCAGACAAAGTTCTTTTGAGATAGACTCTTTCATAGGAGAAAGTAAGAAAAAAAATGTCAAAGACAATAGTAAAAAAGGCACGAAAAAATGTCGGAGAGTAGTAAAAAACATGAAAAATTGATGGAGAACACAAAAGATGAATACTAAAACTTGAAACATGTGAAATGACAATCAACCTCCAAATGGTTTTTATTTATTTATTTTTATTTAAATTCTTGATGGTGTGGACATTTTCATCCTAAAAAATATGGTCCTCCATGCCACAAGCCGTACAAAAGTAAGTTTTAATAAAGGAGGTGTATTTCGGGGTTTCATGATACCTTGTGTGTAGCAGGGATAAAAACTTTTGATCAAATGTTATTTTGGCGAGATTTTCACAATATGCATTTAGAATTGGAATTTTTGTTAAGATATACTCTAGGTTTCATGGAATATGCTTAAATAGCATCGCTTTTTAAAACACTACTTTTCTACACATCCGTGCAGTGACTTCATTTTTCTTAAATGACACTACCCTGAAGCACCTTTTTCAAATTTGTGTGCAATGCTACCTTCTCTTGTCATTAGTTTATAACAAACTCTTTTACCTATACACCTTTATTCATTTATTTTATTCTCTTTTTTCAATTTCTTATACATTTCAAAAAAGGTAATAGATTAGTTGTAGCTCCAACCTCACCCAAGACGGTCCAACCCTTACTGAGGGGCCCACTTTAATACATGTATTTTATATCTACGCGTCCATTTGCTTTTCCATATCATTTTAAGGCACGAGCTAAAAAAAGAAATAGATCCAAGTCTCAGGTGTACCATGTCATAGGAAACAATGGTGATTGACCATTAACAACTTATAATGGGCTACGAAAGTACTGAATGAAGTTGATATTTGTTTCTCTCCCTTCATTCAGGTGTGTTTGACCTTATAAATAGTTTGGATGGAAAATAAACATTACGTGTGCCATAAGAAGTTTTTAATGGTGGGATGTTCAATCACCATTGTGTCCTATAGTATGGTCCACATAAGATTTGGATTTGCTTCATTTTTAAGCATGTAACCTAAAATGATCTGTCAAAACAGATGGACGGCATAAATATAAAACAAATACATCAAAGTAGACTCTATGATAAGAGACGCATCACCTTAGGTGAAGTTGGGGCCGCATCTAGTCCACTCCCCTCGGAAAAATGAGTTATTCTTCTTCTTTCTTCAAAAAATTCTACATAAATGAGTCTTCTAATAAGAAATAGATAGAATGAAAGAAAAAATATAGTAAAAAAGAGAAAATTATGATCGTTTTTGTGGGTCGCTCGATGCTGGAAATGAGAGCGAATACGACTTGACGACATCATAAATTTCAGGTCCACTTTTAAATAGTTAAATGGTGTATAAATGAGATGATTCCAAATTCATCTGAAAAGTTTATTGAATTATCTTTCCAACAAGCATGAGATCACCTCGATCCACCCTGTAATGATGGTGTTATGACTATTTCGGGGGATCGCGCGCAACTGAAATTAAGAGCAAAAATGATGAATTTTGACTCACATTTAAATACCCAAATGATGTCCAAATGAGATGATTCGAGAGCTATTTGAATGATAATTCTATGAACTTCCAAATGACTTTTGAATAATCTCATTTGGACACCATTTGACTATTTTCAAGTTGGCCTAAAGTTAACATTTTCGCTCTCATTTTTAGTTGCACATGATTCTACAAAACTGGTCATAACTCTCTCGTTATAGGTCAGACAAAGTGATCTTATGCTTGTTGGAAAGATAATTCGATAAACTTTTATATAGATTTAAAATCATCTTATTTAGACGCCATTTAACTATTCGAAAGTGGGCATAAAGTTTATGTTGTCGTAAGGTCGTGTTTGCTCTTGTTTCCAACATCGAGTAACCCATAGAAACAGTCATAACTCTCTCATTTTTTGCTATCTCTATTTTTTATACATATCATTTTATCTATTTCTTCGTAAAAGACCTGTATATGCAGGATTTTTTTAAGAAAGAATAAGAAAAACCCATTTTCTAAGGGGAGTGGATTAGATGCGAACCCAACTTCACCTAAGGCAATACACCTCTTATTATGGGGCCCCTTTCGATATAGTTGTTTAATATTCACATCATCCATCCATTTTGAAAGATCATTTTAGGCCACATGCTTAAAAAAAAAAAGCACATCTAAATCTTATGTGGGGCATACCATTGGAAACAATGGTGATTGAACATCCCACAAATAAAAACTTCTTAAGGCATATCATAATGTTTCCCTAATGTTTATATATCACCCAACCTGTTTATACAGTAATATAAACTTGGATAAGGGTAAAAAACAAAGATAAACTTCATCCAAAACTTTTGTAGCCTATTGTAAGTTGTTAATGGTCAATCTCCACCGTTTACTATGGCATGGCTCACCTAAAACTTGGATTTGCTTTTTATTATTATTTTTTATTTTTTTTATTTTTTGAGTTCATGTTTGAAAATGATATGAAAAAATGGATGAACAACATGAATATAGAATCCATGCATCAAAGTAGAACCCACAATAAAAGTCGGACCGTCTTTGGTGAGGTTGGGGCGCACTTAATTTGTTCCCTTTCTTAGATATATAAAAAATTTAAAACGTTAATAAAAAAAAGGTGTATAGATAGAAGAGTTTGTCAGGAACCAACAACAAGAGAAAATACCACTGTACATAGATTTTAAAAGGTAATTAAGGATAATTTTATCTTTAAAACATGAAGTCAATGCAAGGACAACATGTAGAATAATAATGTTTTGAAAGATAATGCTATTTAAGCGTTCCGTGACACTGGAGGTATATATTAGCAAAAGGCCTTTTAGAATTCTAATAACTTATTTTACACATTATTATTTTCAGCAAGATGTCAGCAGAAATTCCCTAGCCGAGAAATGGTCACTATGTGCCCACATAGAGGGGATAATGCAACTTGAAACTCGATTATGATCCAGGTATTTATTCATGATGGGAGCTCCTTGCCAATGTAAAAGAATCAGGCCATAGGCTCATCTGGTTGGCCACAACGACATAAGAAAATGGACGGTTAGTGGACCTGATATTGGGCCAGGGTAATGATGTCTCACTCACTTGGAAGCGAATTGGCTAGTGTACCACACGCCACCGACCTGGCTAGTGTGCACGTGTCGTGCGAAGACGAGCGCTTACGCTCCTCGAGTTCCAAGTTGTACGAACGGTTCAAAGGAGATCAAAGTTATATGGGCCTGATAATGATGTATTTATTATATCCAAACAGTTCCTCCATTTTTAGAGATCATTTTAAAGCACTATATCAAAAATTAATGATATTCAAAGCTCAAGAGGACCACACCATAAATAGCATTGGGAGAATGATTCTCACTGTTCAAACATTCATAGGGCTCACCAAAACGTTTATTTTCCATCCAATCCGTTCATAAGGTCAAAAAGACCTGTATGAAGAGGGAAAACAAGTATTATATTGATCCATAACTTCAGTGACCAGGCTTTCAATGGTAGACGTTCAACCCCCGCTGCCTTTTTCACTGTGGTCCACTTGATATTTGGATCTATCTTATTTTTCGGCTTCATTATTAAAACGATCACTTAAAATGGACGGACGATTTGGATATACAACATACATCATGGTGGGACCCACAGAACTTGGTGACGTAAACACATCAGCCAGTTCGGTGGTGTGTGGTACACCTAGGGGTGTACATGAACCGAGCTAGCTCGGTTAGCTTGCTCGACTCAACTGAAAAAAGCTCGATTCGACTCGATTCGAAGTTGAGTTCGAGCCGAGTCGAGTTGATTTTTTAAGCTCGAAAATGAGTTCAAGCAGGCCCCAGCTCGACTCGACTCGGATTGAATCCAGCTCGAATCGAACTTGGATCGAACCAGTTCGGTGACTCGGTTACTTCGCCATTAATGTTGCTCACCAACTGTTTGATAAATTGACTCAACGAAATGTGGCCGGTGGCAAGGAAGGTTTGACTGGTGGCAAAGAAGGTTTGACCGGTGGCAAGCAAGGTTTGTGTTGAGAAAAGTCTTTAATCTATTTTTTACTGTAGCTATGACTAGTCGAGGGTGAGCTACGACTGGTCGAAGGAATAGTTCGACTAGTCGTAGGTTCGAGCCCTGGCACGACTCAAAGTCCAGCGAGTTTTTGCTGTTTTTCTCCGTGGTCTACGACCAGTCGTAGGAGAGCTACGACTAGTCGTAGGTGGTTTATGACCAGTCGTAGGAGAGCTATGACCAGTCGTAGGTTACGCAGTTTGTTCCATGATTTTGCGCGAAACTGCGGATTTGAATCCTTTCGCAACTGGGATGCGGAAGGGAAGTTTCCTAAACTATAAATAGGTGTTCCTAGGATTTTTCTAGGTATGAGAGATGTATGAGAAGGCTTTGTAAAGTAGTTCCAAGGGTTCCTAAAAGGGTTTAGGGTTATCAAAGGGTGTAGCAAGGGTGAGATTCGAGGTTGTTCGAATCGGGTAAGTCCTTTCTCTTTGTAATTGATGCTTTCATAGTGGAGATCTGTCGCTTTGTGCCGTGGTTTTTTCCCGCAAGGGTTTTCCACGTTAAATCTGTGTGTTCTCTTGTATGCTTGGTGCCATTGGATTGCTATCCTAAATCTAGATCTGTGTGATTTCGCAGGCCAAAAATCCCAACAAGTGGTATCAGAGCAATCGGTTAGGACACAAATCTGAATATGAGGGATTAGTAATAATGGCGAGCGCCAGGTATGAGATTGAGAAGTACTCAGGGAAAAATAATTTTGAGTTATGGAAGATCAAGATGATGAGTTCCTTAATCAAGCAAGGCGAAGATGGTGCTCTTGAGGAGCGGAAGTCTACTATGACTGATGGTGATTGGAATACTCTTGATAAGAAGGCCTTATCATCGATCCGTTTATGTCTCACGGATGAGGTTCTCTACAACGTCATGAGGGAGAAAACTGCAGCTAAGTTATGGGTAAAGTTAGAGGATGTCTATGCGAAAAAATCCTCTGAAAATCGCCTGCACTTGAAGCGGCAGTGGTATAACTTCAAGATGGCAGAGGGTGGAGATCTGGAGGCTCACATCAGCAACTTTAATAAATTGGTTTGCAAATTGCTGGATATGGAGGAAGTGATGAAAGATGAAGAACAGACATGTATGTTGTTGAATTCTCTCCCGACGTCTTTTGAGGCATTCAAGGACACTATGTGCAACATGAATAAAACCCTGAGTGTCGACACTGTTATCTCAGCCCTTCAAGGGAAGGCTATGAGACAGCTAGACAGCAACATGGGGACATCTTTTGATGCACTGTTTACAGTGAGTAAGAATTCTGAATAAGGTACAGGTTCTTCAGGTTCCAGATCCAAATCCAAGGGCAAGGGCAAAGGAAAGGTAAAGTGCTGAAATTGTGGGAAGGAAGGACATGTGAAGAGGGATTGTGAAAATCCTAAATCGAAGTGGGATGATTCTGAGGTTCATTCAGGGAGGCCAATGTTGCCACGTCAGATGGATCGAGTGGATGTGATGGTGATGTTTTGTCTGTGTCTTCGCTCAGACGGTCATGCGATGATCGTAAGGACGAGTGGATGCTAGACACAGGGGCATCTTTTCACATGACTCCTCATCGGAGTTGGTTCGCCAGCTATAAGGAGTGCGATGGTGGACAGGTGTTTATGGGTAATGGCTTTGCCTGTAATGTTGTGGTTGTTGGTATGGTACGCATCAGGATGTTTGATGGGGTGGAGCGCACCCTGACTGATGTCAGGCACGTTCCTGATTTGAAGCAGAATCTGATTTCTCTTGGTGTATTTGAGGTAAAAGGATGCAAGTACATATGTATTGATGGTGCTCTTAAAGTATCTAAGGGAGCACGGGTAATCATGAAAGCGCAACGACTCGATCATGTTTACAGGTTGATCGGGAGCACTTCAAACGGTGGAGCTACAGTAGATGTAGCAGATTTCACCTCTGCATGTGTGTGGCATGTTGGACATGGCCATATGAACGGGCAGGGCAGAAAGGCTGAGACGTGCGGACAGGGATACAGAGCAGGTGGAGCAACCACCTGTGTGAAGAATCATACGACATGATCGCAGGATATCGGCGTGGTACATGGACGACTCTAATATCGCAGAGGATTCATCTTCTATTCTGATGGCTGTAGGTGAGCCTGGTGCTGAGAAGTGGAAGGTGACTATGGGCGATGTGATGGATTCGTTATACCAGACCGACATATGAGAGTGGGTGGAGCTTCCAGTGGGTCGGTGAGTGGTTGGATGCAGGTGGATTTTCAGATGGATATAGCATAGATACAGCGACGTTGGTAGCGATGAGTTATGCTCAGAGAGAAGGGATCTGCTTCTCAGAGATATTCGCTCCGACGGTATAGCAGGTATCTATCAGATCCGTGATTGGCGCTGGTTGGCCAATGTGATCTTGAGCTATGATGTGATGCTGTGATAAGAGAAGAGGTTAAGGAGCTACACGGTTGAAGATTGAAAACTTGGTGGAGATTGTTGAGAAAAGTCTTTAATATGTTTTTTACTGTAGCTACGACTGGTCGAGGGTGAGTTCGACTGGTCGAAGGAATAGTTCGACTAGTCATAGGTTCGAGCCCTGGCACGACTCAAAGTCCAGCGAGTTTTTGCTGTTTTTCTTCGTGGTCTACGACCAGTCGTAGGAGAGCTACGACTAGTCGTAGGTTACGCAGTTTGTTCCATGATTTTGCGCGAAACTGCGGATTTGAGTCCTTTCGCAACTGGGATACGGAAGGGAAGTTTCCTAAACTATAAATAGGTGTTCCTAGGATTTTTCTAGGTATGAGAGATGTATGGGAAGGCTTTCTAAAGTAGTTCCAAGGGTTCCTAAAAGGGTTTAGGGTTATCAAAGGGTGTAGCAAGGGTGAGATTCGAGGTTGTTCGAATCGGGTAAGTCCTTTCTCTTTGTAATTGATGCTTTCATAGTGGAGATCTGTCGCTTTGTGCCGTGGTTTTTTCCTGCAAGGGTTTTCCACATTAAATATGTGTGTTCTCTTGTATGCTTGGTGCCATTGGATTGCTATCCTAGATCTAGATCTGTGTGATTCTGCAGGCCAAAAATCCCAACAGTATGTACATTGAACAAATCTTGATACAGTCCATAGAAGGATGATGATGATCTCTGGTGAAGTTGTGAAGTACAAGAGCTCCCTGGATGTATTCTCCCATATCCTCAATAACGGGGGGACTAAGTCCCTCTTCAAGGGTGCTGGTGCAAACATCCTGCGTGCAGTCGCAGGTGCTGGTGTGCTTGCTGGCTATGACAAGCTGCAGCTGATCGTCTTAGGGAAGAAGTATGGATCTCGCGGCGGCGTCTAATTTCGTAGGAGTGATGATGATGAACATGGACAGGTGGTAATCGCCTGTTCCCTTCCCTAGTTTTAGAGTAATAATTCAAGCAGTGGATTTTTTCTGCCAAATTGAAATCCTTTCTGTCGGTTTTGGTTTTCCCAATTCTTAAGGGTGAAAAAATAGCATAGCTACTCGGAATCTTATAACATTTGCTTGTAGTGGAATTTTGCAGTTCAGGTTTTTGTGGAAATGCCTCAATGACGAACTGGGCCCGAGCTGAGCCGAGTTCGAGCCGAGTCGAGCTGAGGCCAGCTCGACTCGGTTTGACTCGATGTACAC
Source organism: Magnolia officinalis (assembly GCA_021015155.1). Lineage (NCBI taxonomy): Eukaryota > Viridiplantae > Streptophyta > Magnoliopsida > Magnoliales > Magnoliaceae > Magnolia > Magnolia officinalis. The sequence goes on from JAJHSJ010000012.1 coordinate 33,095,608, forward strand.
CCCTTCTGTACACCAGCCAATCCGCTTCCCACTTAGGGCCCGTTTGGCCGGTTGGATTGGAAGGGATTAGATGGTAGTGGAAGGGATTGGGTGGTAAATCCCGGGAATGGCCGGGCGTGCCAAACAGTGCAGGTTATCTGATCCAAATCCGATGGATCTTCAGACAATCCACTAACAACACCATCACTACCTTTAAATCCCATCCAAGCCATCCTAATCGGTTCAAATTAGCTTGCGATGTGTTTGGCTCGTGGGATTGGAAGGGATCGGAAGCTTTAATCTCCAGATTTGCCGGGCATGCCAAACGGACTGGATGTATGAATCAGGGATATGGTAATCCCATGGATCTCAAGACAATCCGCTGACAACACCATCATTACCTAGAAATCCACGCCATCCACCCTAATACCATTCACTCCCTTCCAATCCACCCGGCCAAACGGGCCCTTAGTGGAGGACCCCGATACGCGGTACAGACTCGTGTGGAAATGTCCACACGGGTGTCAGCTGCCATTTTGCCTATTCACTCGAATCTTCGGGACATTTTCTTTTCCTTACCCAGCCCATACCTCTCCCCGTTTTAGCTCTCGCGCTGTCTCGCTCTCTGTCGCTGAATGTTTTTCCATGGATTTCAGCAGATGGTCTGAAATCCATCCGAAGCAGCATCTTCCTACCATCCCCCAGCATCACACTGAATCGTACGCCCATCTCTACGATGCGCCGCAGCAATCCTACGCTCCCCACCACCCCCACCACCCTCCAAACCCTAACCCTGGCCTTCTCAACGCTCCAGACATTCAACACCTCATTTCCAAATACGAGAACCCTACGCCACCCACACAATTCAAACCGACTGCGCCTGACATCGGCCTGCGACCGCCCGGCATTGATCCCTACACGCTGAATTCCTATGCCCCCCACGCCGGTTTCGAAGGGCAGGGGTTGGTGGTGCCGCCTCCTTACGCGCACCACCCTCAGCCACTGATGCCGGTGGGGCCCGCGGCAGCCTCATATTACCAGGACCCTAGTGTCCAGCAGAACTGGGCAGCCAAGGAGGCGATTAGGCAGTTCGGGGCCAATCCTCTTGGTTATGCTGCTGTAAGCAATCTCGTTTCCTGCGGCCTAAATCCATCTTTTTTTCACTGATAATGAATGGAATTTCTTTATTTTTCAGTTTTGTTTTTTATTCTTCTCATTTTATTTGGTTGGATAGAATGGGTTATTGTTGAAATTGGTTGTTGTCATCTGGACTTTGAGGTTATCTGCATTGCATTTTGCAGCAGAAATGTTTTTTTTTTTTTTTTCAGGACAAGTTTTCTTGGAAATAGCGCCCTCTAATGTGAACCTGCACAGATGTTTCTGTTTCTTCGCTGATTTAGCAGACTTCCAAATGCAGTCTCAGTTATGGAAGAACTGATTTTTTTTTTTTTTATAAATAATTTGTTATATGTGTTTTGGTGGACTTCCAAATTCCTGCAATTCTCTGCTTTTTGGTTCTATAGTTCCTTTGAGGACCGGCCTACTGTCAATGCAATTGGGTTATTGAATCAATTAGAATTTGATGCTTGAGTTGCTTGAATAGACGAGGTGAACACATGCCTGAGTTTTTTTTTTTTTTTGAAAGATAAGACATGCCTGAGTTGCTAGAATAGATGAGGTAAACACACCATACAAGAATATTAGGGGGTGTTTGGTTTGGTGGAAAATGATGGAAAACTGTGGAAATGAAATTGGTCTCCACAGATGTGACATTTTTCCCTGTTTGTGAAAAAAAAGAAGAAACCTGTTAAATCTATATTTCCACGGTTATGAGAGACAATTCTTGCTTAATGACCGTTGACCTTTTAACATTTCTATAAAAAATCATGTGTGCTAAAACAAATAGGTTAATGTGGATTCCTTTTCATACATTTGCCTTAACTATAATGTGACGTTTGATTTTCCATATCCACATTTTACTTTCCCCACCAATCCAAATAGGCCCTTAGAATAGAGAGGGTTAAAAAACTTACTAGAATTGACGTTTGCTGAAATGTTGTGCCTTCTATGCCCTAAAACTATCTTTTTTTTTTTTTTTTCCTATAAACCCTATGCACACACCTAGATTTCTTATGTACTTTTTGACTAAGATTCCAACTCTTAGACTGAATCAATCTAGTCTCTCAAAAATAGGATGCTAAGTAGCAAAATTGTACATAAGAAGACAACCAAATTTTAAGAGCCTGAAAATATCATGTCTATATCTGGAAAAATGGCCCCCAAAATAATAAGAAAATCAACAAAAAATAATGAATGTAATCTTCCATTAGTGGTTCTGGACTGGAAGTTCAACCTCAAAAGTATACAACAAATAGTTGAAAAATTTGGCATAGGGCGAGCCTTATGTGGGTCCTAGGCCTACTTCATTCCTCGCAAGTTGAAGAGAACTTGAAACTAGTGGGTTGGATTGTTCATACAAGTAGTAGAGGTCTATGTCCAACTTTTTCAATTCTTTGCTCATAAGTACTGCCTTTATTGACCTCACATGGTATTAGTAATCTTTATGCACAACACTTGTTCTACTGCATCCTTCTTCAGGAGCTATTTGTCCATATCAATAATAACTCCTTACTGCTTGCCAAATACCTTGTGATTGTACTCAATGTCTCAAATACATTTTCCATGTCGAAAGACTTTATCATAGCTGTTGTTATACAACTTCCTCTTGACTCGGCATAACTTCATATTTTTAGATTTGAGACTTATTATTGATTCTCGTTAGAGACCTTTCTTTCGGCATAGATAAGATGATAACCAAGTCATCTTCTTTATAAATCTTCTCTTCACGGTGTTTACCTGCAGCTTATTGGTACTTGCATTAATCTCCTCAATTTTCTTTATTTGAGCTTGAGTCACGAATGTATGCATCACATGCATTAGCATTTTTGCTTGCTCGATCTTGTACATATAATGATACCAAGTCAAGTACACGATTTGGACTTGTCTTGTTGGCAATCTTAAATAGGGATTTTCCATGTCACAATTTACTGACTTCATAGAATTGGAGTTGGGTTGATGAAGTGGAGATGTGCATATAGAGTTTTTATGTGATCGGCACATACCAATCAAGTTGAAGGGGAGAGTTTATAGGACAACTATAAGACCAACCATGCTTTACGGGACAATGTTAGGCAGTCAAGGAACAACATGTTTATAGGTGTGGGCCGTGCGGCTGATATGAGAATGTGAGATGGATGAATGGCAACATGAGGGATATAATAAAAAATGAACATACTTGAGGGAACTTGGGAGTAGCACTAGCCAAGGAACGACATGTTTCTAGGATGTGTAGCTGAAATGAAGACGTTGAGATGGATGAGTGGCAAGATGAGGGGAGAGAGAGTAAAAAATGAATGTATTCGAAGGAACTAAGTAGTAGCATTAGTAGGTAGTAAGATGAGGGAAACTAGACTTAGATGGTTTGATGATGTGCAACGGAGACCAAAAACTATATCGGTCAAGAGTGAGTTGGTTCAAGTTGAAGGCTTTAAGAAGACAAGGTAAAGGCTCAAAAAGATGTGGGTGGAGGTAGTAAGAATGACCTATATTTTAACTCGGCTTGGGACTCGGTTCGGGACTTGATTCATTATCGAATTGAATCAAGCCTGCGAGTACCAACTCCCAAGTTGATTAGGTGAGTCATAAATAACGATGATAATAATAATTATTATAGTTCCTTTAAAAAAAAGATTTTGGGCCAGGCTCTTTCATTGTTGAGAGTTTTTTCCTCCTTCCTCGCATCCATAATGAGATCCATTATCTTTAAAAGTTGGAACCCCCACGGTGAGATACATCATCTTCAAAATGTTGAGACCCATGATCTTCAAAAATTAGAACCGCCACCACCACCATTACCTTCTTCATGTATGAGCTTTTGAGCGTCTCTTCTAGAACATTTGGGCACCCAACATTCATGGAAAGATTCACCAAGGCGGTAATTTTTGGGTGCCCAATCACCATAACCACAACAACCATCATCAACATCTTCTTCTATAGATATGAATTTTTAGCCATCCAACATCCATCGTGAGATTTATCTAAAAGTTTTTTTTTTTAAATCGTTCATCATTATCATCATTCTTCTTCTTGAAAATTATGAAAATGCCATTCTTCTTCGTCTCTTCTTGAAAATTACTAAAATGCCATTTCTCTGGCTCTGCCAACTCGTGCGAGTCAACAAACTCAAGTTGAGCCCAAAAAAGGGCCATGCTATAGATAAAGAAGTTTCAACCTAGTTTTCATAATCCATTGACCATGCCCATGACTCAGATGGATTGACTCAACCCTGTTTCAGGTTGACTGGCCCGTTTTGTAAACTATGGTTTTTAGAGGATATGGTCCTTAATGGACTGGAATGGCGAAACAAGATTCATGTAGCCAACCCCTATTAGTTGGGGTAAGGCTTATATGATGATGATACAATTTACCGAGTTGTAAGTAAACTTGGCTTGGAAGTCCCATTGAGAGACATTGTTGATTGCAATGTTCCTCAAAATGTTACTAAGGCTCATGTTGCCTACCTTAGTTTTTCCGTGCATCTGAGAGTTGTGTGTTGGAGGATGGAGCTTAACCCCTAACTCTTCCATAAAGTGCACCAAAAGTGCTCTACAAACTTTGAATCATGGTCCTAAGTTATATTCTTTAGCATCTCGCGAAGTTTTTTTTTTTTCCTTCCAGTTTTCTTGAAGCAGATGTCATTGGTGCATGTGGCGCCCTTTATCCTCTTGCACAAATGAAGTTGGACATTTTTGATAAATGGTTCACTACAATGAAGATTGAATATACTCCTCTTTGAGTCTTAGGAAGATCCAAAATGAAGTCAATGGAAATATCCACCTATGATGTAGTTGGGACGAGAAGAGGTCTACTAGTGTTTTGTACTTAAAAAATGGTATTAGTGATCCCCTGCAACAATGAACCACACGACGTTATGACACATATGAGACGAGTTGTATTTCCCATCAGAATATCCAATCTCTATCTCTTCCAAAGTGTTCACCGAGTCCTCCATTTAGCTCACATAGAATCTTTTCTCACAACGATCCTTCAAGAATGCACAATTATGAACTCTTAAATTGATTTTCATTTTGTGAGATGAATTCACGCTTTTGATCTTGGCCATCCATGTATCTATCAGCACATGACTGGAAATAGGGCTTCCTTGTATTGTTCTTTCATCTCTTGAGCCCTACTTATAGCAAGTGCTCCAAACAGGGCTGACCTCCTACTCAAAAAGTGTTTTGATTCTTGACTTCATTATGCTTCATATGCAAAATGAAGTTTATTCCTATAAAAAATCTATCCACCTTTTTTGTTGAGCACCAAAATTTCTTTTGGGTGTTCAGATGTCGCAATGCCTCATAATTCTAGTATGTAATAAACTTAGCTAATCGGGCAATGCCTCCAATATCTTAGTGGTTGGATTACCATGTAGAGCTGAAGATCATAAGTGGAGTCATTTTTATGTGCATTAGTAACTTCTTCCTGAAGAAAGAAATCCATTTTCTTCCTAGTTTAGCACAACATCACTGCAAATATTGAGGCATAACATGTTGGTTTGTGTCTTTCTTGTTAGATGCGCTGGTAGAGATAGTGTAGTGTGAGTGTGAGTGATCTAGGGTTTAATCCCTAACAATGTTACCGTTCAACAAAAAAAATAAAATAAAAAAATTGAAGTGTAACTTTGGTCCCTCGCCATCATCTTCTTAATGGTACTGAAGCTTTTGTTTACCCCTTGCGTCATTTTGAACTTCCCTACTAAATTGAATCAGTAACTGTGTGATGCAGGATTGAATGATCTAGCCTAATATGATGCCATGAAATTAAAAGATAGGATAACAAGGGCAATGGAACGACAAAACACAGCTAGTAGATGCCTCCAATGTCTTAGCCTAATATAGTTTGTGTCTTGCTTGTTAGATGCGCTGGTAGAGATAATGTAGTGTGTGTGTCAGTGATCTAGGGTTCAATCCCTAACAATGTTACCTTTCAACAAAAAAATAAAATAAAAAATTGAAGTGTAACTTTGGTCCTTCGCCATCATCTTCTTAATGGTCCTGAAGCTTTTGTTTACCCCTTGCGTCGTTTTGAACTTCCCTACTAGATTGAATCGGGTAACCGTGTGATGCAGGATTGAATGATCTAGCCTAATATAATGCCATGAAATTAAAAGACAGATTAACAAGGGCAATGGAACAACAAAACACAACTAATTTACCATAAATTCAAGCCTATGACAATCCTGCAATGCGAATCCCATAAATTACTGATTTACCAGGATCTATGGGAGATAGAACCTCCATCCTAGCATAGGAATTGATCTAATTCTAAAGGGAATCTCTTGGTTTGTTAAAGGGCTTAAGAACTAGGGTTTTGGGATTTTGGAAAAATTAGGGTTTTGTGAAATTAGGAGATTTTGGAAAAATTAGGATTAGGGTTTTAGAGATTTAGGAATTTATAGTTTTGAGGGTTTTGAGAACTAGGTTTGGATGGATTAGGGGTTGTAGAAAGAGGAAGAATGAAGGTTTAAAAGAAGAAGATAGAAGAAAAAAAGGAGACAGAAGGAAGAATAGAGGAATATGGGAGAAGACAATACCTTGTTGAGAAGAGAGAAAAGTAGAAAAGATAACCAGTGAATTGCTCCCCGTGGTTTAGCACCACCAATCCAATCAGAAAGGACCTTTTACAAAAAGGCACTCTTAGATAAGATTCTCAACATAGATGCTTAATGAATTAAAAGTCGTTCCTGACTCCATACTCTCAACACAAATTTGAGCTATACAAAAAATAATGAAACATGTAAGAAAACTAAACAACTAAATTATTTCGTGGCCCATGGGGGTCCACGATCAAGATGTCCAGTGATGATGATCCAACTGTTCAATCACATGTCCACTCGATCCAACGATCCGATGTGTCCAGCAAGCTCCTATATGCAACCCACACGCATCTTCCCAGTGTGGAGTCTTCAAAGATGCACAAACATACACGTGGGACTGGCTCAACGCTCCTTCTCTAGTATGGTGCTCGAATGTCCTCATCAATTCCCCTCGGCTGAGGAGATTTTGCCTTCGCCGAAATAAGTCTACGATGACACTTGAGGAGATCCAGGTCTCATTGCCGAAGCTTTGCCTCTGTGATCCACGTATTGTCTAACTTTGGCTTGCCCCTCCACTTGACGAGGTATTCCTGGTAACCACTATGTCACGTGGAAACCCACTCGCTCATCCCAGATATCCTCTTTTCTCTCTTAGTAGGTGCGTATGGCAAAAGAGTTAGATGTTGGGAAGAATAGTTGGGTATAGGCTAAGGGTCATAGAACAGGTCGGTAGGGATATGATCAGGATCAAGATGATGATCTGAATAAAGGCTAGCGGGTGTATATGATGGACCCTTAAAAGATACAAGATCTTCTATATTGAATGTAGATTTAATACCCATGTTAGGTGGAAGATCTACAACATATGAATCGTGTCCCAAATTACTCAGTATCTTATAGGGTTCTACGCTACAGGCTTGTAGTTTCTTAACAGTCCATTGTGGCAACCGTTTAGGCCTTATATGAACCATCACATAGTCGCTTAAATTTTTTGAACTTGTGATGAGAGTCGGCACATATCTTGTACGTTCATTGCTCATGCTAATATATTTTCTAATTTCAACATGCGAATCATGGATATGACATGTAAATGCATCTGCGGACTTTGACGGCCTATGTGAGACTAACGTGGGATCAGTGTTTCAAATATCGATACTATCGGCTGATATTATTGGTATCGTACCACTGCGAGACGATATACTCGTGATAACCTTCGGAAGATACCAAAAAATCCCAAATCCAGATATCGGCCGATAATATCGTCGATATCACGCCATTTCCTCTCCATTATTGTCGGACATCAATGCACGGACAGTCACGGGTGGATTGCAGGGGACTCACGAGTCCCACTATAGCTAACCACCCACACACCAAAAAAATCGGATCCGAGCAATGGAGAATCAAAAAAAAAATTGAATTAGAAAAAAAAAGAAAGAAATCGGAGAGTACCTGGCTGTAGCGGTGATCAGAGGTGGGCCATTCGACAAGTGCTATTTTCTTCATCTTCTCTCTTTCTCGGAGATTTCGGCGAGGAATTGGGCCGGATCGACCTTCCGGAACGAGATTTGAGGGGATGAACTGGATCGGACTGCGTGGATGGAGAGATTTAAGGGGACGAACCCTAAGATGAGAGGGAAAGTGAAAAGAGGGGCGGATGGGGAAATCGGGTTGCGAGTTACTCAGTACGCTCTTATCGTACTGAGTAAACTCTGTGGGGCCCATTGTTTGGTATATGGTTCATCCACGCCGTCCATCAGTTTTTCCAGATCATTTTAGGGGTTGAGCCCAAAAATAAAGTATATCAAAATCTCAAGTAGACCATACTAAAGGAAACAGTGGAAGTATTGATTTCCACCGTTGAAATATTTATAAGGCCCCAATGATGTTTATTTGTCATCCAAACTGTTCATAATATCACAAAGACATGGATGTATGGAAAAAACAAATATCATCTTGATCTAAAATTTCTGTGGGCCCCCAAGAACTTTTCAATGGTAGACTTCAATTCAAACTGTTTCAGGTGGTGTGGTCCACTTGAGCTTTGGATATGATTAATTTTTCTTTCAAAAGTCCTGAAATTATATGATAAAATGGATGGACGGATTTGATAAAATGCATGAACGACAATGGCCCCCACAGAGTTTACTTAGTACACCGTGCGCAATCCGCTTCGGCGGATGGAAATAGGATTGCGTACTAGTTACTCAGTACGCTTTTATCTTACTGAGTAAACTCAGTTGGGTCCACCTTGAATGTATGCAGTTTATCCAATCCGTCCATAAGTTTTTTCACATAATTTTATACGTTGAGCCTAAAATTGAAGCATATACAAAGCCCAAGTGAACCATACCACTGGAAACAGTGTTGAATAGTGATTTCAACCGTTGAAATCTTTCTAGTGCCCAAAGTGATATTTATTTCTCATCCACCATGTTCATAAGATAAAAAAGACTTGGATGAAGTCAAACAAAAAAATGAGCTTGATGGCCCCTAGAAATTTTCAATGGTAGACACTCATTTCACACTATTTCTTGTGGTGTGGTCTACTTGATCTTTGGATATAATTTTTTTTTTTGGTATATGGAACTGAAATTAACTTTTAAAATGGATGGACGGTGTGGATCAAATAGATAAATCACAGTGGATCCCACAGAGTTTGCTCAGCACGCTTAGCATACTGAGTTACTCGGTACGCAATCCGCTTCCCCGCCGATGGGGTAAATGATTTCCACCGTTGAAACCTTCTCCACTATTTCTATGGTGGGGTCCACTCGAGCTCTGGATCTGACCCATTTTTTGGCTCATGCTATAAAATGATCTCTTCAAATGTATGGACGATGTAGATAGAAAAAATACATCATGGTGGGACCCACGTAACTTGGTGACGTCTCGTGCCCCCGCCACTAACGGAATCGGATTGCGTACTGAGTTACTCAGTACGCTCTTATCGTACTGAGTAAACTCATTTGGGCCCACCGTGAAAATAAGCGATTTATCCACACCGTCCATACGTTTTTTCAGCTCATTTAAGGGGTTGGGCCCAAAGTAGAAGCATATCCAACTCTCAAGTGGATCATAAGACAGTAAACAGTGGGAAGAACGATTTCCACCGTTGAAACCTTCCTAGGCCCTACAGTGATGTCTATTTGTCATCCAAGCTGTTAATAATATCACAAAGACATGGATGAAGGGAAAAAAACAAATATAAGCTTAATACAAAAACTCTGTGACACTCAAGAATTTTGCAACGGTACAAGTTCAATTCACACTGTTTCATGTGGTGCGGTGCATTTGAGCTTTGGATATCCTTCAATTTTGGACCCATGTCATAAAATTATCTAATAAAATAGGTGGACGGAGTGGATAAAATACATAGATCATCCTGAACCCCACAGAGTTTACTCAGTACGCCAAGTGTACTGAGTTACTCAGTACGCAATCCGCTTCCGCCACTGACGGGCATTTACTTACCGAGTAAACTCTGTTGGGCCCACCGTGATTACACGTGGTTTATCCACACCGTCCATTTGTTTTTACTGATCATTTTAGGCGTTGAGCCCTAAATTGAACCATATCCACAACTCAAGTGGACCACATTACAGAAAACAGTGTTGAATGAACGTTGACCATTAAAGACGTTGTGGGAGCCATAAAAGCTTTGGAACAACCTGATATATTTTTTTTTCCCCTTCATCTGGGTCTTTAGGACCCAATCAATAGATTGGATGTCAAATAAACAGTACAGTGGGCCTTAGGAGGATTTTAATGGTGGATATCCAATCATTATTGTTTTCCTTTGGTGTGGTCCACCTTCGCTTTACATCCCTATGATTTATTGTATCAACCCCTAAAATGATCCGTAGAAATGGATGAAACAAATACATTATGTTGGGGTCAAATAAACAGTACAGTGGGCCTTAGAAAATTTTAATGGTGGGCGTCACTCTCTCCATTGTGTTCTATGGTGGGGTCCATTTGAGCCTTGGATTTGACTCATTCTTTGGTTCCTGCCCTAAATTGATATCTTCAAATGAATGAATGGTGCGGATACAACAAATATATCATGGTGGGTCCCACAGAACTTGGTCACGTCACTTCTGTAGGGGCCAGGGAGGCTACGTCTCAACCTGTCAGTAGCTAATCCGCTCCCCACACGCAAGCCACTGTACATACGTGTCGTGCAATGACGAGCGTGTAGGCGCCTCGAGCTCTGAGTTGTACGAACGGTTCAAATGAGATCAAACTTACATGGCCCACCATAACATTTATTTTCCATCTAATCCGTTAATAAATTAATAATGTTAAAAATACATGAATAAAGTGAAAAAATAAATTTCATATTTTAATGAGTTTTTTCGTGAATTTGTGGATTGATTAAAGGTCCACATCATGCTGGCCCCTAATTACTAACTTATTGTTGGCATCAAATCTCATTGTTCCATGTGGTGTGGCCCATCTGAGTGGTGGATCTATCTGATTTTGACTCTATCCAATCTCAATGGATAGATAAAATATTATTTTACAGATAAAATATGTCGGGAGGAAGAGGAGGAAGACAACCTAATATAGGGTGGACGTACGGTCGGCTCCATTCCCGATAATCAATTCGGGAGTATTTGTGATTTATGTGGCCATGTATCGAGGAGTGGTGGGGTAACCCGCCTAAAGGAGCATTTAGCAGGAGGGTATCGCAATGTTGTGGATTGCCCTAAGTGTCCACAGGATGTGCGAGAACAGATGAAGACCATATTGAAAAAAAATGTGAAGTTAAAAGATGAACGGCATGCGCGAGAGAGGGAGATTAGGGAGGAGTTGGGGCGGCCACCATATGCGGGTGAGGATGATGTAGTGGATCTCGATAATGATGATCCCGAATATAGACGTGCAATTCAAGAGTCCATACGGGATCAGTGGGAGAGGGATCAGAATAGGAGGTGGGACACAAGTAGGCCTAGATTTGAGGGGTCTATCCATGGCGTGGTGGGGGGAGTGGAGCAGGGGGGAGTGTTAGGGGTGGATCAGGGGAGGGTAGTAGGCGGGGGGGAATATGGGGCATGGGCAGGAGTAGTAACATGCGGGTGTCGGATCTACCTTCAGATCCGAGAATGTACAAAGAGGCAGGAGGGGCACAAAAGAAAATAAAGGAGATGTTTAGTGGAGGGGATGTGAGGAAAAAAGTTGGAAAATTTATAGCAAAATTTTTTACATACGATCAAATCCCCGCAAATGCCGCAGCAAGCCCGCACTTCAAAAATATGACAAGTGAAGTGCAGCGTGGGGGTGAGGGTGTGCAGCCGCCCACACCCGCACAAATAATGGGGAAATACTTGGATGATGAACATGCAGAAATGAATACATACTTTGATTCGTATCGGCAGTCATGGGAGATGTACGGCTGTACCGTCATGTGTGACGGTTGGACCGGACTGATGAAGATGTCGATTATAAATTTTATGGTCTATTCCAGGGGACGGGTGGTGTTCCTAAAGAGTAGATGCGAGTAGTAAGATCAAGGATTCTAACTACATTTACTAATTAATGCACAACATCATGTAAGATGTTGGGAGAAAAAATATTGTGCAGTTTGTTACGGATAATGGGAGTGCATTTGTTAAGGCGGGGAAGGATATTCAGAGCAAGTATCATATGTATTGGACCCCCTGCGCAACCCATTGCATTGATCTCATGCTGGAGGGGATCGGGGCCGTCGGTAAAGACCGTAATTACTGATGCACGGCTCATCACAAACTTTGTATACAACCACGGCTGGTTATTAGCCGCAATGCGTGAGAGGTGTGGTGGGGATATAGTGCGCCCCGGAGCGACGCGGTTTGCCACAAATTATATCGCCTTAAGTAGCCTTCTCAAACACAAACAGGGGTTACAAGAGCTTTTTGCCTCTCATGATTACGTAGAATGGAAAAAGAGGTTGACGAAAGTAACCTATAGAATTGAGGAGCTGGTGCTGGGAAAGACATTTTGGGATAAAGTGCGTGGTGTTGTGGGTATTTTAGAGCCCATTTATGTGGTGTTGAGGATGGTGGACAATGAGACAAATCCGTCGATAGGGTCGCTGTATCCGTTTATACAGCTGATGAAAGAGGCCATCATGGTTAAAGCCTCCCAATGCATATAAGTGGGTGCATGCAATAATAGACAACCGTTGGGAAAAGACGCTTTCTCACACACTACATTAGGCTGGTAAGTACCTATATGGATTTTTTTTCCATATGCAATAATAAACGAGGGTTGTACTGATGTGTATATGTTGGTTTTCAGCGTATTTCCTAAATCCCAAATACCACTACAGCTGGAACCTCTTCGAAGATAATTCATTAAAGAGGGCTGTGCATGAGGTGTACGATCACTTATTCCCCGACTGTCCGGGGAAAGGCACCTTTGGTAGTGAGGTAAATATGTTCCGCACTTACATTCTCCTTATCTTCATCTCAATCATTAAATACTTATTCTAGTTGCTATACGCCATCAACAGATTATTAAATTCCGCGACGCGGTTGGGATGTTTGGGTGTCACCCTGCGGTGAAGTCAAGGAACGCCATGATGCCATGTGAGTCACTGTAGTAAACTTAACTTTTATATTATTTTGGAAAATCTAGGATAATGAAAGAATCTTATGATATGCAGGCGAATGGTGGTCCATGTATGGGACTGATTGCGAGGTTTTACAACGACTGGCTATCCGTGTGCTTGCACAGACGGTGTCCTCGTCACCCTGTGAAAGGAATTGGAGTACATTCTCCCTTATACATACAAATAAACGTAATAGAATAGGGTATGAGAGGCTTCAGAAGCTAGTGTATTGTTACTACAATATAAAGTTACGAGAGAGGTTGCTCCGCTCGGAAGGAAGAAGAAAAGCACAGGAAGACCCACTGGACCTGATGATGGTCGGACAACATGCATATGCTGAGGATGACCTAGTTTATCAGTGGGTTAGGTCGGATGACTTAGATACCTCGGATGGGCGACCAGAGCCACATATTGCGGCAGAAGTAGAGACACAAGGGATTGATGTTGACAAACATGTGGAGCAGCAGAGGTCTCCTGATGAGGCATTTGACCCATTAACGAGGAGTCCGGAGGGCAGCCTGCGGCAGTCACTATCACGTGGGACACGTGGCAGGGAAACATTGTCTGACACCGAGACTGAGTTAGAGAGTGATGCGGGAAATGAGTCCGGTGATGATGATGGCGGCGATAAGGGTGACGATGACTCTAATGACAGTAAGGATGATGATGATGATGATGATGATGATGATGATGGTGGTGGCGACGGGGATGGTGGTGACGCGCGTGGGAGTCAGGATAAGAGGCCTCATAGCCCTTTTACCGGTGAGGAGAATTTCGATCATTCCACGCAGGACACTAACCATGGCTCTCGTCCAGGAGAACCACGACCTCGTCTTGTTTACAATAAGACATACACGCGTCAAAAGCTACTGCAGAAAAAGAAGACTCATAAACTTTCAGATTTTGAGGAGCTGCTGGCAAAATGCATTAGGGACATAAGCGTTCGTGGCAGGTGAGGTGGCTCTAGATTTGGATCACGGACGGGGGAAAAGGAGCTCGAGTTATAGGCCACAACATGAATCTGTATCACAAACACTGGAGAGTAGCTCGAGTTTTGTGCCACAGTATGGGCATGGATATGGACCTAGCGGATATGCAACGAGTGACTCCAGCAGTTACGGCACATCATTTTTCAACCCTGGTCAGGAGTTCACTTCTGCATATGGGCAAGGATATGAGCAGCAGTATGGATATGGCCAACAATATGGATACCAAGGAGCTTCATATGTGCCCTTCCCAGATCCGTATCAGTTACAGACTGTGACGATTACGCAATACCCACGGATGGATGTATTGATTCAGTTCGGAGAGGATGACTACTAGCGTTATGTCAGAGAGTATCTTAATTGGTACCACTCTACTATGACCTGGGTACAATATTGTCAATTGGTGGAGCAACAGTACTATGCCCAGCCCCGTCGAGATGGAGATGATGATTATGAGCTACCATGCAACTCTATGTGGGTCTAGACCACAACTAGTCCCCATCATTGATATGTATATTTCTCAAATTCTACTTCTTCAGTTCTTCTTTTGCTTTTCAATGAATTGGTTGTGTTTTCATACATGACTATGATATATTTATAAATATCATGCATTCAATTTAAAAATAGTTGCGTTAGTTCAGTTAAACATCTCATAACTTAGGACCCTATACGAAGGAAATTTATTATGTGCATCTGTTTTTTGAGATATTATGATTTAAAAGTGTGTATTAAGGGCCTTTTTAACAATCCCCAAAGTTTCATTAAAAAATTCAACTATTTTCCCAATGTTTCCCCATGTTTCCCAAAAAGTGCCATAAACTATGCGATACAAACGATATATCCCGTGCGATAACCGATATGTATCTGTATCCCAAGGGTGCGATACATTGTGCGATACCGATATTTCGAACACTGCGTGGGAATAAGATCTATAGGCTTCCTAGGCTCATTTACTTGCCCTTCCAAATCCGCTTCCTTCGCAAGAGTCATTTGTTCATGAGGTAGGTTTGGTAAAGTAAACCCAGAAACAAGATCTAAGGCATGTTGAATATCCCGCACGGGTGTTAGCTCATTCGTTGTGTCCTCTAGGATAACATCACTAGACTCTTCCAATACCGTACTCACCTCAGGTGGTAATTCTATACTACCCTCCGGTGTAACCTCATTGGTGCTTTTGGGCGGAAGAGGATTCAACTTTATCCACGTGGACATGTACTGTTAAATCAGCTTTAGTCTTCCTTTCAAACTCTTTAGCATTTATTATAAGGAGAGACTCAAGATGGAATTTCCTCATATCTTTGGGATTGCGTTTCTTAACGTCCTCCTTTTCCAGGGTGCCTTTGGGTGGAGGAGGATTTAACTTTATCCTCTTACCCTCATGCATAAATGAACACGTATTCAAGCGGCCGAATAGTGTTACATCGTAATCATACAACTGGGATTTGCCCAAAATAATGTGGCCCACATCCATAGGCAAAACATCACACCACATTGTGTTCGTATAGGAACCAAATTGGATGGGAATGAGACAATGCTAAGAAACTGGAATCGAGGATGTATCAACCCATGAGACTCGATAGGGTTGAGGGCGAGGAACGACTATCAAACCTAAGCGACCCACGGTGCTAGCAGAGACCACATTGGTGCAACTACCACTATCAATGACCACTTTGCAGTTTTTGTTACCACACTTGGTGTAAATGTGAAAAATTGATTTCCTATGCTAATTATCACTTTCTATAGTCTGGCCTAAGGCGCGTCTAACGACTGCAAGTGGCGTAGTCTTAACTTCGCCTTCTTAATCATTAGCACCAATTTCAGGCTGATATTCTTCTTCTTCTTCACAATCGCCCTGATCAGCCACATCTTTATCCAAATCGCCAATGATGAGGGCCTTATTTCGCTCTTTTGTAGGACATTGATATGCGAAAGCCATATCTTTGGTAGTTGTAACAATGTACTTGCTTACTTCCCTTTGAACCGGTACTAATTAGACCTTTATCCTTGACATCTCTAATGTTGGATTGAGTACCAATAAGGGCTTTGGATTGACCCCCAATACTAGGCTTGGCTCCTTGGGTAGTAGCCTTGACATTGGACTCACGAGGGTTGAATCCCCTCACGAACTGTGGTTTTAAATACTGCTCAAGGTTTCAAATACTGCTCCAGGGTGTTGACATCGTAAGGGATGAGCTCATGTTGAAGCGTGGATCAGAGGCCCATCTTGAAACGAGAAAGTGTCACTAACGGGTCATTGTGGACGTTACACGACATCATGTATTCATTGAACTTGGCGATGTAATTTGTCACGGACATTGATCCCTGGTGAAGGGATTGCCATTGATCTAGGAGCCTCTAGCATAATCAGAGGGGGAGATACTTTCTCCTAAAATCTCTTTCATCTTGGCCTACAATGTGACCGGGCCATCTCTAGACCTTTCCATCTTCCTCTTGACATTTGTCTAGAACAATTTGGCTTGGCCCACCAATTTCATCTTGGTGAACCTCACTCGATGTGTATTAGACATGTTATACCCTAAAAAATAGTGATCCATGTCTGCTAGCCGATCGAGAAAGGCCTTGGGGTCCAAGCGACCATCATAGCTCGGAGTCTCAACCTTCACACTTTTCATCACACGTTCATCAGAGTCATTGTGGTCCTGATACTCTTCACGAGGTGGTTGGGTATGCACTCCACGGGATCACCATGGCCAATACCTCGGCCATGATTTCTCTCACATCCTCCAACTTGACCTCCTGCTTGAAATTGGCCATCTTCTTCACTGTCGAGGTTTGCCTGGAAGGAAGTCTCCAATTGGGTTATGTGATTATTGGTTTCATTCCTAAGCTGCCAAGTGGCTATCAGTGGTCCTACCTTGGGCCTCAATGGCAGCAAGATGGGCGTTGATGGCAGCGATAGCCACGACAAGTTGTTCCAAGTTCATTGTGGGGTGTAGACCAAAACCACGCCTAATACAAGTGGGCATAAAATGGGGGTCTAAAGGGAAATTTAAGAAATAAAGACTCTAAATGAATGTAATGAGAATGGGAAGACCACTAATTCTAGACATGATGATATGAAAATCTAACCTAGATGCGACATGAAAGTCCCATGCTAGACCTAGGCTCTGATACCAAAATTTGATACGGGATGGAATGATCTAACCTAATAAGATGTCATGAAATTAAAAGATGGATTAACTAGAGCAACGGAATGACAAAATAAAGAAAATTTACCATAAATTCAGAAACGTTAGATTCATGACATGTCCAAATTCAAGCCTATGATAGTCCTGCAATGCGAATCTCATAAATTACTGATTAACCAGGACCTATGGGAGATAGAACTCCCCATCCTAGCATAGTAATTGATCTAATTCTAAAGGGAATCTCATGGTTTGTTAAAGGGTTTAAGAAACAAGGTTTTGGGATTAGGGGATTTTGGAAAAATTAGGGTTTTGCAAAATTAGGGGGTTTTGGGAAAATTAGGATTAGGGTTTTAGGGATTTAGAGTTGGAGTTTTAGGGATTTAGGGTTTTGTGAACTTGGGTTTTGAGAATTAGGTTTGGATGGATTAGGGGTTGTAGAAAGAAGAAGAATGGAGGTTTAAAAGAAGAAGACAGAAGAATAAGAAGAAGAAAAAAGAAGATGAAGAAGGAAGAAAAGAAGAAGATGAGAGAAGATACTTAGTTGAGAAGAGAGAAAAATATAAAAGATAAATAGGGAATCGTTTCTGCCCCTCCCCCCCCTCCCCTGCACGTACGCAAGGAGGAGGACTCCACCGTCGATCTGGATCGATGACGACGTTCAGGGAGGGCCCCTAGTTAGAAGACTGAGTTTGGTTCGTTGGAGTGGGCCCGATAGTCAAATAAAGCCCATCATGGGTTCTCATGATCGTGACTCACTAGTTTGATTAGTCTCATATTTTAGGTTTTGCTTGATAAAAATTGCTGTTTTTTCCTGCTCCTTTCCGAGTTATGAAAACCTAATTAGGTGCGAAGCCCTCCCTTCTTTGAAAGGTTAACTACCGTGGTGCGAAGCCACATCTATCCCGATTCTCTCCCATCTTCTACCATCCACCCTTCTCATCTCGCACAATCATTTGCGCTACAAATCTGTCCTTTATTGCAACAACTTTCTTCTCTTCAGCAAAATTCTAGAATCCGACCCTGCAGGAGGGCTGAAACTTCGGCGGAGAACCACGCACAGACCGCGCATCCGATCGACACGAAACTTGGGGGTTTTGAAGCCCTTCCCTGGCCGACCAGAGCCAAGGAGGTGCTTTCCGCGTTCGGCGCCCCCTCACACGTGCGACAGGCCTGGCTCGCTGTTCGTGCGCGGGGACTAACTCCAAGTTCAGATTTCCGCATATTTTACTCCTCTCATACGTATTCTCCCTAACTCTAACCCTAGATTGCATTACTTTCAATTTATTTGCCCCTTTTCTTACCCTAAGGTTCTTTGAATTGGAATTGATGAATCCCTTGGATTGGGGACTGATTGCTGTGCATGCGTGGATGATTTTTACTTTCCTTTGAGTATCGTTTGGTCCATAATTTTACTGATCTAGCCCTAGCCTGTGTAGGCCTGGACTTGCACAGATTCCCCTTGTTGAGTGCTTGACGTTATGTGGGATGTGAAATTTTGTGTGTTTGTCTCTGAACTAGCGTGAACTAAAGCCTGAAAATCTTGCACATCATATTTGAATTTCATGTCCTGCATTAGTTTCCCATGGTTTCACACCACCAATCCAATCACAGGTTGAAATTTTGCTCAAATCTTGAAGGAAAGGGAGAGAAATCTCTTTTATTCATAACATGCATATTGGCTAAGGTGGGGATGTTTAATCCTTTATAGTCTCAGAAAAGACCTTTTATAAAAAGGCGCTCTCAGATAAGATTCTCAACATAAAGATGTTTAATAAATTAAAAGCTGTTCCTAACTCCCTACTCTCAACACAAATATGAGCTATACCAAAAATAATGAAACATGTAAGCAAACTAAACAATTAAACTATTTCGTGGCCTATGGGGGTCCACAATCAAGATGCTCGATGATGATGATCCAATGGTCCGATCATCGTGTCCACTGAATCCAACGGTCCGATGTATCCATTTAGCTCCTATATGCAGCCCATGTGCATCTTCCTAGTGTGGGGTCTTCAAAGATGTACAGACATGCATGTGGAGTGTTCGACGTGACTGTGAATGTAAATTGGGCCAAATGGGCCCCATGTAATGGTCGTCTAACTATAAGGAGATTGGCTCAACCCTCCTTTGGTATGGTGCTCGGATGTCCTCATCACTACTTGATGATAGCACTAGTGTTTAGATGCATCTTTGATAAAATGTGACAAACCGTGGAGAACATGATACACTATGAGGTTTCATGGTGTTGGTCACCCCTTGTACTAGCTTTGATCTTCTCTGGGTCAAGCTTGATCCCTTTTGTAAAAATAATGTAGTCCACAAAACACAACTTTTATGCATGAGGAAGGAGCACTTTTTCAAGTTAGTGTGTTGTGACTCCTTCCCTACTACATTAAATATTTGCTATAAATGATCGAGGTGAGCTATGAATAAGGGCTACAAACAAGAATGTCATCGAATTAAACTAACAAGTTTCCATGAAGAGATGGAATACCTTTGGTAGTAGCCTCATGATAGCACTCATTGTGTTTGAAAGGTTGAATAACATCCCAAACCACTTGCCAAAACCATCCCGCAACTTGGTTTTTCCATCTACTCGCATTGAATCCAAATATGATGATAGTCTCTCTATGTAGCATATCTAGTATATTGTCCAAGTGCAGAATAAGAAAATCATGAAGTTGGAAATACCAGAGATTCCTAGGGCCGTACCATCAGAGAAGCTTCCTTGACCAATGCTTGACTATAATTCAGTTGATTGCACATCTATCCACACATATTCTCCAAGATCTATCTTTTTTGAGAGTTAACAATATAGGAATAACACATGGTGGCATGCTTACCCTTTTGCAATAACTTTGATGTAGGACAACTCCAAGGATCCTGTACACTTGCCTCAGATGGTGGAGGTGTTGTTCCTTAAGTCCACGCACTTTCCGTGGGTTTGGTCCTCGGTCGAACCCCCCTCGTGGGCCCCACATCACATGGGTCTTGCCTCCCACGAGCCACCTGCCTCAGATGGGCCGCCCACCTCGAGTGTGCCCCCGCATCCCATAGGCTACCCCACTCGAGCCTGGTGTGAAAATGCCCCCACCCGCTGGTGGAGCTTAGTGTGCTTGGCTGGACTCATTCAATAGTAAATAGGATTTGGTATGGTCAAAATGTGGTACTAAGTTAATACGATGCATGATTCAACATAGGAGGAAGTGTAGATGGGAGTTTTTCAGGAACCAAGTTTTCATACTTAGGAGTTGATGCAGGATGTGTGATCTAGGCTAAGATATGATGTGAGGAAATTATAGGCGGATTGAAGAGCAATTCAAAGTATAAGATATACTAACCTACCACAAATCTAAGAAATCAGATAAACAATAAAATTTAATTTCAATCTAAATCACATTCCCACAATAAATTAAACCATATAAAACATGAAATTTCAAAGGATCAATGGAAGGTGGAACTTCCCCCTTTAGCATAGGCTTTGGTCTAATTCAAAAGGGCTGATTTAGTCTTTCTAGGGTCGGGGATATGGGAATCTAGGGTTATGGATTTGAAAGGAATTAGGGCTTTAGTAGGATTTGGGGATTTAGGATTTTATATGGAATTGAGGATTATGATTTCATAGGGAATTGGGGATTAGGGTTTTAGGCTAGAGTTTATGGGATATGAAGATGGATTGAAGAAAGGGAGCAAAATGGAGAGAAGAGGCTGACCGCACAGTTGTACGGCCCTGTCCGTATGTGTAGGGGCTGATGGTGATGGGTTGGGTTTGGTGGAGTGAGGAATAAGAAAGGATGGGTTTGGGGTTGCAAGTTTAGGTTTGGAAGGAAAAAGTGAAAGGATTTAGGGTTTTGAGAAGAAACGTGGAAGAAAAGAAGGATTTGAGAAGAAGATGAGAGAGACGAGAAAATACATTTTCAAAGAGTAACAAAGATGATAGATTAGGCTTCATACATTGGCTTCCATTCACAAGAGATTTTCTATCTAAAAACAAGTGAGTTTATTTATTTATTTAAATTATTTATGTTCAATTTCAAAACATTCAATAATGGGCTAGGGCTGGACGTCCAAGCCTTTTATAGTCTCAAAAGGTACTTAAAAAAAAGGTGTTCTCATATGAAAATCCTCACGTTAAGGTTCTCAATGACTTTTTACAAAAGGGGCTCTCAGATGAAAATCCTCATGTTAAGATGCTCGATGAAAGAAAACTTGTTCCTAACTCGCTAATCTCAACTAAATATTAAAATAAATCCAACATAAATAAGCAACTAAATAAAAGAAATAAATCTAAACATCCTAAAGTCTACGATCAATGTGAGGATCATAATTATCCAACCATCCGATCAAAGCACCCTCAAGAACTAGCCGTTTGATCGACATGTCCTCACAATCCAACGGTCCAATCTCCTCAATAAACAACCCCTATAATATTAAAAATAATAGTAACATATACATGATAAAAAAAAACCCCTATGCCTCTTCCTAGTGTAAGGTCTTCAAAGATGCACGATCATGCATGTGGGCTCTTCAATGTGGCCCACCTGGCCTCATGTAGTGGTCACCAAGCCAAAGTGAAACTAGAGTTGATCTCCTCCTCCTCTGGTATGTCCTCATTAGGAGTGTATATACATCAGTTGGAACATCTCACTGCTATGTTTATATTTTAGCATATATGTGTGTGTGTGTGTGTGTGTGTGTGTGTGTGTGTGTGTGTGTGTGTGTGTGTGTGTGTGAATCAATGCATATATTATTTTGCTCTTCTTTCTCCTTTGGACTTACTTTGAGTGGCTTTACCTCTTAGCTATATATCATATTTGGGCGTAGGAAGCTATTTCATCTAGTGCAATGTGATAGTAACACCATACCTTGATGAATATGTGTTAGACTTGCTCAAATGCACCAAATCATTTTCCACAGCCATGATCTACCCGATATAACGTGACACATCACAACACACCTCATCTCTATTAGACTTGGTCAAATGCACCAAATCTTATTTCACAGCCATGATCTACCCGATATAATGTGACATGTCACAACACACCTCATCTCTATTATTAAATATGATAGAAAAGTATGCTAAGCACCTGGAATTAGTAGAGTTTTCATCCCGTTTCTTGAACCAACGAATTTGTTATGGACACCGATGCTTATGTTTTTTCAGTTTTGATTTATCCACGATTTCTTGCGAGACTATTCACAATTTCACATTGTTTTCCCCATCTACCATATTCGTGCATTTCTTTCCACTAGAAGTTTAGGTGGTGCCACTTTAGACACCAAGAGCTTTGTTTGCTGAATAACCAGTTTCTCAAACCCCCCCCCACAAATACATCTTTTGCGAGCCGTGCCCCATCATTATATGTTTGCTCTTCATGATCTAATGATGCCTTATGCTCTCATCTTTTGTTTGCACATGATTGAGCATGTCTTCCACATGATTTCCTTCAACCAAATTCACTTCGGACCGATGTAAAGGACATTTGGAAGAATAGTTTCCCTATCTATCCATGCTGCGTTGAAGGTGTGTGACCTTGTCCCTCTTAGGTACTATAGTTACTCGTTAGATTAGCTGATAGAGGCAGTGTAATGTGTGTGAGTGATTCCAAGGTCCAACCCTGGTAGTGTTACCTTAAAAAAAGTTACTCAACTATAGCCCCCTCCCTGTTCGGGTTTGGCTTTATTGTTGGATGTTGGTCCATCATTCCTTGACATATGGAGGTCTCATGATTGCCTTGTGTGGTAAGGTAGCTTGCTGCCTTGTTGCTGATGATGGTTCTTAGGGGGAATCAAACAGTCTTTACTTCTTTGCTTTCAATGCAAGTGATGCATCAGGTGTTATAACCTTATTTTGCTGCTGCTTTAAATTGCTCTTGGGACTTGCGCTTGCGCTCTTGCTCGCGCCCCTCTTTCCCGGTTGCTTATGTTTGCTAACATTTTGAAACAGTTGCTTTGCTGTGAATCTATTGCCGCTTTGCTTCTTGCTTCATGCAACTATATTTTAAACATATCTTTAAAATCAAAGGTATTCTGTGTCCGGATTAAGAATATTAAGATATCTAGAATTTATGGTCTTTATACTCATGAAAATCCAGCTAGTGATGTCAAGATAAGGAAATTTTCATTGGGTACATTCATTGATTTATTCCCTTGACAAAGATTGTGACATTGTCGAACGTTTAGTTGTCATGTGCATAGTCACAAGAAGAACTTTTTTTTATTTATTTCTTTTTCTTCCTTTCCCTAGAAATTACTTATTGTCTTGATGATTAGTTTGACTCGAGATCATCCTTCAATGCACATGACTGGAAAAGCTCATAACTGGTAAGACTAGCATTGATGGTCGGAGATTGTGTATTCGGACACTTTCTCCACCTTATTCATTTAACTAATGAAGTTGCCTACATACGAACCACTGTGTTATTCCAAAGTATCTGCAGTTAGTTTTGGGCTGCTTATCACATTCTAGCAATTTTAAAATTCCATCTTAGTGCCTTCGCTACTCTGGGATAATCTTTTTTTGTTTGGACCACTGGGGGGACCTTCCCCATGTGACCTTGCATATAACTTAGTTCTGGGATTCCTGTTGCACCAGAGTTCTCACTTGATTAGTGACATAGCCTATCGTATGTGCGAGTTGACATAGCCTATTGTATGTGCGAGTTGATCCAAGCAAATGATGCAATTTGCTTACTAAATCAATGAGATGCAATGCATCAATTGCTAGTGTAGATGAAGTAAACACACTACACAAGAGTATTGTAATCAGTGTTCGAGTTGTCGTTATCGCTACAAGTTTCGCTGGCCGGAGATAAAGATATAATATCGTTTTCGCCGATAATATCGTTGATAACCGGAAATGTGGGGAAAAATGGTGAAACATAAGAATAATGGTGGAATTTTTTAGTGAAACTTTAGGAGATGCTAAAATACACATATTTGCATATTTAGGAATCAAAACATTGCAGAAAGAATGCATACATAATAATTTCCATTAATAGGGCCTAAAAGTATATGTTGTCGTAAGAAATCAGTCCAATAGTAAAACTACAATCACTTGAATCTTATTAAACTAATTAATAAGCAAATAAACATGCATAAATATGCATATAAACACAATACACATGCATGATGATCCAACCATCCACCCATTCATCCATCCAACCATCCATCACATCCATCCATCCAACCATCTCATCCATCCATCCATCTAAACCATCCCATCCCATCCCATCCATCCATTTAACATCTAACCATCCATCCATCCCATCCAATCATCCAAACATACATCTAACAATCCAACCATCCCATCCAATAATCAAAACATCCATCCATCCATCTAACCATCCCATCCCATCCATCCATTTAACATCTAACCATCCATCCATCCCATCCAATCATCCAAACATACATCTAACAATCCAACCATCCCATCCAATAATCCAAACATCCATCCATCCATCTAACTATCCCATCCAATCAATTCATTTAACATCTAACCATCCATCCATTCCATCCAATCATCCAAACATACATCTAACAATCCAACCATCCCATCCAATCATCGAAACATCCATCCATCCATCCATCCATCCAACAATCAATTAATCTATCCAATCATTCAACTATCCCATCCTTCCATCTATTCATCCATCCAACCATCCAAATCCATCCAACCATCCAATCATCTAAACTTCCATCCATCCAACTATCCAACCGTCCCATATTTCCATCCCATTAGATCATCCAACCATCAATCCATCCATCCACCCAAACATCCAATCATCCCATCCAATCATCCATCCATCCATCCAACTGCCCACCCAAACATCCATCCAACTGCCCACCCAAACATCCATCCATCCCATCCAATCATCCATCCATCCAACTGCCCACCCAAACATCCATCCAACCATCCAACCATCCAACCATCTCATTCAATCATCTAAACATACATCCATCCATCCCATCTATCCATCCAACCATCCCATCCGTCCATACATCCAACCATACTATCCAATTATCCAATCATCCATCCATCTCATCCCATCCACCTATTCATTCATCCAATTAACCATCCACCCAAGCATCCAACCATCCATCCATCCAATTATTCATCTAATCATCCAAAATCCACCCATCCATCCAACCGGCCATCTAGCCATCCCATCCAAACATCCATCCAACCATCCAACTATTCCATCCCTCCCTTTATTCATCCAACCATTCATCCATGCCATCCAATCATCCAAACACCCATACATCCATCCTATACATTCAAATAATTTTTAAAAATATTTAAATAAAGTTTTATTTTATTTTAATGTGTCCACGAAATAGAGGTTTGGATTGTTCAAACAATCTGATTTTGGGACTATGACTTAAGTAACCTACTTCCACAATTTAATTGGTGTATTATGAGTTAATATGTATGCCACGTGTACAATTTTTAAATGCCGGTGTATCAAATCATCATATATTGCCAAGTATCATATAGTTGCTTTATATAATGTTTTGGAAATCGACGAAAACATAGCCTTGGAAGTTGAAACTGATAGAGAGAGTAAAGAGTCATTAATTTTGGTCAGAGAGAGAGAGAGAGAGAGAGAGAGAGAGAGAGTCGTTGTAAGGAGGAGGAAGAAGAAGAAGATGAAGAATAAGATTTTTGCCCCAAAAGCCATTGACGGTGGAGTCGCCCCAAATCAAATGCTCGAATATCCAAATAGATGCAGTAAGAGGTGCCGGAATTGACAACCCAAACCAGATCTGAAGCAATTTCAACATATCCTCTTGATTTTCTATTTTTTTATTTTTATTTTTTCGATTTTTCTGGTATTTACGCACAAAGCAATTGGTGGAAGTCGAATGTCGCTGGACCGATATTTTTTTGATATTTAAAGATAATATTGTTGAAATTGTTGCGTGACAATGGTGCACGGGAGTTTTGGGTGTTGATCGTGCCCGATAATATCAAAAATAGCTCCATTTTATCGTTTCAGCGATAAAATCGCCGAAACCCCGAAGGGATGCGATATATGGGGGAGTTGATGTCGGTGACTCGTCGATACCGATATTTTCGCGATATTATTGATAATATCGTCGACAATATGAACACTGATTGTAATAGAGAGGTATAAATAGCTTATTGTAATTGATGTCTGCACTCGTTAATAGTACTTAAACAAGAAGTTAAAACTCAGAAAATTGTTGTCTTCTACCGCCTATAGAACAATCCTTTTTTTAAACCATATAGACATCCTATAGTCCCTATGAAATATTTAACCAAGATTTTCCAACTTTTGATTCCAAACCAATCTGATCTATCCAAAAAAGGATACCAAGTAGTGACAGCTATATCTATAAAACTTTAGCCAGATCGTAATGGCCTTAAAGTAGCATTTATAGATTCAGAAAATCAGAGGCCCCAAAATCAAGAGGAAAGCAACAAAGATACGCAACATAATTTGTGAAAATAACAGTTGGTACTCCCCAAAGTTCAAGCCCAAACACAAGCAGTGAACAATCCAAAAAATCAGGACATGGTGGGCCTGTGGCGGGCTTTGGGCCTACATCAACCATCATCCAAGTCCATGTTCTATATCAAGAGCTAGATATCCAACAAGCTACGTACTTTTCTTAATTAAACCTCCCAATTTCCATGGATAGGAATGACCGAATTCATGGTTGAACTTCCTGGAGCCATAATGGTGTTAAGAAAGCTCCTTCAACACCTTCCATTTGCAAATGATATGCTTGTCACTAGTGATGTGTTGAACACGCCCCCCCCCCCCCCCCCCCCCCCTCGAAACACACTGTGTGTGTCTATATATAGTGAAATGCTCACATGGGAACCAATTCTCATGAAAACTTGCGAGCACTTTTTGACAGGTGATGTGCGCACAAAATCCGAACGGTCCATTGGATGAATCACCTTTGCTATGGCCCACCAGAGTTTTGGATTAGGCTGAAAGTTGGGCCCTGGGGGTTTCATGGGGTGTTGCATCAGATGGACCATTTGGATTTTGTGCCCATGACATGTGTGCAAAGGTGCGTATTGGTGCTCACATAACAAAGGTGCGCAGGTGAGTATGACTCAAAATTACATAAACTACCCTTTAAGAAAAGGTTAAAAAAGGAAGAAAAATAAAAGAGAACTATTAAAAGGGAAATAAGAGGTCCATGGCCCAAGTAAAGGGAATGGCCCTATTCTGTCAACAAAATGTGTGCAACCTAAGATGTCTTCTAGGGTGATGCGAAGCGGTCTATGGGTGTTGAGCAATGTTGACCCAAATTGCCAAGTCCCGATATTTTCCTTTTCGATCAACATGTTCTAGATTATGGATCATTTGTGGTATGGATTGCTATTTTTACTAATAAAAAATCCGAAATTATCGATGTGTTATCTTATTGTTGATTAAGTTCTGAAGTGTGAGATTTGTACTTTATTTATGCACTAACATGCATATGGTTTGATACTATGCATGCAGGGTCTATAATCTAGTATTCATCATTTCATATATAAATTACAACATCATTTGTACATAAAACTTTGCATAAACTATGTTTATGTCCTGGAGTGATCGACGTGATCCTACCCATAATATACCACATATTGGAGCAAGTAGCTCATTGTATACCTGTTCCTGACTACATAATGGAGCAATCCAAGATATAGGTGAACTTGATGCAAAGTAGACTTCGATAAAAAATTGAATTGGTGGTAGTTGCTTTGAAGGAGAATCAAGTGGATGTCTCTCAAGGATGGGTGCACAAAATTGGAGAAAGTTCAAATGGATTTTTAATAAAATTGAATTGGTGGGAGTTGCTTTGAAGGAGAATCGAGTGGAAGTCCCTGTTCAATATCTCAAAGATGAGTGCACAAAATTGGGGAAAGTTCAAATGGATGTCTTACTGGGTGGAGAGACAGCTAACATTTTGATAAGGGGGGGGGGGGGGTTGGGGAGTCGTATACTTCATTGAGATGAGTAATTTAAGACATGTATGAAGCTAGGGAGAAGGGGTTGTCTCCGTCAGTGTTCGAAATATCAGTATCGTGTTACGTATCACACTCTTGGGATACAGATACATATCGGTTATCGGACGGGATATATCGTTTGTATCGGGTAATTTATCACACTTTTTGGGAAACATTGGGAAAATGGTTGAATTTTTCAATGAAACTTCAGGGATTGTTAATAAAGACCTTTATACACACTTTTAAATCATAACATCTTAAAAAAGTGGTGCACATAATAGGTTTTCTTTGTACAGGGTCCTAAGCTATGATTGTCTAACTGAACTAATGCAGCCATATTCAAATTGAATGCATAACATTTAGAGTTTACGTGATAATCATTTCATTTGACACTCCCAAATACTTTGAAATTAGTCTCAATTCACATAATACACACTTTTAAATCGTAACATCTTAAAAAAGAGGTGCACATAATAGGTTTTCTTTGTACAGGGTCCTAAGCTATGATTGTCTAACTGAACTAATGCAGCCATATTCAAATTGAATGCATAACATTTAGAGTTTACGTGATAATCATTTCATTTGACACTCCCAAATACTTCGAAATTAGTCTCAATTCACAGATGGTTGAAGGGAAATTTTGAAAAAGATGAATATTTTAATAATTTTTTTAATTAAAAAATGATTTTTATTTTTCAAAAATTGATAAGGACTTAACAAATCAGTAGATCAGCCCTCATACATGCTTGATTTCACGTTTGAAGTGCAACATTGCAAGCAATTTGGGAGAAATTGAGAAAAATTTGAATTTTCCCCAATTTTCCCCAAATCGGACCACCTATACTCAAATTTCGAAATTAGAGTGTATGTGATGATCATTTCATCAAATACTCAATATTTTGAAATTAGTCTCAACTGACAGTTTGTCGAAGGAAAATTAAAAAAAAAAAAAAAAAAACATGGAGAACATGAAGAACCAATGGATATCGAAATCAAAGCTCAAACTCCATGATTTTTCATGCAAAACATGAAGAACCAATGGATTTGTAACCATTTTACACTGATTTAACATAATTTCAAAAAAAAAAAAAAAAGAAAAGAAAAAAGAAAGAGAAGAAAAAGAAAAATGGATTGGAAATTGAAAATGCTCACCGGAATAAACATGTGGCATATATCGGCACTAATGTGCATTTCGTATCGCACGGGTGGGATACAAGATATATTGTGGGATATATAGGTCGATATTGTCAATATTTAAAACATTGGTCTCCATGGAGAAACATTTTAAAGGTGGATGTTGTCCTTGAAGTGTGGGAAATTGATGTTTAGTGAAATCGTATTGCCAGAAAATAAGTATCTCATCATGGATTAACTGCAAATTGCCCATGAATCAACTACAAAAATCCAAAATTTAACTTTTATCCTCACAAAATTGCTAGAGAAGGCTTCAACAACTAGAAAGAATGATACCAAATCCCAAAATGAGTCACGACTCCAAAAAAGGGGCAAGCCTTGAGAGAGAACCCCAAGCTTCAAAAAAGTATGAGCTTAAGAAATTGCCAAAAAATCTGTCATTGTAGCCAAAACATGTTGCCGCATTTGTGCCATTTGGGCTGTCTGCTGATGTCATGATGTTGGCATATGACACGATCAATATAAAAATAAAAAAACAGAAATTTCAGAAAACTCTGTAATTGATCCTCCTTTATCCTGTGTATTTTTGTCCCCACTTGATGTTGGTTTAGCCTCCATTTATGCATCTTGAAGAATGGCTAAATTCATTGCCTTGAGAAGAAGAAGAAGAAGAGGAGGAAAAAAGCTAAAAGGATACTTAAGAAATTGCCGAAAAATCTGTCATTGTAGCCAAAACCTGTTGCCGCATTTGGGCCATTTGGGCTGTCTGCTGAAGTCATGATGATGGCATATGACACAATCAATATAAGAATAAAAAACAGAAATTTCAGAAAAATCTGGAATTGATCCTCCTTTATTCTGTGTATTTTGTCCCCACTTGATGTTGGTTTAGCCTCCATTTATGCATCTTGAAGAATGGCTAAATTCATTGCCTTGGGTGTACTCGAGGACTTGGTATGTATGTCGGGAAAAAACTTGAAGCAAGAAGTTGGAGTTTGGGGATGCTGCAGTTGATTTGGGTGCGGGAGAGGGGCAATGTTTATTTCGAAATGTTATGAAGTATGAACAACTAAGCAGCGGAGCAAACATGTAACTCCGAACTGCTACTTTGTAGCAGTGGCTAACTAGGAGGTTTTAAAAGATAAGAGATAGAGGAAGAAATATGGAAAATCAAAGAAAATCAAGGAAATACTAAAATATCTAAGAAAAAAATTATTTTACTTGGAAACCTCTAAAAAAGCCTTGAATGAGACATGATGCGTAGACCTGGACTCATTGAGTTTTTAAACTATCCTTGAAGATTTTTGATGGCTTAATATGTGGTCAAAACTCTGATAGATGTATGGGTTTGCATCGGAAAGCTCTTTAGTGATGGAATTAGGAGTAAGCTTGGGAGAGGGGATGTGGTATGATTTTTGGGGACGTGTAGAGAGTCTGAAGAAAATGCTTCCTAGGTTGCCTAGGTTTTCATCTAAAAAGTGGTCTATGATTTCTTTTCTATCTAAATTGGTAAATTGTAATTGGTAGTAATTGTTATAGTTGCACGAAATGTGAAGCAAAGGCAACAAATTTGGGTGCAGGAGCGGGGAGGTGTTTTTTCAAAATGTAAACAAGTATAAATAGGTAGCAGCGGGAGCAGGAGCAAGAGTCCAAAGTGGGAGTGACACTTTGATCCAGCAAATAAGGTGATTGTGCTAGCCAATCCCCATCTTACAAAGAGTTGATTTCATTTGGGTGGACAATGGTGAATCTTATGTCATGAGATCATGAGAATTTCTATTGCTATCAACATGAAAAAAAAGGAAATGCCATGGGGAATGGGGATAGATGATATACCAATAGAGGTTTAGAAATTACTAGGTGAAATAGGATTAGTTTGGTTAATTGGTCTTAAAAGAATTTTGTATTGGAGAGTTTCGGATGACTGAAAAGAAGCATCGTCATACCAATTCACAAGAGCAAATGAGATGCACGAAGTTGCACGGACTATTAGGGATTCAACGTATTGAGTCACACTATGAAGTTGTAAGGGAGGGTGATGGGGTGAAGGCTAATACAAGAAACAAGGACATCAGTGAACCAATTTGGCTTTAGGTCAAGTTGATTGACAGTCGAAGCTATTTACCCCCTTGGGCAATTGATTGAAAAGGATAGAGTGAGGGTGAAGACTTATATATCAAGAAAAAAAAAGGAATTATAATTACATGAAGTGTGAAGGAAGGTAACTGTATTTCAAAATTTTAACGAGTATATATGGCCATGAAGCCGGAGAGTGAGCCTAAAGTGTGATTCGAAGTGAGAGCTAATGATGCAGGACAATTAACCACTTGCTCTAAAAGTTCGAACTGTTAGAGTATGACGAATTAATCCCTTTATCTCATAGCCCAGGCCCCACATCGCATGGGTTAGGACCTCGGCCGAACTCCCTTCGTGGGCACCAATTCACATGGGCCGCCCACCTCGAGTGTATCCCCGCATCCCACGGGCCACCCCACTCGAGCCTGGTGTGAAAATGCCCCTGCATTAATCACCCCCAATAAGGAGTATCGAACACGAGACCTCCTTCTCTGATACCAATTTGATGCTGGACAATTAACCACTTGCTCTAAAAGCTCGAACTATTAGAGTATGGCAAATTAATCCCTTTATCTCATAACCTAAGCCCTACATTGCATGGGTTAGGATCTCGGCCGAACCCCCTTCGTGGGCCCCAAATCACATGGGCCGCCCACCCCGAGTGTGTCCTCGCATCCCACGGGCTACCCCACTCGAGCCCGATGTGAAACGCGCATTAATCACCTCGGGTGAGGAGTCTCTAACACGAGACCTCTCCCGTGGGCCCCAAATCGCATGGGTCACCCACTCCGAGTGTGTCCCTACATCCCACGGGCTACCCCACTCGAGCTCGGTGTGAAAATGCCTCTGCATTAGCTAAACTTGGGTGGTGCATGTTTATAGATTTGGAGAAACATACAATAGTGTAATTAGTGATTTGTGTGACGGGTGTTGAAGAAGAAAGGGGTCTCGGGAAGATACACCGACATTATTAAAGACATGTAAGAGGGTGTTGTCACAAGAATGAGATAGTTGAGGATGTTAGGCCCTTAACTGACCTATAATATAATTCTCACGAGTCTGATTCCTTGATTTCTTGCGAGATGGACCTTTAATTTCTTGCAAGAGAAGATGGTGGTTGCTAGTTCCTTTACTACCTTGTTGCATAAGGTCTTGCCTTGAGCCCTTCTCACTCCTAATGAATGGCAGTTGCCTTGCATCCTGCCCACGTTTTGTGTTTGGCAATAGCCTGGATAGGACTAGTGTTGTATGCATAGACGATATTTAGCTAATATATTGGTCAATATTTTCAATATTGATGGTCATCAATATGATACCATCCTAGACTGGAAAAAATCCAATGTATCAACAGTAGTATTGTCAATACATGCCAATATATCTTGATATGTATGATATTTCCCATGATGTATGTCGCTTATAGTGGTGCTTGTGATATTGCCCACAATATCCATGATATTTCTCTCTTGTATCTTCCACTTAGAGAAGAAATTGGTCTCTCTTGATCAATTATTTCTACTTGATACCTGATCTTCTTTGCATCTTTCAATTATGAAAGTGACTTTTAATCAGTGATTTATATAGCGCGTTGCGTTCAACCCTCTGTAGTGCGTGGTGTAAGCTACACGATCTTTCATTTTATAATTAAAATGATGGATAGAATATACTAAATAGTAAAAATAAGTACAAAAAACAACAAAAAGCCTTCACATGATGATGTGATGCCCAAAAATCAGGCCTATCCAATCATAAGGTGGGCCACACCGTAAAAGTCAATGTACAACCACCCCAAAAGCCTTCATTATAGCATGGTTGGCCCACATGATGGTTAGATTGGGCAGTGGGCCACACTGTAGAAAACAATGGCCAACTTGAGCCCCCATAAGAAAATCAAGCCTATCCAACCATCATGTGGGCCACACTGTAGAAAACAATGGCCAACTTGAGCATCCTAAGAAAATCAAGCCTATCCAACTATCACGTGGGCCGCACTATTGAAATCAATGCACAACCACCCAAACACCTTCACCGAAGCATGGTGATCCATGTGATGGTTGTTTGGTTGTGTGCCATGCCGTTCACACACTACAACAGGCCCCACACAACAAAATGCTGTAGAACAATCCTATCCTATTCCTACTGCATTGCATTGGAACCGGTCTCCTAAAAAGGAAAAAAATTGAAAAAATTGCAAAAAGAAACCATAAATCTTCATTCAAAATTTAAAAGAACTTGTTAAGTGATTAAGAGGCAAGAACGTCACTCTATCAATCTTGAGAACAGATTTAATCAATAAAAAAACTGAATTTTTTAGATTCATAGCCATATGGATGTGAAAAGGGGGTAGTTGATTTTTTTTCCCTTCTCATTTGGGCTCCAATGCTTTGTAAATACAACAAATGAGAACTCTCTTGTAGGGCTGATTTATCGGCCAAAATCTCCTCTTCACTGGCTTTGTGGATTTTTAAAATTGAAATGCGGTTTTGGGGGTTGTAGGTGAAGGCGTGATACAGAGGCTATGGCTTGGAGTTGAAGGGCCAGGGCTTTACAATCGAAATTCTTTTCTTTTATACACGCTAGGCTTTTGTGTTTGTTAACACCATTTAAATATGCTTGCGACTCTTCAGCTGTATACTTGTCACACTTGTAGAGATAGTTATGTGATTCTATAAATATACTCTATCCACAATAGGACTCAAAGGTTGAATGTTCTAGAGAGCTGTACTTTAGCGCCACATGTTAGGAGGATGAGTAACCACCATCCTCCAATTGGTGCTCAACAAACACAAATGTATAGAGCCAAATTCTTAAACTTTTGGAGCTTTAACTGTTGTGTACGCTACATCTGCTATACACTACACCCCGCATAGTGTATGCTACACTACCAATAGCATGTGCAACACGAGACTTGCCCTATTTCGCTATGCTACATAACACTGCAGCTACCTATGAGCACTATTCAAAACAATGCTTTTAATTTTAACTCCTTTGTCATGTCTTCTTGCTTATAATATTTGGTTCTTTTACTACCTACCAATAGCTCTCTTAATACACAGATCTCTATTCAGTCGTTATCTATCCTTAATTGCTTTCCATTGTTTCTTCCAATGGACCATATGATATACCCCTTCCTATCCCTTTTATTTATGGGTTGTTTGCTTCATAAGACCCAACTACTTCTACTCAGTGTTTTAAATATTGACAATATCAGCCTATATATCCCACGATATATCTTGTATCCCACTTGTGCGATATGAAACGAACAAGTAGTGCCGATATATCCCATTTATTCGATCCAGTGAGCATTTTCGATTTTTGATTCATGTTTTTGTTGTAAATTACGTTAAACCAGTGTCAAATGGTTACAAATCTATTATTCTTCATGTTTTCCATTAAAAATCATGGATTTGGAACTTCGATTTCGAGATTTGGGGGAGAGGGTCAAGTTGCTGAAAATTGAGAAAAATCAAAATTTCGCAATTTCTCGCAAATCAGTTGTAATCTTTGTATCCAAACACAAAATTAAACATGTATGTAACCTGATCTAGTGATTCTTCTTTTGCTTTTGAATGCATTACTTGTGTTTCCATACATGTCTTCTTACGTTTATAAATTATATGAATAGACTTTGAATATTCTTGCATCAGTTCAGTTGGAAAGAACATATATTAGGACCCCATACAAAGGAAACCCCTATTATGTGTACCTTTTTTTTGGTAATGTTTTGATTTTTAAGTATGTATTGATGTCTTTTTCAACAATCCCTGAAGTTTCATTGAAAAATTTGACCAATTTCCCAATGTTCTCATGTTTCTTAACAACAACGATAGATTACGCAATACAACCGATCTATCCCATGCGATAACCGATATGTATCTGTATCCCAAAGGTGCGATACATTACGTGATAACGATATTTAAAACATTGCTTCTACTACCTTATAGTCTTCCCTTGTTACACTAGTTCGAAAAGAAGATGCCACTCAAACTTAGCAAACAGCTCTTCTCTTTGTGCTAACTTGGTTGTATTGTGTTTTATTGATTTTATTGTATGACATTTGAATGATATGAACTCGCTTGGCAAATCCTTAAGAGGCTGACATACAAGAAAGGATTGAGCTTACAAAAGAATGGCAGTTCTTGTTAAGACAAGGAGATTGTTTGGAGATGGAGATTGAAATCATTATGGCTCAGGGAAGGGGATCGTAACACAGCTTTCTTTGTTTGGAGACAGATCAAAAGCATTATGGCTCATGGAAAAGGATCAACATGGCTTTCTTTCATAGCATGGCCAATCCTAGGAGATGGGGAAATGTGATCAAAATAGAATTATGTTGGAGGGTAAAATCATTGAAGACAGAAATGAGATGAAGTAGAGTGTTGGATTTCTTTGCAAGGTTGTACTTCAAAGAAAATGTTTATAGGCCTGACCTTAGAGACTATTGTTCTTGTTGAAATGTGAAAAGGTAGCATCACTGCTAGAAATCATTCAAAACTGCTGGTTTAATCGTGATAGTGACAAGGCACCATGCCCTGGTGGTTTCTCCATAGGCTTTTATAAAACACTGCTGGGATATTATCAAAGGCGATCTCATTGCGTTTGTTGAATCCTGAAGAAAGGTTGGGGCATAGAGCTCAAGGATATCTGGGCCATTGGCCTCATAGGCAGACCAGACTATTCAAGACAATTGCTTTGACTCTTGCTGACCTTATGAAGATGGTCATGCTTTCTATTATATCGTCATTCCTAGGCACCTTCATTAATGGTCATCAAGTTTTAGATGACATCAGGGTTTGCAATGAATGCATCCACTCAAGGATGTTAGCAAACAATTCTGGTTTGGTTTGCAAGGTAGACATGGAAAATGCCTGCAACCACGTTAATTAGGATTTCTTGCTCCATATGTTGAAGTAGACGGGGTTGAAAGAGAGATGGTGCAGATTGATAATGGAATGTGTATATGGCCTCCTTGTTCTGTCCTTCTCACCGGCTTACCAGTTGGATTCTTTGGCAGTTCAAGGGTTCTTAAACAACGAAATGTGCCATCACCCTTTTTCTTCTCGATTGTAGCAGGTGGTCTTAGCAGAGTATTTTGGCTAGTGGATACATGTCAACTTCTCAAAGGGTTTTGGTTGGGCTCTTTAAGCCTATCGATCGTTCGTCTCCAATTCGCTTATGACTTTGGTTTTGTGCAAGGCATCCTCTAACCAAGTTGCCAATTTAAAGTGTGTGCTCTGCTGCTTTGAGACAGTTTTGTGCTTGGGAGTGAGCATGGCAAAAGCATGGCTGTTGGAATTGAAGTGGCAGAGGGGACCGTGTTTAGTTTGCTTTTATAGTTGGATGCAGAATTCAATCCTTTCCGCCCATGTATTTAGGTCTCCCCTTGGTGGCCAACCCAACATCTATCTCCATGTGGGACCCGATTATTTAGAATTGAAAAAAGACTTGCGTTGTGGAAGACACGCTACCTATTGCAGGGAGCTTGAATCACCCTTATTTAATGATGATGCATCACTGGCTTATTCCCTCTCTCCATCCAAGATTCCAGCTGTTGTGGCCTCGAGCCTTGAAAAATTCAGCGGGATTTCTTGTATGGAGGATCAAGTGATGAGGAAATTCCACTTAGTTAAATGGAGCGAGGTCTATAGATAAAAGAGAGAAGGGAGTTTAGGCATCAACTGGAAAAGGGAGAGGAGTCAAAAGTCTTCTTTGCAAATTGTGGTGGAGGTTTGGTTTCGAGAAGCATGCTCTTTGGAGAAGAATGTTAGGTATGTAGCTGCAAACTATTGTTTTTTTTTAAAAAGATAACGAGAAAATTTTATTAGAAAAAGAGAGAGAAAAACAAGACACAAAAGCCTGCTGAGATAGCAGAACAACTAGGAAATAAAAAACAAAAGGTCATGACTAGAGAGACCATCAACAAGGATAGACAACTCAACAACCAGATGAGTTGCCCTCTTCCAAACTGCATGGGCCGAGGAAATTTTATCGTTGAAAACCCTGTTATTTCTTTCTTCCCAAATCGACCACCAAATAGCAAGAAGCATCATGCACCAAATCCGAGTTTGGATTTTACCAAACTTAATCCCGTGTCAAAATGGCAGGAGATCGGACGGAGATTGCGGAAGACAGGTGCTAATCTGAAATTTTCTGAACGCGTTTGTCCAAAGGTTGGAGATAAACTGGCAATGAATGAGGAGATGATCAACCGACTCTTCCGCCTTCATGCAACAGAGGCAGACATTAACAATTTGCATGCCTCGCTTTCTTAAATTGTCAACAGTGAGGATCCGTTTCCTTGCAGCCAGCCAGGCAAAGCAGATGAATTTAGGAGGGGCCGGGTACTTCCAAATGCATTGAGCTGAGCTGTTCGAGAGAGGAAGAGGCGGGCACAGAAGAGAGTGAAGAGATCTGACGGAGAACAGACCAAACTTTTCCTTGAGCCAAATCGGCCTATCCTGAACCGCAGTGTTTGGAATAATTTGGGAAAGGCAATCGAGAAGCTCCACATATTCATCGGCTTCCCAATCGTGCAGATTACGAGTGCATTCAATAGCCCAGACAATACCGGTAGGATGAGATTCATAGCATTGAGCGACAGGGATGGATTTTTCAGGGCTGAGCCGGTAAATATTCGGGAAAAGGAGTTTGAGAGGAGTATCGCCCACCCACTTATCATCCCAGAAACTTATAAGAGTGCCATCTCCAAGGCTAAAACCAGTGTTAGCAATGATAATCTTCCTAGCTCTTAAGATCCCTTTCCAAACAGAGGAGGCTCTACAGGACGTAGAAACCTTTGTCCACCAGTTACCTTGAGAAGTACCGTATTTACCTTTGATAATAGAGTTCCAAAGGGCATCATTTTTAGAGGCCAATCTCCAGGTCCACTTGCCAAGAAGCACATGATTCATGGATTTCAAGTTTCTGATACTAGCACCTCCCTCCCTGAAATGTTTGCAAACGAGGTGCCAGTCCAAAAGGTGAAGTTTCTTCTTAGAATCTCTGCCACACCAGAGAAAATCGCGACGAAGTCTATCAATCTGTTGAAGGACTGAGGAAGGGCATCGAAATAGCGACATGAAGTAAACAGGTAAGATTGGAGAGGGCCGATTTAATGTGTAAGGCGGCCCCCCATGGAGAGGTAATGTCAGGCTCCAATGTGATACAAAAGAATCCCAGGCTCCAATGTGTGGAAGGACAGCCCCCCCCCCCCCCCCCCCCCCCCGGCGCACGCGCGCACACACACACACCAGAGTTATGTTATATGTATCACACTCCTAGAAAGATAATCATGTATTGATATCGTCGATAATTCATAAATACTGGGAAATGTATCACTGTCTGAGGCTTGAGGTAAAAAGGAAAATGTTGGAATTTTCAGTGAAACTTAGGGGATGTTAAATACGTGTGATTGATTACACTTAAAACTCAAAATGATTTTAAAAAGAAAAAAAATTAGTGCTCATGAGTTGATGATCTTTGGCACTCATCCTTAGTTACCAAACTGCACTATTATGCCCATAGGTCAAGGTATTCCAAAATGGTTATGTATCGGCCGTAACGGCCCAAAACGGTATCGGTGGTAACCGTTACACATAACGGTCATAATGGTCATTATGGGAAAATTGACCCATAATGGTTTTGTAACAGCCTTAATGGCTGCGTGATGGTCTGTTATGGGATGAAAATAGATTTTTTCAAAATAAAAAAAAATCCATAATGGTCTGTTATGGGGCTGAAAATAGGTTTTTTCAAAATTTTAAAAATAAATAAATCCATAACAGCTGTTACAACCTGTATCGTAATGGTAACAGTGGTGCCATTACGACCACCGTCACTGTTATGGAATACCTTGCCGTAGGTAGATACTGAGTGTGTATTGTTAGTGCTACCTTAACCGTAATTGTCCTCTCATCCATTTTTCATCTCCAAAATCGTTTTTCATCTAGAATTTATGCTAATATGCAGAAAAAAAAGGGAAATTCAAACTTCTCACTTTTGAGTCCTTGCTCGATTTTGCTCTTGTATTATGAATCTGAGATTTCTCCACCAAAATCACCAAAACCATGTTTTGATTTCAAACTGCCGAGTGGAGTTCTTAAAACATCTCTGGGAAGAGATTCCTCCAAAAAAAAAATCCAAAAGATCGAGGATGTCTATATATATATATATATATCCAAATTTTCAGATTTTTGCAAGAATTATGCTGTTATCATCATACATGTGATTATATTGCATGTACCAAAGATACATTGCATTTTATACTAAAGCGGTAGAAGCTAATAAATTGTTATATTTTCAAAATCACAAGATTGTCATGTATAGGCCGATATTGGCTATGATAAGCACGATACTTCGCAATTTTTTGTTATACCCCCTATGTTTCTTATCGGCTGGGACCAATACCCGATAATATCAACCGCTATTATAGGTTGTACTACTGATACATAGAACTGGGTGTAACTCGGAGGTTTTTCTTTTATGGTCAACAAAGGTGATCAGATTCGCGGGAATTATCCGTGGTTCGTTGATAGTAGGCTTGCAGATGGACTGCATTCGATTCTGGTGAAGTGAAATTCAGCGGTTGAGTGTTCAGAGCAGGTTGGGGGCAGATCTGTTTGGAATGTCTCATTTAGTAGAAACGTAGAAGAAGAAGAAATTGCAGAATTTAAGTTTCTATTAAGCTTTCTCCAAGCTGTTGTTTTGATGCAAAAATGCGGAATATTTCAGAAGATTGGGAAAATTTTTCTGCAAGTTTTTCCTTTCCAAACTAACGGAGTCTGGGGCACTCTTCCCTAACTTTGATGTGGCAAGTGGAGGCTCCCCTTGGAGTGGCAACATTCGTTTGATCAGCTGTTAAAGACAAGATCTTAACGATCAATCATCTTAAGGGTTTGTTTGGATTCAATGGATAACACAAATGATTACCCAATGATAATTTCCATGGTCACTGCTGAATATCAGATTTAAAAAATTGGAGGCTGCTTGATTAACAAGTAGAATCCTCAATTCATTAGACAGCAGTCACCTTGTTTCTTGTGCTAGAGAATTCTGACTATGGATAAGAGTAATGATTACTGTGTGGAATCCACATATCCAAACAGCCCAACTGACCTGTAAGTGGAAAACAGTATCCATTTCTGCATGGATTCCATGTATCCAAACACACCCTAAGAACAGAGGATACTATTGGCGAAACAGATGCATCATGTGTGAGATGGATGGGCAATCTGTCCGTCATCTCTTTCTTCACTGTTTGGTGGCCTCCGCCTTAGAGTCTCAATTTTTTTTTCTTAGGTATTTCGTGGATTAAGATGCCAAGTCTTGTGGAGGTGTATTCCAGTTGGGACAACGGTCCACTCTTGAAAAGGTACAAGATCTTGTGACGCCTATTCCTTGAAGCCAACGGTTTGGAAATTTGAAAAGAGAAAAACAAGCACATTTTTAAGGATGAACAGATATTGTTGGCCAGTTTACTCGACTTGTTTAGTGGGCTTTCCTTAAAATGTTATGGCTGTTTTGTTAGAAGAATTGCATTCAGAGTGGAGTTTTTGGCCACTATACACTGTGGTTCGTTGACTTATGCTTTGTTTTCGTGGTGCAGCTGTCCTCTGCTTTCTGTTTTGGGCTCAGCCTTGTCTCTTGATTAAATATTTCGCTTAATTGTGGGCTGAGAGGTCCTGTGATTTTTGCTGTTTTCTGTTTTTCCTTTTCTTGGTTGTCGGCTGTGGTCTGCTGTACAAGGAGTTACCTTTTTCTCTTGGTTTTAATTCATTATTTTCTGTAGCATGCTAAAAATAAGTGCTCAATCACTTGCTATGCTGGTTTGAATGACACTCCTTGGAACCATTGGTTTCTTATTAATGAGAACAAGGCATGGGCTGCCTGTCCCAAAGCTTTTAGGCATATTTCTAGGGAAGCGAATTCTTCGGTGGATGGTTAACTAGGAAAGGAATCTCTAGTATGTGGAAATGGTTATCCTTTTCACCTTTCTTTTTTGGATAAAATTTTGTGGCTTGTAGAAATACAAAATGGCTAAATGTGATATTTGCAACATTTGAACCAGACATTGATGGAAGTGGATGAAGTGTCAGAGGAAGAGACGATGGAGGAACCTTGAGGGAGAATAACTTCTTGTGGAGAGAGAGGCAATGGACATTTCTTACGTCTGGTATATGGTATGAGAGAAGCACACCTGAGGGCAATGGAATACAGAAACTTCCCTTAAGAGTCCTTGACTGAAATCGAGGCGAATCATTATGGGTCTCCTCATTAAAAGTGATATGGAAAGACACTAAAATCTTCCAATCCCAAAGAGAGTCTAAAATTGAAATTCAAGGCAACTAAACACTGCCGCTGACTTCCCAAGCTGCCAAATCCCACCAATCAAGTAAGCCTCAATCGACATAGCCATA
The DNA here is from genome assembly GCA_021015155.1 of Magnolia officinalis. Taxonomy (NCBI): domain Eukaryota; kingdom Viridiplantae; phylum Streptophyta; class Magnoliopsida; order Magnoliales; family Magnoliaceae; genus Magnolia; species Magnolia officinalis. The sequence continues at coordinate 33,137,569 of JAJHSJ010000012.1, forward strand.
GGATGTCTCTATGTACACCTTGCACTTAATCCCTACAACAGCGGCTTTAGTACTTAAGAATCTGCACGTTTGTGTGCTACCAACATTGAAAATGGCCTTTTGTCTTATCGAGGACCTTGATGGATAAATTATCTACCTAGCCCACCACATGGAGAATGAGAAAGGACTTTGGTTATAGCCTTGGACATGTTCTCCATTAACATTGTGTTCTCTTGTACTCTTTCATCAAGATGAGGGAAACAAAGTTGTCACTATTTGTTTATGTTTGAAATTTTGTAGGTGCTTTCAGTTTTCATTTTGAATATAATAAAAGGACTACCCTTTTCTGAGGGTTTTTTTTTTTTTTTTTTTTTTTTTTTTTTTTTTTTTTTTTTTAAAAAAAGTAAAAATAAAAAATGTTTTATTGATTTTATTGGGATTCAATTGGAGTCTATGTGTTCCTATATTTTATGGAGCTCTAAATGTCCTCATCTCATTGCGTAAATTATTTGTTCATTCTTTAAATTTCTCTATGTTTTATTTTCATTGAGATCATTGATGCTGCAAAGTTAAAGATAACTGAATTTTTAGGGGTAGAGATGCATGGGTACCAAATGAGATGAATTAGTCCTCCCATTTTCCAGACAATAGAAATATGCCAAATAAAAGGACTGCCTGTTATATACAAGACAATCTAATAATCATAACTAATATGCACATGCATATGCTGCAATTGGAAGAAGCCACACATGTTATACAAGATAGGAGCAATGCATGATAGAGATTGAACCAACTACTGCTTGAGAATCTCAAAATAGCCATTTGAATCATTTTATAATTCATGTTATAGTTCATATGTATATGGCTATATGTTTTAATAGCTTTTTACTTTAGTCACTATTTAATGCTAAAAAGCTAAGGATGGAATCCTATTGGCTCAAGCTTTTTTCCTAAATCATAATTGCTCCAAAAGAAGAAAAAAGCTTTTTCCTAAATCATCTCTAAAGAAGAAACTAAAAAAATGGCTAACAAAATTCTCGAAATGCCAACTGTTGTACAGTTGTATCAAGCCTATTTCCGGCAACCTGAATCTCTGTAATGAGACTTCTATGTCAACCATCATTTTTACGCCTTGTTGCAAATCCTTCTAACTAGGTGCCCGTCCCTCTTCAAGTTTTGATTTGGGTTTGCACTCCCTCACCTGCTTCGTCTTCCTAGCTTTTATACTTTGCTAACTTTATGAGCCAGACATCCCCCCGCTTTGGCACCTGAATCTATTGCCATTTTGCTTCATGCAACTATATAAGTCATCCACATGGTTTGTATAGGCATACAAGTGATACTTAGGAACATTTGACTTTTTTTTTTTTGTTAGCTTGTTAGTACACCCACTGTCAGTTCACGGGAACATTTGACCTTTGGTTTGTAGGTTCTGCAGCCCAAGTAGTTAGCTTTTTGGGCTATCTGTGGGCCCTATAGTCCAATCGGATGGTCTCTTCTAATTGAATTTTCAACTGGCCACATTGTGGGGCCTATCTTCGATCTTCTATCCCTACACCATTAGTTGCTTCAATCTTTTTAGTTAAATAAATTAACGGATTGCTGGAGTTAATTTCCAAGGTCCATTATATTGGAGTGTTAATCCATCCCGTGGAACTGGAAGAGAATGGGAGCATAATCTGCAATGTACCTTCAGTTTAATCTACTCTAGTTCCATATCTTTCAATCTTGTTGCATCATCAACATTTTGCAAATCTGGTTGATTCTGAGCCCAATCTCTGGTCAAAATTGCCCAATTCACCGGAGCAACCCATATACAGACGATATTTGTTGGAGGTGTTGTATGGTTTCTTCATTGGTTGTATATTTTATAGCTATGAAAGACAATGATAGGGAGGTGATGGGGGCGTTCTTTGGTGCTTGTGGGGAGATTGGGTCGATTGGGGAAATATTTTGACATTAAGGGTTGCACAATTCAGCGGGGATGCTCAGTGGATAGTGGATTGGGATGATGATGTGTTTAGGGCCCTTGAGGCTCTCTGGGTGTATTAGGTAGATTAAATTCATAGCGGCCCATTTGTGAGCATCTTGCTCCATTGTCTGGAGGACGCAAACAAGGTGGCCAATAGGCTTTAGGGATGAGTGGCGGTAGGGTTTTCAATTTTCATCCCTCACCTTTTCTCTAATGTTGTTTCTTTTTACTTCTTATCACCTTTCAGAAAAAAAGAAAAGAAAAGAAAAGAAAGGAGTTGTAACATTTTTATGTCTTTCAAAAAAAAAAACATTTTTATGTATTTCAAAAAAAAAACATTTTTATATCTCGTCTTTCATCATCATCATCATCATCATTTATTTTGCTTTGTATTTGAGTTGGTTCTTAAGAGATTGAAGTAACTGTGTTATGGAGCTGTTAGTGATCTTGTCTCCTTATTTGAAATTTGTTCTTTCAATTTTCAGCTTTGTTTGGGTGATTTTGGATAGGGACTGATTTGATTGTTATAGACAGTTCTGTTATTCATTTAAGCTTAGTTTTTCACTTTTCCTTAACCCATATTATGCTTTTAGCCCATTTTGCATCTTCTATTATTGGTTGTTATTTCTTTATTGGAATTTAGTTTGCATAAATGGATAGTTGTCTTTTTTTTTTTTTTTTTTTTTTTGTGGAGAATTGGTTTCAAATTTGTTTTATTTCTTGCATCTGGAATTTGGACTGAATTATGTTTTCTATTATTGCTTTATGAGGTTTCTTATTTTTATTTTTATTTTTAATTTTGGATTTGGTTTGAAAAGGTTTGAAAAAATTCAGGACCGACGAATATGATCCCACTTTTGGATGCCCAAATGGTATCAGAATATGATGATTCCAGTCAGGATTGAAAGAGCACAAAAGTACCTTTCAAATGACCCTAAAATCGAGCCAATCCAACTTCAAACGAGGGAGTTATGAGCCTCTTCGTTGGATCACCCGATTTCAAAAGATTAACGATCGAGATAGAAAAATGACGATGAAAGACTTCTAGTTTGCTTTTGGGATAAGGAACAGTCTCTGAATGAGGCGATTCTCGTCCCATTTGAAAGCTTGTCAAGCTACCTTTCCAATGAGCTAAAAATTGTCTAAATCCGACCTTTGAAGAGAGAGTTATGACTGTTTCTGTCGGACTAGGAGAAGTAGGAAAAATTCAGGACCGACGACTGTGATCTCACTTTTGGATGCCCAAATTGTAGCGGAATACGATGATTCTAGTCAGGATTGAAAGAGGACTAAAGTACCTTTCAAATGACCCTAAAATCGATGCAATCCGACTTCAAACGAGAGAGTTATGTGCATCTTCGTTGGATCACGCGATTTTGAAAGATTAACGATTGAGATTGAAAAATGACAATTGAAGACTTCCAACGTACTTTTGGAATAGCGATCTGTCTCCGAATGCGACGATTCTTGTAACATTTGAAATCTTGTCAAGTTACCTTTCCAATGAGCTAAAAATTGTATGAATCCGACCTCTGAAGAGAGAGTTATGAGGGTTTCTGTCGGACCAGGAGAAGTAGGAAAAATTCAGGACCGACGACTGTGATCCCACTTTTGTATGCCCAAATGGTCTCGAAATACGACAATTCTAGTCAGGATTGAAAAAGCACTAAAGTACCTTTTAAATGACCTTAAAATCAACCCAATTTGACATCAAACGAGGGAGTTATGAGCGTCTTCATTGGATCACGCAATTTCGAAAGATTAATGATCGAGATTATGATCGAAGACTTCCAACGTGCTTTTGGGATATCAAATGGTCTCCGAATCAGGCGATTCTTGTTCCATTTGAAAGCTTGTCAAGTTACCTTTCCGAATGAGTTAAAAATTGTCTAAATCCGACCTCTGATGAGAGAGTTATGTGAGTTTTTGTCGGACTAGGAGAAGTAGGAAAAACTCAGGATCGACGACTGTGATCCCACCTTTGGATGCTCAAATGGTATTAGAATACGACAATTCTAGTCAGGATTGAAAGAGCACTAAAATCCCTTTCAAATGACGTGTTTCCAATTGTTGATCACTGACTAGTTTCGGGTGGAAATCATTATGGAAAGCTTCCGGTGAGGTGATGTTTGATGTTTTTTGGGTAGTTTTCTCCTCTCCCCTTGTAGATATTAAAGGTGGGGCTGTCTTCTTGTGGCCTTAGTCTTGCTATGGTCCATTTGTTGTATTATCTCTGCTTGATGGTTTTTCAATAAAGGGGTGTTTGGCATCTCTACAAATAAGAGCTTATTAGCGTATTTCGAAAAAAAAGAAAGAGAAGCTTTTAGATTGTTTGGTAAAAGTCTAATTAGGGGGCTTATTTGTTTAGAAAGTAGTAAATAAGCTCCAATTTTATAAGTTGGAGGGGGATTACTTTTTGAAAAAGAGCTTATTTGGCTTAACTGGCTAGACATTTTAAACTAATTTTTGGACAAGTTTGTCCTCAAACTTTTTAGGTAATTCGTATCTTGCCCTCTTCTCTTATTTTTACTCTCTCCGAGGTAGGCCCACATGACGAACGACCCATAATGAAGGTGGGGCTCCACAATGATGAATGATCCGCATCAAAGGTGGGTCCACATAATACACGGTCACATCAAAGGTGAGCCCCACATGATGGATGACCCGCATCAAAGTGTGGCCCCACATGATATATTGTCCACATCAAAGGTGGGACTGCCCTGATGGATGGTTGACATTGAATGTGGGACCACATGATGGAAGGTTGACATTAAATGTGGGCCCACATGATGAATGGCCCATATTGAAGGTTGGGCCACACATGATGGACGATCCGCAACAAAGGTGGGACCCACATGATGGATGGTGGACATCAAAGGTGGGCCCCTCGTGGTGAACGACCCATATTGAACGTGGGGCCCCATATGATGTATGAACCACATCAAGGGGGACCCACATAATGAATGGTTCACATCAAAGGTGGGCCCCTCACGATGCCTACATCAGTGTGTGGCCCAACATGACGGAACATTCACATCAAGTGGCCCCCATTTGATGGGCGATCCACATCAAAGGTGGGGCCCACATGATGGATGATGGTCATTGAAGGTGGGCCCACATGATGGTCGGTTGACATCAAAGGTGGGCCCCACATGATGGATGGTCCACATCAAAGTGTGGCCCTACATGATGGAACATTCACATCAAGTGGGCCCCGTTTGATGGGCGATCCACATCAAAGGTGGGATCCACATGATGGATGATGGTCATTGTAGGTGGGCCTACATGATGGTCGGTTGACATCAAAGGTGGGCTCACATTATTAACGATCCATATTGAAAATGGGGTCCACACAATGAATGGTCCATATCAAGGTGGGCCCACATAATGGATGAGTGGGCTTCACTTGATGTATGGCCCACATCGAAGTGTGGCCCCTTGTATGGACGGTCCACATCCAAGGTCCCGTATGATGGACAACCCATATCCAAAGTGGGCGACATGATGGATGATCCACATAGGTGTTCCAACACGATGAATGTTGATATCAAAAGTGGGCCCCAAATGATGGACAATCCACTTCAGAGGTAGGGCCCACACTATGGACACATCAAATGTGGACTCCACGTGATGGGTAGTAGACATTGAGGGGCCCCACATAAAGGGTAATTAACATTGATGGCGGGCCTCACTTAATGGATGGCCTACATCAAAGTGGGCCCCTAATGATGAATGGTCGACATCCAAGACGGGCCTTGCATGATGGTTGACCCACTTTGAAGGTTTGGCTCACATGATGGATGGTCCACATCAAAGGTGGGCTCCATTTCATGGAAGATCCACATCCAATATCCGACATAATGGATGGCCCAAATGTCTCAAAACATGACGATCGTATGTAGCCATCCAGTCTTTTTCCATTTGGGGCACAACCCATCAATGGTGAGATCCACCAAAACAACCATTTGGATTGCTCTTATAATGGAGCTTTTGTAATCTTTAAAAATGACATCAACTACCTCTAAAAAAGCTTTTTTTTTAAAAAAAAAAAAAAAAAAATGTTTTGCCAAACATGCTTATTTCAAATAATAGGTTTTTTAACGTTTTGAAAGAAGTTATTTTACCAAACAAGTTTATTTAATACAAGAGCTAGAACAAAAATAGCTTATTAGAATAGTTCTTATTGAAAAGGCTCTTATTGAATTAGAGTAGAGATGCCAAAAGAGCCCTAAAGTTTGGTTACCCATAAAAAAAGAAAAAAAGGAAAGTTGATTACTAATGAGTTTAATTCTTTATCTTTTTCTTAAAGACGTATTTGTGGACTAAAAGGAATTGTTATGTTTGTATTTCTGATTGTTTCTTGGAGATTTTAACATACTTTAACAAGTCTTGATGGGAGTAGATGGGTAACTTCTTTATCCCATCATTGTTTCAGTAGTGGTGTTTGAATTTTTAATTCTTTTAGACTCCATTTGGAATGCCTAGTAGCACGGTTAACATAAAATATGGCTTTTGCATAGTTTTGTGTTTGGTGCTTTACTATGCTATTCCCATAGCGTAATTACCAAAGTAGCTCTATTTAGCGCCTTGTTCTCCATTGTTAATTCTTGCACTATGACGACAGCTGTGTTCCAAACAAAAAGGCAGAATCCAGCTATTTTGACAAGGTCCGTTTTACGGTGCCTTGTGTAACCAGCGAAGGGAATAACATGCATGAGATCCACACAGTCCATCATGTGCGCTGCCTCATGCTAGTCCTGGAGCCTGAAAATCATGCTCATCCGAAACTTAGGTGGTCCACACCATAGGGAATAGTTGACATGATCATGCATGCCATTAGTTCTGTGCGGGGCCCACTGTGGTGTTTATATGCCATCCAATCTGTTCCTTTGGTGCTTCCTACCACGGTGAAGGAATGCTAAAAAATATGACATTCCCGAACTAAAGTGGGTCTCACCACGTGAATTTGTATAGGTATGATTTTAACTGTTTGTGATGGAACTTATGGCATAAGTCTGATGTCGGCTGCCAACCTGATGCAACCGTCCTTTATTGGGGCTTGGGACAGGTAATGAGAGCACAAAACTCCCACAGGTGCTATATAATAGACTATTACATAGGTTGATTGTAGTTAAAGAGTTGAGGAATGTTCATCATAAGAGTGTAGCTGAAATGAGGATGTTGAGATGGATGATTGGCAAGACGAGGAAGTATAAAATTAGAAATGAATGCATTCGAGAGAACTTAGGAGTAGCACTAATAGGAGATAGGACAAGGGTAAGTAGACTTTAGATGGTTCGGTCATGTACAACGGAGACCCAAGAATTGCACTAGTTAGGAGTGAGTTGGTACAAGTTGAAGGCTCTAAAAGGCTAGGAGAGGGCCCAAATAGACGTGGGTGGAGGTAGTAAGGAAAGACTTGATGACCTATGGTCTAATTGAAACTATGGCCCTTGATAGAGTGGAATGGTTGCCAACACCAGTTAATTGGGATGAGGCGTAGAAGAAGAAGATGATGATGATTTTACACTGTTCCATCTGGTTTTGGCCCACATGAGTTTGGATTGGTATGAATTTTTGGGATCAGGGCCAAACACGGCTTCCCATTTGAAGGCGGTGTGGATCTAATGTACATAAATCATTTTCCCCACATTGGAGATAGGCACGCTCCCTATATGTATCTCCTTCCCCCCAACATAGGTCTTTGGTTTTTGGTCTCACTTTGTGAGTTCTGGTTTTATGAGGCAAGGGAATATGATGGATGGTTGAGTATGATGGTCGATGCACATGCACATAAAAAATTGTACACATGTCATGATTATACGATAATCCAAACCATCTAGATCATTGAATTAATTATGGTGGAGCATGACCAAAAAATTTCATTCAGGTTCCCCCACACATGGTCACGTGACAAAGTCTACAATATTAAATGCTCTGCACTGTTCAACACTTGCTAATAAGTGGTGTCGCTACCAAAACCCTTCCATTGTCATAATAAGTTTGAACATCATAAAATAACCTTATCTGGAGAATGCTGTCCATGCATCTCAATCATTCATGCCAAATGTACCTTTATTCTCTTCTAGATCAATTGAGTTATCATTTTTGTTCGATAATGGGTTTGATATACAAGGGATTAATTTGAGAGTTGGTTTTGCATCGTTCATGACTACATGCATGAGCTTAGTTGATCATTATGTTGAATTATGTGGGGTACTCCCATCTTTTGTGCTACATGACTTGATCTCTCTTGTTTTTGATGATTGCATTAAGAATATGCATACTTCATCTAAGTATTCTTTGCGTTGCAAAGCAATGCTACTTCGTTTTTACCAGGTGGTTTATGTGTAGAGGCCCAATACCATGCATTTTAGGAGCATCAATTGATTTGCTTTTATATTGGTCACTTGTACGAGTGATTGGAACCATTCAAGTTGTAGGCCACATAATAGATATACCATGAGTAAATGATCCTAGCCATTTGATTTCTAGATTTTAGCGTATGTTGATGGCCATGTTTTCCTTTAGATGTCATTTTCTCAAGCCGTTATGATCAAGGTAAGGAGAGATATTTTGAACACGTCCTATTCATAGATGTGGGACCTACCGCTTGAATAGTTTTGATCACCCATAAACATGGCCCATTCACAGGAATTGGGTGCTCCCATAATTCATACATTTTACTATTTATGAAATTATTTTCTCTTGTTTTCCTTTAGGTGTCAGTTTCTCAAGCAGTTAGGATCAAGGTAAGGAGAGAGATTTTGAACATGTCCTATTCATGGTGGGACCTACCACTTGAATAGTTTTGATCACCCATAAACATGGCCCATTCACAGGAATTGGGTGCTCCCATAATTCATTACCTTTTACTATTTATGAAATTATTTTCTCATCAATTATATCATCATGCCATTTTATTTTTATTTTTGAACGGTGATGAATTTATTTCAGAGAGGCCAAAGCCTAAAGAATACAAGAAAACAGAAAGGAAAAAGAAAAAAAAAAAAAAAGCCACAAAGCTGCCCAATTGTCAAGAAACTGACCTGCCGGTATCATTTTGGAAACGATCATCCATTCCGAAACCAGTTCTATCGCTGAATTGCAGACTTCCGAAGAAAGATCTATATGGTTCCCGAAGTACCGATTATACCTTTCCCACCATATAACCCGAATCCCAGCCAAAAGACAGACGCCATATCTTCTTTCCTATCATCACGGCATTTTATTTCCTCTATTTATCATGATTTTCTGGAAGTGTTAGGTTAACCTTGGCATCTTGATGTGAAAACTTCGGAGTATAGTCTCTCGCTCTGTTCACTAATACTTTCTCACCAGAGTGGATTCCTAATGTGGTTATTACATAAAAAGGAATTTCTTGATTCCATGTTGTAGATTTTAAGCCTATAATGGGGTCCATTTTGATCCGAATCTGAATTGTTAGGCGCAAACTTTAGATGTTTGATAAATATAGTTTGACAAAGTTCTGCTATTAAAGTGAGTGGATATCAACATGAGTTGGGTCAAAATCCAACAGATCAACTCATGTAGGCTCGACCATTGTGATGGTTGCATTAGCCGAGTCAACCAACGTATTCAATAGCAGTAACAGTGGCCATGACAGCCAGCCCTATGGCCATTATGTTACAAGCCGTTATGGCCTGTAATGGCCAAAATAATTTCGGAGGAAGAAAATGTATCAGCCTCTTATTGAACTGATACGGTCAGCCTGTTACGGCCTTGTATCAGCCTGTTACGGGCCATTTTTTCAGAATAGCCGCTACAGTATTGTGTAATGGTCCCCACCATTACTGTTGTGTTACAGCCGTTACTAAACTGTTTTTGAATACCATGTAGTCAACATCCAACATATCAACATACCATTTAGAAATAAAAAGTGTAGCAATTTAAACAAGAGTTGTCAGAATTATGAATTTGTCTCACTGCATGAATATGGATAAAATCACTCTGTTCAATTTTCTTAGCACCACACTAGTCGGATTCAACATTACAGCCAGTATTCTTGAGAAATCATTTCCCAATGCAAGAGAATCACCCCAAGGAAAAAGTCACGATTACCTCCACGAAAAGCCTTTTACATGAATCTAACTATAATTAAACAAACCCAATCTATCATTTTTACAGAATTTGTACCATCCATGTAATACAATGTTAGGGGGGAGAGAGTGTTTATAAATTAATTTTGTTTATAAGTATTTTAAATAGCTATATATTGATCAAATATAAAAATAATGAAAGGATAAGCAAGCAAATGATGCTTGGCTTGCTGGTTAGAGCGTTGCTTCTTCTGCATAAGGTCTTGATTTTGAAACCCAATTATTACTTTTTTCTTAAGGACCCTTTTCAAGGGAGTGACTCGTGAGCGAGGCTTACGACCAAATTTCACAATGACTTGGCTAGAAAATCTTGCCATGTTGAGTCGATTGAGCTGATTTTTTAGTCTAGTTACCAAGTTTTAGAACTACAACCCAACCCCTAAAAAGTTAAGAAAAAACGTGATGTATCTTTTAAAGTTTGTTTGGAGACTCATTATTATGGCTGTATTGTGGGCTAATTGGGAGGCTAGGACTAGGAGTTGTTTTAGGAATGCTTGATTGGGGGCTGATGAGGTCATTAGAAAAGGCCACTTTGGCTGATCTTCTTGTTTGACTTTCATTTGCTTGGTGTTGTAGTTTTTGCTCGTTCCTTGCGAGCTTCTTAATAAAGTGGCTGTTATCTATAAAAAAAAAAAAAAAACTTTTAAAGCTTGTACGTTGTAGTAATCTGGACCATCCACGTGATCTGATTTCGACCTTATCCACGTGATCCAATTTCGACCCTCTTATTCACGTGATCCAATTTCGACCCTTGCAAGTGTTCAATAATCAACGTAATTTCCTTCTACCATAACTAGACTTCACAAACCAACTCGGAAACTTCTATAATCCAGAAATGTCTAGACTTTACCATACAGATTTTGCTGAGCTTGATGTCAGGATCTTATGATCTTGGTTTCTCTCTTAAAATGGTTTTTTGATATTGGCATCGAAAGGTACTCGGTGAGCTTTCAGATGGGAATAATTCTGCATCATTATGGCGTTAATTGATCCCAGACTAGTGTCTTGACTTGCATGGTGAATATATAGTGCCATATAATTTTTTTTTTTTGATGAATTAATACTTATATAAATAATCGTTCACAAAGTCCACACATCTTCCGAGATGCATGTCCACAGGAGCGTAAAATGATGTCGCATCCATACTATCTTGTCCCAGCAATCTATTGATGTAGGTTTATGAGACTCATAGGTCTGAAATGCATGCTGCCCTAGGGTTGGGGAAAAACTCATCATTATGCTTTATCAATATGTCAACTGATATTTCTCTGCATAAAATTCTTGTTGGAAATTTCTTCATGCCACAAGATTATTTATTTATTTATTTATGATCTTTCAACTCACGGAGTAAGGGGTTGAATAACATTCATTAAATCTTCTCTCATCAGCAGTGGTGCCTGTTGATCCACTTGATCTGGTGAATCTTCCCATTGATCTTGATGTTATAGTGGCTTCGGTGTCCCATCCACTGAGTTTCTATGTGGTGACTGATCAATTACTGGCTTACCCTTTCCCTATTGGAATGAGGTTGGGCTGATTAATCTTCTCAGAATCTTTGTTGAACTACAATGACAATTTTAAAAGTGCAAATTCTTTTTCAATTTTCACCCCATCTATATCGTCATTTGAAATTTGTTGATTCACAATCAGAGCTGTCAACCAATTGAAATTAACTTCTATATTTTCTGGCAATCTCTGATCGGATCCCGTATGTGTTATTTCAGTCACTAAAACTTGCTTCCAAGTCAAGTTCTTTACATAAGAACACACATTGATTACAAATTGGTTCAAGCTCCACTTCTGCGTTTTTTGTAATTAACCCACAATTGTTCCCTTGAACATGTATTTAGGTAAAATGTAACTATTTAATAACGAGAATGGTCATTATACCCATTCATCTTGAGAAATTAATTCCCGTATGAAGGGAATCACTCCCATGGAAAATGCAAGTGTTCTTCTTTCTTTAGAGGAAAGCCATTTTCATGAGTATATACTTTATCCAAAATAAGAAAACTCTAATCCGTCTTCTAAATTTATCACATGATTAAGATAGTAAATGTAATCTATTCTCAACCCTTAAAAGGACAGGAAATTGACACCAACTAAACCGGAAACATCTAGAATCCTAGGTACTTCAAGAACTTCCTAATAATGCCAAATGGAACCAACTTTGGAAAGTCTGTGGAATCACATGCATGGTGTGCTGTAAAGGCTGTTATGTAAAGGTAATGGTGGCAACCGTTACACATTATGAGGTCGTAAAGGTCATAATGGCCGTTATGGAAAAAATGACCCGTAAAGGCCGTTATTTCCTCGTAAAAGGCCATAACGGCCTCGTAATGGTCCATTACGGGCCCAATACAAGTTCTTCGGTTTTTTTTTTTTCAACAAAAAAGAGAGACTGTAGCGGCTGTTATAGGGGCCATAACAGCCGTTACAACCCGTAACATAAAGGTAACGGTGGTCGCCGTTATGGCCACCGTCACTGTTACAGAATACCTTGGTCACATCCCTAGCCCCAACTGGCTTTTTGTGAATTATGACACAAGTGGGACACACTACACTACCATCCTAATTCTTGATTCTCTATAGGATGTTATACACTGATCATTTCTTGTCCACATTTTACCCAATTGATGTTGGAATCACATGATCTTGACGTCATTGTAATGGTAGATCAATTAGCTTTCAAGCAGGACCAATTTTGTCTTTCTAATGTTGTTTGGCCCTGGAACTAAGGTTATAATTTTTACACTGACATTGTTATTTGTCAAGCTAACAAGGGGATGGACATTTCTTGGAGGATCATCGAAACATTCATGGAAGTTTGCATAGAGGAGCAGAGGAAGATTTAGATGGTCTGTATTTATTGGGGAGCAAACTCACTGATGGATGAGTCAGTCACTACCGATGTGTGAGACTGAGAGAACTGTGCTGTGGGTTCTCAAGGGATAAGTTTGACCTTAGGTGTGAAACGGAGGAAAGAAATGGAAGAAATTCTATACGTTTCTATAGATGAAATATAGAGCAATTGGGGCATACGAGTATAAAAGATCGGTTGATTGTTGGGTTCTCAAGGGATAAGTTTGACCTTAGGTGTGAAACGGAGGAAATAAATGGAAGAAATTCTATAGGTTTCTATAGATGAAATATAGAGCAATTGGGGCATACGAGTATAAAAGATCGGTTGATTGTGCTTGGTGTATAATAGTGCTTTTTGATGGTCACCATTATACCAGTGTTTCGACCAAAGAACTTTTCTTGCTTCTGTGCATGAGGAGTGCTTACTCGTAATTCTGTGTGATTGTTGGCATTCCTAAATTTTGTGACTTGCCCCATTGGATGTGTGGAAGAAGAATTTCAGTTCCCTTAATAACCCTAAATTGCAGCCAGACTCTCAAGCATTTGTGGAATAAAATTCATGTATCCCATGACACATCATCAAGCAATAACAATGAAATACACAAGGCTTGATTCAAGTTATCAAGTGGATCTGTTTGTGCCTCAATTAGCACTTGGTCCCTGGTGCCATGTTGCTGATAAGATTTTGTCCTTGTTTGCCCCCATGTGTTTCAGAGAAATTCCCAACCTCTTCTGGTTTTCCAATGCGTGTTTGACGTAGCCAGGAAATGGGATCGAATCTATACTTAACTCTGATGGTGACTTACAGCACAGCAGCAAAGGTCATAGATTCAATCCTGGCTTACATACCCAAGAAAAAAAGGCCAGACAATTGACTGCATCTTTTAACAGTTCTATTTTTCTGTTTAGGAACCTCACGCATTGTGTGGTAGTCGATTGCTGTTTCAGTTAACAGTATCAGTCTTAATGAATTGCCACTCCTTGCTGACTTTTTATTTCTCATTTAACTCCCACGTTTTGCTAAATAGGGATATCTGTGTGGAGATGTATGCATGCATGTATAGGTGTTGCTATATGCATGTATTGGTATTAGATCGTTAGAGGACTGATTACCTACAACTGGAAGTATGGTACAACCATTTTTTTGATGCTTTCAGAATTTTTATTTCACATTTGCCTTTGAAAAAAATCTTATGTTTTCAAGGGCAATTCTTGCAAAATGGTTAGGTGTCAGTTTGTTATACTTTTCCCTGGTGTTCTTTCCAGATCAGTTCAAAAAGGTAATTGCTGTTGTGGTTTTTGTCATCATCATCTTCGTTGTTTATTATTAATTATTAATTTATTGTTATTATTATTGTTGGAGTTGGAGTACTATTTTAGCAAGGAATTGAGAACTCAACTATTTCACCAAGAGTTTGTGCATGTGGTGACCATGATTTAGTGCTCCGGATCATTGATCTGATAGGCCCTCATGAAGGGACCATGCAGTAAGAATCTCCCAATTTTGTAGATCCTAGCTATTGAATGTTTGATCCTGCCACTGAATCTCAACTTTTGGTGTATTTCTTAACCAGCTATTTTCAGGCCAATGGTTGAAAAGGTTAGGATTGTGCCATTGAAGAGATTTTTCAATCCTGATGAGAACCATTAGAACAATGGTATTGATCAAACTACCATGACCATGAGCCCATCATGTACTAAATCTGTGCACAATAGAAACGTTCCCTATTGCTCACCAATTAGCTGCTGCTGCAGGTGCCGCTGCAACCACAACCACGGCTGTGGCTTCTGCTTCTAGAAAAGTGGCATGTGCAGTGCGTGTGAAGGGAGTTGACGCTCGTGGGGGGGGGGGGGGGGGGGGGGGAAGGGTTGTTAAAAATAGGCCTGTCTTGGTGCTTGACTCTGATAGTGCATCATCTTTTTGGAAATGGTGGCGTCTCTTCAACTGTACACATGGGATAGTTGTATGCTAATCCGGTCTATCCAAATTGCTGACCTAATTATAGATGGTGCATATCATAAGAATTGCATGAAGAACATGACATTCACTGTTTGATTTTGCGCATGGAATTTGGACCATTCACTGTTTTACTTCTAATGATCCATTTGATAGCCATCAATTGGATGTTTACGATGGCTTGATGTGTGCAGTTTATGATACGTCGAAAAGCTCATTCCGGTTTGCAAGATACAACTGTTTTGAGGTTCTGACGGTCCTGATCACTTCCGCCTTCGATCGGGCCTTCTTTGGTCCATCTTAGCCATGAAAGTGTCCGCAACTTGCTCTACATCAGTCCCCTCCACTTCAAAAGAACTCGACCTCGAGTTCTCGTCCCGCTTCGGTTCATGATACTCGGTTAGGTCTGCAACGTTGAAAGTACATGAGATCTCCATGTCATCTGGAAGATCAACAACGTAAGCATTGTCGTTAATCTTTCGGAGGATCGATACCAGTCTAATCTTCTTGTTTTTCAACTTGTTTTAAGTCTCAGTCGGAAATCTCTCATTGCGTAGATGGACCATAGCATGGTCGCCCACCTCAACACCTTTTGTCGCCGATGCTTGTCGGGTTGCTCCTTATACTTGTCGTTCGAGGCATGCAACTTGGCTTGCACATCCGCATGAATGCCCATGATTCGGTCTGCCATATGTTCTACTACAATGCTCATGTCCGGGAGCTTGGGCAAAGGGACCAAAAGTCAAGTGTGTGGCAGGACACTTGACCATAAACAATCTAGAATGGAGACTTCCTTGTCGAGCGTTCACCATGTTGTTGAATGCAAACTTCGCTTGAGACAAGGCTAAATCCCACCGCTTTGATTTATCACCTGAAATACACCGAACAAGGTTTCCCAATGTGTGGTTCACAATTTTAGTTTGCCCATCGGTCTGTGGGTGGTAGGCACTGTTGAACTGAAGTTTTATACCGAACCGATTCCACAAAGTCTGCCAGAAGTAGCTAATGAACTTCGTGTTACAGTCAGAAGTAATGGTCTTGGGAACCCTGTTTAGTCGCACGACCTCTCTGAAGAATAGATTCGCCACATGTGTTGCATCGAGGGTCTTCTTAAATGAGATAAAGTGTGCTATCTTTGAGAAACGATCTACCACCATAAACACTGAATCCATGCCGCACTGTATTCATGGGAGACTAAGCATGAAGTCCATAGATGTGTCCTATTAAGGGCCGTCGGGCATAGGTAACGGGGTGTAGAGGCCAAGGTGTTTCGTATCCGTTACGATACGCCCGTAAAGGCCAATACGTATAGGTAACGACCATGGCCGTTACGCGATATAGGGGTGAAAAGGGGGCAGTTAGTTTTTTGAGACCGTATCAGCCGTTACGGTGGCCGTAACAGGGCATAACGACCGTTACTCCTGTGACAGTTGAAAAACGATCACTTTTTTTTTTCTATTTAAATTCAATTTTCTCCTCTATTTTACTTTTCTCATTCCAAAAACTCTCCTGTATCATTTTATAACAGATTTCGACCACTCTTACTGTAGCTTTTAAGATTAAAATTGTGGATTGAAGTGATTTGAGTGAATAGATTCTCCGAGGGCCTTTTTTTCAAAAAATTGAAAAAGCAGTATTTATGCCTTTTTCTGATTTCTAGTTCTAATGCTTGATTGTGATGTGTAAACATTAGAGAATCATATTAAACAATTCACTAGACAGCCCGATACAACACTTTCACCAAAGAGTGGACCGTTACACTACCATAAATATGTTCAAAACAAAAAATGAGTACATATTTGAAATATTTACATTATTCTTGATTTTCTAGATATTTTTTCAGAATTTTTCGGGCAAAAGAAAATTTTCAACCATTGCGGGGGTCGTAATGGTCGTTACGCCCCCATATCGGCTGTTATGGCCGATACCCGTATCGGTAATGGTGGTGACCGTTACGGCCACCGTTACCGATATGGAATACCTTGGTAGAGGCCCGTATTCTAAGACTGCCCCTTGGAGGTCTGACAAACATAACAATGTTGCACTGCTTTACCCACGTCACGTATCAATTGCGGCCAGTAATGTTGCTCCTTAACAAGAGCCCGTGTCTTGTCTCGCCCGAGGTGTCCACCAAGGCCACCTCCATATAAATCTTGAATAATCTGCTCCCTCAGAGAACTTTGGGGGATGCGTAGTTGATTCCCTTTGAAGAGGAAACCGTCTTGCATATGTAGGTCAGTGGGATGACCCTCTTGGCACTTCATAGATGCATCCTTGAAGTCTTTGTCCTCAGTATACAGCTCCTTGCTCATTGTAACAGGTGATGATGCACAACGGCTAAGTGCCTTGACTCGTGCTTTAGAATGAACGTGAATTCTTGCAAAAATGCAACCCATCTAGCATACCCAAGATTCACGTTAGCTTTATTATTAATAAACTTTAAGGTTTGATGGTTAGTGTAGAGAACAAACTCTCTCTGAATCAGATAATGCCCCCAATGTGGCAACGCTTGAACAAATTGCGTACAGCTCAAGCTCATATGTCACCACTTCTTTCGGGCTCGCTAAGCTATTGGTCTGCCTTCATGTGATAAGACTCCAATTCTGACATAGGATGCGTCATACTCAACCTCGAACAATTTGTCGAAACTGGTAAGAACTAAGACAAGTGTTGTGGACAATTAATGCTTGCTTTCAGCAAAGCTCTTGTCAGCTTCATCAGCCCACTGAAACAAGCCTTTTTTTCATGCAATATTTAATGGGTGCGGCTATAGTGCTGAAATTCCGCACGAATCGACGATAGAAGGTTAATAACCCGTGGAAACTCCTCACTTCATAAATGTTCGTCAGGATTGGCCATTCCCTATTGGCTTGCACCTTTTCATTGTCCACACGGATGCCCTTGGACGTCACAAAAAATCCTAAGAACAATAGGCTGTCTGTTAAAAAACTGCACTTCTTCAAGTTGATGTACAACTTGTTAACTGCCAGGACCTTCCATGTGCTCCGTCTCACCTTGGTTATATATCAGCGTGTCATTAAAATATATTACCAGAAACTGGCCAATGAACGACTTCGACACTTGATTCACCAGATGCATAAAAGTGCTTGGTGCGTTCGATAGACCAAAGGGCATGACCAGCCACTTATACAATCCTTTCCTGGTCTTGAATGTCGTCTTCCACTCATCATTGGGCCGAATACGAATTTGATGGTACCTGCTCCTCAGATCAAGTTTAGAGAACATATTGGCACCTTCTAGCATATCGAACATGTCATCCAACCGCGGTATTGAGAACCGATATTTAATGGTATTGTCTGGCTATCGACACGTGCAAACTCCTATTTTTCTTAGGCGTTAATAACGCTGGCACGACACATGGGTTCATGCTCTCTTAGAAGACCCTTACGGATCAATTCCACTACTTGCCCTTGAAGTATCTCACACTCTTTCAGACTCATCCGATATTGAGGGTGGTTGGGCAAGCTAGCTCAGGGACGAGGTCATTCTGATGTTGGATGTCCCGCATGAGAGGCAATCCATCGGGTAAATATTCAGGTCAGATTTCTTTGAATTCGTTCAACAATGACCTTAAACTTGGAGGAATGTCTAAGGGCTTCGATTCCTCGCCCTTTACCACCACAGCGTAACCTCGCCAATTTCCTTGGATTCCTCCACGAAATCCCGAATGGTCAAGAGGGAGTTCCCCTTCACTTTAGAAGCTTCGGGGTGGTTCTTTGGGGCCATAGGGGCAAGGGTCATCTTTTGACCATCCTAGACGAAGACGTAAACATTGTCTCATACTCGGTGGATTGCATCATGGTCTGATTGTCATGGTCAACTGAGTAACACATGACATACTTCCATGTCGACTATGTCACAAAATACTTGATCATTATAATTCCTACCAATTGAAAATGAGACGGTGCATTGTTCGATTACCTTGGTTTTGTTCACATTTTTTATCCAGCCAATCGAGTAAGGGGAATGATGTTTTGTCGTAGGTAGCTACAACTTGTCCACCACCACCTTCGAGGCGATGTTCTCGATACTACCACTGTCTATGATTACATCACAGACCTTGTTGTAGACAGTACACCGCGTATAAAATATATTGTGCCACTACGGGCGCACCTCTTTCCTTGGAGTGTACAATAATCGCCTTACGACCAAGGATTTACCATAATCCTTGGCCAACCATTCTCTGTCACCAGCTCATTCCTTAGCGGCTTGTTTATCTTAATAAAATCCAGGGCCTTCTTTCATTGCATCACCTTTGGTGCCCCCTTTGTTAATGGCCAAGTGGGCTGCTGCGGGGTGTTGTGGGCAGGTGTTTGATAAGTGGCCCGCTTGGCCACGGTGGTAATAATTGTTCGGCCGTGGTTGGCCACAAGGATTTGGAATCCCACTCGAACTCGCTGTTGTGGGTGCTGCAGGTTGAGGCCTAAATGGACCGCTTCATGTGTCACAGTTTGCGGTTGTAGGAGGTTGAGGACGTCCTCCTACCGGTTCCTTTCCTTTGGCCAGTACTGAATCCTGCATGGGACCCGTCATGGGGGCCGAGTCGAAGGATAAGTCCGAGTAGGGACTCTCGTAAGCCGCGTTTCCGCCCTACCTACTAACTGAACTGCTTCATCCATGGTCTTAACCGGGCACATCCAAATTCAGTCCTGAATTGTCGATCGTAACTTACTTATGAACCGTGCTACCTACTGCGATTCAATCTCCGACAAGTCATTTAACGTTGCCAACCGTTGGGATTCTTCGGTGTAATCTGGTGACAGTTCGATTCCCCTGTCGGCAATTTTGGTATTGCTAGAACCATACTTGATCGTAATATCATTGGGGAGGAATCGCGATCGAAGAAGATGTTTCATCCAAGCCATGATCGGATGGGGCCTTGTTCTGTCGAGCACGTGAGAATTGTAATTGCTCTCACCATGTAGAAGCACCGAATTTTAATTTGAATGCTACTAATTTCACCTTTTTATGTTCCAACACATCCATGTAATCAAAATATCGTTTTATTTCGGCTAACCAATCGAAGAAATCTTTTATACGCAATAAGCCATTAAAACTGGGAAGTTCGGCCTTACCTTGAGAATCTCTTTCAATGTGATCCAATCGATTGTCTCCATGGACCGGTCGTCAGGCAAAGCCGCCATTGTTATCCTCATCCTTGGAGCTTGACTATCTGGGGTAGCCCTATGATTCACCTCTGGAAGTGTTCTACGGAAATTGGGGTTGTGCTGTATAGCGACCACGGGCGGCTGAGCTTCGTCTTGGGCTTGGGGCGGAATTAGTGCATCTGCAATACGGTTGAAGGTTAGCTAACAGAAAAGAAAAGAAAATACGGTTGAAGGTTGCCTGCAACCTTTGTATGGTCAATCGACTCTCCTGGTTGAAAGCTTCCATTTTTCCCAATAGATAATGAATTCCTTGATCATTGTCCATAGGATTTTGTTCCATTCCGTCGTTAGTTGCCATTAGTCCGAGGGGAGTTCTTGCTCTGATACCAATCGACACAATGGAGGACGTGATGGGGTCGATCACCGTCTTCCTCAGGGTTAACTACGAATCCACGGAGCTTCTCTGGACTCCTCATAGAGATTCCTCGAATCCACGAGGGATGAAAATAGAAATAATTTCTAGTAAATATAAATAAATTGATTGATAATACGAAAATGAAATTACAATCCTTTAAATAGTGAACTCAAACCTAGGACGAAGTTTTAGAATCAAACTCCAACTCAAACTCCTTAAAAACATGACTTACTATAAATAGTAAACTTACTTTTTATAGACGGTCATGATACCTACTAGACTTCATGGTTTTCAGGCAAAAATAGTAAGTGTCCAATTTGGCCTAACCATGTTATTCTCCTAATTTTTCTAAGCCTTTTCATGTTGGGCACGATTCTTAAAACTCAAAGGATCAAAAGTTATGATCGAATTAAAACTTACTATTTATAGTAAAAACGAAAATAAAATGGACTTTCGACCGTCGATCTATTGGAATCTCGCAAATCCGGCGTAGGCAACCTGGCATAGCAGGTTTGGTTGGCTGAAGTAGCTTCTCCTACCCCAAAATCATATATGATATGTTGAAAAACTTATTCCGGTTTGCGAGATACAACTGTTTTGAGGTTCTGACAGTCTTGATCACTTCTGCCTCCGATCGGGCCTTCTTTGGTCCATTTTGGCCATGAAAGTGTCCACAACCTTCTCTACATCAGAACTTGGCCAACGACTTCCATTATTTATTGGATGGAACATCATTCAATTTGAATTTGTATGTTTGCTTACCCAAAAGGGTAATCTACATATATAGCAGCTATTTGTTAATTGTTCTCGCTTCATTCATGTGTTGTGTTTGTATTTGGGTCGAATGTGGATGCTTTCACAACTCACATTTCGGTGCAGTTGTGTGGGTGAGTTTTGGTGGGTCTGTAAGCATGAATTATATATATGGATGGTCCCTAGAGAAAGTGCATCATACACATTGATGCTATGTATGTATCCATGTAATGCTTGTAACACTTGATCACTGGTTTCATTTTTGTGATTCCGCTGCAGGCCATAAGACCTCCAAATGGGATGGAGCAGATGGTGGCCACAAATCCAAACCCCATGTTCTGGAATCGCCAATCTGTTCACCCTTCCACCAATGGTGCCTGGAAGAGGGGCCCGAAGAAAACCAAAGTTGTGCAATCAGCATGGTGTGAGGTATGCAAGATTGATTGTAACAGCCAAGATGTCCTAAACAAGCACAAATCAGGAAAGAAGCACAAGAAGAATATGGAGAAACTACAGGAGTCGAAGAATGCCGCTGCCACTGCTGCTCCTGCTCCCGCCCCTGCTCCCGCTCCTGCTCCCGCTGGTCCCACCACTACTGCAAAGCCTAAAAAATCAGTAGCGGGCAAGAAGAGGGTATTCTCCTCTGGAGAGAAACAGAAAAGTGCTGGTGGGCAGGTGAGGAAGGGGGCTCCACCATCAGAGCCTGGAGAGGATTTGGAGACGAAAAAACGCAAGCTAATGGAAGGTGGAGCACCGGTGGATTCAGTTAGGGTGTGTGAAGTATGCAATGTGGCATGCAATAGCCAGACGGTGTTCAATTACCATCTTGCAGGGCAAAAGCATGCTGCCCAAGTGAAGAAACAGGCAGAGACCGCTGCAGCTGCTGCACGAGGGATTGTGGCTGCTGGTCCTTCAGCAGTCGCCAGTGCCTGAGAAGAAAAGATGGGGTCTTGATGATTGTTATTATTTCTCTCTCTCTCTCTCTCTCTCTCTCTCGTGTAGGTGTGGTTAGTTGCCATGGATCATCTAACCCTTTTCTCACTTTTGAGGAGATTGTTGTAATCAAAGTTCAATCAGGTTTGCTGAGACCATATTTATCTTTAAATCCCTGAATCAGCACATGATTTTCAGTTGCTCTCTTCAAATTCATCTACCGAAGCCTCTTTGAGTTTGCTGTTTATCGTTGGTGCTAGGTTCCTAGAGTCATTGGAACAGGCAACGGTGTTACAAATGCTTCTGTACAGGTGTTGTCTATCATTTGGTGATCCAGACTATTCATATGTTGGAAAGATTGCTACTCTACCCGACAGCGACTGGATAATTTTTGGGAAATGCCTGCCATATGGACAGATGGGGTTTGCTTGATGTAAAGTGTTTGCTGCGTGTCATAGCAGAGGTGCAATGCCATATCGAAGCTTTGGATTGCCCGGCCCAACGATGGAGTTGGACAATGCCTTATTTCGATGTCGCATGCGTGCTTAATTCCCATCCGCCAGCATCATATGGATCCGTCTACTTGGGTCCTGCCATGTAGGTGCATGCTGATAAAATGATGGGTTGGATTGGTTATTATGTTAGAGCGCTCTTTCCATTGTTCATGTGACATGAGGAAAATGGGTCAACTAACTGAGAATATCCTATCCATGGTCATAAAATGTGGTGCAAAATCCACACTAACAGGAATATCCTATCCATATGATCAATGACCACCAAATCAGCGATGGAGGCAATGGGTCATCTAACTGGAATATCTTATCCATATGATCAATGGCCATCAAAATCAGTGACTCAATGGTCGACATTAAGTGCAAGCACCAACATGGTATTAGGTGATGGTTATTCACGTGGATACACTATAATTAAACATATTTTTCATAAATCCATCTATTTAAGTAGCCAAAGATATACCATTCTGATTATGTCAGATTTCTAGATGAATCTAATACGGATAGTTTACATTTTTATCTTGCATGATCGATCATGATGAGATCAATCTAGTCGTTTATGTTGATACCCCACAGTAGGTCTCTCCCCGATTTATTCTAGGTGGAGCAACTCAGAGAGCTGTTGTCTTCACCTTTAGTAGGAGCACACCGTCCACACAAATATGTGTGATGGAAGAGAGGAAGAAGAAGCAAAGAGAAACTCCCTTCTGACACTCCTTTTGAGGGGGTTTGCTCTTGTCTCTAATTCTCTACACCATCCTCTCTAGAGTAGGATCTTGTATAAGGAGTGTCTGAAGGGAGCTCCTTATTCTAGGTAGTTTCTCTTTGCTTCTTCTCTTTTCCATCTCTAGAGTAGGATCTTATGTAAGGAGTTAAGATTTCAAGGGTGCACATATGTATGATACTCCGTTGCCTTACAAATTTCGGTATATACTTTATGGTGAAGGAAGTCTATTAAAATACATTATCCACGCATATACACCCTTGAAATCTTGGCTGTATCTCATGCTGATAAAATAGTGATCATCAGACCTGGGTAATAAAATAGTGATCATCAGATAGCTATATCTCATGCTGATAAAATAGTGATCATCAGACCTGGGTAATAAGATCATCATCAAGTGCGACCAAAACAATTAAAATAGTGATCATCAGACCTGGGTAATAAGATCATCATCAAGTGCGACCAAAACAATTTCAATGTTAAAATAAAACTTCAATGGTTAAAATACTTTTAAGTGTTACACCAAGCAATAAAACCACTTGGCGAGTCTTGATTTAATTAGATCTAACCATAAACATATTCATAGGTTAAACTTGGTGGGTTTATTATTATTATTATTATTGGTTTGTGCAAGAATCAACGGCTCATAGTCGAAATACCTAGTTACATTCGCTTTTAATGTCCATGTTGTAGCCTTGTAAGAAGAGCCAAAATTAACCAACTAGAAATGTGGCTCTTACACATCCTCGAGTTTAAGGATTAAATAATTGATTGAAAGGAAGGGTTTCAACCCAGGGCTCACTGGTAGGCAACGTGTGTTTCAGCATTAAGGTCATGGGTTCGAGGCCCATGTGGTGTGTGCGTGTGTAAAAAAAAAAGTCTGGATTGATGATTTCTTATAGTGTAACAATGTATGGTCTAAAGGTCTAATCTTATATCTTATATCCATGGCATACATACACTCTTATATGTAGTAAGGGAGAAGGCACACTGACACCAAGTTGGTCCCTATAAAATTTCCCAATCAATAACCAATTATCCAATCTCAAGTTTCATCTCAAGGAATCAATCATTTGCTCAACTCATAGTTTTATGTGTTTTAAGGTGACATCATTAATTAGCTAAGACACCATAACATATCCACTAACGACATTTGGTCATAGTGATTCACAACATAGATTGTTCCTATCATGTCTAAATGGGCGGTGGATTTAGTGCTCATATTAGATTTCTAGTACATTAGTCCAACAATCTCTCACTTGCATTAACACCAAGATGTGCTTAAATTCATTAACCACACATGTCAAATATGATTTCTTAACAGGATTGAGGAGATAAATTGGTTCTCTCATAGTCCACCAAGTCTCTCTAATGGTAACTCCGACTGCCCAATGCATGTGGGTACATGTCATACTGATTCCATAGTTGTCATACACCTTTTGCCTTTTCTACTTTTTGTGGAAAAAAACTCGATCACCCAAGGACTTTGGTTTGTCTTATTTGGCTTAAATTCGGCAGTTCACATAATATATATATTTCGGGCATGCCTTGTGATCTTTGGTTCCAAATGGATTGAGATACTGAGTTCCATAAGGGTTGGGACATCTATTTAACCATCCATTATAAAGAATCAGATGATTTGTAAAGGGAAAGTTCGTCATTTGATCAATTCTTTTTGCCTTTGTGATGAAGGACTATCAATTAAGAGCGTGATAGCTTATACAATTTAACAATAATGGGGTCCTTACTCTTACTCGGGTGGTAGATTCTCAGGAGTTTCAACACCAGGTCAAGGGTTCGAGTACCCATAGGTGGTGAAATTCCACTACGGCGTGCGTGTGTGGGGTGTGTGTGCATGTGTAAAAAAAATAAAAATAAAATTTAACAATAATGTAATATAGGTTAAAAGTAAAAACGAAGCTAGAGCTGATAATATTATGGAATGTGCTATTATAGTTAACTTGAAGTATAAACAAAAACAAAACTAAAAGGGATAACTAATGGCAGTCTGTTTGTCACATGGCAAGATACTAGGCTTCATAGGCAAAACGATCATTTGGCATGAATGTCTGGTTCGTTTCTCAGCCGGCTTCGTAGGTGAGATAGTCTTTGTGAATGATAATTTTTTCATCACATGACTGAGCTTCGTTAAGCGAGACAATCATGGTTTAGGGGAATGGATGGTAGGTGGATCTTCGACGGTCTACTCATCTGACAACTGGGTTCATAGGTGAGATGGTCATGGTTAGACAAAAATCTACTCATTGCCCGAAACCATACTTCATACACAAGACAACCGATGGGGTGACAGTATGTTCGTCAGTTGGGATTGAATTTTGTAGGTAAGGTTGTCGTGACCAATAACTACTTGTTCATTGCTTGGGACCTCACTTTGTAGGAGAAATTGTCGTGATTCGACTATCTATCGATCTCTCAACTTGTCTTTATAGATGAGATGGTTGTGGTAAGATGAGGGTTTGTTCTTCATGGAGTCGAACTTCATAGGCAAGATAGCTGATGAAATTGCTAACTACATGGGCCAAAAAATGCTATTGGCCTTCTATTTAAAACTTAGGGTTCTTCTTACCGATACAATATTATGATCATGAACATAGGATGGAGGGTAAATAATCTAATCGATCCATGCTTTTTGTAACATTTTGCTCGCTAGTAGTGTAGGAGTTTGATCAAAAGTAAGTTAGGTTAGGCTAGGCTAGAATAAGTGTCCATGAGATACAAACTATAAGCACCATTGCGTTGTATAAGGGAGTTGTATTGGATTGGTGTGGGACCGAAGCTCTTCATTCTTTATCTTATTTATAGGCACATAGGATAGTTGCAGGAGAATTGTATTCAGAATCAATCTCCATGATCTTCTCTTAGTTGATTGGCTAATTAGAAGATATGGCCGATCATGTTTTTATCTTAAGGATGACTTCTCACGATCTTCGTGCTTCTAGTCAGTCGTTAGCTAAGCTTGACTAATTACATTTCATCACGTGTCATTGAGCATATCACTGCCAACTAGTTATTTGATTGTACACTCTCTTAGGCCATTAGTAAGTTATGGCCTTTTATGTTTCGCCACATGTTTGTGTGACAACTGCATACTTTAGTTTTTTTGACTATTTGACATGTGTCCTCTAGAGACAACCATCTTAGTGTCATACGATTTCCTTCTAACGATCATATCGGCCACAAGGATCTCCTCCTCATCTTCCGTATGGTAGTGCTGCAATGTGTTAACAATTTAGCCGTTGGATTCGACAATATCAGATTGGGTGTAAACACATCTAAGGACCCTATGATCTATTGAGAGAATCTTCCATTGTGCACAGTAGGGTCATCTTAAAACTCATTAACATATCAGATGCCATGTTGACAGTGTTACCATTTAGTGGCACAATTAATTTAACTTTAAGACATCATTATAAGAAGCAAAATATCCATACGAGTAGAGTAAAATCCAATGTTTTTCAACACGAACACCTTTTATGATCAATAGAAAAATTATGCATATTCATTTTCTCTCACCGACTCAAATATCCACCTCTAATCGTATATTGCATGTAAATGTGATGTAACAAACTGAATCTTTAACTGTATTTACGCGAGTATTATTGTAATAGAACCATACGAGTATGATTAGATGATGTTAGATGGCAAATAAATGCACCTGGTAGGTTACAACTTGTGCCTAATAATGCCTGCTACAAATCTAGTAATGTGATTGACGGAATTTTATTCTCTAAAAGCCGTAATAGTGGCTAGAATGTCCAAAAGAGCTCCCAACCATTCGTTAGTGGGCTATTAATTGTGAAATTATAAGGATACGTTTGTCTTAGTGTTCTTGAAATTCCACATAGATTAGATGTTTAATATAGTGCTCTAGATCATGTAATTGAGATTAGAACCAAGGACTATGAATTGTGTGACTCACTTCAGTTTTTCAAGTGAACTTGTATATATGAAATTTCATTTAGAATAGGGTTAGGAAATAAAAAATTTAGAGTTTTCTTTAGGATTTTTTGAGGTTTTAGCTAGAATACTCTGAATTTATTGCCGTTTTTCTATTCGATTGACGCCAAGTAGAAATGAAAAGTGAGTTTACCTCACGCACTCAATTTAAAGAATTGAAATAGTGTTTTTCTTGCACTAATTAAAAAAATTTTCAAAATTCATTTAGGGTTTTCTTTTAACTCTAAGTCTTACTCATAGAACATAGAATTGATTTTTTAAGTGAGGACTATTCTCCTAAGTTGGCTTTTATCAACCCCTATTAGTTTTGGATAGTGGATTTTTGAGTTTTTGTTGGAATTTTTCATAATTGAAGGTTATAACTATTTCATGGTTATGATTCATATACTATGTGTGTTGAGATAATAACATATTTCTTGGGTTGTATGAATTTGGTATTCATTTAGATTTGATTTGTGAAAATAAGAAATTGTTCATTTGGTACACCAAGTGTTTGGTTATATGCTCAAGTGAGATTATTTAAGGAAATATTGTAATTTGAGTTTGTAACTATGTTGAGAATGCTATGGAATTAATTTCATTGCCCTAGATTAGTCTCTTAAAACAGTTGAAAAATATGAATCGCCTTCATTAGGTTTGATTGTCTGTTCGATCGATTGGGGTATAAAATGATTGACAAACTCTAGCTTGGGCTACTCATGGGTTACTTTGCATTTAAGGCTAGTCTAGTCGATGTTCTTTCTATCCATTGAATTAGTCCAAATCAGGGACAATCATTGTTCTGTGAATATTGTTGAGTATCCCGAAAAATATAGAATACCATGATTACTATTGATATAAAGTCACCATTCATAGCCATTCTATATGTATTGCAGCGAGCTACTTGTTATAACTCATGGGCCAGACACGGTGGTATGGGACACTATGTCTGTGCTGTCTTTGACCTGTGTAGGTGAACGAATTCTATAGTGAGTCTTTAACATCAATGGAGGTGTCGGGCCTACCATCCGTGACTATGGGTGATGATCCATTACCTTATTAATTTATGTCTTGGGCGAATGCCAGTACCTACAAAATTGATGATTCTGGACATTTGGTGATGACCTCGAATGGATTAAGGATTGGGTGACGAGCCACGTGGTTCTGTGTATTTGACACATACTACAATTATGGTAATCTGGCTTCGCTAATACTGATGTTTGAATATGGATTAATAAAGGCTTAATAATCATGCATTCACGTGCATAGGTGCTCAAGGGTGTTATCGAGTTCTCGACTGTTTGACGAGAACCCCAGAGGAAAACTCGACTCCTAGCATATGTGAAAGGTGAGAGATCCCCACGTTGTGGTAGGTGAGAGAAGCCCATGTTAAAAGTTCTGGAACATGCATACATGCATTAATAAAATACTTTAGAAACTGCTTGCGATGCTATGCTTCATTAACTAAACTTAATCGCGTTGATATTATGATTAACTTAAGGAATGGTAACACTTAGTTGATCACTCAGTCATTTTTAGAACGTTGTTTTAAAACACTAATCAGATGCTTGTGACACAGGTACCGATGAGGCAATAGTGAATAATAAAGGATTTGTGGACCTTGTTTTCAGTGGGTCATACTTTCAATTTGTAGATGAGTAACTTAGGTTGCTTGCCACCACTTCCGTTTTATCTTTTGGGAGAAGATCAGAGATATTTAGACTTCATTTTTTTGGACATATATATATATATATATATATATATATATATTATATATATATATATATATATATATATATATATATATATATATATATTGGGTTCCTGGGTTAAGTGGAATCTGTTGTTATAAATGGTTAGTTGTATGTTTTTTACACTTTTCCGTCAGTTGATATGTATACACACAGTTGATGTTGAGTTTTTTTAGTAATGATTTAATACTATTTAAATTCATGTCATTAAATTGAACTTTTGCATTAAAAGTGACACCTAAGAAATCAGGGATTTGGTTAGACTCGATTCCTGAATTTTAGGGCATTATAGGTTGGTATCAAAGCATGAGTTGAGAAATAAACTGAGCCAGTGGGCTGGGGACCCACCATAAACTATATGTTGACATAGTTAGATTGTGAAACTAGTGACAATGAACCATAAGATTAAAATTTCCTTTTGTATGATGATTTCAAACTTAAATCTAGAAATTTTGAATGATAGGATAGCCTTCATTTATATTGTTAGCATGAAAAGTTATGTGCGTGTGATATGTTTAGTAAAAAAAGTTTAAAAAGCGGTGGTAAAGCCCAAAGAAGGAGAATGGAAGTAGGAAGTTCAAAAATCACAAGTTTGGAAAGAGTTTAGACCAGAGAGTAATGATCGACCGTTGTATTTTGCAGTCAATCATAGAATATTGGATGTGCTAAAGAAATTTTGGTTCAAAGGTTCACTGCGGATTGCTAGATGTGTTTAAGGAATTAGGTCCAGAGAGTCACGGTTAGCCGTAGAAAATCACGGTCAACTGTGGATCACTGGATGTGTTTTGAAAAAATTGGTCTAGAGAGTTGTGGTCAACCGTGGAAATTCACGGTTAACCGTGGATCATTAGATGCACTCTAAAAGGATTTTTCCAGTGAGTCAACAGTGGAAATTCACGGTCTATCGTAAATTTTTACAGTCGATCATGTATGATGGGTCATGGTCGATAGTTGTAGTTCACGATCAACCGTGGATCCCTGTGTTACTTTTGAAAGAGTTGATGCACCAGTTAGATGGATTTGTACGTTGTTGTTTTATTTGGTTGAGTGTATCACCATGGGGTGTTCTAGTGTTGTTTGTTAGAAAGAAGGATGGAACGATGCGACCTTGTATTGATTATCGTAAATTAAATAAGGTTATCGTTAAGAACAAATACCCTCTTCCTAAGATCGATGATTTATTTGATCAATTACAAGATGCTCAGTACTTTCTAAGATAGATTTACAATCGGGGTACCATCAATTGTGGGTTAGGGAAGAAGATGTACAAAAAATGGCATTTAGTGATGCCCTTTGGACTTACAAAAGCTCCTTCCGTATTTATGGATCTTATGAACAGAGCATTCAGACCTTTTTTATACAGATTTGTTATCATGTTCATTGAGGAAATTTTGATATATTCTAAAAGCCATGAGGATCATGAAGAATATCTATGAGACGTTCTTGATACACTCAGACAACACCATTTTTATACTAAAATTTGAAAATATGATTTCTGTAAGGCGGAAGTGAAGTTTCTTGGACATGTAGTTACTCAATAGGGCATATAAGTAGATCTTGCCAAAGTCGCCATTGTACTAATTGGGAACAACCTACTTCGGTTACTGAAGTTAGAAGTTTTCTTAGATTGGCCGGTTCTTATCAGTGATTCATTAATGAGTTTTCAAAGATAGATAGACTGCTATCTCAGCTAACTCGTAAAAATATTAAGTTTATATGGAGTGAAGAAGAAGATGAAGCATTTAAGAGGTTAAAGACAATGTTGACAACTGCCCTTGTGCTTGTGTTAGTGAAACAAGGAGTTAGATACATGATCTACTGTGGGATCCTGGTCTTTTGCAACATCGCTCGTATGCACACGTGTCCTGACTCACACCGTTGATAGACCATACACTGCATCCTAGCACATCTAGAAAACTCACCTAAGTAATTTGTTGTGGATGACCTTGAGACCTCTATCATATGGACCACGTCGTCGTTGCTGTCGCAATGGCAAAAACCGTGTGTCAATCCGACGCTTCGTTAGTGAGATATGACTCATCGAATGTAAGGCGCAAATTACGTATCCTATAATACAAGCAACCTTTATTATATTAGGCCCATTGGACTTGAGCCCATGTGGGCCTAAAGCCCACTTTTAGAACATGAAAATTACCAACAAATAGGAAAATTGTTACATGACAAAATAAGAAGCTAACACATATAAGACAAGCACTATAAGATAAAATTGGATTCTATCCCAAAACTCATCATTAGCTTTCTCCCTATGCCTTAGAAACTTATCATGGCTCATGTCCACCTCATCCTATACATCACCCAATGCATGTCTTGATTTGTGCCACATCACTTCAAACAACCAATTGCAACACTCCACTTTATCATCCACCATGCATCACCTACAATCCATAACCCTTATCCATCCATTAGCCAATACATGTCTAGATTTCTTCCACCTTGGCCAATGCATGCTTAGCACCATCCACCTTATCCATCCACTATCCATACCATACATCACATTCCATCTCACTTTTAGCACCAATAAGATCTCATAAACTTGCCACATCATCTTGCCACCTCAACCCCCAATTCCCTATATAAGAGTAGGAGCTCTCTTGCACTTATTCTTTTCCTATACTTAAAAAAATTTTGAGATTTTAAGAGAGAGTGAGAAAGAGTGGGGCCAAGGTATGGTCCACCATTAATCAAAGAGGGAGTGGACCACACATCAATATCCAACCATCCATCTATTGAGGCGAGTCTACACCCCTCCTCCCCTCCTCCTCATCCTCCTCTTTCTTCCTCCTTTTATTTTCTTGATATGTGTGGGCCCCACTAGTGTGGAGCTCTTGTGTGCATGTATTTATGGCTATGGTGGTCAGCAAAGTGGCCTATGTCAGTATGGTCCACCATGATGAACATCATATCCACACCCTTCACATGTAATCCTGTTTTTTTGTATCTGGACAACAAGTTCTAAAAATCATATAAAATCGACCATGCTAAGATCAGAGTTGAAACTTGGGAATAATATTGTTATGGGAAAATGTGAGCAGACCTGATAAGGACCGACTCAAACAAACAGAATCGATTAGTAGGGCCTTGGAAGGAGAACATCGAGACAAGTCCAGCCTTGTTTCCGAACTATGATTCCAAAACTAGGGTTACTGGGGAGAGATAGACGGGGCAATCCGAGCCGAGCCTCATATGGGTCTCTCATCCAAAGAACTACGGCCTTAGATCGGCTAAGCCGAGCTCTTGTCTGGAGCTCTCATCCGACAAACTACGGCCCTGGATCGGCCGAGTCGAGCTCTTGTCTGAAGCTCTCATTCGAAGAACTACGGCCCTGGATCGGCTGAGCCGAGCTCTTGTCTGGAGCTCTCATCTGAAGAACTACAACCCTGGATCAGCCGAGCCAAGCTCCTGCCTGGAGTCCTCATTTGAAGAACTACGGCTCTGGATCGGCCGAGCCGAGCCCTACTCACATCTCGGAGGCTGGAGAGTACTCCGACTACGGACTCCGATCATAAGGTTCGACCAACGGCTCGGGAGATCGCGTTCCGGAACCAACCCCAGTATGGACGTGGCCGAAGATCATGCCCGTAGATACACTCCATTAAGGCATACAGGAGAGTGAACCGGCGCACGATCCAAAGATAGCGGCCGACATCTTTGCACGCGTGACATCCGCTTGATTGAGCAAATCGTGCCGAGATTGATAGCCATGATCCCATCGCCTCATGGGTATAAATATTAGAGGAACCCATTACAACAGGGACGTGATATCTTGTACCTCCCATCTACTCTACACTACTTAGACCTAGTTTCCCTAGCCTAACTTTGTCATCGGAGGGTCCCCTGGTTAAGCTAGGGTCTCCTTTGTTATCCACTTTGTGCAGGACCAGGGTGCAGTGGAAGGTGATCCAGATTCTTACAACAATATTTTGGCACCGTCTGTGGGAAAAGAAACAAAAAGCTAGAAAGCCTTACCAGAAATGGCGAGAGGAAAGAAGAAGGTGACAATAATGGAGGCCGAGCCAAGCGGACAACATCAATCGTCTTCATTGTTGCATACTGAATCGGCTCCCATAGAGCCGTCTCAGCGGACACGGGGCCAAGGAGGGAAATACAAAGCAATGCAGAATGAAGTTCAGATGCTGATGAATGAGATCAACCGGATGAAGATGCAACAAAGTCAGCAGCCGCCTCTTAACCTGGTGGAAGCGGTCCTTGCACCCAAGGAACCTCCACAGCAAGTAAGTTCTCGGGTCAGGGCGTCCCAAAATCAGTCTGCACGAGCTCCCAATCCTACGTAAAATGCCGCGTCATATAAATAATCTGCTCGAGCTCTTAACCTTATGCGGAATGCTGCATCCCAGAATCGGTTTGCCTGAGTCCTGGATCCTACTCGGAACGTGGAGCCATCCTACGTGTCCGCAACCTCGGCTCTGACCCCAACTAACCTCTGCCACCGGCTGGAGAGAAGGAGACAGGATAGAATGCCTGAGGCGAAGAATCCCCAAGAAGCAGTGGCGGAGAACCAAAACACGTGGGAAGCTCAGCTTAAGGAGCTCCATGACTAGATCAAAACACTACAGCAGAACTAATAGCCGACCGCCGTCCTGACTACTGTACAGGCGATGATGGAGGAGACCGAACCTCCATTCACCGCCTGCATTATGGCCAAGGCATTGCCTCCGAGGTTCAGGATGTCTCCTGTCATCAAGTATTTGGGGTCTGGGGACCCAACTGAACATGTCGAATCCTACAGATCTTGGATGTAGATCCAGTCAGTGTCTGAGGCAATGATGTGCCAAGCCTTCTCGATAACTCTGAATGGGTCAACAAGGAACTGGTATCGACAACTCAAGACAAACTCCATCAACAGCTTTGCTGAGCCCAGTTATTCCTAACTCAGTTTATCGTCGACAAAAAGAGTCGTAAACCGTCAACTCATCTCCTTACCCTTAAGTAGAAGAACGGGGAGTCGCTGAAGGATTACATCTCTCGCTTCAATGAGGAAGCCCTGCAGGTGGATGGTTACGACGACAAGATGAAATTGTCCGCCATGATTAATGGGCTCAAGGGAGGGAAATTTCTATTCTTCATAGGGAAAAATCCCCTGAGTACCCTAGGTGGACTCATGAGCCGAGCCTAGAAATACACGAATGCTGAAGAGATCTTCAGTTTGCGTAAGAACAATCAAGCTTCCAAACAATCATCCAAGGGGAAGAGGCAGAGGGACGAGGTGCCACATTCGGACAAGAGGAGGTCAGACAGACAACACTTCCCGAGATTGAAGGCCGAACAGGAAGCTAGAGAGGAAGTTCCACTCGTATACTCCCCTTAACACATCCCCTGAGCAGATCTTGCTCGACATCCGAGACCAGAAGTTGTTGTATTAGCCGAGTTGCATGAAGATAGACGCTTGCAAGCGGGATAAACGTAAATACTACCGCTTCCATCGTGACCACAACCATAATACTAGCGACTGCGTCGACCTGATAGATGAGATCGAGACGTTGATCCGCAAGGGTCATCTGCGTCGGTACGTGAAAGAAGAGAAGCAGACTCAGAAGGATGATCAATCACAAAAAGCGGAGGACGAGGCTCCGGAGATCTAAACAATCTTCGGAGGCCCGTCTGGCAGCGGAGACTCAAACAGGACTCGTAAGGTCCACTCTAGGAGCATCAATACAAAACAATACGTTGGTTTGGCCAAAAGGCCGAGTAAAGAGCTCCGAGTAAGCCCCTGCAGCCTTATGTTCACCGAGGATGATGATGCCCTAGTGGTTGCAATGTAGATAGCGAATCACAAGGTCTACCTGAAAAGGCCAAGCTATATGTCCTAGAGGGGGGGGGGGGGGGGTGAATAGGACTATGCCAAATTTAAAATAAAATTAGCCGAAATAAATCAAACCAATAGCCTTACAATATGAATCAATTCACAAAGCTAAATTTAAATCACCTTGATAAATAAGTATTGAGAGATTGATACAAATTCAGTTCTAAGGACAACCTTACACCATAATAAACAAGGGCTTATGGTAGGACAACCTTATTTCTAGAACCTCTTTTGGATCAAGGACTCAATTTTAATATAAGTAAATGAAATAGCAAGGAATTGAAATTAAATGCAGAAGTAAGATCTAAATTATTACAACAATCCCCACACTTGCTTGAAATGTAAATAGTTACAACATTCACATCCACTTGTACATTCCACACAATCGAATGATAAAAGATATGAAAATTAAGTAAGCATTCAAACCACAAGACAAAGAGTTATAGTGGTTCGCTTGTGTGTACACCAACTATTTTCCAACAGCCACACAAAAAGCTACTCCACTCCTAATATCCTCACATAGGGGATATTAGAGTTCACTATCAAATAGGTTTTCACAGGTTCACCAAAAACCTTTACGATTGTGTCTTTTTCACTTGGGCTTACACAATTCAAAAACCCCTCTTTTCTGAGTTTTCTGGTTTTCCTCAGACAACCAATACAATGAGATTTTTTTGGTTCAACCTCAAACAAAACCAATACAATGAGATTTTTCTGGCTTAACCTCAAACAAAACCAAAAGTAAAGAAATTTTACAGAATTGTAAAATACCTGGATTTCTCCTTTTCGTAGCAGCCCGGTAGAACCAATCGGAGTAGATGATTGAATGTCAAAGTTCAATTTCCAATACTCACATTCATAAGGTTCTAAATTCTATTGATTTTAGATTTTAACAAGTTGGGCGTAGCTATATTTGATTTTGATTCCAAGAAGAAGGAATAAGATAATTCCTCTTTTCAAATAAAAGATTGGAATACAGAAACAAAATCAAATTAAATAAGCTAGCAAAAAGGAATATTAAATAAGCACAATGTAGCTTAAAATAAACACAGACTTATCTCAGAGTGATCACTTGAAAATTCTTGAATTGAATAGAGTTGAGGGTATGAAAACTCTGAATTTCGTGTTCAATTTATAGAAGCAAAAATCGCTCCTACGACTGGTCTTAGAAACCTACGACTGGTCGTAGCTCTAACAGATTTTTGAAAAATTAAGCGCGATCTTTGAAAGTCGTTCCACGACTGGTCGTGAGTAGCCTACGACTGGTCGTGGGTCACCTACGACTGGTCGTAGATCCCTACGACTGGTCGTAGGACCATAGATTACGTTGCTGGACTTTGAGTCGTAGCTCTACGACTGGTCGTGGACGAGTCGAAGCCACACCTATAATCGGTCGAAGGATCTCCAGGACTGGTCGTGGGCGTACCAAAAATTCCGAAAAATCTTCAACAACTTAGGACTGGTCGTGGAATTTCTTGGACTAGTCGAACCAATGCTAGGACTGGTCGAACAAGAGCTAGGACTGGTCTTAGAATAGACCAAACTTATGTAAAATAAATATTTGATTAATGTATCCAAAGTGACCTACTTAAAGGGTCAACCTAAGGTCATTCAAACCTGAACCATGTCGTATGGACATTGAACTTCAACCATTCAACTAATGTAGATATTTTGAACCATATCAGGCTTGAGATCTTGAACTTGTTGTAGCTTTAAAGTTGAGATCTTTATCAACATAAAACTACTTCATGCGTTGCTTCTTCAGACTTGAACTTCAACATTGTAGCTTCTTGAGACTTCAACATGTAGCTTCTTGAAGTGTTTATGCAGTGTCTTGAATTCATATAAATCATCATACAAGCACAGGATACAGATAGATGTTTTGACACATCAAAATTTGACAACCAAAGGAGCATGAGACCATAGCACTTACACTACCACATCTTGGTGAACACTGGTAGCTCAGCTGATGTCCTCTATTTGGAAGCATTCGACAAGATGGGCATAGACCGATCGCGTCTCCAACCTGTGAAGACTCCACTACATGGGTTCGCCGGAGATAGGGTGATCTCCAAGGGCGTTATTTCCCTCCCAGTTACAGCGGGAGAAGGGCAGAGTCAGGCCACCCTACTGGTGGACTTTTTGGTGGTTAATGTGCCATCAGTACACAACGTCATCCTCGGACGACCATCCCTTAATGCGATGAGGGCAGTCGTGTCTACCTATCACTAGATGATGAAGTTCCTGGCAGAAGGAGGGGTCAGATATGTCCGAGGAGACCAGCGCGAGGCGCCCAGATGTTACTCAGTGGCGGTAAGGAAAGGCTCGGTAAAATAGGCACTCACGATAAATGCCCTCAACCCTAGAGATCCCTCAGAAGATACCTCCACTGAAGACCTAATAACTGTCCCGCTCGAGGAAGCTGATCCGAGCAAAACGGTTCAGCTCGGGTCATCGCTGAATTTCGAGCAACGGGCACAAATGCTGGCCTTCTTGAGGGACCACAAGGATGTTTTCACGTGGTCGCATGAGGACATGGTAGGCATTCCTCCAGAGATCATGGTTCACAGGTTGAACGTGGACCCAAATCACAAACCAATGAAGCAGAAGAGGAGGGCATTCGAGCTTGAAAGGTACATAACCATTGTCGAGGAAGTGTCGAAGCTCCTCAATGTGGGCTTCATTGAAGAAGTTCACTACCCAGATTGGATCGTAAATGTGGTCCTCGTGAAGAAGGCTACTGGGAAGTGGCAGGTCTGCGCAGACTACTTGGACCTGAACAAAGCATGTCCCAAGGATAGCTTTCCTCTGCCTCGGATCGACCAACTGGTCTACAACATGGCCGGGCATGACCTTGTCACTTTTCTCGATGTGTACTCTGGCTATAACCAAATAGCCATGCATCCCCTAGACAGGCAGAAGACAACCTTTATCACGGACAAGGGACTCTACTGTTATCAGGTCATGCCCTTTGGCCTGAAGAATGCTGGGGCAACGTACCAGAGACTCGTAAATCAGATGTTTGCCCGATTGATTGGTCAGATGATAGAGGTATACGTTAACTACATGCTCGTCAAAAGCGTCAAAGCATCCGACCACGTTACAGACCTCGGAGAGACCTTCTCGATCCTCCGAGAATATCGGATGAAGCTGAATCCTGCCAAGTGTGCCTTTGGGGTGGGTTCAGGCAAGTTTCCGGGGTTCCAAGTCAGCCAGAGGGGCATCGAGGCGAACCCCGACAAAATCAAAGCTCTGCTTGACATGAGCCCACCCCGTACGATGAAGGAGATTCAGTGCCTTACTAGACGAGTTGCGGCGCTCGGACGATTCATATCAAGAGCCATCGACAAGTGTCTCCCCTTCTTCCAGCAACTGAAGGGTCACAAGAAAGCAGAATGGACCCCAGACTGTGAGCTAGCTTTTCAGCAGCTAAAGCAATATCTAGGGTCACCTCCCTTGTTATCCAAGCCCGAGCAGGGTGAGCCTCTATTCCTATACTTGGCGGTTTCCGCCTTAGATGTAAGCTCGGCACTCATCCGAGAAGTGGAGGGCAAACAACATCCGATCTACTACACCATCAAGTCTTTAGTCCCAGCCGAGATCAGATATCCGAGCATGGAGAAGCTAGCCCTCAGCCTAGTCATCTCTACTTGCAGGTTGCATCCATACTTTCAGGCGTATTCCATCATTGTCCTCACAGATTCTCCCCTCCGACAAATCCTCCAGAGGCCTGAGGTGTCCGGGCGGCTCATGTAAGGCCCATATCCTAGACCGTACCGTTCCGTAGGCTTCCGCGGTCCTCCCTGTTGAATTTCGGCAACCTGTGACCTGTAATCAGTGTTTACGCACAACCCTAAGTCGCATCTTGTAAATCTGAGTCGACTCGACCCAAGACTTGTACCATTACGACCGCACCATCGTTGCTGTTCCAATGCAGCGTCTTGCGCACCGATGCGATACCCAGGTAAGGAGATTTGGGCCCGCATTTATCTTGAAGAAACGTAGTGCATTTGTAATCCCGAGAGAATCTCTACCAAATGTCAAATCAATCAATCACCTCAAGTCAAGTACACATCCCATCACTCCCCTTACAACACCCATACCTCTCCCATTCCCAAAGTCAATTCTCTCTCTCTCTCCACCCATCCCTTTCTTACACTCACCCATCACCCATCACTCACTCTTACATCACCTCTCTCTCTCTCTCTCTCTCTCTCTCTCTCTCTCTTTCTCAAGTCCATTTTCCCAAGCAACTCCCAAGGAGAGGACGTCCAAGCTTCCCGTGGAGAAGCTATGGTGTGGCCCACTTCCTACCACCCTATCTCCCATCTCCACCCTTTAATCTCCATCATCTTCCATCTAAGAAGCTTAGGTGATTAGCAATCCAAAGAGCTAAAGAAGAAGGCCAATTGGTGGGTGATCACTTATGATGGGACCCACTTTGATGTATGTGTTATGATCTAGGAGGGGTCCATAGTGGCGGGGTCCCTCCACTACACCGTCTTCTCTCTCTATCTCTCTTTCTCTCCCTCTCTTTCATTTCTTGATGGTGATGTGGCCGTGTGGCCCACCCGGATGGACCCCACCATGAGGCATGTATTATATCCATGCCATCCATATGTTGGACCCACCATGCTGGATTGTCCAGTGGCAGGCCCGCTAACATGTCTGTCTGGACAGGTCCAGATGAAGGGAAAAAAATTCAAATATCAGCTTGATATTATGGTAGGTCCCACATGTGTGGACTCACCCCATCCATGATGATCCACACCGTCTAACAGCTATTTAGCTGCTGGATTAACGCCAGCAAGAGGTGTGTTACACCGTCTGTCCACTTAGCTTGTGTGGGGCCCATCCCACACGTCAATACGTGCGAGGGTGGGGCCCACCTATCATGTAATGTATATCCAGGCCGTCCATACCTAGACGGTCCTGTGGGATGCACTCAAGGTATGCGTTAAATCCTTACCGTCCAGCCAATTGAAGAGATCGTTTTATGGCATTCGTGGGACCCACCCACACGTGCCACACGTGTGGGGTGGGCGCACCTTGATGAATGTATTCTAATCCAGCCGTCCGTCTAGCGTCCAGGCCTAGACGCTAGACCCCCTTTAAAAAAATAAAATAATATAATAATAAAATATTATATTATATTATATGTATCATATGCATATATGGTGGGCCCCACATGGGACCCACCTTACTATATATATTCTGCACCATCCATCTGGACGGTGCTGTGTATCACCCATCATGATGTATATTTTATATCTGCACCATCCATTTGACGGTGCTATGCAACGCACATCGTGATGTATGTGCTGTGTGGAGCCCACTAGATGATGTATGTGTTTTATTCATCTGTCCATCTGGACAGTGGCAGGTGAAGCCTACCTTGGTGTATGTATTGTATATCCACGTCGTCCATCTGGACGGGTGGTGTGAGGCCACCTTGATGTATATGTTACATCCAAACCGTCCATCGAAATGGCGAGCTCGTCTTAAGGCTTGAGACTAAAAATAAGACAGATTTGCATATTATGTGGGACCACACTACAGAAACCAGTGGAGGATTGAACACCTACCATTGAAACCCGTTTTGGGTTCCAGAAGCTTTGGATCAATATGAAATTTGTTTTTCTCTTAATCCAGGTCTTTGTGACCTTATGATAAGATTGGATGGAAAATAAATGTTATGGTGGGCCCTGGAAATTTTAAACGGCGGAAATCATTATCTCCACTATTATTTATGGTATGGTCTAGATGATCTTCCAATCATCGTCTCCGCCGCTATTTGGAGTGTGGTCAGATGACTCATCGATATGATTCTTTTTTTGAAAATGATCTAAGATGATCTTTAAAATAGATGAATAGTGTAGATGGTGCGGCCCACTTGATGTATACGAGGCCCATGTGATGTGGCCCACTTGATGTATACGAGGCCCATATATTACAGCCCACTTGATGCATACGAGGCCCATGTGATGCGGCCCACTTGATGTATATGAGGCCCATTGGTGCGGCCCATGTGATGTGGCCCACTTGATGTATTCGAGGCCCAGATATGTGGCCCATTGTGATATGTTGGAGCCCATTGTTGAGGCCCATGTATTGCGGCCCATTTGATATATATGAGGCCCATATATTACGGACCACTTGATGTATACGAGGCCCATGTGATGCGGCCCACTTAATGTATAAGAGGCCCATTGTTCTGGCCCATTACGATGTATATAAGGCCCATGAGATGTGGCCCATTGTGATGTATATGCGGCCCGCACTTGAGGCTCATTGTGATGTATATGTAACAGCCCGGATTTTTGCCAACCTGGAAGTAGACGTCCTTAGGCGATGGGTCAATCCTAACATCGGTTTAACTCCTCAAACACTCAATTAAAGCCTCAAATCCCTTTTCAAACCATTTTCTTCACAAATCCCACCCTTCACCACCTTGTTCTTTCAATATTTTCTAAGTACTTTCACTTTAGACACTATCTTAAAGTTTAGGTAATGAAGAACAATACTTAAATTAAACATTGCTAGAAAGGACTAAGTACCACCTCAGATAGAAATCTTATAGGACTAAATCCTTTAGAAATGAGATAAAGTAACTAAGTGCAAAGCTAGATTAGCTATGAAATCCGCTAGAATTGCTTTAAATACGATCTGCAAGACCCAAAACTTGTAGAATCATTGACGCTAGGTTACCCTAAAATCTCGGATCAAATTCATTACCCGACTGCTCTCGGGAGCACGTTGAAACTCCGTATCAGATCTGGACCGCACATCGGGAGTCTGAATAATACGAAGTTAAGGAATTAGGACCGCCTTGCTGGGCTTGACAACCATCTCGGAAATCAAATCCAGATAGTGTCCCAGCGCTATTCGCTTGAGCTCGGAGTGAAGAGTGTGAGAAATGTGAAATTAATTCAAAATAAAATATCTCAAATAATAATCTGGCACCACTCGCTTGCGGATCAGTATTAAGCAACCAGATCGTCAGAATTAGACCAAATTACACCCTCAGATTAGGAGAAATTTCATACACATTTACATGTACTCGGAATCTCCGATCGAGATCCGCTGACCGTTAAACTGAAACTGGTCCGCCACGCGTGATCTGAAATTTCGACCGAAACAAAAACTTAACTAAATGTAGATCCGGTGTCGGTGAGCTTAAGTCCGACCTTTGGCTCAAGGAGGCCCGCCAGAAGTCCTCCGTTGAGCTGGAAAAGTCCCGCTTTGGTTATAACCTAAGTATACTTTGACCTGGAGTCTATTTCGATAAGTTTTTAGGCTATATAAGGACCTTAAACCCTCTCTCATTGTAGCCATACGAATTTGAGAGAAACCGTAGAGAGAGAAGAGAGAAAAGAGAGAGAAAGTGTGGGAGAGGTGGGAGAAACTCCCTGCCTTGCTTCCCTGCCACTACACAAGCTGCACCACCCCATTCTCATCGCTTTTCCGGCGCTTCCGGCTCCGTTTCTAGGTAAGAAACCCTAACCCTAATCTGATTTGGGGCTTAGGTGATTGTAGGTTATGAAATAGCTAACCTATGTTGTTCTATAGGTTGCTAAACTGCATAGATTAAAGCTTAGCAAACCTATCGACTTCATTACGATTCTACAATAAAAGGTGCGGACTTTAGGTGTATAGGTTATGATTTTCAATGCTTTCAATGTCAGATAATGATAGATTCATGATCTGCATGTAATTGCACATGTACAAAGTGCTGTCTGTTTTCTGTTTCGATTAAAGATGAAGGATATGGAATTTTACATACTCTAGGTATCTGTAGAAAGTACCGTATACGTATAAATTTTGGAAATGTGTTTGCCATGATTATTTGCTGTATTAATATATTATATATGGATAAAATACTTATTTGGTGAAAGGGTTCGCCCTAATACATGTTTTTGCTAATATACACTATGTATGTTAAAATAGTGTATTCTAAGTGTTTGTGAAAATGACCGAATAAGTATAGAATTCTCATTCGTGCTCGCCATGACTAATTGTCATGGATTTATGATTGTTGTATTGGCGATACCCCTTTGACAAAAGGATTTGCCCTAAATCACGCCACGGCCAATATACACTATATATGCTAAAATGTGTGGCCCAAGTGTTTGTGGAAATGACTGAATGAATATGGAAGTTGGATTCCTGCTTGCCATGACTATCCGTCGTGGGTGCTCGCGTGTTATCCATTGGGGCAACTCCCTAGTGAAAGGATTTGGCCTAATACCTATGTGATCAACATATGTCATGTATGTTGATGTATGTAGTCTAAGTGCTTGTTGAAATGTTTGAATGAGTAGTAGTTAGTAAATTGTAATGTATAAGGGTGTTGAGATATGATTCTCAACTCCTTTAACTATGTGTATGATTTCCTTGGATAACTGTGTGATTAGGAATTGAATATGTACAAACTCATGCTTGTGTTGTGCTTCATAACATGCTCAACTGATTGTATGATTTTATCTATGTAATGCATATGTTTAAATTCATATTTACGTTGTATGATCCGTTATGGGTGATGGGGGAATGGAGCAACGAGTGCGTGCAACAGCCCTGGCAGCCCTAAACGGATAATATCAGACTTTGGTTGTATGATTTGAATCTTGATTCATTACTGCTTTAACTATCTGTAATTGAATGTGATTGGGGCTATGATTATAGTCCAGGCAATCGGTAACAAAAATGAATGCGTGGCTGAGATTCATTTGCCATGTGAGATGTGTTCGACGAACTCGAGTCGTACTTCGGTTGACGATAGTGGTCAGCCACGCGAGGTGCTTATGCGCTTCATGTCGTTCAACTTGTTGTGCGCTCGAGCTAGCCGAGCTCGTCAAGTAACCCGATCTGTCTAATGTATGTTCACCATGTTTGGTCACCACTGCTTGAACCTAGGGTACCAAACTTACCAGTGAAATCCCTTTTAACCATGGTACCTCGATCCGCTAAGACTCATGAGCCGGGCATGGTGGTATGAGATACCGTGGTCGAGCTGTTGGCCTACGCTGGGGCCATGTGCCTCCCCGTAGTGACCAGTGAGCAACCAGACTCGTGAGCCGATTATGGTGGTATGTGACACTATATTCATGCTGTCGGCCTACATTGATAAGGTGATGGGGGAGTGGTGCAATGATTTCGTGTAACAGCCCTGACAGCCCTTTGTAGTGACCTCGAGCATACTCTGAATTGTGGTGAGGCGACGAGTTTTGCCGCAGTGTATAGAGTATGAACTAGGCCTGTATCTGTATAGTGATGAACCGTTAAAAGGGTGATGGAGGAGTGGTGTAATGATTTCGTGTAATAGCCTTGGCAGCCCTTGCAGCAACCTAGAAATACACCATCGTATGAGATTGTCTAGGACTGACGACCCTAGAATGGATCATGTTTGGCAATGATATAAGGGAGGTACCTTAGTTTTCCAATACTGTTGTTTGAAATGGACTAATAATTACTTGGTAATCATGCTCATCATCGCACTGCATGTGCCTAGTAGATGTGGAGCACTGAGGGATGGATGCATTCGCGAATGTAAGATGGTGTCGCATGAGGGTGGTTTGGCAAGGGCATACATCATGTCATTTCATACTTGCATTAAATAAGAGTAGTTAGAATTGTTTGATTGTACTGTTTTATCATTACTGCTTGACTAAGTTGATAACATGTTAACCTATGCTTTATTGTTCCACTGAGTTGATCACTCACTCCCACGTTATGGGACGGTG
Source organism: Magnolia officinalis (assembly GCA_021015155.1). Lineage (NCBI taxonomy): Eukaryota > Viridiplantae > Streptophyta > Magnoliopsida > Magnoliales > Magnoliaceae > Magnolia > Magnolia officinalis. The sequence goes on from JAJHSJ010000012.1 coordinate 33,182,215, forward strand.
TTGTACACACCAACCAGATTTGTTGAGTTTCAGGTGTTGGTGATGCTTATGAAGTAGAGCCAAACTACTATGATGTTGAGGAAGAGTTCTCCTACATGTAATCTCTGACAAGTCTATGAAGATCTGGTATTGTATTGACGGGGCTATGGTACTTGGGATAAAAGACATTACACTTACACATTTAGTATATTTTAGAAATGTACTTGAAATTTATTAACCTGGTAATGTTATCACACTCTGGAGACTCATCACAGTTTTTATATATTTTATATATCTATCACAGTCTTCCGCTTGCAATTTAACTGTCTCTGGAGTATGATATGCTGTTTTGGCTTAATCTCACTCATGTTCAATACACTAATGCAGACAACATTTAATCATCATTATCTATGTTGCATAAGTGATGTTCTGGAACTCGGGTGTTGAGTTACTACTCGACCCTCGATTTTTCGGGATGTTACAGTATATGCGGCCTGTATTTGAAGCCTATTATGATGTATATATGGCCTATGTAATGAGGCCCAACGTGATGTATTCGAGGCCCATGAGTGTGGCCCAATACGATGTATATGAGGCCCTTGTAAGAGGCCCATTGTGATACGTATTAGGCCCATGTGATGTGGCCCATTGTGATTATTTGAGGCCCATAAGAGGCCCATTATAATGTGTATTAGGTTAGGCTCCATGCGGGCCACTCCTTAGGAGCAATGTTGGTTAAATGTCCACATTGATGGGCAATGATGGTTAAATGTCCACATTGTGACCTTCCCTTAGGCCTTTATTAGGCCCATTCTCATCATTCTGGGTCAACCCAAATCATTGGGCTCCATTGATGTTTGCATGGTCCATCTATTCGTATTGGGATATCCCAAGATGTTGGGTCCCCATTAGTTGTTAGTAAGATTATTTCTTTTACCTTGGAGCCCACCTTATGTATGTATTGGTTCCCATAGGGAAGTCAAGTTTATTGCGTGATAAAGAGGGTAAGGAAACCCACTTATTGTACTTAGACTCGGCTCTGCCCTCGGTGGGGGATATTGTGACACTCCATCACTATTGCACACGTGGGCCGGCACATGTGGGCGGACACTGATGTGGGTGGGGCCTAAGGGCCTGAGCGAGCTACCAGTAGTTGGCAGGCTACTGTGTTGGCAGGCTACTATGCACACAGTGAAGGCAGAACTTTGTCCCACATCGGAAGCATCGTCCGGTGTTGTAGTGGCTATAAGTTGGATTCCTTCCTTAACTGTCGTGACGCGTTTTAAATAAGTGAGCTTTGGCAAACCAGCCTATATCACCCCTTACCATAGATGGAAGGATATGCAGTATCAGGTTTGGTGTATCCACTGTTTAGAGCCTATCTTGATATTTGAACTAGATCCGCCGTCCTTTTGTGGACCTCATCGTTCGTATGCATGTTGTGAGGGATGATTGATTAAAGCATATTTCATTGGGATGAGAAGTTTATGAGACTCCTTGTGAAACAGAGTTGCCCTCGCATGATCATGCGATAAGCGCAGGTTTGATGCTTCACCTAGATACGACCGACGATATTCATGGACTCGTCAGGATTTGCATATGACATTGCATTCTCAATATATGATATTTGGCTTACTATGTCTCCGCATTGCATAGCTGATTTACGTTGCTTCCTCAGTATATGATATTGGTTTATTACATTTTGCATCACATAGCCTGGATAAGGCTGATGGTATTTATGGACTTACCAGCATGTTTCCGCATTACTCTGATATTGTACGATTTATGGATTGCCAGTATTTCCGCTTACTTTGATATCTATATGCTTCGCATGTGCATTGACACACTTACACTACCGTCTAAGCTTTCTATAAGCTTATGCACGATAGATGCGTGTAGGTGGCATTAGGTCGCAGCAGTGTCGAGCTTGGTGCGTGCAGCTGTCTTCTGGGGCTTTGATTTTTGATATATGTATTTCCATTTCAGCACTGTATTCAAATGTTTATATTAGCGGATATGTGATAATGATGTTGTCTTTGTGATTTGGGTAAACTTGTGGTTATGTTTATTATGAGTTAAATGTACATTGGAAAAATCCTCCTTGTAGGATCCCAAGATCTGAATCTAGCGTATGTACGCTAGGAGCTGAGAATAGGGTACTACGGAGGCTGTCGGCACCGGATTCGGTGATCGGGAATTTTGTGAGCCCGGTTTTCGAGTTTGGGGCGTGACAGCTCACTAAGTGGGCGATAGAGCTCGGAGAGTTCGACATCCAATACCGGCCAAGGACTGCGATCAAAGGCCAAGCCGTGGCTGATTTCATAGTCGAGTTCACTTTTTCGAGTAGAGAAATCGACCCAAATTTAGAGACATCGGATATCCAGAAGCGTTAACGGCTGTCCCCCTTGCATTACTTACTCCTGAGGAGGTTAAATGAGCCCTAAAAATTAGGGGTCGAGCAAAGCTTAGCTCCCGAGTTGCAACGGATCACTTATGCAACATAGATAATGATGATTATGATGAGTGCATTGAAACATGAGTGGGATTAAGCTAAACGGCATATCATACTCCAGAGTTAACATAATTAGGCAAGTGGAAGACTGCGATAGATATATAAAGTACATAAGTATTTCACAATTTCTAGAGTATGAGTATGTCACCAGGTTGAACATATACATGTACTGTTTCTAAATTGTGCCAAATACAAAAATATAAAGTGTTCGACTTAATCATATAGCCCTGTAATCCCGTCGAATCAGCACAAGGTCTACATAGACCTGCCTGAGAGCTGAACATAGGAGAATTCTTCTTCCTAATCCACGAAGTCCATTTCAGCTACTAAACTCCGTCATTACCTGCATTTACAACAGAATCTGGGTGGTTTTTTAAAACACCATCCCAGGTGGAAATGAGTAGCTAATTTAGTGGAACTATAACACAAAGGTTAACATCTTATCAATTCAGTCAAGCAGTAATGATAAAGCAGTACAACAATCAGGTCCTTAGTACTCTTGTTAATGCAAAAATGATATGCGATAATGATGTATGCCCTCGCCTGCACTCCCTCTGCGACATCATCTCATGATCGTGACATGCAACACTCCCGCTGTGCTCAACTCTAACGCCAAAGGCACATGCAATGCGGTGCATGTGTGTGATTAGCCAAGTTCTTAATTAAACATATTCATACAGTAGGATTGGGAAGCTAAGGTGCCTCCTTTTATATCATTGACCCAAACAATGATCCATATAGGGTCGTCAGTCCTAGTTAAACACATACGGTAGGAAAGTTCGCGAGTTAATACCATAGGTTGCTACGGGGGGCTCGTCACCACAGCGTAGGCATAATTCACACTCGAGGTCACTACCGCCAACACCTTACCAATTGGTAGTCTATTTTCAAAGGCTCGTCACCGACCTGACTGAGGACCACAGCTAGGCTGTGCCGGGGTAGGTGTATTTCATACTCGAGGTGACTACGGAAAGACTCATTGCCTTAACGTAGTCTTAGAGTACACTCGAGGTCACTAAGGGAAGTCACCTGATCGTAGGCCAATAGCTCGAATACAGTGTCCCATACCACCGTATTCGGCTCATGAGTTTGGGTTGCTCACTAGACATTACGGGGAGGGTCGTCGCCCCAGCATAGGCCGACAGCTCGAACACGGTGTCCCATACCACCATGACACCTTTCAACATACATGACATATGTTGATTATAACATACATTAGGACAAATCCTTTTGCCAAGGAGTTGTCACATATACAACAATCATGTATTTGCATTCAATAATCATGGCAAGCACAAATCATAATTCCATATTCATTCAAACATTTCAACAAACACTTGGAAAGTATTAAAATCAACATAGTTTACATATATGTGTGATATACGGGAAACGTCATATCGAAGCATATGTGATAGTGATCAAGTCAGTCATAAATCATTAACTGACATTGAAAGCCTTGAAAACCATAACCTAAACGTTTATAGTCCGCACTTTTTGTCGAAAAACTCGTTTCGAACTTGGTTCGTACGCTACGTCGCCGTCTACAGCACAACGACAACCTAGACCATGAAATAGGTTAGCTATTTTACCATTTAATCTATTTGAATCCCTAAATCAAGATTAGGGTTAGGATTTCTTACCCAAATCGGAATCGAAACGAGTTGTGTAGCGTAAGAGAGAGGTGTATTGACGCGTGGTGTGGCAGGAGAAGATCCCGACAACGATCTCCAAGAATCCCTCTTCCTTCCTCTTTTCTCTCCTTTTCTCTCTCTCTCCCTTACGATTTTGAGAAAATTCGTGTATGAGAGAGGTGGGGTGAGATAAGGGCCTTATATAGGCCCAGAATTGATGTAAATGGCCCCAGGGCCATGACATACTTAGGTTATAGCCAAATAACAGCCGTTTCGGTCCAATAGAGCACATCTGGAGGCCCCTTTTTTGCATACGGTACAGAGAAACTTCCCTGACATTGGATCTATGCCAGGTTAAGTTTTCAGTTCGATCGGGTTTGTGGATCGACCATGGCAGACCAGTTTCAATTCAACGGTCGTCGTCACTCGATCAGGGCCACAAGTACACTGACTTGTGTAGGGAAATTTTCCTGATCCGAGGGTGTATTTGGGTCAGATTCTGACGGTCTGAAACCTTAAATTTGGCCCATAAGCGAATGGCCTAAATCACTTAAATCTGAGTTCATTTTCTAAACATATTCGCGTTTCTCACACACTTCGCTCCGGGCTCGAGTTGTGCGTTTTTGGATACTATTAGGTCTTGGCTCGAGTTGTACGTTTTTGGTTACTATTAGGACTTGATTTCTGAGATGGTTGTCAAGCCTAACAAGGCGGTCATAACTGTATAATTTCACGAAAATCGGCCTTTCGACGCGCGGTCCAGGTCCGATACGGAGTTTCAAGATGCTCCCGAGAGCAACTGGGTTTTGAGATTGATCCTAGATTTTCAGGTAATGTAGCATTAGCGATTCTAATGGTTTTGGGTCTTGCAGTTTGTATAGAAAGTGGTTCAAGCTAATTCTACTGATTGTTCAGTTTAATACTTACCTAAATCGTGCCCTAATTACGACAGAATAGGGTCCTAGGGCAGTTCTACGTCCAAGGACGTCCATCGCCAAGTTAGGAAAAATCTGGGATGTTACATTAAAGTAGAAGCAGAGCATGATAGATGGACCCTATTTGTGGATAAGTTGTCTAATTTGAAGAGAGTCGGGGCAGGGGTCGTCTTAGTTGCACCAAATTCAACCATCGTTTAGTACGCCATCAGGCTCAGTTTCAATCATAGAAGACTCCAGGAGCTTTGTCCAGAGGTGTGACAAATGCCAGAGGTTTGCTGCCGTACTAAGGTAACCTGCTGAAGAGCTGACCCTTATGAATGGGCCTTGGCCATTCGCTCAGTGGGTGACTACTTCACCAAGTGGGCTAAGGCCGAGCTAGTGGCGAAAATTACAGAGCAGAAGGTAATCGACTTCGTTTGGAAAAATATCATCTGTCAGTTCAGAATTCCGTGCACCATCATGTCTGATAACGGGAAACCGTTCGACAATGACAAATTTTGAGGCATGTGTCGGGGGCTCGGCATCACAAATGCATACTCTTCACCTCGTCATATTTAGTCCAATGGGCAGGTGGAAGCAGTAAACAAAGTTATAAAACATCATCTAAAGATAAAGTTGGAGAAAGCTAAGGGCAACTGGGCCGATGAGCACTCGTTCATCCTCTGTGCCTACAGGACCACAACCCAGTCATCCACGGGGGAAACTCCTTTCTCTCTGACTAATGGCTCGGAGGCAGTCGTCCCTGTCGAGATAGGCCTCCCCACTGCGTGAGTAAGGAATTATCAGGAAGATCAGAATGTCGAACAAATTGCAGCAAGCCTCGACTTGATTGAGGAAGTAGGGGACGTCGCCAAACTCAGAGTTGTAGCTCGGCGTCAGCAAGTCGCCCATTTCTACAATTCCCGAGTCTGAACGAGGCGATTCTGAAGAGGATACCTAGTCCTTCGTCGCGTCTTCCAGAACACCACGCAGCCCAGAGTAGGGACCCTAGGTCCAAACTGGGAGGGACCCTACCGAGTAGTTGGCTCGGCAAAACCAGGGTCTTACTGCTTGGAGGATTTAGAGGGACGCTCATTGCCCCAGGCTTGGAACGCCGAACACCTGAAGATCTACTACCCTTGAGAGGGAAAGTAATGTATGACTCGGATTGACCTGCTGCGTCGACTTCGGATTGTCTACTTTCTAAATTAAATTAATAAAAGATCTGTTCTATTCTACTACTTGGCCTACTATGTGATTACTTTGCTACGCTACAAAGGGTCATCCCTCACATGCAGAGATGAGCACCTTCGGCGAACCCATCCCTTAAAGTAGGGGTTGGCTCGTCATTCGATAAGATTCTACTACGATAGAATACGCTACAAAAGACCATTTCTCAACTGCAGAAATGATATCCTTCAATGAGCCGACCTCTTAAAGAAGAGGTCAACCCATCATTCCATAAACTTCACAAAAATAACCAATCACAAACGCGCAAGTACTTAGCAAAAATCATCATTCACACATTAAGAGTAAAAATCATTATTCAAGTATCCATTGTTAAAAAAATAATAATATAAAAACAAATATGTTTCATTCCCTTCGAGAAGAGGGGCCAGCTGTTGAATCGGGGAATAGAGCGTCGGGATTCTTCCCGGCAGTAGCAGGGGCATCTTTGACCTCCTGAGCATCAGTTGGAGCTGCTTCAGTCCCCTTGGCTCCATCCGCAACCAGAGGATCGAGATTGATTCCGGGATGGAGCTCTCAAACGTCGGCGAGGTAGTTGTCATAAGCGGTGTTGTAGGCGTGGAGATATAATTTATCCAATTCTTCGGACCTCTCCGAAGATTCTTTGTACTCCGCCACTGCCGCAATAGCTTGTGAGGCTGCCAACACCTCGAGCCCCGCCCACTGTTTACCCAGTTCCTCAGCAGCTTAGGCCTCAAGGACAACCCTTTGCGACGTCAACCCCTCGGCAGCTTCACGCCTCGCTCTCCCAAGGTCATCCGTGAGTTGTGCATTTTCCACCTTCATACGCTCCTTGAAAGCCTCTGACCGCTAGACGACGCCTTGCAGATGTACGAGCTTGGGCTTAGCTATGTCCAAGCAGGCTTGGAGCTGATTGACCTGGCCCCGGAGCGTTAGCTCCTTAACGCGACCCTCTTCCATAAGCCTCTTCAGCTCCTCTCGCTCGCTAGCTGAGGCTTCTAAGAGCTTCTCGAGCTCGGCCTTGTTTGCTGCTAAAACTTTTAAGAGCTTTTCAAGCTCGACCTTATCCGCTTCAATCTGATCTATCTCCCTCAGCTTATTTTTGACAGCCACGAACATTGGCAACAACTAATAACAGATTGTGGTGTAGTCGTTCATTAACGAGTCATAAGCTCGGGAGAGGGTGTTGGTGATGGTCGACTCGGGCACGTGTCTGGCCGCCCACTCGTTCAGTAGCGACATGTGGTAGCCAGTAGGGAAAGTCACTGGAGGGGTAGGCTCAGCCGTCCTCCCCACCCCGCTGGCCTCGAAGGCTTGAGTCTCAACCTCGGGCGTGACAGCATACCTGACTAAGGCATCAGTCTTTCCGACCAGGAAACCAACCTCGGCACCGGTAAGACGGGCGGCAGAGAAAGCTGGGACCTCGGAGTAGGGCTGAAAGTTGGGCGGGTTCAACCCGACCAACCCGACATTGGGTTGGGCTCGGGCAAGATATATCGGGTCCGATCTCAAGCTTGGGCTATACAAACACCAACCCGATAAAACTTGGGTTGGGCTCGGGTTGAGGTCTCAGGTTGCCCGACCCAACCCGAACCCGATCAATATATAAGTTACTTATAAATTATAACTGAGTGTGGATCGTTTGTGTCAAAGGCACACTAGTGATGTCGGGTCTCATTTGTCCATGTCATTTTCAAGGACTTAAGTTAACAAGATATGCCGATTTATCTCTCCCAAATAGATTGCGTGCTACATGACTTTTAAAGGAGTAGTTGTCCTATATTTTAGCTTATTTTTTTAAAGAAAACAAAATGAAGTTTTCTTTTATAAATAATCACATATATAATTAATAAAATCATAGATACAAAATATAAGTCTTACATTGAAATATAATAAGCCCATGTAATAACGAAAATATTAGCATGTATATACCCGACCAACCCGATCAACTCGATCGAGCCAGCTTGGGTTGGGCTTGGGTTGAGAATTCCCAACCCAAGATTGGGTTTGGTTAGGGTTGAGGTATCGGAACCTTGGGTTGGGTTAGGGTTGAGCACCAACCCGACCCAACCCGCCCGACTTTCAGCCCTACCTCGGAGGCTCCCTTGTGATGGGAGAAATCGGTGTTAGGGGTCTCTGCGACAACTTCTCTCCTAATCCCATGAGGGCGGGAAGGAATTGCGGGAAGGAATTACGGGAGGAACCTCTGGAGCTTTCCCCTCGAAGTTTGGGGATAGAATGGTGATGGGATCGGCTCTGGCAGGAGCTTTGGAGGGTTGTGTCTTAGGGACTGCGGTTGGAGCCGGAGCAGGTTTGACTTTGACCGGTGTAGAATCTGAGGTGGGAGTCTTCCTCTTCTTCTCCGTCACCTTCGTCCTTGGCTCAACAGTCGGGATCTCGCTCATGGGAGGCGAACAACAGTCCTCCTCCTCCTCTTAGAGCCAAAAGCTTTGGCCATTCCTGCTCAAAAGAAGGGAGTCAGTCCGAGCGAAGTCTACGAAGGAATCCTTGGATAGTCATAACACCTACCCCGCTTATCTAAAAGCAAAAGGGTGAGGCAAAAATCGGCAAAAGCCTGAAGACATGAGGTTATCCCTACTGATAAGGTCGTGCCAAATGCGCTGATCCTCGCAAGCACCCGAGCCCTAGTAACCTGGACTTGGAGTAAAGAAGAGAGATCAGGCTGTCCTTTCAGTTGGACTGCAGGCAGAAGAAGAAGACAGATCAGAATGCAATAAGATGGGTCAGCTATAAGAAACACAATGAAGAATAGAAAGTGTTCCACCTGGATTAGAGAATCTGGTGGGAACTCGGACCCGCAAGTTGCCTAGCTCAGCGGTGGGAGCTTCCCACTCTCCTTAGGCCCAAAACCACTTTCCCTTCCAGTCTTTGTTAGAGGTGGGGAGTCGGGTTACCAGGCCTGGGGAACATTGGAGCCTGGCCGAGAAATAGTACCAAGCCAGGTCGGACCTATTAAACTTGGCCATGTACAAATACAGGAACTCATTCGGCGTCAAGTGTTGGTTCTTCACCTGATGCTAGAGGATGAAAGTGGAGACTAGAATCCGCCATGTGTTCGGAGCTAACTGACCCAGAGCCAGCTGCAGACGCCCTAGTACCAGACGCAGGAACAGATGGATGGGGAATTGGAGCCCACAATGGAGGGCACAGTGGAATATCGTGACGTCCCTATCAGCGGGATTACCCGCTTGATCCTGAGGTGAGGGAGCTCGGACATGTACCGAGTCGGGAATCTGGTAATCAGCTCGAAACTGGGCCATTTGAGACTCGAGCAGAACTGAGCCTCCAGGAACTGTTGCTCAGGACTTGTCCCTGAAGGACCGGCCTTGGACCTTCCCACCGGGTCCCGAGGCGCCCTCTACTATTTCGTGCCTCGGCTCTTGGCCTTTGGACTTGCAGTCTTCTTGGCTGGTGGATGTAATGGTATGGCCTCCAAGGGGCCTTCGGAGTCTCCGAGCTCCGAGTCAGTAGTCTTCGGCTTGGAGTCCACTCCCGCTCCTCGGATCTCTTGGGCTTCATCCGAGTTACTTGACATATTGAAAGAAAAAATAAATGGTGGAGGACTCACTGTGCTGTAGGTGATTTAGTTCGGAAGCAGTTTTCTTTATTCCGGTGACTTCCTCTAAGCAAAACCCCTTCTCTAACTGACGAAATCCAGTTATCTAGCAGGAAAAACCCTTTCCCAGCAGGCAAAACCCCTTCTCTAACTGACAGAATCCTGTTATCTGGAAGGAAAAACCCTTTCCCGGCAGAAGGTGATTTGAGAAGAACAGAGAAAATGGAGAGCAGGAGAGCAAAAGTTCAAATGCAGGAGAGGTCAAGTGAAGGCGTGGAATGGTTTATATAGGCTCTGCCAGCCGAACGCCATCATTGCAGACAGTTGTCTCCGAAGTTAAAACGACTCAGACCCGAGCCTAATGGGACACGTGGAAGGAAGTTATACGTTCGGACCCATGTGCCCTGGTCCGAGTACCCTCAACATTAAATGCCATTGCGGCGTAGACAACCTCTCACCTCCCTCCATGAGCACAAGGCATCGTTTCTCCTGCTCCATTAATTACAATCCGTAACTTCCTGCCACACGTCCCTCATCTAGAGGTGAGAAGTTGAAGGACTGCGGCTGCCGTATCGCGCATGTATCTCGAAGTGTAATCATCGCGATGATTGGCTTCATTACCCCGACTCGTCATCATGAGTGGAGGCAACGCTTCATTTCCCCAGGAATTTACTCTCTAAGTCCGGGCTCAGACCAAGAGAGTAGGGGGCTTCTGTAATGGGAAAATGTGAGCAGACCCGATAAGGACCGACTCAAGCAAACTGAATCGATCAGTATGGCCTCAGAAAGAGAACATCGTAACAAGTTCGGCCTTGGTTCCAAACTATGATTCCAAAACTAGGGTTACTGGGGAGAGACAGACGGGGCAATCCGAGCCGAGCCCTCATCTGGGGCTCTCATTTGAAGAACTACAGCCTTGGATCGACTGAGCCGAGCTCTTCTCTTGAGCTTTCATCTGAAGAACTAAGGCCCTGGATCGGCTGAACCGAGATCTTGTTTGAAGCTCTCATCCAAAGAACTACGGCCCTGGATCGGCTTAGCCGAGCTCTTGTTTGGAGCTCTCATCCGAAGAACTACGGTCCTGGATTGGCTGAGTCGAGCTCTTGTCTAGAGCTCTCATCTGAAGAACCATGGCCCTGGATCGGCTGAGCCGAGCTCTTGTTTGGAGTCATCATTTGAAGAACTACAACTCTGGATCAGCCGAGCCAAGCTTACTCACATCTCAGAGGCTGGAGACGTACTCCGACCACAGACTCCGACCAACGGCTCGGGAGACCGAGTTTCGGAACCAACCCCAGTATGGACGTGGCCAAAGATCACACTCGAAGATACGCCCCATTAAGGCATACAGGAGAGTGAACCGGCGCACGATCCAAAGATAGCGGCCAACATCTTCACATACGTGACATCCGCTTGATTGAGCAAATCGTGCCGAGATTGACCGCCATGATCCCATCGCCTTATAGGTATAAATACTAAAGGAACCCATTACAACAGGGACGCAATATCTTGTACCTCCCATCTACTCTACACTACTTAGACCCTGTTTCCCTAGCCTGACTTTGGCATCGGAGGGTCCCCTGGTTGAGCCAGGGTCTCCTTTGTTAACCACTTTGTGCAGGACCAGGGTTCGGTGTAAGGTGATCCAGATTCTTGCAACAACAAATATGAACCACAATATGAACTAACTTTGGACCAAATTTCGTAGCCATCCAACGGTCTAATCATCCGTAACATCAAGTTTACTTGGCCGCTGTCCAGCAACACATGCAGGATTTCGATTTGCCTAAAACGGACCCATTTTTAAATATTTTAATGAATGTATTAAAAATATATGTTCCGTTGTATTCGTAGAAAATTGAATCAGCTTTCCAATGATATATAATAAGCCTCAATCGGAGTTGGAACGACTGAGATCTTGGCCTTATACGAAAGATGTATTTGGGGGACTTGTTATGACCATTCTTGTGTGGTCTATATCCGTGATTCCAACGGTCAGATGCATTTGATATTTGTTCTTAACTTACTTGAGATAGTAAATAATCATATGTATGGTCCCTATGATCAGATTCTTTCATGATAAAATTTAGAAAATTCTAAACCGACAGATACTTCCGTAAGGATAAATCTTAAATTGTTTTGTATGGTCCAGATGGATCCAATGCTTTGTATGGTTGGAAACCTATATACAACCTAAATGATGTATTAGTAAACCATCCATTGGATTAGATTTTTTCCAATAGAGAATCTGATCATAGAGATTTGATCAATATATTTCATGTGCTACTAGATGTGTATGATGGATATATGTTGTACATAACATTCATCCTCTTATTGACCCACTTGGGTGTGGGATCACTTGTGATATATGCATTTTATTAGTTCATCCAATCTGGAAACCCATGTACATTTCTGTGGGTCTCTTATCTATGGTTTGCTAGCATGTGGGCCCCACTTGCCATTGGATCTATTTCATTTCCTTTGCACTTTCTGTTTTCCAAAATTTTTTAAGTACTTGACTGTATTGCATGTAGGCCTCTTTGACACCTTGTAGTGGGCCCCACACTCTGTAGTTAAGGGTCCCATTTTGGGGGATGTTTAATCCTTATATAAGTGAGTTGGGATGTCCCACCTTTTTGTCAGGAATTATCCCTAAGTGCTTGGAAATTGGGCCCTAAGTTGCGACAGACCCCATTACGGAAATTGTCTGATTATTTGTGTTTTGTACTAACTTTGGGCCTCTATAGTGGACCACACGCTGGAGATATGAGTAGGCCACCACTTGGAACCTTTAAGGTATACCAATGAATAGATAAATAATATTTTACTTGGGCCAAATCAGACCCCACATGATCAAGGAGTAGATCATAAAATGTGCTCAGGCATGGTTGTGCAGAAAATTAAAATACCTATGTTTGGCCCTATACCAAATATTATGTGTGCACAACTAGTTGGTCTCAAATTATAAAATTTAAATTACATGTATAGTACTACCAAGGGCACTTAACATCCCTTGTGATCTTGGGACATACTCAAAATCGGGCCAAAACTAATTCTACACTGTGTTTCCTGCACATTTCCTCCAAGTACCCATGTTTGGGACATCACCGTAAATTGTTTACACCCAATCAATGAGGCCCACCTTATACCTTTTAAAGCCCACTCATAAATCTACTATATGGATCCTTTCACCAGATGTGGGTTCCATATGATCATAAATCTGAATTGAAAATGGCCTAGAACCAACCTTGCGCCAAAAGTCTGTTTGACATAGAATTTATGTGGGGCCACGTCAGTGGGGTCCACCACCTTCCCAAAGCATTGAATGCAGCGTCTAAACTCTGAAAAACAACTCCCAGGTGTTATTGGGCTAAAAACCTTAAGTGGGCCATCTAGTATGGGCCTTATCTTTCAAGCAATGAGGTCCACCTGACATGTTTTGTAAATGGGTGTTGCATAACTTGTAAAATATTTAGAGGACAGATCTTGATGTCCAAATGTTCTCTTAAGATATAAGTGGCATTGGGCCCATCTAAATGATGCAACCTTAAGGCCCAAACGGGCCCAACACTAAGAGAAATTGTTAGGGAATGAGAAACCCACAATGGTAACCTTCCTTGAGCCCGTTAGGCATGCCTATTGCCTAATGGGTAGCGTGCTGTGTGCACTACCTCTAGTCAAGTGGGCCACATTTAGCGAGACCTATTTTCGAATGCATAAATTGGATAATTGGGCCTTTTCTTGGTTTGTTGTGTATTTAACTAGTGGGCCCAATATGATATATGACATGAAAGATGTAGTATGTTATCCTTTATGTTTGAGATTGTGCATTTTTCTAGTTGGTGGAATGTGTGAGGCCCACTTAGTTGTGGAACTAGATCCATACCATTGAAAGCGTTGTGGTTGAACATTTATGCCCTTGGGTTGGCCTATTGGTTTACCAAGTATGACTCACATTTGACCTATATGACCCCATGCCTTGCATGTAGTTCAAGTCTAGTGTGGAAGTCACGCTAGGTAGGACACACCTAGTGATGGGTGAGATGATGATACATGTATGGTAACATGATAATGATGATTGTGAGTTGTTGGTTGAAATGATAGATATGATTTAATGGATGGTGAATTAGAGCATATGCATTGATGATGGATGAATAATTATTTATAACACTTATGACATTGTTTATGTTAATCATGAAGTGAAAATGATCCTCATGGTAATGATGATGATGATTATATATATATATATATATATATATATATATAATATATATATATATATATATATATATATATCACACCTAGTGATGGGTGAGATGATGATACATGTATGGTAACATGATGATGATGATTGTGAGTTGTTGGTTGAAATGATAGATATGATTTAATGGATGGTGAATTAGAGCATATGCATTGATGATGGATGAATAATATTTATAACACTTATGACATTGTTTATGTTAATCATGAAGTGAAAATGATCCTCATGGTAATGATGATGATGATGATTATATATATATATATATATATATATATATATATATATATATATATATGCATGTTGACAAAACATGCTAGTTGACCACCATGCTTGATATCCAAGTAATAATAATGCATGTATTGATTGTCGTGATGATAATGTGGATAAGAAAGCCATATTTTACTTAATGCATAGATAATGATAAATAAATGATGTTGGTGGACGTAAGGATAACCTTATGCATGATAGACAACTAATGCATAGGGCATGTATAATGACAATATTGGACAATGGCCATGATATTGATGATACATGTGAATTTCTATATGCTATGTATTCTATACACATGATTGCATGACACATGTTATGAGAATAAATTTGATGTTGAATGATGTCTATGATAATGATGATACATGTTAGAACTTGTGTACCACCATAACCTATGCATCTTATGTATGTGTGTGTTATAGGAGCCCTAGTGGCCATTTGTTAAGTATTCATAAGAGGTATAGGGCCTTAGTGCGCTATTGAAGACACTTAAATATATGGACCCTCATGTCACATTGGCTATTCTTGTGTTTAGGCCGACTATTGTTCATATCTGATAGTCATGCTAGTGTACCTAGTCTAGTTGGACACACTGAGAATAGAATATGCTTAGTATAACATCATGATACATGCCCATACGCATCATTTGCATGCTTGTTATGAGTGATTGATCATAACATGTGCCATTGGGCTGGTTATCTATGGGACTCCTTGAGAGACAGAGTTGCCCCACATGAGCCCGCGGTACGCGCGGGTTTGATGCATGACTAGATAGTATGACTCATGCATCTCACATTTGTGTGACATGATCACTATATGCCATAGCGACATCAGGGCTGTGGCCTCCACAGGTATATCGTGAATGGCCAGATGGGACACCGAAAATGTTTGGTTCTAGCATATGGGCACTTTGGATGTCCGTGGGTGAAAGTCCCTAAACCCTCGTGGCTAGGGATGCTCCAACATCTAGACCGAGTGGATACATGAGCGTCCAAGTGCCGAATATCAGTAGGCCGCGTCTCTCATTATGTCGTGGTCAATTGGAAGGGGGTGTGGCCTTATCCGCCCGAGGGTAGGGGCAAAGCTAGGCTTAGTTTGACCAACTCAGAAATGGATCTGCTATCGACGTGCCGGGTAGATATTGGTAGACTACTAGCCAGGCGGGTAGTGAGGTCTTTTCCATTCATTAGGCCGCGCGGCCGGGAATGGTAACAACCAGTTTGGAGTGTACTAGACCCCTGTGATGATCCCAGAGATGTACCGTTTTGATATGTGGACTTACTAAATAAGAGTTGCGTACTCAGCATTTGTCTCATTCATTAATTCATTCACTATCCACTCGGGCTGGTGGTGCGCGACCAAATTATTATGAGTACCTTCACAATGGCCAGTTTTTCTGTTGGGAGCGCAACCAACTTGAGATCAAGAGTTTACCACATTTAGTCCAGCAATCCAAATTTAGGTATGAGATTGGTTTGGATAAAAGTCCCTTGTGATGAACCCCGCAGCTTGTGATACCACATACTATCATCCTGACTACACACTCTAGCTTTGTCATTTCTTTTACATCTCATACTGTCTTATATCCTCTACATATGACATATTGTGACGCCCCGTTTCTGTGGTCACATGTGGGCGGGCACAAGTGGGCAGGCGCTGATGTGGGAGGGGCCTAGCGGGCCTGGGCGAGCTACCAGTGGTTGGTAGGCTACTATGCTGGCAGGCTACTGTGCACACGGTGAAGGAAGAACCTTTTCCCTCATATTCGTGGACTTGTCAGGATTTGCATATTGCATTGCATCCTCAGCAATGACATTTGGTTTATTATGTCCTTGTACTTGAACGATTATGGACTTGCCAGTATTTCCACTTACTCTGATAGCGGATGATAGGGGATTTTGTACTACTCTTATATGAGGATGGTGGATTACTCAGATGTGGTATGTTCGTGATTCCTGGTGGAGATGTACTTGCAGAAAGGAGGGATGTTTAGCATTTGACTCATGCATTCATTCATCCACTATCATCCTGACTCCACACGCCAGCTCTGCCATTGCCCTTCCATTGTATGTCATATAGTAGAAAGTGAAATTTGATTATCTTGTTCATGATGATTGGCTATTTTAATGATTCATGGTCGCTTGTTGAGTGACATGCCTTTTATTGATCTCATGTTTATGATAACATGTATAGTTATACGACATGCTTGGTTGATAACCTACTCAACAATGATAACATGATTAGTTGATAATATACCTATGGTTGTTTTGGATGTCTTTACGGGAATGCCTTGATAAAACATGTTTACTCCTGGCACACAGTAGACTCACGAGCTGTGGTTTGCTCATACGTATGACTTGCACTTTTTCAGGATGCATGCAAGAGCTGTTAGAGTTTGCTATTGTTTCTTTCATTACTGTTGAGCTGGTGCACTATATTATATGTGACATGTCGAACAGGTTCGTCTCTTCGATATGCATTGATACCATGAACAAAATGTATAACCGCCTAAACAGATTAACCGTTCAAAAAAAAAAAAAATTCTTCGCCATGAGCTGGGTTTCGTGTTTGGTAAGTTCGCTAATCGTTCACCAAATCCGGTAAGTGGTGAGGAAGTTCTCCGACCTGAGTTCGGGACTTGGGAAGTAGTACTTCCCAGGTTCCGAATTTGGGGCGTGACATCTACACTAATGCATCACATGTTGGTTTAAGTTGTGTTCTTATGCAGAAAGACAGAGTGATTGCTTATGCCTCCCGATAATTAAGAAAGCACGAGGAAAATTACCCCACTCATGATATCAAATTAGCAGTAGTAATTTTTATGCTTAAGTTATGGAGACACTATTTTGTATAGAGAAGAATTTGGGCTTTTTTGTTATCATAAAAGCTTGAAGTATATTTTCACTCAACAAGACTTGAACATGTGTCAACTTCATGTAGACGTTAAAAAATTTCAATTTTGAGGTATCTTATCACTTAAGAAAAGCAAAGTTGGTGGTTGACGCCTTAAGTCAAAAGAAAGTACATAAGTTTGTATGACTAATTAGGTTAAGAGTGGAATATGTTAGAGTTTATGCAAGATTTTGAATTAAAACTGTAAATATAAGAGCCCTATGAGAGCGTAGCCCATATTCATTTTCAGCCTGCAACTGATAGTCGAATCATTGCAACACAAGATCAAGACAAATTTTTAGTGAAGTTGAAAGCTAAGGTGGCTCAAGGAGAAGATTCAAAATGGAAAATTGGTACTAATGGTGGTTTGCATTGAAATTGCATGTAGTGTAGGATATTATGGCTACGCGCAGAAGTATGACGGAGCTAAGGAATGTAAGATATATCCTGGGGGGGGGGGACCCAATCACATAAATACTATAGATATGCAATTAAGCAATTAGTCTATTTATGATAGTGCACATGTGTGTGGGATGTGCTACCTATTAACTCCTATCATTCATCTAATCATACATACATATAATTCACTAATCAATTACATAAGCATAATAAACAAGTGCTCAAATAAATATCCCAAACACTAGTATGTATAATGGTTCAATCTCCCTAATGCTTTAGCTTCTACCATCATTTATCTTGAATTTGAAGTGTCAATGAGGTGACTAATGCAAGAAAGGATTTGTGAATCTCCTATAACTCATGAGAATCTTGTAATCCAAGGGGATTCACCTAGAATGGTCTTTTATAGAGTTTAGACAAGGATATGAATATAGGCATACTGTCTAATCTTTTGAAAGGTTAGAGTTATCCATATCTTCGAATAGGTGCATGGAATGTTCATTTAAGTGAATGATTAAAAGAAAATTGGCATGAAACTCTTTAGATAGTGGTCGATGATGTGTGGTATGAGTGAAAAAAAATATTCCTAGCCTCTTTTGCACCAAAAACCTTCGTAATTGCCCAAATGTTGAATGCCCTATATATAGGAACCAAGTTTCAAAGGTAAATAAATGAGCTGAAAATGGGTAGAAAATAGTCGGTTCGATTGATTGAGTGATGCCTTTGATCGATCAAACTCCCCTTCGATGGGATCGAGTGGTCGCTCGATGGCATTGAGAAAATACAGGAATTAAGCATTTAATTGATGGGCATTTCTAGGCACGTTTGATTGCTTGAGCCCGATCGATCGAGAATCACTCGATGGCATCGAGGAATGCTCGATGGGTTCGAGAATCTAACGAAAACTATTGTTTTGGGCATATGTTTACATAATAGCTTCTCACCTCTTCTAACCTTACTGATCATGTTTCAATTAAGCTTCTATGGGTATGGGATGATCAACTAGGTATAACTATTAAGGTTAGGATCATCTAAAGGTAATGGGGTTATTTTGGGTCGAGCTTAGGTTCACTAAGACACGTCATTTACCTGTTCTTTTCTCCTTGATGGTCCACGTCCTCTTATGTCTTCGGTCTTCAGCTTCCAAGTACTCAACTGACTGTATGACACATGGACTCACGTGATTGACAAACAAGATGCACAAATCACTGCACTAACAATCTCTCTCTTTGTCAATTACGTGATAAAACCTAACCTAAATAATGTTATAGCCTATACCAATGACATACCAAAACAATACAAAATATTAGATGTTAAATGTAAATGATTTACAAATTGCTACAACAAGATATGTAACAATAGCAATGCTCACCCATAATTGCTCCCCCTATTTTTCATCAAACTCTACATAGAACAAACAAATCTTGCAAAACAGAATTCATTATTTTGATAGGAATTGATCTTTCTCCATCTTTTATTAGTATTTGACAAAGAGTTAGTTCCATAGATATACCAATAAAAATATAATATGGAAATACTCTATAAGTAATGGATTTATTAATTATAAGACACATACTAACAGGGGAATAAAATGGTGTATATAAACATTAAAACATGAAGCATGCTTATTATGGTCATTCAAAGCGTATACCAATCGAATTAGGAATGAACAATGATAGTCTAAGCTAAAAATATATGATACCAAAATTCAACAACTTTAAAGCTTAAAACATTGAGATAAATGAGGATATAATCATCAAATTCAACTATAAAGCACAAGATGAGGCTAGAATCCTCAAATTTTTGTAGATTTATCTTGCTTAGGTAATTTCTTAGTTGAAGATTTATGTTTGCTAGGTGATTAAACTATGTGAGTCGTACCCTGATTAACATTGCCCTTGATTAGCATTGACTTGGCCTTTTTATTAAGCTAGGCAATTAGTTTCAGCAACACCTTCATTCGATCAGTCTTTTTTAAGAAGGATTGTAAACTGTCTCTTCTTTTTCGGTGATCCTTTAGGGATGCTTATCTTCTCCATTGGTGTGCCAATTTCTCAGTCATGAAGAATGTACTACTATGGTTTGAGACTAAGGTGGATTGGGCTTTTTTTAATATTATGCATTTAAATTTAAGGTTCTCAATATCTCCATGAGCATGACACATAGGATAAGCTTTTAGTATACTTTTAGAAGTAGACAAGTTCCTTTGGATTACCGGAGGGGTAGAGGCAAAGATGTGACTATCAAGTTTAAATCCTGTATTGTCCCCAAAAGGCTTACCCATACTAGATTTATAATGTTTTTGGGTAACGTTAACTTTCCCCTTATAGGTAGACATCATTCTTAAGCCCATTGGATCAACTTAAGGTGGTTAAGCTCTTCAAGAGCTACCCGCTCTGATACCAATTGAAATTGTATGTGGTGATAGGCTATGGGCTATGCATTAAAACTTGGTGGAGCTATAAAATAAAGGCTATGTCCTATAGGGGTGATTATGACCAAATTAAATTTTAGCCAATTAACACATAATTGCTTACTTAAACTAATATGCCATTCAACCTAAGTAAAGCAATTTAAAATTAAGGGTTTTAAGCCATTAGTGGGTCTAATCATATAAACTACAATAAATATGCTAATGAAGTAACTAGTTTATATATGATAGTGTACATGTGTGTGTGAGATGTGCTAACTATTAACTCCTAGCATTCATCTAATCATACATACATGTAATTCACTAACCAATCACATAAGGATAATTAAACAAGTGCTAAAAAGATAATCTTAAACACAAGCATGTATAGTGGTTTGGTTTCCTTCCTCCATTCCCAGCGGACGCACTCAACCCATGAGTGTACCAAATTTCACTATCGAATATTTTAAATCAGGTTCACCTCAAGTTTACACTCTTTCTGGAGGCTCCCTCAAGAGACTTGAGTTAGTTTTCTATTGGCTAACAAATAACCTTGGTCCTAATCTAATGACCTACGTTTGTGTTACTCCCCAAATTCGAAACCCGGGCCATACTACTTCCCAAGTTGCAAACTCGGGTCATGTCAGCTTCCTTATCACTTAACAGACTCAACGAACGGGTTAATGAACTTCCTGAACACCAAATTTGGTTCGCGATAGAGGGATTTTTTTAATGGTTAGTCTGATTAGGCGAGTTACGAGTCACAAATACGGTATCATCGCATACTTCCAAGAGACGGACCCATTCTTCAAAGGGTGGTCACCCAACACAACCACATACATCATCCCATATTATACAAAAATATTACATCTACTTAATAATAATGAAGGAAAATAAAAAGCCCCAACAACTCCTACATGCACCTTGTAGCTAAATGCATCCTGAAAAAGATGTGGAATATCGATATGAGCAAAACACGGCTTAGTGAGTCTATTACATGGCGGGAGTAAAGCACACTTGTTAGGGTGCTCTTGTAAAAACATCCAAAACAAGCATACGCATGTTATCAATCAATCATGTTGTCAAAGCTAGATATATCATCATGGATGCACATGTTGCATTGATAAGCAGGTTTCCCTAAACAAGCATATTATCATAATTCAACAAGTTTTCATGGATAAGCATGTTATTATATATGCGCATGTTATCATAGGTGGACATGTTACCCCAACATACTTTAGCTGAATGTGTCATCATAGATGGACAACTACTACAAATAAGCAAGTATCCACATATGAGCATATTACCACTGTAACCTCTCAAAATTTTCCATACAAAGACCCGAGTACCACCTCAAGCAGAAATCACTTAGGATCAAATCCTTTAGAAATTAGACAAAGTTAACTAAGTGCTAAACTAGATCACATACGAAATCTGCACTAATCACTTTAAATACGATCTGCAAGACCCAAAACTTGTAGAATCATTGACGCTAGGTTACCCTAAAATCTAGGATCAATCTCATTACCAGGCTGCTCTCAGGAGCATCACGAAACTCCGTATCAGATCTGGACCGCACATCGAAGGTCCGAATAATACGAAGTTATAGGATTGGGACCGCCTTGTTGGGCTTGACAACCATCTCCGAAGTCAAAACCAGATAGTGTCTCTGGGCTATTCGCTTGAGCTCGGAGCTAGAAGTGTGAGAAAACATGGTTTTCTTTAGAAATTAAATCTAATTTAAGTAATCTAAGACTTGTCGTTTGTGGACCAACTATAAGCAATCAGACCGTCGGAATCTGACCCAAATACACCCTCGGATCAGGGAACATTTCCCATACATGTCCGTGTACTTGTAACTCTGATCGAGTTTCAGTGACTGTTGAACTGAAATTGGTCCGCCATGTGTGATCTGGGAACCCGACTGGAACGAAAACTTAACTCGACCTAGATCCAAGGTCGGTGAGCTTAAGTCCTACCTTTGGCTTAAGGGGGGGCTCTAGAAGTGCTCTGTTGAGACGGAACAGATCTACTTTGGCTATAACCTAAGTATACGTTGGCCCAAAGTCTAATTTGGAGTGTTTTGAGCCTATATAAGGATCTTAAACCCTCACTCTCTCATCCCATAATAATTTGAGAAAACCTAGGAGAGAGAAGAGAGAAAAGAGAGAGAAAGTGTGAGAAGAGTGAGAGATTCTTCCTGATACTCTACCCTGCTATCCTACGTGCTTAACCACCACGATCTAATCGCTTTTTCGGCAATTTCGGCTTCATTTCTAGGTAAGAAAACCTAACCCTAACCTGTCTTAGAGGTCCAGGTAGTGTGAGTTGAGAAATAACTAATCTGAGTCATGTTGTAGGTTGCCAAATCAACGTAGACAAAGGCTTATCGATTCTATCGAGTTCTTTACGCTTCTACGGCGTAAGGTGCGGACTATAGACGTATAGATTATGGTTTTCAATGCTTTCAATGTCAGAAAATGATAGATTCATGATCTGGGCATTATTTCACATGCAAAATGCGATGTTCGTTTTGCGATTCTGTTACGTATGCAAATTATGGCGTATAGTGTATTCTGTATATTTATAGAAAATACCGTATATGTACAAATTTTGAAAGTGTGTTTGCCATGATAAATTACTGTATGTACATGCTATATATAAGTGTAGTACTTACTCGGTGAAAGAATTCGCCCTAATACATGTTTTGGCTAATGTACGTTATGTATATTAATAGGTGTATTCTAAGTGTTTGTGAAAATGCTTGTATGAGTAAGTATTTAGATGATTGTGCTTTAGGTAGGTGTTGAGATAGGATTCTCAACTACCTTAGAGATGTAGATGATTTCCTCCATGATAGTTATTTAATTTAATCGCTTACTCATGAAATGTATATGTTTATATTTCCTGTTTACATTGCTTCATAACATGCCTGTTGACATGTTTGAATTACTTGTTAGTTCTGCTTAGACTACTATACATGCTTCCTAGTTAAGGATTGAATGTGATTGGGGCTATGTGATAGTCCAGGCAATCGGTAACAGGCTTGAAGTCGTGGCTGAGATTCAATCGTCACGTAAGATGTGTTTGACGAACCTGAGCCGTACTTCGGTTGGCGACAGTGGTTAGGCCACATGAAGTGCTTATGCACTTCATGTCGTTCAACTTGTCTTGTGCTCATGCTAGTCGAGTTCGTCAAGTAACCCGATCTGTCTAATGTATGTTCACCATGTTTGGACGCTACTGCTTGAACCTAAGGTACCAAACTCACCAGTGAAACCCCGTTAACCTTGGTACCTCGATCCGCTAAGACTCATGAGCCGGACATGGTGGTATGGGACACCGTGGTCGAGCTGCCGGCCTACGCCGGGGCCACAAGCCTCCCCGTATTGACCAGTGAGCAACCCAGACTCGTGAGCCGAATATGGTGGTATGGGACACTGTATTCGAGCTGTTGGCCTACACTGATAAGGTGATGGGGTAGTGGTGTAACGATTGCGTGTAACAGCCCTGGCCCACTGATACATGGGTTTTCGTTTAAAACCCCTCAAAAGTCACCCTCATTCACAAAACGCACCTCCAAGCTCTCCCTTTCCCTCAAAGTTGCTATTTTCTCTCTCAAACCTCCCCTCTAATCGCCCACTTTGTCATTTCCTGTTACAATCCACACACCTTCATCGTTTACTTCAATGCCTACTCTCCTACCCTCTCCATTCTCCTTTGTTTGAGCTCCTACACCCCCCATTTGAAACTCAAAATCGTGTAAGCTCTCAACCCATCCCATCTCTTCATTTTCCTTCTTCAAATTCCTATCATTTAGGCCTTTACAATCTCTGTTGAGACTCAAATCCATGGAGAACCAAATGCTCCAGACCCTATTCCCCCTTATCTTCACATTCCATGGCCTTCTTTGAGTTCATTGCGGTCATTTTCTCGATTTCCACCGTCCTTTCTCTCATGGGAAAGAGAAAGGGGGCCGTGGATGAGGCCGGGCCTAGTCACCCTACGCATTCAAGGAGGCTGAGAGGCGCCGCTGCTAGCACAAGCGCCGCTCGGGAGTTTCCGACGAAGTGAGATCTTGATCCCCGGGTTCCTACTGAAAGGGCTCGATTGGCGGAGCTGTCTCATGGAGTTTATGAGGACCGTAGGGTCCTTTTTGAAGCTCAAGTAGATGGACGGCTCTTTGGAGAATATCTGTTGTTTGAGTTCGTGGAAGGGGCCCATTGGGGTCCACTATTTGATGACGGGTATCGCGCCAATGCGAGCTCTGTCCGAGCTTTCTATGCCAATATTCATGAGCCTACGCTTGAACCATTGCAGTTCCATATCCCATGTGGGAGGGATCGGTTGGCCACGGTTGATGTCAGATTGATATCTCGGCTTCTTAATGTGCCCCTTGGCGAGGTACATGCTAGTGAGCTGAATCTGAGGAGTGCACGTTAAAGGGATCGCCACACACGTTTCCTTTATGGTGGCTGACTGGTCCAGTGGCAGCCGAACAAAAGTCTTCTAGCGACCGATATGTCTAACGACTTCCGTTTACTCCATCACATCTTCACATTCAAGGTCTACCCCAGGTGGAGCAATCGTAGTGATTGTACGCAACTCATGGTAGACTTCCTGTATCAAGTGGGATAGAGAGCGAACCTGTGCGTGCCTATGTTCGTGTTGCCACAGATAATCACTACTGCACACTCCGTTAGAAGGATGGATTTGCTCCCCTTCGGCTGACTCATATGCAAGATTACACATGAGTTTGACTACAGTCTTGGGGCGGAGATACCGGTGCCGGTCCATCACATCAACGAGGCTACCCTCATCAGATGAAGATCGGGCCACGGTAACGCCAAGCTCGACTTGAAGAGAGTGATGATGAGATGGAGAGCAAGGAAGAAGAGAGTGAGGAAGAAGATGGAGCTAAGATAAAAGAGGAGGAACAAGAAGAAAAAGAAGAGGAAGAAGAGGCCCAGGATACGGAGGAGAGCTCCCCTCCTACTCCACCGGGGCAGGGCACTGATCGGGCTGCTTGGGATGCTCGTATAGCTCGACTGGAGGAGGATCATGTTGAGTTACGATAGGGCCAGGCTGTCTTGCAACAGGACATTATGGATCTTCGGGGCCTTGTGAAGAATAAGTTTAAGAAAGTAACTCGCGCGTTGAAAACTATCATGAGCTGCCTAAAGGATAAGGGTGCCCCTTTTCCATCGCCAGACTCGGATGCCTAGTCATCCATACTGTTGTCTTATAGTTTGCTTTGGTTACCACCTTAGGATGTTTATGTTTTCATGTTGATGGGTGCAGTAGTGGTAACATGTTTTAAGTGTTTGAGGCTTTGGTTGTATTAGCTCGCATGTATCTTCTGTCATGATTCATGTAACTCTGTATTCCATGTATTGTGACAATTTTGGTAAATGAAATGCATACAACATCTTTTACTATGAAGTGTGTGGAATGCTTAAGTGATTGAGTATTGTGTTGCTATGCTTCATCTTACATGCGTTGACCCTATGTTGTATAGGGCATGCCATGGAAATATACGCGGAGCACGGCACACCTCATGCTCACTGATACGATGGACCAGACTCCTCCCCACAGAGATGGTCGTACGGACCCTGGTTTGGGCCCGGCTAGTGAGACCATACCTGCGTCTCAGCCTTCCACTAGTCCTACAGCTGGACTACCATCTTATACACCACCGGTTCGTGAGCAGAACTGTGAGTCTTCCTCGACGCAGTACGTGCCTCAGCCTGTCCACCTACTGATAGGTTTGAGTAGATGATGATTTTGATGCAGCAGCAACACCAGCAGCTCTTGGCCACTATTGCAGGGGCCTTATCTCAGGGTGGGAGTGCGACTCCACCTTCACCATCTGTACGTCCTACTGAGACTGCAGAGCCTTATGCTCAGGCTGAGGATGTGCCTCTGCTAGCACCTGCTGCATACCCTACAGGAACTTGGGTACTAGTGGCCTTCTCGAGCGATTCTAGAGCTTGAGGCCTCTTACTTTTACGGGTTCTCATAGACCCGAGGAGGCTGAATATTGGCTAGACCGCATCTCCAAGATGCTACAGATGCTGCATTGTATCGAGTCAAAGAAGGTTTAGTTGGCCACCTTTATGTTTGAGAAGGAGGCCAGTATGTGGTGGTGTCCTACGGACAGTCGCAGTTGGCCACGTATAGACTTGGGCAGCTTTTGAGTTTCGTTTTCATGAAAAGTACTACCCTCAGACCTACCGACATGAGAGGGAGAATGAGTTCTTGCACCTCAGGTAGGGAGGCATGACAGTTACCGAGTATGAGCATCGATTTACTGAGTTGGGCAGATATGTCCCTACGATACTTGCTGACGAGCAGATGCAGATACGACATTTTTCTGAGGGCTTGCGACCTGACATTCGGTCGAAGATGTGCTGTGTCAGCATACCCTCCTATGCCGAGTTGGTGCATATGTCTATGCGGGCAGAGTAGGATGTTGAGCGACTGACACGCTCTCGTGGCCCTATGGTTACTAGGCCATGACCAGATACCCAGAGCAGGCCATTCCTCTGTAAGAGGCCTCATATTGACTCTCCTCCTAGGATTGCAGCGCCAGTAGTTCCGATGAGGCATCTAGGTGTGACCTGTTCTTACTGTGGGAAACCGGGTCACCCTCTAGAGAGTTGCTTTGCATGGATGAGAGACAGCGGGTTTTCACCACCGTAGAGGATTGATCGTTCTCGCCCTCAGGCTTTATCGGCTCCACCACTACGGACAATACCTGCACATCCATCCTTCAGACCATCTGTAACTCGATTTAGGCCACCTCAACGGCCTATCGCGCCACAGCCGAACCATATACAGCAGGCTTGAGTACACGCGCTTGTAGTTGAAGCACTTGAGACTTCGATTACGACCCCGATGGCTTTTGAGGGTACAGCCCACATTCAAGGTACACTCGTCTCCTTGTTGGTGGACACTGGGTCCACTACTTCTATCATTTCCTGTGTGGTAGTTAAGCGTCTAGCTTTACATACTACTCCCACGAAGGGAATGAGACTCACTACTGCTACTGGGACTTTTTCGGATGTCACACGGATGTGTGAGAGTTGCTCAGTAGATTTGGGTAGCAGGATAGTATGCGTTGACCTCATTATCACCCCACTATGGCACTACGACATTATCCTCGGTATGGACTGGCTCACCGACATGAAGGCAGAGATTGATTGCGATAATCGGTTCGTGACAACCAGCGGACCTGACGGCACGGTCTTTACTTTTCCAGTACAGGTTAGTTGGTCATGTCGTGTTGGATGTTACGCCGCTTTGCTAAAGAATGTTGATGGGTCGACGTTAGGAACATGCTAGTAGTTTGGGACTTTTTAGATGTGTTCAGGACGATCCCTGGATTACCTCCTCGGCGCGAGATCAATTTTTCTATTGATCTTGTGCCCGGTGCGACCCCCATTTCATTACCCATGTATCGGATGCCTCCATGTGAGATAGAAGAACTGAGGAAACAGATTGATGAACTCGTAGAGAAGGGCTTCATACGACCCAGTGTGTCTCCTTGGGGAGCACCTATGTTGTTTGTCAAGAAGAAAGACGGGTCGCTACGGTTATGTATTGATTACCGCAGGTTGAACCAGTTGACCGTGAAGAACAAATATCCTTTGCCTAGGATAGACGACCTGTTTGATCAGTTGAAGGGTGCAAAGTATTTTTCGAAAATCAATTTATAGTCAGGGTACCATCAGTTGCGCGTCAGGGATGAAGACGTGCAGAAGACGGCTTTCAGGACCTGTTTTGGGCATTACGAGTTCCTTGTGATATCGTTCGGTCTTACGAACGCACCGGCCGTGTTCATGGAATTGATGAACCGGGTATTTCGACCATTTCTATACCGATTCGTCATCATGTTTATCGATGACATCCTGATATACTCTGCGAGTCGGGAAGAGCACAAGGAACACTTACAAGCAGTCTTGGATACGCTGAGGAAGAACCAGTTGTTCGCATAGTACAAGAAGTGCGATTTCTGGAAAGAGGAAGTCAAGTTCCTGGGACATGTGGTGTTCAAGGAAGGAATATCAGTGGACCTTGTTAAGGTAGCCGCGGTTCAGGACTGGAAGCAGCTGGGTCAGTTACTGAGGTGAGGAGTTTTCTGGGCCTGACAAGCTATTACCGATGATTCATTCGGGACTTTTCGAAGATAGCCAGACCGTTGTCACAGTTGACACGAAAGGATCTGAAGTTCGCCTGGAATGAGAAGGCGAAAGCAGATTTTTAGGAGCTGAAAGACAGACTGACATCCGACCCTGTGCTAGTATTGTCAGAGCAAGGGGTCAAGTACACTATATACATTGACGCGTCTCGCGTTGGTTTGGGTTGTGTCCTTATACAGAATGACAGGGTGATTGCGTATGCCTTGAGACAATTAAGGAAGCACGAGGAGAATTACCCTATGCACGACCTTGAGTTAGCAGCGGTCATATTCGCATTGAAGCTCTGGAGACATTACCTCTATGGAGAAGAGTTTGAGCTTTTTTGCGACCACAAGAGCCTTAGGTATATATTCACTCAGCGAGACTTGAATTTGAGGCAGTGCCGATGGATGGAGACCTTGAAGGACTTCAAGTTCGAGGTTTCCTACTATCCTGGCAAGGCCAACCTTGTGGCAGACGCGTTGAGTCACAAGAAGGCTATAGCTGATGATAGCAGAGCGGGATATGTTGTAGTTCATGCAGGACTTCAAGCAAAAACTCACAGTGGAGGAGCCATTCGAGAGTGTCGCACACGTTCGGGTGCGGCCACTTATTGATGACTGGATTATTGAGGCCCAGAAGGGCGACGAGCGGTTGTCTAAGCTTCGAGAGCAAGCTAGCGATGATGTGGACTCTAAGTGGAGAGTTGGCACAGA
Source organism: Magnolia officinalis (assembly GCA_021015155.1). Classification (NCBI taxonomy): domain Eukaryota; kingdom Viridiplantae; phylum Streptophyta; class Magnoliopsida; order Magnoliales; family Magnoliaceae; genus Magnolia; species Magnolia officinalis. The sequence continues at coordinate 33,211,162 of JAJHSJ010000012.1, forward strand.
TGGGGGCCTATGATACCGTGGCCGCCTATGCGTCCCAGATATTCAGGACTTGAGACAGGAGCTTCTCGAGACTGCCCACAGATCGAAGCTTGCGATGATCCTGGTAGCACGAAGATGTATCAGGATATGAAGCGGTCGTATTGGTGGGACAATTTGAAGGTTCGTATAGCAGAGTATGTTTCCCGTTGTCTCACGTGTCAGCAGGTCAAGGCCTAGCATCGCCGACCTCCTGGACTCCTTCAGCCCATGCCCATAGCTGAATGGAAATGGGACTTCATCTCTATGGAGTTCATCTTGAGACTGTCGAAGATGAGAAAGGGTTATGACTCTATTTGGGTGATTGTGGATCGGCTGACAAAATCAGCCCACTTCCTCCCGATTAAAGTCACAAACTCTGCAGATGAGTTGGCTAAGTTGTACATAAAAGAAATAGTGCGTCTGCATGGAGTTCCCTTGGAGATCATGTCGGACCGAGACACGATTCACATCTATCTTCTGGACTCATATTCAGGAAGCGATGGGTGTGAAGTTGAAATTCAGTACCGCGTTTCACCCTCAGACCGACGGGCAGACAGAGCCGGTGAATCAGATTTTAGAGGATATGTTGCAGGCCTGTGTTTTGGATTTCAAGGACAGTTGGGATGACTGTCTTCCTTTCGCAGAGTTCGCATACAACAACAGCTTTCAGGCGAGTATTGGCATGACTCCATATGACGCCCTGTATGGTAGTCCGTATAGAGCGCCTCGTTGCTGGGCTGAGGTTGGCGAGCGCAGCTTGGTTGGCTCGGAGTTAGTACAGGCGACCTCAGAGAAGATCGACATTATCAGGCGTCGACTCCTGACGGCCCAAAGCAGGCAGAAGAGCTACGCCCATACGAGGCGGAGACCACTGGAATTTGAAGTTGGAGGTCATGTATTCCTTAGAGTTTTCCCTATGAAGGGAGTCCTTTAGTTTGGGAAGATGGGGAAGCTTACGCCGCAATTCATTAGCCCATTTCAGATAAGTGATCGAGTGGGGGCGGTGGCATATTGTCCTTGCTTTGCCTACTCCACTTGCGGGGGTGCATAACGTATTTCTAAAGAAGTACGTTCCTGATCCTTCCCATATCATCAAATGGGAGTAAGTGCAGTTGAGCGAAGACGCTACGTATGTACTGCATCCGACACGTATCCTAGACAGGAAGGAACAAGTGTTGCGTAGCAAGGTCATCCCAATTGTGAAAGTACTTGGACGCATCAGACAGAGGAAGAGGCTACTTGGGAAACAGAGGCCGAGGTAAGAAAGAACTACCCTCAGATTCTGAGGAGTACGAAAATGTACTAATTTCGAGGACAAAATTTTTCTTTAAGGGGGGTAGATTGTAACGTCTCAGAAATTTCGATACAAAGACCCGAGTACCACCTCAAGCAGAAATCACTTAGGATCATATCCTTTAGAAATTAGACAAAGTTAACTAAGTGCTAAACTAGATCACATACGAAATCTGCACTAATCACTTTAAATACGATCTGCAAGACCCAAAACTTGTAGAATCATTGACGGTTGGTTACCCTTAAATTCTAGGATCAATCTCATTACCCGGCTGCTCTCGGGAGCATTACGAAACTCCGTATCAGATCTAGACTGCACATCGAAGGTCCGAATAATACGAAGTTATAGGATTGGGATCGCCTTGCTGGGCTAGACAACCATCTCGAAAGTCAAAACCAGATAGTGTCCCTGGGCTATTCACTTAAGCCCGGAGCGAGGAGAGTGAGAAAATATAGTTTTTTTTAGAAATTAAATCTAATTTAAGTAATTTGAGACTTGTTGTTGGCCGGTCAAATATAAGCAATCAGACCGTCGGAATCTGACCCAAATACACCCTCGGATCAAGGAACATTTACCATACATGTCCGTGTACTTGTAACCCTGATCGAGTTTCAGTGACCCTTGAACTGAAACTGGTCCGCCACGTGTGATCTGGGAACCCAACTGGAACGAAAACTTAACTCGACCTAGATCCAAGGTCGGTGAGCTTAAGTCCAAACTTTGGCTTAAGGGGGGGCTCCAGAAGTGCTCTGTTGAGACGGAACAGATCTACTTTGACTATAACCTAAGTATTTATATAAGACGTGTTTGACGAACCCGAGCCGTACTTCGGTTGGCGACAGTGGTTAGGCCACCCGAAGTGCTTATGCACTTCATGTCGTTCAACTTGTCGTGCACTCGTGCTAGTCGAGCTCGTCAAGTAACCCGATCTGTCTAATGTATGTTCACCATGTTTGGACGATACTGCTTGAACCTAAGGTACCAAACTCACCAGTGAAACCCCATTAACCTTGGTACCTCGATCCGCTAAGACTCATGAGCCAGACATGGTGGTATGGGACACCGTGGTTGAGCTGTCGGCCTACGCTGGGGCCACGAGCCTCCCCGTAGTGACCAGTGAGCAACCCAGACTCATGAGCCGAATATGGTGGTATGGGACACTGTATTCGAGCTGTCGGCCTACACTGATAAGGTGATAGGGGAGTGGTGTAACGATTGTGTGTAACAGCCCTAACAGCCCTTTGTAGTGACCTCGAGTATACTCTGAATTTGGGGAGAGGCGATGAGCCTTCCCGTAGTAAACAGAGTATAAATTAGGCCTGTATTGATAGGGTGATGGGGGAGCGGTGCAACGAGTGCGTGTAACAGCCCTGACAGCCCTTTACAGCGACCCAGAACCGCATCACCATATGGGATTATCTAGGACTGACGACCCTAGAATGGATTATTGTTTGGGAATGATATAATGGAGGTACCTTAGTTTCCCAATACTGCTGTATGAAAAGGACTAATAATAACTTGGTAATTATGCTCATAACATAGCACTGCATGTGCCTGGCGTTGTGGAGCACTGAGGGATGAAAGCATGGCGCGAACGTAAGATGGTGTCACATGAGAGAGGTTAGGCGAGGGTATGCATCATGACTGCATTCCATACTTGCATTAATAAGAGTATTTAGGAGTGTTTGATTGCACCGCTTTATCATTACTGCTTGACTGAATTGATAACATGTTAACCTATGCTTTCTTGTTCCACTGAGTTAGCTACTCACTCCCATGTTACGAGACGGTGTTCTGGACACCCATCAGACTTTGTCTTAGATGAAGGTATCGACGAGATGCAGGAGGCTGAGCTTGATTACTATGATGATTAGGATGAGTTCTCCTTCATGCAGTTCTCTGGAGGCTTCGCTTAGCCCATTCAGATAACGAGACTGCAGGGTTTACCATTATAGTTGTACCATTTTTTGGCATTTTGATTTTTGAAACTAATACTTGTATATGGTGACTCAGTAAGGTGTTCATACTCTGGAGACCGATTGTGACCGTTTCTGGCTTTATATACAGTTATATACATCTTTTAGTCTTTCGCTTGCGTTTTATAACTTGATCTGGAGTATGAATTACTGTTTTGGTATAATCCCACTCATGATTATTGCACTAACACAGACAACATTTAATCATAAGCATTTATGTTGCATAAGTGAGGTTTTGGAACTCGGGTGTTTAGTTGCTACTCGACCCCTGATTTTCAGGGCGTTACAACCACTGATAAATGTAATACCCTAGTTCATTAGATGAACTAGCCCAAGTGGATAATGTATGAATGGATGTATGATTCAAATGCTAAACATCCATCCTCTCAACTAGTACACCTCCAAACTGCATAATACATCTCCAAAAAAATCACAAACATACCATACAAGTGTAATCCAACATCTTCACACAAGTGTGAGATGCATTTCTAAAAGCAAAGTCTTGGGCACGTCAACCCCTACCCATCTAGCCATCATCTTAATAATGGGGGAACCTGATTTGTTTCACCCTATTCAACCTCAGCCATCGGAATATCACCCTTTGACTTGGTACACAATGGTAGGTAGTCTCTTCACACCTCTTCCCTTCCCGATCCTGGCAATGGAAATGACTTTTGCACTTATTCTATTGTGCTTACCCGCACTCAACACACGATGGAAGATGACCCAATTGGCCAATCTTAATGGGTTCATTGGAGGGTAGGCATCTCTAATCTTGAGATTTAAGCTCAGGGTTCATTGCACCTGTTTTATAGTGCTAGCTTGATCAGAGAACACCTGGAGCTTACTAGTTCAGATGAGAGATTGAATTAATTTGCTTGTGATTTTTTGGAATGAACCATCCAAGCTTTGTTTACATAGGCAAGGGTGGAAGGACATTTTGGTCCAGGGTCATAAATAAAATGGACCATTTCTGACTGTTAGTGAGAAACAAGCCATTTTTAACAGTTTTTACATTGTCTAGTTAATTACTGCATGAGTAGTTACACCAAGCCTCTTAAGCAGCTTCCACAACTCCGATATAAGGCTGGGGAGTCTCTTTTAATCTCTTCCCCACAACACTCAACTTCAAACCCAACCACCTAACGCATCTCACTTGGCCACTGTCGCACTGAGACTTGCATCTGCCTCACGCTGGTTCGCAAAAGATCGCGAGGGAGCGACCCATCTGTGACATGATGCGCATATACGAAGGGAAAAGTACGACACTAGTTCCTGTACAACCACACTGTCTCACATGCCCATGCCCTCACACGAGATTGAGACCGCGCCCGTGTGTGCGTGTGTGTTCAAGTTCTTCGCATTGGAGCACGCAAGCTTCAGTACTCCTCTGTCTCACCATCAAATATTAAGGTACTCAACACCCTACTTATAAAAATACTTTTTTCTTCTCTCTTATCTGATATGAGACTATTCCAAAGGTGAAAAAACCAAGTTTTTTTAAACCAAAACTAATATATATATATATATATATATATATATATATATATATATATATATATATATATATATATATATATAATATATATATATATATATATATATAATAATATTAAGCAAAATCATTTTAATGACAATCCCCTACTTAGTTGAAAATAAATTTTGAAAGAGAAGACATCTTCCAGACTAGACACAACTTATATGTATAAAGAAAAATGTTGTTGCTCGAATCTGGATGGGCAGGGGTTACACCTGTAGGCGTACAGGTAGAGGTAGGCAGGACCCGACTCGACTCGGCGGATACTACTCGATCGACTCGACGAATCCGACTCGGTAGGATCTGACTCGACTAAAACCAAATGCCAGGGTCGGGTTCGGATTAAGTATACCCACCCAGATCCGAATCCCAACCAAGTCAAGTACTGGTTACTATGTAACCCGACCTGACTCAATCCGAAATCCGATCCGATCCAAAACCCTACTCGGACCAGAATCAGGTACTATAAAAATAAAGTTTTAACTTTCCCTTTCACCTACCCCTCTACCCTAAGCCTACCCGTGCCGCACTAAACCTGATCAGAACCTCGAATATAGGCCAGCCAACAACCCAACACTCGATCGAAACCACTCCTCTTCATCCTCCACTTCCCTTCATCAGGTAATTTAAAATTTTAAGTTTAATGTTTTTTCTTTCTGTGATCCACTGGGCTCGGGACCTCGCTGGTGGCCCGCCTTGGATCGGGACCTCTGGTGCAACGTCACGCTAGGCCGCTGGTGGTTCGGCCGAGCTCGGGACCTCGCGGTGGCCCACCTTGGATCGGGACATCAGGTGCAACGTCACACTAGGCTGCTAGTGGTCCAGCCGAGCTCGGGATGTCACTGGTGGCCCGCCCTGGTTCGGGACCTCGTGTGTAGCATCCCGCCAGGCCGTTGGTGGTCTGACCGGGTATAATTGAATGGTCCAACACAACTTGTGGATGGTTTGATCATCGATCTGGTCCATCCACTTTGGTGAATCCCACCGTGGATTAGCCAATAACTCCCATCCAATTTGGTGGATCCCACTAGCCATTGGTTGCTGCTAGCCCGAGCAGCCTAGGCTACTGGTCCGGCCGAGCTCGGGACCTCGCCGGTGGTCTACCCTGGGCCTGGCTCGGGTGCAGCATCCTGCTGGTGGTTCGGCCGAGCTAACCCTAACCCTAAACCCTAAACCTTAAACCTAACCTTAAACCCTAAACCCTAAACCTAACCCTAATCCTAACTCTAAACCCTAAACCCTAAACCCTAACCTTAACACTAACCCTAACACTAACCCAAACCTTATACCCTTAACCCAAACCCTAAACCTACCCCTAAATCCTAAACCCTTAACCCTAACCCTAACACTAACCCTAATCCCTAAACACTTAACCCTAACCCTTATCCTAAACGTTTAACCCTAACCCTAACACTAACCCTAATGCCTAAACCCTTAAACCCTAATCCCTAAACGCTTAACCCTAACCCTAACACTAACCCTAATGCCTAAACCCTTAAACCCTAAACCCTAAACCTAAACCCTAACCCTAAACCCTAACCCTAAACCCTAAACCTTAAACCCTAATCCTAACCCTAAACCCTAATCCTAACCCTAAACTATAAACCCTAAACCCTAACCCTCCCTAACCCTAAATCCTAAATTGCAAAAGTGTTTTATTTATTTGAAATTTTGAATTAAACAATTAGTAGTTAATTTTTTGGAATTACCATTTACATTGTTTATTGCTTAGCTTCTTAGTTCTTATTGTGTATTAGGTAGTTAGCTTAATATGTTTGTATAATTGTATTACATTGCTTTTTTGCTTATCTTATTTCTGTGCATTATATAGTTAGATTAATATATGTATTACATTGATTTTTTTGCTTAACTTATTATTTCAATAAGAAACGAAAGTACTTGATTCAGGGAATTATCTTATTCAATAATAACAAAGAAAGATAGAGAGAACCAACATCACAATATATTTTATTAATTCTAGATTCATTTACATCCTCATTTATCCCTTGATTATAGGATAAAGTACATACAATAAGAACACACGAATTAACTAAGTTCAAATATAAATTTTGGCAGCATCTTGGTTCGCAGTATTTATGTCTTCACGAGAGAAGAATTGTGCGAATCTGAATATCCTTATCTTCTTTACCTATTCATCCAAATAATGTTTCTTTCAAAGAAAGACTCGGATCTCTTAGAGAACGACGACAAAGGCAGAGTAACTATTATTTATGCTTTCGCGCAACTATTTAGAGATTGCGCGGACCCAAGAGTTACATGGACCTAAGAGTTGCACGAGCCCGCGCAACTCCTCTATGTTGCGCGGTCGACTTCATCCTTCGCTTCTTCCAATACCTGTCAGAGGGAGTTTGTTCTTCTTAACAATTTTAATCTTCTAATCTCTTAAATGAAAGAGTGATGGGGTATTTATAGGTCTTGAAATGTGCGAATCCTTATATCCTGTACCATGGGGGCCACTTCTCATAATCCAAAAAACCATGTTACGCTAGCCCGTTCAACTACTTTGTGTTGCACGGTCCCGCACAACTGACGTGAGTTACATGGACCCGCACAAATCATGTCTTCTACTCTCTTGCTTCTTTCATCTTTGTTTCTCTCTCAATTTCTTCTTTCTTCTTTTCTTTCTCTGTCTTTATACTCTCCTTTTTCATGCCTCAACAGATGCCCCCTTGATCCTATGTCTGTTTGATTCACCAGAGCAAATAACGGATCAATTCTTTTTATTTTGGGTAGAGTTGCGCGGACCCGCACAACTCCTTACTCAGGTCTTGCGCAACTCCTTAATCGGGTCCCGCGCAACTCTATTCAGGTCCGCGCTCTTTATAAATGCCGAGACTTAATCATTTTCTCCATTCCAAAACTACTTTAGACTAGAGCTACTTCCTCTCACGCAACTCAGTGTTTTTGTGCAACTCATCCTGCCCGCACAACTGCTCTGCCCCGCTCAACTCTTGTTGCTCATGTAACTGCTACTCGCGCAACTGCTACTCATGTAACTGCTACTCGCGTAACTCCCATTGCTCGCTCAACTGATCTTGCCTACGTAACTCCTCACCCTTGGTGCAAAGTTTCCTAAGTCCTGAGTTTTTGCTGGATTTTCTAAAGACGGTAATGGTTCGAACTAAGGGAACCTACCGCCTTATAGAAGAACCAACAACTTAACCTTCTCATGCCGAACTTCCAGCGTCTCTAACCCCTTCACAGATACCCGAACCTTTTCCATCTCCTCCCGTCCAAGAAGGCTGCTCGAAGAAAAGAATTAAGATAATAAAAAATATCTGGCTTACATTAATGAGCCAGTTCTTCCAACCTTTAGCTTTTCTGACTGAATCGATGATCTATCTTCTCCAATACGTAAGGCTATTATAGCTAGGGACATAGATAGATCTCTGAAGCATGGTCGAGAGATTGACTGGGAAACATGGCTAAAGTCAACAGCCAACCTTCGCACTGATCATATACGCCCACCCCCTAGAGAAGATACGCCACCTCCATCCCTTTCTAAGAAGAAGAACATCAAATCCAAGAACCAGGGGCTCCAGGAAAAGATCAAAGAACATAAGAAGAAGAAACTACAGAATTCTCAGGATAATGTGAAAGTCCAAGAAGGCATCATCAATTTTAATAGCCCTTCCAGGGCTGAACTGATAATCATTTCGCTGAACATACATCATCATCTATCTATCCTTGTAAGCGAGCCCACTGAAGAATACCTCAGAATAGGCTGATGTATATGCCTAATTGGACAGTGAAAGAGATGCAAATCTCGAAAGGTATTCTGATAGAAAAAGGATTAAGATAGCAGATCGACAACGTTTATCCCATACGATTCCTCATTCCCTGTTATGATCCTCACGCACTGTATCCCACACACTTTTATGAGACGGTGCACAAGCGTTTCAGGGATAGAAATCCATTGTGGGGAAATGAGGAATTCCGCACCTGCGAGTTCTGATCTTCACACAATTATCATACTAACTGGGCGAAGGCAATTTTGAATAAACATTCTGCCATACCAATAGAGATCGACCTCTATGGTGCCATAGAAGTTACTTCTGAATACTTCTGCAAAGATCCAATGGTCTTTAAGGGTTTCCTCAGCCACTGGTGTCCTACTACGAATTCTTTCTATTTACCACTGGGTGAAGTTAGTATTACCCTTTGGGATTTATACAGAATGGTAGGGCTTTCGATGACCGGCCGCTTCTACAATGAATGTATCCCGACTAATGCAAAATTCTCACACTTCTCACCCTCTTAGAGACAAGCATTGGTATCAAATACATCAGTCGAATTATTCAGAGAGATGTCTACGTTTCCTAGTATTTGGAAGATCCCTCAACTACAATGGCTTGCCCATTTTTCCAGAGAATTGCGGGATAATATTCAACTTATCCTGCACCATACCTACACATATAAGTTTTACCATTACTAACCTTACTTATTCTGCTTTTATTGCAACTTCAAAAATAGCCAATCTAATGATATGGAGAAAACACATCTGAGAATGAGAGGTCTCCTAGAATACAATTCCAAAGGTGAACTTGCAACCTTTCTCGCATATTGGCTCAACATCATGGTGCTTCCTAGCTCGAAGTGGGCTGATGCCATTAGGCCGGCTGTATTTGCTGTCACAGGAGGATTAGCAAAAGGACGGAAGTATTCTCTAGCACCCTCCGTTCTTTGTTCGTTATATAGGGCTTTTGGTGATGTGGCGACTCACTGCAAAAGTCCATCTGTAGGGGTTGTCTCTGCCTATACGTCATGACACTACTTCTCAGGATGGCTTGACGTATATTTTCCTTGGACGTATGATGAGTCAGAGATAGCCTACGTTAGTCCTTCTCACCTTCCATTGTAGCATTATCAGAAGCAATCCATGATGAGGAAGACTTTTGAATGGGTGGTCGATAAGATCGAATCGACAGACGCGATCAATTTCTATCAATTTTCCTTTTCTCAGTACACTGATGATTATGAAGCTGTGGATAATGATTCCCTTCCTCCCAATGAACAGGCTTTCTTTATTTCAATTAGATCTAACAGTCTTCCTCTGAGAGAAGGCAGTGAATTTTGGAGGGATCCATACTATCCAAGCAGGTTCGCTCGTCAATTTGGTTATGACCAAACAATGCCTGGATATTCTAAAACAGTGACTCGCATCATGAGGAGTTACGGTGTGGGTCCCTACAATTGGGAACTTAGTTGGAAGCAACTTCTAGCTGCGCACATTAATTTTAAATTCATCATTCTTGTCCATGAACGATATGTCTGTAATTCGTATCTTTAGATGAGATGGTGGTCACACCAATTTCTCTCGATTCGTCGTTGTTTGGCAGTTGATTCTCCAATATGGGTGCCTCCTCCAAGATTAAAGAAGCGAGATCATATGGAAGGGATAGGGCATACTGTCAAACATGATCATACTCCTGCCCCTGGTCAAATTTGCGTAAAGATATCCTTAGAGGAACCTATTCGCCAAATTAAATCAGTTAACACTCTTAAAGGCTGTATAGCTCATGGGTTTCCTTTGGACCATCTAAGAGCCTGAAAGAGACAGACTGGCAGAACGGATGTTGTCGATCCTGTCAAGACTTCTCCAACTCCAGCTCCTACTGTCCCTTCCCCTACATTAGAGGTTGCAGAGCATATTGAGCCTCAAGAAGCACCCCCAACTGCTTCTCCTCAAGTGCCAGCTGTTCGGAGAAATTTCTCTTCTCCAGTAACTCGATCTCAAACTAGAGCTAGATCTTCTGCTTCTCCTGCCCCCATCGCAAAAGAACCTGTCCTTATTGATGAAGCTCGATCGCTGAAGAAGGGAAAACAAGTAGTTGTTGAAGAGTCAGACTCAGAATCATCATCGTCATTGTCAGAAGGCGAAGATGAAGAATCTTCTTCTGGTAGTACTTCTTCTACCAAGAGTAATTCATGTTCAGAAGACTCAAGAGAGGAAGGAGAGTTGGATATGGACGAAGAGGGAGAAGGAGAAGTAGATATTGGTGAAGAAGATAATGTAGCTAATGCCGCTACTATAGTCGACAAGGAGATACCACAAGATGTAACTACTCCCCAAATAATACAGAAAGAAGTTCGCGAAGAAGAAGAAGAAGAACCACTGGATTATGAAGAATATGAAGATGTACTAGGAGTAGATATGACTATATCATTTAACAACGATTATTCTCCTATTCTGCGTGAAATATTCTCTGGTTCAGCAGCTAATACTTCGGCAGCTCTGGGGATGCCTTCTACTGTTGTAGCTACAGTTCCAAATGAGCAAAACAATCCTAATACATGACCTGCCAAGGTAGCTCGAGCGTCTCTTACTCCATTAATTAAGCCTAGTACTATGGCACGCATGATTATATTTCCAACGAAGTCGGCTGATACAACAACTCCAACTACGCTTGCATCCAGTACTAGTATAATGGCACCTTCTTTTGTGGACATGATGCTAGATATTTCTGGTCCTTCATCTCTTTAGAAGGGATATAGTCTTCAAGAGTACCTACTTTGGCTCCGGTTGCTTCGGCTGTAGGTACATCTATTTTAATATTCTATTTTTCACAGAATGTTTTATAATTTTTTTAAACTCATATCTCTCTTTTCTCCTCTTTTATTACAGTCATTCCTTCTCCGAGCGGTTCCGCAAGCTCAAACTCTGTTGCTACTATTTCAGATGTATTATCACTTGGAAAGATTCCTCCATATATGCTGCTTTTGGTTAAGGGTGCTCTGTCGGTGGCTACTGCTATATTCAAAGATCCAGCCTTATGGCCTACTCTGGACACTGCCTTAGGAGTCCTGAACCAGACTGCAAAGATGGCCGACGTTAACTTTTCTCCACTGCACGATTCTTTGGCTCATTTCTGCGCTTCTCTTCGTCAATTAGAAGCCATTCGGAATGTAGTTATCGCCCCCGAAATTTTGGTTTGTCAAAAGGAGTTATCGCAACTTAAAGATAAATCTACATAGGCGATAACAATGATTTTTGGGTATAATAAAGAATACAATTCTCTCCAAGAGCAATTGAAGGCTTCTAAGCAATCTTCGGTAGTCATTGACGAGAAGATAACTAACCTCAAGCAATAGATTTTTGATCTCGAGGTTCAGAAGCATGAGGAGGATTTGAGAAATATCAAAATTGAAGCGGATATCGAAAATAATCTTTGAATAACCGATCTTGAGAAATAAAAAATCTTGAAAAGGAAACAGTTATCGCTTCTTTGGAATGAGAGTTGGTTGATGCTCCTGATCAGGCCAAGCTTATCATTGATGCTAAACTAGACAACGCTGTTGCTCAAGTTTAGTTAAAATAAGATTTTCAATGATACATGACCGCGCTAGGTATATTAGAAGATTTATAGATTCAATATATGTAATCTCATGCTTAGTTATAAGATTCAACATACTTTGAATGAATTTTGATGTTTGTCTCATGATATGCTTTTGCCTTTGATTATAACATGTTACATATACTTCTAACGATTTATAAATATAAGAAATAACTAAACACATGCTTGTATGACACTTGTTTTTATCGATATTCATAATCATGCTTTGATAAATCATGTAATTTTCATCATATAAGAAGACGACATCATGTTTTATTATTAGTGTTGTCACCTATGTGACATTCATTTTAATGGGCGGCTCTAATTTTTTCAGTTTTAGTTAGCTTCACACAGTTTAAGCTCTTGAGTAGTTAGAGCAATCATAGTTTTTTAGACTCTTGAGTAGTTAGAGTTGAGGGTCTTACGCAAATGATCTCTATATCTCCTATGAGTTCGATGAACCACTGCAGCCGGGGAATTCACAAACTGTGATCCATCAGAGGGGCTAGTGAAGCTACCGGGGTAATGAATTGTGTAGGTTTTACGTATAGGGTTGGCCGCAGTAACTCTCTAGAGTTCACAGGGCTCACAAGGCTACCTTAATGGGTACCAAATCCAAGGCTACTACTCTATCAATGAGGGGGTAGCTCGTTCATAGGACACATCCCCATGAGTTTCTACTGAAATCAAGGTAGGAATCTGGGGGGTCTTATACATGGTTGGCCTATCTATGGACGAGCCAAAGAACACACACCACAGCCCACTTTTTCTTCGCCGGTAAGGTTTAACCCATTCACGAGAGGGCATTTTCTCTCACCATCCCCCATGACACTATCAGAAGCTGTACAGACAACATTGGTCTCACACGTGGTTGGCCGTATAGGCGCACTCCACTGCTCGCATGGGTTTAAGCATGTGATTGCCTTCGCGAGCCTTTTAAGGTCACTGGCTTTTCACTGCTGCCCGCATAATATTTGATAAATCGTCGGTATGATAGGGCTTACATGTGGTTGGCGTATAGGCGCACTCCACTACCATAAATGATAAATCGCCATTGCTAATATTGTAGGGCTTACGCATGGTTGGCCGTATAGGCGAACTCCATTGCCATAAATGATAAATCGCCATCGCTAATATTATTCTGATAGTATTTGCGTTTTGATGTAATGTATTAGTTTGGTGATAATATCAATTTTGTGATAGTAACTTTTATAACAATATTCAGTGATAGTATCAATTTAACGGCGATAAAATGATCGATGAATATTCGGTGATTGTAATAATCGTTGTCAATAATAATTGGGACCTGGCGATAATCGGCGATTAAATTTGGCACAACTAACTTTAACATGAGAATTTGCCTTTTATTCATATGAAGAAGAATACATGGTGTTATCTTTTGAGGCTTTTTCATCATTCTGCTTGTCTTGCCCCCTTTTGATTAGGATAGATTATTCTAATAATCTTCGAAATCAAAACTTCAGCGATATTCAGGGACGATATATTTTGATGAAACGAGCATTGACGAGTATACCAATGCCTTGTCTGTTCTGATTTATAACTTGATAGGCTCTATTCGAGTAAACTTCAGTTATTACATACGAATCGTCCCATTTGGGTTCGAACTTGCCCCCTATTCTGCAAGTGACCACTATAGGTCTTTTCAACATTAGTACCATATCGCCTTTCTGAATGAGTGATGTTTGACTTTCTTATCAAAGGTAGTAGAAATCCTTGCCTGACATAGTTCTAATTACTGCTGGGCTGCTGGCCACTTCTCATTAAGCATATCTAACTCAATTAGCCTTATTTTGGCATTTTCATCATCTGTGATAGATTCATGCACTGCAACCCTGAGTGACACGACTTGCATTTCGATGGGGATTACGGCTTCGACACCATATATCAACGAATACGGTGTGGCTCTTATTGCCGTTCGATGAGTCGTCCAGTAGTCCCATAAAGCCTCTTGTAGCTTTTTGTCCCAATCGCGTTTATTTCCCGTAACAGTTTTCTTCAATATTTTCATAATCGTCTTGTTAAAGGCTTCAACCAATCCGTTGGTTGGGGGATAGTAGGGTGTCGAAAATGAATTCTGGATGCCAAATTTCTGGCAAAATTTCTCCATACACCTATTATTAAAAGGAGTGCCGTTGTCGGTGATGATATTTTTTGAGATGCCATGGTGATATATTATCGTATGTCCAATGAAATTAATGACATCTCTCTCTTTGACATTTTGTAGCGCAATTGCTTCAGTCTATTTGGAGAAATAATTTGTCGCTGCCAGAATATATTGTCATCCTTTAGATGAAGGCAGATTAATAGGACTGATGACACCAAGCCCCCATGCTGCGAAGGGCCAAGACGCCACTGATTGATGAAGATCTTCAGGGGGTACATGTATGACATCGCCATGGACTTGACATTCATAGCATCGCTTCGCATAAGCAATTGTGTCTTTGAACATTGTGGGCCAGTAATATCCCATTCGATGTACCCAGTGAAACAGGTTCTGACCAGCCTGATGGGCTCTGCATTCTCCTGAATGAGCTTCTTGTAATATTTGATTTGCTTCTTCTGTATTCAGGCACCCTAACAACATTTCATTATAGGATATTTTGTATAGCACTTCACCGCATATGATGAATTTCTTCGATCTCTACTTAATTTGTAGCTTCTGTGATGGATCTTCTAGCAGTATGTCATATTTGAAATAATCAACAAATGGCTGAGGCCATTTGTCTATGGTGATCTCTAAACATGATACGGGAAGTGCTTCAGCAGCTTCATCGATGATCTCAAATGATGGTAAGAACCTTCTTTCTTCGATTGTCACTTGAAGGGGACTTCGATCAGGATAGGATAAAGCCGAGGCGAAGCTAGCTAAAGCATCTGCCCTTGCATTCTCACATTGTGGTATATGTTTAATTTCAGCATTATGAAATTGCTCCAGCAACTACTGTGCTCGTCGACAAAATGGCAGGAGTTCTTACTTTCTTATCTCGAACTCTATCATCAGTTGATTTATCACCAATTTGGAGTCCCCAAATATTTACAGAGTCTTTATCTCCATTTCTTGAGCTATTTCCATTCCTGTAATGAGGGCTTTATACTCAGCTTCGTTATTGGTACGTGCTATACCCAATGTGAAGGAATATGACAGTAAATCGCCAAGGGGACTGATAAATATCACTCCAGCACCTGCTCCTGAAGTCTGAGAGGCACTGTCAAAGTACATTTTTCACGAGTTAGGCGATTTAATCATCATTACCTATTCATCTTAGAAATCGTCATTGATTATTTCGTTATCCGCTATAGGGTGAGCTGCTAAAAAGTCTGGCACTGCTTGTCCTTTCACTGCTTTTATCGACTCGTAGGAGATCGTATATTCTGAAAGTAACAACATCCATTTGGCCAGTCTTCCTGACAATATTGGCCTCGTCATTAGAAATTTTATCGGGTCGACACGTGAGATCAAAATTATATCATGAGAAAGACAGTAATGCCTTAGCTTCTGTATTGCAAATACTAATGCCAAGCACACTTTCTTAATGGGTGAATAGTTGCCTTCCGTGCCTATCAGAGTCTAACTTAGATAGTAGAGCACGATTTCCTTTCCTTACTCATTTACTTGTGCCAACAGATCTCCTAGAGAATTCTGAGCTCAGAGATATATAGAATGAGGGGTTT
Organism: Magnolia officinalis; assembly: GCA_021015155.1. NCBI lineage: Eukaryota > Viridiplantae > Streptophyta > Magnoliopsida > Magnoliales > Magnoliaceae > Magnolia > Magnolia officinalis. The sequence goes on from JAJHSJ010000012.1 coordinate 33,227,035, forward strand.
GCCTTTCATAAGAGCTGCTAATATCAAGGGTTGCTTTAACAATTTTTTGATGGAATCGAATGCATTCTGGCACGACTGATCCTTGTTGAGTGTCAAATATTGCATATTTTACACCATTTATATCTTGGTTTTATGAACATGATAAGGCTTAAGGGTATATTTTATACATGTTTGCGTTGCAAGGTGAGTTTAAGAGTTTGGATTGAAAAGAATGCTAAAAGCATGGATTTAATGCTTAAAGAACACCAAGGCAAAGAACGGATCTTTGGAGACCAAGATTGAAGATTTCAAGACCCCGAGATCCAAGAAAACTAAGTGGAGAAGGAAGGAAGTCGAAAGAACAAAGTGCTGAAATTCATTTCATTATCTATGTCGTCGACCTCAATTCAATAACATTGAAGCCATCGTTCGATGACATCGAACACAGGTTGATGACATCGAATTTTTACATGAAAATCAAGTTGTTTGCTGAACATATTGGATGCAATTATCGATGAATCGAAGTCATGTTCAATGACTCGAAGAAGATGCTCGATGACATCGAAGTCTGTTTGATGGCATCGAATTTATTGAAGAATTTTGAAGCAATTCATTGGATTTTTTTGGACACATTCTCGATGGCATCGAAGGACTTCTCGATGACATCGAAGGATGGTTTGATGACACAAGAACTTACGCAGTGCATAAAGGCACAACTTCCAGAATTTAAAGTATGTTCGATGACATCGAAGGCTATTCGAATTGAGGCGGTTTTGTGATCTTATGCGAATTAGGCTATAAATATGGGTTTTTTTACGGACTTTTTGAAATATCTAGGGTTTTGAGGAGTAGAGCAAAGGGGTGAAGCTGTCATCCAAGAGTTTCTTCTTCCTTTCTTCCTAGTTTTTAATGATTTCTTTTAGGGTTTTAATTCCAATCATGTCTATGGTTGGCTAAACCTCTTAGCTAGGGTTAAGAGGTGAAGCTTGTAGCGTTTTTAGGATGTTTTTCTTGTTTGATTCTTGTTCTTATTGAACTTCTTGATTCTAATTTGATATTTAAGGAATACTTTTAGTTTTTAATGGTTTGTTGTGACTCAAATTACAATTGATCTGTAATAGCTTTGAGTATCATCTTTCTCTTATTTTGGGATTGTGGGATTGGTAAATCCGTTTGTGAACCATTGTCTCCAGGGCATGGTTTGGTGATGGAATCCCTTCCAAACCTCACAATTCTCCTTCATTGAGAATTAGGTCAATGAAAGTTCATATTTGATTCTATTGATATATCTTCAAATTGGATAGGATAGGACTCCAATTCCAATTGTGTTCCTTGAATCAAATAAGGAAACATCCTGATAGCTACAAGTGGATCCTTGGAACCCTAGTTCCCTTTAGACTATTGAAATCCCTTTCACAATTACTTCCTTTATTTCCAAATTTCTAACTTAGATCTCTCTCTAGTTCTAATTCTAGTTACCTTTAGAATACACACAAGATTAGTCCCTGTGGATTCGACCTTGGTCTTACTGAGATTATTACTACATCCCGACCCTACACTTGGGGTTGTGAACAATCCCATACGAATTCTGTTCCTTTCTTCATTAGATGTTCAAATGGCTAACATCTTCTGGTTAGATTGGAGATAAAGTGTCGGATGTATGCTAGTTTTCCTTGCAAGCTTTTTAGTTCTTTTAGTGTTTTTCGTGGTGGCATATCCTGGATAGCTCTGATATTCCCTGGGCCAATTTCAATTCCTCTGTGTCTGATGACAAAACTAAGAAATTTTCCTGATGAAACACCGAAGGCGCATTTAGCTAGATTCATTTTTAGTTGTTTCTTTTTGAACTATTGAAAGATCGAGGTTAGATGTTCACGGTGTTCTTCATGATCGTTCAATCTGACTACCAAGTTAATAACATAGTATTCCACATGCTTGTGCTTCATATCTTGAAATATACTCTGCATTGCTCTTTGATATGTCACGCTGACATTTTTAAGACCAAATGACATAACTTTATAGCAATATATCACAAGAGAAGTTCTGAATGCTGTAGCCTCTTCGTCTTCTGGAGCCATCCGTATCTGATTGTATATAACATACTCATCCATGAAAGATATGACAACGTACTTCGTCATACTATTGATTAGTAGCTCTGTTATTGGCAATAGGAAATCATCTTTTGGACAAGCCTCATTCAGGTCTCTGAAATCAACGTATACCTTGATTTGTCTGCTTTTCTTCATGACTAGGACAATATTTGATATCCATTTAGGATATTTGACCTCTCTGATGAAACCAACCTTGATTAGTTTGTTTACTTATTTTTCTATCAGGGGTATTAAATCTGGATGGAATCACGTCTGAGCATGCTTAATTGGCCTCTTATCTTTGGAGATATTTAGTCGATGCACCGCTACCAATGGTTCTAGGCCCGACATCTCTGCATATGTCTAGGCGAACACATCTTTATTTTCTATCAGGAGTTTGATGTACTGATCGGCTTCTTGTTCAGCAAGGCTAACATTTATGAATGTATTTCACGGTTCTTCTTCTATACCTAGATTTCGCAGACTATCAATCATTGGTTGCCCTCCGTCTTCTATTTGTTTTGTAGCCGTTTCCGGATGTTTGATTACTTCAGAATCTATTTCTTGACCGACTGTCGAATCTGCCGCAATCATATTTACTTGCATTCGAGAAGACGATGTTCCTAATCCGCATAATTTTTAAAATTTTTCTTCATTCACTCCAATTAGAATCTGAATACCTTTTTCATTATTCAGTCCAGTTAGTTCATCACCGTCGAAGCCCATGTTCTTCATAATCTTTTTGCTGACAGGACTATTTCTCTTCATATCCTTAAACATTAACCTTTCGTAATTCATTTTATTATCAGCCTTTTCTTCCATTTTTGCTTCTGATGGGGTGTAAAACTCATTGGGCTTAGAAATTGTTAAGCTGGATTTGACATGAAATCTTTTTGTCATAGACTGGAATGGTTTATTCCTTTCAGTGTATGTCAATGATACTATATAGTTTGACTGTAGACTTTCCAACTGCTCGGGTGACAACAGTGTTAATGGAGGCTGTTCTGGTTGTCTCAAGTGTTCTGGTATGAAATAAAATTTCTTTTTCGTATTTGCTTTCCTAGACAACTCTATCCTTGCAAATTTATTTTCTATTGCCTCTGTCTAACTGTTTTTTACGATCTTATTCTTATCATCTTTCTCTTGTTCTTCTACTGCAAATCCATTATAGTAGCTCACATCTGCGAAGAAGGATTTTGCTTCTTTATACGGTTTTGTATCGGCTAATACCTTACACTGGATCCCATTTTCGCAATATTTGAAGCATTGGTGTAGGGTGGATGGTATAATGCCATACTAATGCATGCACGACCTTCCTAGGAGGAGGTTACATGTTGTTACCGCGTTGATAGCATGACAAACAACATTCGTCAATAGCTCTCATATTTCAAATGTGAAAAGGTTGAGCTATATGTCCTAGAGGGGGGGGGGGGGGGGAGTGAATAGGACTATGCCAAATTAAAAAATTAATAGCGGAATTTAAATAAATTAAATACTGATAGCAATAAACAATCCCATAATGCTGAAATTAAAGACAACCTCAAATGTACGAGTATGGCAGGACAACCTTACTAGAACGGTCTGTGTATCAAAAACTCAAACTGATACAGAGGAATAATGAAATAAATAGCAAGGAAAGAAATCTAAGCTATTACAACATTCCCACACTTGCATAAAAGAAATTACAACATCCTCCACAAATGCAAAAAGGGAAATTTCAACATCCACACAATGAAATAAATATTCAATCAACCACAAGACCAGAAACTATAGTGGTTCGCTTGTGTGTACACCAACTGTTAAACAACAGCCACACAACTACTCCACTCCTAATATCCTCACATAGTGGATATTAGCGTTCACTATGAAAATAGGTTTTTCAAGGTTCACCTAAAACCTTCACAATTGTGTCTTTCAAGTGGGCTTACACAATTCAAAAACCCCCATACTCTGAGTTTTCTGGATCACCTCAGATAAACCAAAACAAAGAGATTTTTCTGGCACAATCTCAATGAAACCAAAAGAAAGAATTTACAATAATGTAAAATACCTGGATATTCTCCTTTTAATGTAGCCCGGAAGAACCAAATCGGAGTAGAAGTTCAATGTTCACACTCACATATGAAATGGTTCTAGGTTCTATATTGATTTTAAATTTAATCACCTTGGGCTAGCTTGATTTGATTTTGATTCCAAGAAATGGGAATACAACAATCCCTCTTTCAAATAAAATTGGAATGCAGAATTCAAAATCAAATGCAAAGAAAGCTAATTAAAGAGAATATTAAATGAGCACAATAAAGCTTAAAATAATGACAAACTTATCTCTCAGAGTGGTGTATTGATTTAGCTTGAATTGAATATCAAACTCTGAAATTCATGCTCTATTTATAAGTGAAGAAATCGTAGTCTTGACTGGTCCTGAGGTTGCCACGACTGGTCGTAGGACCAACAAATTTTTAAAATTTTGAGCGCGATAAGATCAGACCGTTCCATGACTGGTCGAAGGACCTGCTTGATCGGTCGAGCGGCCTCCACGACCGGTCGAGATCTTTCCACGACTGGTCGTGCGGAACCCATTTTAGTTGCTAGACTTTGAGTCGAGCCTGCAGGACTGGTCGAAAACGAGTCGAGCACTGTTCACACGAGCAGTCTCCAGGACTGGTCGAGGCTTTAAAAATTCCTGAAAATCAGTAACAAACTTAGGACTGGTCGAGAAATTCTTGGACTCGTCGAGCCAGTGCTAGTACTAGTTGAACATAGCCTAGGACTAGTCTAAAAATATACTATGCACTTATAAAATATGCCATTTGATGTATGTATTCAAAATGACCTACCCTAAGGTCAATCTAGGGTCATCTAAACCTTGTTAGTGATATATGAACATTGAAACTTCTTTTCCTTCGGTTGATAGTTGATCTTTGAAGTTCACGAAGCTTGAGATCTTGTCATATGTAGAAGCTTGAACTCGAGACTTCTGAAGCTTAAATTGAAGCTTGAGATTGAAATTGTATTACTTAGTCTTGACTTGAAGCTTTGAAAACTTGAACCATTGAAGTTTGAAAGATTGACTTCACACTTGGTGTTGTACTTGAACATAAACATGTAATCTTGCGTTTGACGTTCTTGAAGTAAAGACCTTTGTTCTTGTACATGAGATGCACTTTCTTGAGTGTATAGCTGCACTGGATAAGACACAGATTCCAAGAGGTTTTGGAACTACAAAATTTGACAATTATAGGAGCTGGAAACCATAGCACTTACAATCTCCCCCTTTGTCAAATTTGTGACAAAAAACACTTCATAATAACATAAGCATAAGCATTATACACATAAAGAATCATGCACCAGTTATAAACAGGTCAAAACAAATCGCATCACATCAATTCAAAACAAACCATCACAAAACAATACTCCCCCTTACTTACTCCCCCTTTCAAATGATGGATGATGACTTTTTATCCACAATCCATCCACACAATTATCCACAATCCACAATCCACCACATGCCAATTCACACAAGGAGCATGATAAAATTCTCCCCCTTTTTGTCACAATATGACAAAGGTAGAAACCAATATATGGAACAAGATGTAGAAAAACAAAGAAGAATAAGAAGATTAGTGAGGAATAAATGATCAAGATAAGCAAGATATAAAATTCAAAAGGAAGTCATATTCAAGTAAAATCAACCAGATTAAACCAAGTACAACTAAGTTAAACCAAGTTAAGCCAAGTACAACCTTAAAAGAAATCCAAGTATCATTAAAGTTATTACAAACCAAGATAAGTAAAAACTAATCAGAACCCGACGAAGGAGCAGGTATGGAAGGATCAATCTGATGAAGTCCCTTGTTCAGGCACCTAAGATACTTGCCCATATATTTGAACTGTAAATCATGGCACACATTCATGTTTTTTACCTTCTCCTCTAATGAGCGCAAACGCGCATCAAAGTCAAACGGTTGATAATTAAGATCATCCGCCAAATCAGATTCGATCTCATAAAAAATATCATCCATGTTAATGGCATCTGGAGGTAAATCATCGTCTTCTTCATTCACTGCATCGGCTCCACCAACACCCACATTGACTTGTCCTGCGGCTAACCTCAGATTCATTTTGTTGATATTGGAGTTGTTGAATATTAGGTGTTGAATGGGAGCCTCTCCAACAGGCATAACCACTAAAATATGAGTGGCCAACACAGTCATAAGATACACGAAAGGGATGTCACTGTGTCTAGGATGGAGACAGAATTGAATGATACAATGACAAATTAGGGAAGGAAGGCATACACTGGTTCTAGAAACAATGGAATGAAGAATCCGAACCATGAAAGTAATGAGTTCGGTTTTGTTACCAGAACGGGGATAAACATTTGAAATAAAAATCCTGTGAAGGACTCTATATCTGGGTAACAAATACTTTGAGGCAAGCACACTTTCAGAAGTATTCCATTCAGCATCTATATAGCACAAATCTCTAGTAAGCATACCCTTTTCAGATTCAGATGGTTTAGCCACTAGAGTGCTAATGGGAATACCTTCATCATTGACAGGTACGTCCATTAGACCAGAAATTAGATGTCGGTCTACTTCAACTAGACATTCTCTAGTGTTAATAATAAATGTCAGATTTTTAGTTGAAAAATCAGAAATATATGTATACATAGCTTGAGCAATGGACTGGTATGCCGGCCTACCCTAATGTAGAATGTTATCCCAACCTACAGATTGGAGGAGAGGAAGGATTTCAAATGGAGCTAGATGTTCAACATGAACAAGTCGTTCAACTATAACATTGTGCAACCTAATATCCCGCACATAAGAGGGATCATATTCGGGTGACCGAAGATGACGCTTTGTGATAGGTGCCGATCTAGAAGTTGAAGGACCACGAGAATTTTTCTTTTTGGCTCTACCTTTCATTTGTAACTAAGAAATCAAGGAATCAAGAAGTTGCAAAAGAAGTAGAGTGGGTTTTCACAAGATTAGATTTTAGAGAAGAAAACCCCAAAAACCACTATGAAACGAGAAATAACTCACACCAATGATGAAAAAGGAGTGATAAGAACTTGAATCTACAAGGAAAATGTAAATAAAGTACTAACCTTGAAGAACTAGGAGATGGGTTCGACTGGTCGACCTAGGACTCATTGGAGAAGAAACCCACAATGAAGAGAAAGAGATTTTACCCCAAATAAAGTACTAACCCGCGCTACACGACTGGTCAAGTACATACTCGACCGGTCGTGCCACGACTGGTCAAGTATGTATTTGAGTGGTCACGCACAGACCAAAATATGCATTTTTCAAATAATTTGAAATTCTAATCAAATAAAATAACAAATATATACAATATGATACAAAAATGCATAAATAATCAATTCAAATTGCACATACCAAGATCAAATTTCAATTTAGAAAAATTGCTTTTGTCGAGCGGTTTTGTGAATATGTTAGCAAGTTGAGTTTCGGTTGGTATATATTCCAAAGAAATAGTCTTGTCTTCAACTAATTCACGAATGTAGTGATATCTAATGTCAATATGCTTGGTTCGTGAATGCTGGATTGGATTTTTAGAGATATTAATTGCGCTTGAATTATCACAATATAAAACCATAGTATCTTGCGCAGTTCCATAATCACTTAACATTCTTTTCATCCACACAAGCTGAGTACATGCATTACCTGCTGCAATGTATTCAGCCTTAGCAGTTAAAAGCGATACGGAACTTTATTTTTTTGCTTAACTAAGAAACTAAACAGTTCCCTACATAGAAACAACCACCACTGGTTGATTTTCTATCATCAATATTACCAGCCCAATCAGCATCAATATAACCAGCTAATTGCACACTAGTATCATAAGGATACCAAAGACCCAAACTTGCTGAACTTGCGACATATCGCGTAATCTGCTTAACAACAGTTAAATGTGACTTTTTAGGGTCAGATTGATATCTAGCGCAAATTCCTACGCTAAATGCAATATCAGGTCTACTTGCAGTTAAATAAAGCAAACTTCCAATCATATTGCGATATAGTTTAGGATCCACACTCTTACCTATAGAGTCCTTTGAGAGTTTTAAGGTAGTACTCATAAGAGTATCAAAATTTTTTCCATTCTCCAATCCGAACTTTTTGACTAAGTTTAGAGCGTATTTAGTTTGAGAGATGAAGAAACCATCAGGTTGTTGTTTAACTTGCAACCCTAGAAAGTAATTCAATTCCCCAACCATGCTCATTTCGAATTTAGATTTCATAAGATCTGCAAACTCAATAGTCATGTTAGCATAGGTAGATCCATAAATAATATCATCAACATAAATTTGCACTATTAAAATGTGATCATTATGTTTCTTTACAAACAATGTTTTATCAACACTTCCCATTATAAAGTTATGACTTAGTAGAAACTTAGTCAACTTTTCATACCATGCCCTGGGAGCTTGTTTCAAACCATAAAGAGCCTTTTTTAGGTAATAGACATGATTAGTATTCTTAGGGTCTTCAAAACCTGTTGGTTGTTCAACATACACTTCTTCATGCAAATCGCCGTTTACGAAAGCACTCTTTACATCCATTTGGTATATTTTGAATTTTCTAAAGCATGTAATGGATATAAATAGTCTGATTAATTTAAGACGAGCTACTGGAGAAAAGGTTTCATCATAATCGATGCCTTTAATTTGAGTGTACCCCTATACAACCAGCCTCGCCTTGTTTCTAATAATATTACCAAGTTCATCACACTTATTTTTGAAAATCTATTTAGTTCCAATAATGTGTTTATCTTTAGGTATAGGAACTAAGTACCAAACATCATTTCTAACAAATTGATTAAGCTCTTCTTGCATCGTAACTATCCAGTTTTTGTTAGTAAGAGCTTCTTTTACGTTAGTCGGTTCTATCTGAGATGTAAAACATAAGTAATTACACATATCTTCCAGTTGTTTACGAGTGCACACACCAGTGAGAGGGTTTCCAAGAATCTGATTAGTTGGATGATCTTTAACAGTCCTCAGTTCAGTGTTCTGTTGAATTGATGAAGTATCTGGTTTATCAATTAGAAGAACTTCATAATTTTCTGAACTTGAGACAGGTGTATTTAAGTGATCGTCAATAACCACATTAATGGACTCTTAAATTACACCAGTCCTTTTATTAAGAACCCGATATGCTCTACTATTCAAAGCATACCCTAAAAATACCCCTTCATCACTTTTGGTGTCAAACTTATCCAGATTTTCTCGATCACATAAAATGTAGCACTTGCTGCCAAAAACCCGAAAGTATTTGACAGTAGGCTTCTTATCAAACCACATTTCATAAGGCATTTTAGTATTTGATTTTCTAGTATAAACACGGTTAATTACATAACACGCAGTATTTATGGCATCGGCCCAAAAAATTTTAGGGAGCTTCATACTATTTAACATTACATTTGCCATTTCTTGGAGCACTCTATTTTTTCTTTCTACTATACCATTTTGTTGTGGTGTTTTGGGTGCAAAGAATTCATGTGATATTCCCTGATCACTGTAAAACTTCTCAAAACTGTTATTCTCAAATTCTGATCCATGATCGCTACAGATCTTATAGACTTGAGAACCTTTTTCTGTTTGAATACGTTTAAGGATCCTTTTTACTTCATCGAGAGTTTCTGATTTGTCTCTTAAGAAGACTACCCAAGTATATCTGGTAAAGTCATCTACAATTACCAGTATGTACTTCTTGCCACCTCGACTCTCCGTTCTAGTTGGTCTAATAAGATCCATATGGAGAAGTTCGAGCAGTTTAGATGTGGCATTGGAGTCCACCTTTTTGTGAGAACTCCTAGTTTGCTTGCCAATCTGGCATTCACCACATATTTTATCTATTTTTTATATTTTGGGTAAGCCTCTTACTAATTCTCTTTTGCTCAATCTATATAAGTAACAGTAGTGTACATGTCCAAGGCATTTATGTCATAACTCGGTCTCATCGGTATGGACCATGTAGCATGATAAATTAGATGAGCTTGAATTACTTACTATGTAGCAGTTTTCAGAAGTTCTGCGGCCAGTTAATATTACTGAACCATTTTTATTTAAAATTTCACACCCTAGGTTAGTAAATTTTACGCTGTGATTATTATCGCATATTTGAGAAATGCTTAATAAGTTATATTTTAACCCTTCTACATATAAAACATTTAAAAAAAGGGAGGTTAAAGAGTTGAACCGTACCTTGGCCAACAATTCTTCAGTTGGTACCATCACCGAAGGTGATTGAACCATCAGTCATGTCTTTAAGATTGGTGAACAGACCTTTGTCACCAGTCATGTGTCTGGAGCATCCACTGTATAAGTACCACTTTGAATGGCTTGTAGCTTCGAAAGCAGTGTGGGCAACCAAGTAAGTAACCTTAGGAACCCCTTTCATTACAGTCTTGGTTTTAGGAGTATAGTTGGACTTCTTATGATTGTAGTTGATATAAGACCGACCCACTGAGTTAGATTTTAAGAGCTCCTTAAGTAAATCAACAATTTTCTCAATTAAAGGATTGTGATTCTGATTTTTGTAATAGATATGGTTACTTCTAGGTTTTAGGGTTTGAAAAGACTTAGCATTTTTAGAATGATTTTGATTCAAGCTTTTCCCTTTTGAGTTTGAAGACTCTCCTTTCACAAACTTAGGAGGTGTATTCTCATATTTGGGAGGAAAAATTTTGTCGTAGCCTAGTCCAGATCGGTCGCCACATTTTCTGGATCCGGATAAAAGTTTTTCTGACTTAGGATCACCTTAAGCATACCTCCAAGTGTCTTTTAAACTCAAAAGTGAAGAGACTTTATGTTTTAGTTTTTCATTTTCAGATTTTAGATTTTCAATAAGGGAGGTTTTGAAATCTAAATCGCACTTAGATTTTTCAAAACAATCTAAAATGTGAGATTTTTCTAAAACAAGAGTATCAAAATTTTCTTTAAGTTTTGAAAACTTTTCTTTCTGAAGTTTTAGTTTTACGGCAATTTTACAACTTTCCTTGTATAGGGCATTATAGTCATCTTGAAGATCTTCTTCATTTTCATGATCACTATTCAGATTTTCTTTACTAGTAGAATCATCATTATTTGAAAAAGTGAACTTGGTTAGAGTCATAAGGGCTTTGACTTCATTACCCGACTTGATTTCAGAATCTTTTGACTCAGAAGAGGCTTCAGAGTAGGAAGATTCATCCCAAGTAGCCAACATTCCTTTCCTTCTAGGTTTGTCCTTTTTAGGACACTTGTTTGCTAAATGCCTATATTCATGGTAGTTGTAACATTGACTATCTTTTAAAGATTTCCAAGATTTAGATTTAGATATTTTCTTATCATCAGAATTTTGAAAATCAACCCTCTTTTTACTTTTGAAAATCTTATAAAACTTTTTAGCTAAAAGGGCCATATCATCTTCAGAATTTTTAAAATCAGAATTACTATAATTTTCTTGAGAAATACTTTTAGAAGATTTAAGGGCAATGGATTTACTTTTAGGAGCTTTAAAGTTTAACTCATAGGTCTGTAATGAGCCAACTAATTCTTCTACCCTCATATTATTCGTATCACGAAGTTCCTGGATCACAGTACCTTTGAATTGAACCGTTCAGGTAGTGAGCATAGTATTTTTGCACAGACTTTACTTTCTGAAATTTTATCAGCAAGACCCCACATAGAGTTGACAATATCATTTAATCTAGTATAAAAATCCATGAAAGTTTCACTTTCTTCCATATGTATTTCTTCAAATTTGGTTGTGAGGATTTGGACATTAGATTTCTTGACAATTGTTGTTCCCTTATGTGTCATTTCTAAAATATCCCAGGCTTGCTTTACAGTATCACAGGATATAATTCTTTTGAATTCATCTGGTGATAGTGCGCAAGTGATTGCATTTAGTGCTTTTGCATTGGCACTTGTAACATCCCGGATTTTTGCCAACCTGAAATTAGACGTCCTTAGGCAATGGGTTGATCCTAACACCTTATTAACTTGTCAGAACCCAATCCTATAATCTAAAATCGCTTGTTAACCCTTTTCCTTCACAAATCCCACCCTTCACCACCTTGTTCTTTCAATTTTTCTAAGTACTTTCACCCTAGACACTATCTGAAACTAGCTAAGTATGATAACTTTGATCACTTTATATACAAACTATAAAGGCCCAGGTACCACCTCAGACAGAAATTACTTAGGACTAAATCCTTTAGAAATTAGGCGAGAATTAGCCAGTGTTAAACTAGAGTACTTGTGAAATTAGCACCAATCACTTTAAATACTATCTGCAAGACTCAAAACTTGTAAAATCATTGACGCTACATTACCCTAAAATCTAGGATTAATCTCATTACCCGGCTGCTCTCGGGAGCATCTCGAAACTCCATATCAGATCTGGACCGCATGTCGGAAGTCTGATTAACACGAAGTTAAGGAATTAGGACCGCCTTACTGGGCTTGACAACCATCTCAAAAATTAAATCCAGATAGTGTCCCAGCGTTATTTGCTTGAGCTCGGAGCGGGGAGTGTGAGAAATGTGAAAATAATTCTAAATTAAATTCAAAATAAATAAATCTGGCACATGTCGCTTGCGGATCAGAATTAAGCAACCAAACCGTTAGAATCAGACCAAATTACACCCTCGGATTAGGGATATTTTCCCACACATATCCATGTACTGGGAATCTCCGATCGAGATCCGCTGACCGTTGAACTGAAACTGGTCCGCCACGCGTGATCTAAGAACCCTACTGAAACGAAAACTTAATGGCACCTAGATCCAGTGTTAGTGAGCTTAAATCCGACCGCACACAGAAAAGGGGCCGCTAGAAGTCCTCCGTTGAGCTAGAACTGACCCACTTTGGTTATAACCTAAGTATACCTTGACCTTAGGTCTATTTTGGTGACTTTTTAGGCTATATAAGGACCTTAAAACCTTCTCTCATTCAGCCATACGAATTTGAGAAAAACCCTAGGAGAGAAGAGTGAAAAGAGAGAGAAAGTTAGAGAGCAGTGGGAGAATCTCCCTGCCTTTACCCTGCCGCTATACGTACTTAACCACTCCATTCTCATCGCTTTCCCGGCGATTTCGGCATCGTTTCTAGGTAAGAAACCTAACCCTAAACTGATTTGGGATTTTGATAGTTGTATGTTATGAAATAACTAACCGAAAACATGCTATAGGTTACCAAACTGCCGTGTACTAAAGCTTAGCGAATCTATCGACTCCGTTACGATTCTACGACAAAAGGTACGGACTTTAGGTGTATAGGTTATGGTTTTCAATGCTTTCAATGTCAGATAATGATAGATTCATGATCTGCATGCAATTGCACATGTACAAAGTGCTGTCTGTTTTCCGTTTCGATTAAATACGAAGAATATGGAATTTTGTGTATTCTAGGTATTTGTAGAAAGTACCGTATACGTATAAATTTTGGAAATGTGTTTGCCATGATTATTTGCTGTATGAACATATTATATATGTGTATAATACTTAATTGGCGAAAGGGTTCGCCCTAATACATGTTTTTGCTAGTATATGTTATGTATGTAAAACGGGTGTATTCTAAGTGTTTGTGAAAATGACCGAATGAATATAGAATTCGCATTCATGCTCGCCATGACTGATTGTCATGGATACATGATTGTTGTATAGGAGACACCCCTTTGACGAAAGGATTTGCCCTAAATCATGCCACGACCAATATACACTATATATGCTAAAACGTGTAGCCCAAGTGTTTGTGGAAATGACTGAATGAACATGGAACTTGGATTCCTTCTTGCCATGACTATCCGTCGTGGGTGCACACGTGTTATAGTTGGGGCAACTCTCTAGTGAAGGGATTTGACTTTATACCTATGTGATCAACATAAGTCATGTATGTTGATGTATGTAGTTTAAAGTGTTTGTTGAATTGTCTGAATGAGTAATAGTTAGTAAATTGTAATGTATAAGGGTGTTGAAATAGGATTCTCAGCCACCTTAGAGATGTATATGATTTCCTCCATGTTGCTTATTTAATTTAACCGCTTACTTATGAAATATACGTGTTTGTATTTCCTATTTATATTATGCTTTATTACATGTTTTATGACATGCTTGTCAACATGCTTGAATCACTTTGTTTATTCTGCTTTACTCTACATGCTTTTGGTCATGGATTGGTTGTGTTTGGGGCTATGATTATAGTCTAGGCAATCGGTAACGGGATTGAATTTGTGGCTAAGATTCATTTGCCACGTGTGATGTGTTCGACGAACCTGAGTCGTACTTCGGTTGGCAATAGTGGTTGGCCACACAAAGTGCTTATGTGCTTCATATCGTTCAACTTGTTGTGCGCTCGAGCTAGCCGAGCTCGTCAAGTAACCCGATCTGTCTAATGTATGTTCACCATGTTTAGACCCTACTGCTTGAACCCAGGGTACCAAACTTACTAGTGAAATCCCGTTAACCATGGTACCTCGATCCGCTAAGACTCATGAGCCGGGCATGGTGGTATGGGACACCGTGGTCGAGCTGTCGGCCTATACTGGGGCCACGTGCCTCCCCGTAGTGTCCATTGAGCAACCAAACTCGTGAGATGATTATGGTGGTATGGGACACTATATTCGAGCTGTCGGCCTACACTGATTGGTGACGAGCCCTTTGTAGTGACCTCGAGCATACTCTGAATTTGCGGTGAGGCGAGGAGTTTTGCCGCAGTGAATAGAGTATGAACTAGGCCTGTATCAATTTGGTGATGAACCGTTAGAAAGGTGATGGGGGAGTAGTGTAATGAATGCGTGTAACAGCCCTGACAGCCTTTGCAGCGACCTAGAAACACACCATCGTATGAGATTGACTAGGACTGACGACCCTAGAATGGATCATGTTTGGGAATGATACAAGGGAGGTACCTTAGTTTCCTAATCTTGCTGTTTGAAATGGACTAATAACAACTCGGTAATCATGCTTATCATCGCATTACATGTGCCTGGAAGATGTGGAGCACTGAGGAATACAAGCATGCTGTGAACGTAAGATGGTGTTGCACAAGGGAGTATGTGGTGAGGGCATGCATCATGACTGCATTCCATACTTGCATTAACAAGAGTATTTAGAATTATTTGATTGTACTGCTTTATCATTACTGCTTGACTGAATTGATAACATGTTAACTTATGCTTTATTGTTTCCACTGAGTTGATCACTCACTCTCACATTACGGGACGGTATTGTACACACCAACCAGACTTGTTTGAGTTTCAGATGATGGTGACACTGCGAAGCGGAGCCGGACTTTTATGAGGATGAGGAGGATTCCTCCTTTATGCAGTTTCAGGCGGGTTCCTGTGAGCCGTGTCCTGATCGACGGGGCTTTCTGGGATATTGACTAGATGACCTTACACAACTTGGTATAATTTGAAATTGTACTTGTAAATAGTTAACCTGGTAACATTATCACACTCTGGAAACTCACAATAGTTTTTTTTTTTTTTTTATATATATATCTATCACAGTCTTCTGCTTGCAATCTCACTTGTCTCTGGAGTATGATATGCTGTTTTGGCTTAATCTCACTCATGTTCAATGCACTAATACAGACAACATTCAATCATCATTCATTTTGTTGCATAAGTGATGCGTTGGAACTCGGGAGTTGAGTTACTTCAGTGGTACGAAGGGTCTAATCAGTCACTGTGGCTTGTCACACACTTTCATCCATGGGTTTTAAGAAAATTCTCATCCTGGCTTTCCAGTAGGCATAATTGGAGCCATCAAATGGTGGAGGCCTAGTGACTGATAGGCTATCAAAATTTGACATTTCAAATAGCTCAGATCGATTAGCTCAGGAAATTAATCCAAAAGAAATAATAATTAAAACGAGCTATTACGCTCTGATAGCACTTGAAAAGGTCGAGTTATATGTCCTTAGGGGGGGGGGGGTTGAATAGGACTATGCCAAATTAAAAAATTAACAACGAATTTTAAATAAATTAAATACTGATAGCAATAAACAATCCCACAATGCTGAAATTAAAGATAACCTCAAATGTATGAGTATTGAGAGGTTGACACAAATGTTGTTCTAAGGATAACCTTACACCAAAAACCAAGGGTTTATGACAGGACAACCTTACTAGAACGGTCTGTGTATCAAAAACTCAAACTGATACAGAGGAATAAGGAAATAATAGCAAGGAAAGAAATCTAAGCTATTACAACTTCCCACACTTGCATAAAAGAAATTACAACATTCTCCACAAATGTAAAAAGGGAAATTTCAACATCCACACAATGAAATAAATATTCAATCAACGACAAGACCAAAAATGATAGTGGGTCGCTTGTGTGTACACCAACTGTTAACAACAGCCACACAACTACTCCACTCCTAATATCCTCACACAGTGGATATTAACGTTCACTATGAAAATAGGTTTTTCAAGGTTCACCTAAAACCTTCACAATTGTGTCTTTCAAGTGGGCTTACACAATTCAAAAACCCCACACTCTGAGTTTTCTGGATCACCTCAGATAAACTAAAATAGAGAGATTTTTCTGGCACAATCTGTAAGACCCGTATCCCAGTTCGTACTGTTCCGTCGAATCCCGCAATCCTTTCTGTCGAAGTCCGGCAGTCTGCGACCGATAATTGACGTTGCGCACGACCGTAAATCGTATCCTTTAGATTCGAGTCGGTTTAATCCGAGACCTGTATCATTGCGACCGCACTGTCGCCGCGGTTCTAACGCCCGACTCACGCACCGATCCGATACCCTGACTAGAAGATGTGAGTCGGCATTTATTTCGAAGACACGCCGCGCTTTCTCAATCCCGAGAGAATCTCTACACCATGTCAAATCAATCCCATCAATCAATCAATCACATCAATCAATCAATCACTTCAATGTCAAGTACAAACAACCCATGCTACCTTTCTCCACAAGTAAAGTAACCACCAAAGTCAACCAATCCATCACCTCACCCATCACTCACATCCATCATCCATCTCCCATCACCTCTCCTTACAACTCTCTCTCTCTCTCCCTCTTTTCTCACACCAATTCCAAGCAACCCACAAGCCTCACACGTCCACATTTTTTCCAAGGAGAGAAAAAGAGAAGTGAGTAGTGTGGCCTACTTTCCATCCCAAAATCTTCCATCCTAGCCCTTGAATCTTCATCTCCCACCATCAAAGTGAAGCACAAGGAGGTCGGATTTCCAACGAACTAAGAAGATCGGACGGTGGGTGCTTCTATAGGTGAAGATTCTTGTTTTGATGATGGGCCAAGTGAGGCCTACCGATCAATGGTATGGATCTCATTTTGGACCCTAAATGTGGCCAATGGTCCGCTTTGATTTCAAGATCAATCCATGATGGGGCCATTCTCCATGGACCCCATCATGATGTTTACTTTCTTTGCATAACATGGCCATTTAGACCATCCATTTCGGTGGAGAAAGGATCTCCACCGTTGATTTTGATCGGTGGGCCCATATGCAATGGGACCCACTTAATGTATGTTGTAGATCATGTAACGGAGGGCCCATAGTGGCGGGGTCCCTCTACCAAACGTTTATCTTTCTCTCTCTCCCTCTTTCTTTCTTTTTGTGTGTGTATGAGATAATATGGCCTTGTGGCCCACCCGGATGGACCCCACCATGAATCTTGTATTTAATCCAAGCCATCTAAAGGTGGGGCCCACTTTACATATATATTGTAACCACACCATCTCCCCATGTGGTGGCCCACCTATGAAGGGCCCACCTCAAAGGCGTTGCACGCCCAAAAAAAAAAAAAAAGAGAGTCCAGGGACTCTCTGGACGTGAAAAGCAAAAGAAAACAAATTTTTGCCTTTGTGAAGGCATTGGAAGTGGGCCACTTATATAGGATCCACCTTGATGATTGGATTTAATCTAAGCCGTCCATCCCCTTTCCTATCTCATTTTAGGCGTTGAGCCGAAAAATGATGTTAATCTGACTCTCAGGCGGACCATACCTTTGGAAATAGAAATTTTCACTGTTGAAAACTTCCCTGATCTTTCTGTACATTGAAAAATACCCAATATTGGGCTTGATGGGTCTGTCCTGAGCCCTAAAGACCGATGGCTGAGGCGGATTTATCTGATGCGGGCCCTACACCGGAAAAACCACAGAAAAACACGATTTCAAAAAAAAAGGGAAGCAGCAGCCGCTGCTGCTGCTGCCAGCGCAGGCAGTGGCTTGCGACAATGTAGGCGGGCGGGCGGACGCCAGGGCTCCACGGCCCTCAGTCGTGGGCCCCACAATGATGTATTTATTATATCCACACCACCCATTTGGTGGGCCACTGCATGAAGTGGGCCCCCTCCAAAAAATCAGGCCAATCCAGTACTCGGGCGGCCCACATCATAGGAAACAGTGGGAATGAACGTTTAACATTGAAACCCCTTTTTGGGACAAAAGAAGTTCTGGATCAAGCTGAAATTTTATTCTCCCCTTCGTCCAGGCCTGTCCGACCTTATGAACGGACTGGATGGAAGATAAACGTTATGGTGGGCCCCACATGGGACCCACAGTGATGTATGTGTTGTGCGCCCACCGTCCAGACGGACGGGGGCCTACCTTGCTGAATGTGTTCGTCCGCACCGTCCAGACGGACGGTGGGACCCCTGCTGTGCGCGTGTGTGGGGTTGCATGTGTGGGCGTGCTGCGTGTGTGTGTGTGCGTGCCTGCGTGCGTGTGGTGTGTGTGCCGGTCGTTTGTGGTTTTCTCGATGTATTCCAAGAGATGCCGGGGTTACTACCTCGTCGGCACACCGAGTTTCAGATTGATCTCGTGCCCGGTACCGCGCCTATTTCGAAGGACCCGTATCGTATGGCACCGTTGGAGTTACGGGAACTGCAGAAGCAGTTGGACGAGCTACGTGAGTTAGGCTTTATTCGACCGAGCAGTTCACCGTGGGGAGCGCCGGTACTCTTCGTGAAGAAGAAGGATGGTTCGTTGAGGCTTTGCGTAGATTACCGCGAGCTCAACAAGGTCACGATCAAGAACAAGTACCCACTCCCGAGGATCGATGATTTGTTTGATCAGCTGCAGGAGGCGCAGTTCTTTTCGAAGATTGACTTGCGGTCCAGTTATCATCAAGTTCGGGTTCGAAATGAGGATATCCCGAAGACAACCTTCACGACGCGCTACGGTCATTTTGAGTTCCAGGTCATATCCTTCGGACTGACCAATGCGCCTGCAGTATTCATGCAGTTGATGAACGAGGTCTTCCGTCCATATCTCGACCAGTTTGTTGTGGTGTTCATTGACGACATTCTGATATATTCGAGGACTCATGAGGAGCATGAGCGACATCTGGAGATCACATTGCAGACCCTCCGTGCACACCAGCTTTACGCGAAGCTGGAGAAGTGCGAGTTCTGGCAGGAGGAGGTGAAATTCCTCGGTCATGTGGTGACGAGGCAGGGTGTCGCAGTGGACCCCTCGAAGATTGATGCCGTGCGTCGGTGGGGCCAGCCCACGAACGCATCCGAGATCCGCAGTTTTCTTGGTTTGGCGGGCTACTACCGATGCTTTATTGAGGGATTCTCTCGCATTGCAGCCCCGTTGACCAGGTTGACCCGAAAGGGTGCCGAGTTTGTATGGAGTGACACTTGTGAGCATGCATTTATGGAGCTAAAGGACCGCCTCACGTCTGCTCCTGTCCTCACTCTTCCCTCTGAGAGTGATGGATTTGTCGTATTTACCGATGCCTCACGAGTTGGTTTGGGTGCTGTCCTAATGTAGCACGGGAAGCCGGTGGCTTATGCGTCTCGTCAGCTCAAGGTCCATGAAATGAACTACCCCACGCATGATTTGGAGTTGGCGGCAGTGGTCTTCTTCGCACTGAAGGTGTGGAGGCACTATCTTTATGGGGTGAGGTTTGAGCTCTTCTCCAACCACAAGAGCTTAAAGTATCTGTTCTCTCAGTCCGAGCTAAACATGAGGCAGAGACGTTGGATGAAGCTCCTGAAGGACTATGATTTTGACCTCCAGTACCACCCGGGCAAGGCGAACGTGGTGGCGGATGCCCTCAGCCGTCAGCCACGGGGCCTGGTGGCACACTTGATGATTCGGGAGTGGAGGATGCTTGAGGATGTAGCAGAGTATGACTTCGAGTTTGGTCTGCAGTCTTCTATCGTTCAGTTATCGAGCCTGTCGATTCAACCCTCTCTTGTCACAAGGGTGATCGAGGCTCAGCAGGCCGACGAGTCGTTACAGGATTACCGAGTAGAGGCAGCATCTGAGAGTCAGACAGATTGACAGATTAGTTCTGATGGTGGACTTCACTTTAGAGGCCGATTATGTGTCCCGAACATTCCTGAGTTACGCCGTGATCTTATGATCGAGGCACATCGATCGCGTTTCTCTATCCACCCTGGCTTGACGAAGATGTATCGCGATATGAGGCGTCAGTATTATTGGTCGGGGATGAAGCGCCAGATAGCTAGCTTTGTGGCCGAGTGTGACACGTGCCAGCGTGTCAAGGTCGACCATCAGAGACCCCCTGGGTTATTACAGCCGTTGAGCGTCCCCATGTGGAAGTGGGAGCACATATCTACGGATTTTGTCATGGGTTTGCCGAGGACTCAGCGCGGTCATGACGCCATCTGGGTTGTTGTGGACCGTCTGACGAAGTCGGCACATTTTCTTGCAATTCGTGAGAGTTGGCATACAGACCGGCTTGCCAAGATGTTTGTTGATGAGATCGTGAGGTTGCTCGGTGTTCCTGTTTCGATCGTGTCAGACTGAGACTCGAGGTTCACGTCTCAGTTTTGGAGGAGCTTCCAGAGAGCGATGGGCACTGATTTGCAGCTCAGCACCGCATATCATCCGCAGACCGATGGGCAGACCGAAAGGGTCAACCAGATCCTTGAGGATATGCTTCGGGCTTGCGCGATTGACTTCTCGGGTAGTTGGGACGAGCACCTGCGATTAGCTGAGTTCGCGTACAACAACAGCTATCAGGCGACCATTGGCATGACTCCTTTTGAGGCATTATATGGAAGACCGTGCAGATCTCCGAGTTGTTGGACCGAGGTTGGAGAGCGCCGTCTCCTAGGTCCCGATCTTGTATCGCAGACATCAGAAGCTATCGACATCATCAGGCAGAGGATGCGCACAGCTCAGAGCCGACAGAAGAGTTTTGCTGACCGTCGACGTCGTCCCTTGGAGTTTGCCGTTGGGGACCATGTGTATCTCAAGGTCTCACCCATGAAGGGTGTGGTTCGATTTGGAGTGAAGGGCAAGCTTGCCCCGAGATTTATAGGACCTTTCGAGATCACCGGGCGCATTGGCGCAGTGGCCTATCGGCTTGCCTTGCCATCTCAGTTGTCTGGCGTCCACAACATTTTCCACGTCTCTATGTTGAGGAAGTGTGTGTCAGACATCGTTCCTGTTATTGATTGGCAGCCGTTGGAGGTTCGTGAGGACGCTTCTTACATTGAGCAGCCAGTTCGTATCCTCAATCGGAAGGAGCAGGTCCTGCGGACCAAGGTCATCTCCTTAGTGAAGGTGCAGTGGGGCCATCATAGTGTAGATGAGGCGTCTTGGGAGCGCGAAGCGGAGATTCGAGAGCGTTATCCCCATCTTTTCGATGTTTGATTGTATGTTGTACTGTGTTGTGATTATATATGATGTTATGTTTTCTATTCCCTTGTGAGTTACACTTAGCTGTGATGGTAGTACAAATTTCGAGGACAAAATTTTTATTATGTGGGGAGAGCTGTAAGACCCGTATCCCAGTTCGTACTGTTCCGTCGAATCCCGCAATCCTTTCCGTCGAAGTCCGGCAGTCCGCGACCGATAATTGACGTTGCGCACGACCGTAAATCGTATCCTTTAGATTGAGTCGGTTTAATCCGAGACCTGTATCATTGCGACCGCACCGTCGCCGCGGTTCTAACGCTGCGACTCACGCACCGATCCGATACCCTGACTAGAAGATGTGAGTCGGCGTTTATTTCGAAGAACGCCGGCTTTCTCAATCCCAAGAGAATCTCTAC
The DNA here is from genome assembly GCA_021015155.1 of Magnolia officinalis. NCBI lineage: Eukaryota > Viridiplantae > Streptophyta > Magnoliopsida > Magnoliales > Magnoliaceae > Magnolia > Magnolia officinalis. The sequence goes on from JAJHSJ010000012.1 coordinate 33,249,147, forward strand.
ACCATGTCAAAACAATCCCATCAATCAATCAATCACATCATCATCAATCAATCACTTCAATGTCAAGTACAAGCAACCCATGCTACCTTTCTCTACAAGTAAAGTAACCACCAAAGTCAACCAATCCATCACCTCACCCATCACTCACATCCATCATCCATCTCCCATCACCTCTCCTTACAACTCTCTCTCTCTCTCTCCCTCTTTTCTCACACTAATTCCAAGCAACCCATAAGCCTCACACATCCACATTTTTTCCAAGGAGAGAAAAAGAGAAGTGAGTAGTGTGGCCCACTTTCCATCCCAAAATCTTCCATCCTAGCCCTTGAATCTTCATCTCCCACCATCAAAGTGAAGCACAAGGATGTCGGCTTTCCAACGAACCAAGAAGATCGGACGGTGGGTGCTTCTATAGGTGTAGATTCTTGTTTTGATGAGGGGCCAAGTGAGGCCTACCGATCAATGGTATGGATCTCATTTTGGACCCTAAATGTGGCCAATGGTCCACTTCGATTTCAAGATCAATCCATGATGGGCCCATTCTCCATGGACCCCATCATGATGTTTACTTTCTTTGCATAACATGGCCATTTAGACCATCCATTTCGGTGGAGAAAGGATCTCCACCGTTGATTTTGATCGGTGGGCCCATATGCAATGGGACCCACTTAATGTATGTTGTAGATCATGTAACGGAGGGCCCATAGTGGCGGGGTCCCTCTACCACACATTTATCTTTCTCTCTCTCCCTCTTTCTTTCTTTTTGTGTGTGTATGAGATGATATGGCCTTGTGGCCCACCCGGATGGACCCCACCATGAATCTTGTATTTTATCCAAGCCATCTAAAGGTGGGGCCCACTTTACATATATATTGTAACCACACCATCTCCCCATGTGGTGGCCCACCTATGAAGGGCCCACCTCAAAGGCGTTGCACGCCCCCCAAAAAAAAAAAAAAAGAGAGTCCAGGGACTCTCTGGACATGAAAAGTAAAAGAAAACAAATTTTTGCCTTTGTGAAGGCATTGGAAGTGGGCCACTTGTATAGGATCCACCTTGATGATTGGATTTATCTAAGCCGTCCATCCCCTTTCCTATCTCATTTTAGGCGTTGAGCCGAAAAATGATGTTAATCTGACTCTCAGGCGGACCATACCTTGGAATAGAATAAAAATTTTCACCCGTTGAAAACTTCCCTGATCTTTCTGTACATTGAAAAATACCCAATATTGGGCTTGATGGGTCTGTCCTGAGCCCTAAAGACCGATGGCTGAGGCGGATTTATCTGATGCGGGCCCTACACCGGAAAAACCACAAAAAAACACGATTTCAAAAAAAAAAAAGGGAAGCAGCAGCCGCTGCTGCTGCTGCCAGCGCAGGCAGCGGCCTGCGCACTGTAGGCGGGCGGGCGGACGCCAGGGCTCCACGGCCCTCAGTCGTGGGCCCCACCATGATGTATTTATTATATCCACACCGCCCTTTGGTGGGCCACTGTATGAAGTGGGCCCCCTCCAAAAAATCAGGCCAATCCAGTACTCGGGCGGCCCACATCATAAGAAACAGTGGGGATGAACGTTTAACATTAAAACCCCTTTTTGGGACAGCAGAAGTTCTGGATCAAGCTGAAATTTATTTCTCCCCTTCGTCCAGGCCTGTCCGACCTTATGAACGGACCGGATGGAAGATAAACGTTATGGTGGGCCCCACATGGGACCCACAGTGATGTATGTGTTATGCGCCCACCGTCCAGATGGACGGTGGGGCCTACCTTGCTGAATGTATTTCTCCCCTTCGTCCAGACGGACGGTGGGACCCCTGCTGTGCGCGTGTGCGCGCGCGTGTGTGGGGTTGCATGTGTGGGCATGCTTCGTGCTGTGTGCGTGCGCGCGTGTGGTGTGTGGTGTGTGTATATATATATATATATATCATTATATTATCTATATATATACATATATATCATATATTATATATATATATATTTATATATATATATTATATTATATATGTTATATTGTATATATTATTATTATATTATATTACATATATATTTGTTGGTGGGCCTTAGGGATTTTAATAGTGGAAATCATCATTACCACTTGTATTTTGGTGTGGCCCACCTTGGTATACATGAAAGGCCCATGTGATTAGGCCCACCTGGATGTGTATTTATGGCCATTTTTTTTGTCCACCTTGATGTATATATGGCCCGTGTGTTCAGGCCCATTCAATGTATTTGAGGCCCATGTTACAAGGCCCATTGTGATGTATTCAAAGGCTCGTGGGATATGGCCCATTGCAATGTACATAAGGCCCCTTTGATGTGGTCCACTTGATTTATAAAAGGCCCATATGATGCGGCCCATTTGATGAATATAAGGCCCATGGGTCGAGGCCCAACAGGACATCCTTAGGGTCCATTGCAATGAGGGATTCCTCCATAATGTGTGTAATATGTCTGATGACGGGTTATGCCTTGGGAGAAATGTTGGTTTGACGTCCACGTTGTAAGAATAATGTTGGTTAAATGTCCGCATTATAACTCTCCCTAGGGCCCATTAGTAGGCCCACATTTGTTGATAGTTCACCACTTTATAACATGCTTAGTATAGCTCCATGATTCATACCCATACGCATCATTTGTATGCTTGATATGAGGAATGTTTGATCATAGCATAAGCCGTTGGGCTGAGACATTTACGGGACTCCTTATGAGACGGAGTGCCCCACATGATCGCGTGGTACGCGTGAGATTTTTGCATGATTATACGGTGTGAATCATGCATCTCACATATGTGTGACTTGATCACTGCACGCCCTAGCGACATCAGGGCCGTGGCTCCATAGGCACATCGTGGATGGCCGTATCGGATACCGGAAATACTTTGTTCTATCACTGTGGGCACTTAGGATGTCCTTGGGTGAGAGTCCCAGAACCTTTTTGGTACCAGGAGATGCTCCAACGTCTAGACCGAGTGGATACACAAGCGCCCTAGTGCCGAATACCAGTAGGCCGCGTCTCCCACTGTGTCGTGGTCGGTTGGAAAGGGGTGTGGCCTTATCCGCCTGAGTGAGGGGGGCTATAAGCTAGGCTGAGTTTGACCAGTTCGCAAATGTGTCCGCTATCGACGAGCCGGGTAGGTATTGGCAGACTACTGGTCAGGCGGATAGTGTGGTCTTTTCTACTTGCTTGACTGTGCAGCTAGGGAGGAGGCAGTCAGTGTGAGGTGTATTAGACCCCGGTGATATCCAGAGAGGAACTGTACTGATATGTGTACATGATGAGGACTGACATGCTTGTATTGCATCTCGCATATGGCATTCGGCCACGTAGGCCTTGCATTGCGTCGGTATGGCCGATTGCCTTCATGTTTCGCATCGCATGGCCTTGGTATGGCCGATATCATTCATGCCTTATATAGCTCTGGTTGTATTCATGGATTTACTGCATATTTCCGCATTACTTTGATATTGTACACTTGGCGTGTGCCTTGTACACACACTTACACCACCCTCTAAGCTTTTGTAAGCTTATGCACGACCGTTGCGTGCAGGTAGCGTTGGACAACAGCAGCGCTGAGGCAGGAGTGTGGATCAGATCATTTTAGAGCCTTTTGACTATACTGTATTTCCCTTCCCGCATTGTACTTAAAAGTTTTTGTTATAGTGGATATGTGGTGTTGTTGTTTGTGACTTGGTTATGCTTGTGGTTATGCTCCATTACAAAAAAAAATTCATACTGAAAATCCTCCTTGTAGGATCCCAGGATCGGAATCTGGTATGTGAGTATCGGAATCCGAGAATGGGGTACTACGGAGGCTGTCGGCGTCGGATTCGGCGATCGGGAATTTTGTGAGCCCGGTTTCCGAGTTTGGGGCGTGACACAATCTCAATGAAACCAAAAAAAAGAATTTACAATAATGTAAAATACCTGGATATTCTCCTTTTAATGCAGCCCAGAAGAACCAAATCGGAGTAGAAGTTCAACGTAGAAGTTCAATGTTCACACTCACATATGAAATGGTTCTAGGTTCTATATTGATTTTAAATTTAATTACCTTGGGCTAGCTTGATTTGATTTTGATTCCAAGAAATGGGAATACAACAATCCCTCTTTCAAATAAAATTGGAATGCAGAATTCAAAATCAAATGCAAAGAAAGCTAATTAAAGAGAATATTAAATGAGCACAATATAGCTTAAAATAATGACAAACTTCTCTCTCAGAGTGGTGTATTGATTTATCTTAAATTGAATATCAAACTTTGAAATTCGTTCTCTATTTATAAGTGAAGAAATCGCAGTCTTGACAGGTCCTGAGGTCGCCACGACTGGTTGTAGGACCAACAGATTTTTTAAATTTTGAGCGTGATAAGATCAGACCGTTCCACGACTGGTCAAACGACCTCCACAACTGGTCAAGACCTTTCCACGACTGGTCTTGCAGAACCCATTTTAGTTGCTGGACTTTGAGTCGAGCCTGCAGGACTGGTCGAACATGAGTCGAGCACTGTTCACACGAGCAGTCGAGCAGTCTCCAAGACTAGTCGAGGCTTTAAAAATTCCTGAAAATCAGCAACAAACTTAGGACTGGTCGAGCCAGTGCTAGTACTACTTGAACATAGCCTAGGACTAGTCTAAAAATATACCATGCACTTATAAAATATGCCATTTGATGTATGTATTCAAAATGACCTACCCTAAGGTCAATCTAGGGTCATCTAAACCTTGTTAGTGATATATGAACATTGAAACTTCATTTCCTTCGGTTGATAGTTGATCTTTGAAGTTCACGAAGCTTGAGATCTTGTCATATGTAGAAGCTTGAACTCGAGACTTCTGAAGCTTAAATTGAAGCTTGAGCTTGAAGCTTGAGATTGAAATTGTATTACTTAGTCTTGACTTGAAGCTTTGAAAACTTGAACCATTGAAGTTTGAAAGATTGACTTCACACTTGGTGTTGTACTTGAACATGAACATGTAATCTTGCATTTGATGTTCTTGAAGTAAAGACCTTTGTTCTTGTACATGAGATGCACTTTCTTGAGTGTATAGCTACACTGGATAAGACATAGATTCCAAGAGGTTTTGACAATACAAAATTTGACAATTATAGGAGCTAGAAACCATAACACTTACACAATGTTAGTGTGATTTTCCCCAGTGTGCATTGCCCGTCTTGATTAAAGTATTGTATCATCATTCCACTAGGGCGTAAATGGGAGTGACGATATTCGAGTTCATTCAACACTGTTAATGGCAATAAATTTACCGCGGACCCATTATCTAGCATTATTTGCTTGACCTGCTTATTGCGTATATGGCCCATAATCATTAGTGGTCTATAATGTTCTCTGTCGAAGGTCAGATCATCATCGAAGAAGGAAACACCGGACATACAACTATTCTGTGCTTCTGGCTTTGTGTTTTCCATTTCAATAAGCAATACTTTTCTGATATCGTTATCAGATAATGCTCGAATTAGGGTATGTCAAAAGTCCTCTGACAGTCGTAGCGCATCATACACACTCAATCGAGCTGGTGTACCATTCAAATGGCTTATCATATCATAAGTTAGTTTTTCAACCTTATTCTTTTCTTCTTTGCTGTCATCGTTGTGATGTGTCTCAAACGCTTCTCCCTTTGTCATTTCAGATCTTTATTTCTGGAGAGGGCTTGTTATCCTTTTACCTGATCTTAACGTAATCATCGTTGCATTATGCGCATCACCTGGGGATCCGATGGTACCCACATTGCAGTTTTCTTTCTTTCTGAACTCCGTCCTCTCGTAAGTAACTTCTCGGGCGGACAATATGTTCATTGTTGCTTTTCTGCTTCTTTCTTTCTCTTTTCCCATTATGATTTCGCCTCTGTTTATCATCTTTTGTATTATGCATTTTAATGTGAAATAATTTTCCTTAGGATGTCCCAGTAGATGATGATAATGACAGTAGTTTTTATTTTGTTTTCCCTGCCTCTTCAGGACGCTTGGACAAGGGAAGTTCTATTGTTCTTGCGGTCAACAATTGATTCATCATGGGGATGACATCTTCCTTTTCGAATGCAAACCCTTCATGAGAATCGAGAGGTCTTGGCCTTTTGTCACCGACTCTCCCTCTGTAGCGGTTTGATTCTTTTCTCTTTTCCATTCTCCTTATGTCGCGAGGAATATTGTTCTTTTTCTCTTGATCAACAACATTTTCTATCATCCTGTTATGCCCTCTTCTGCCTGTTTCGTTCTGAAATGTCAACATTTTCTTGGTCATCAATTTTAATGCATGCGTTTTCATGGATAATCGTGAAAGGTCCTTATGTCGACACTTGTAAGTTCGAACGCAATTCTCGTCTCCATGAAATTTAGGCACATTTTTACCTACTCATTTTCTTCAGGCAATTGCTTGCACGAGGCCCCCAAAGTCTTCCATCTGTCGATGAATTTTTCCACGGGCTCATTTTCTCTCTGCCATACAAAAGCTAATTCCTTAATACTGACATCACGATCTAATGAGAAGAAATTTGACATGAACGCATCTTGTATCTACTCCCAAGTTCATACTAATTCAGGTGCCAGACTAGAGTACCATCGGAATGCTTTTGAAAAGGCCAAGCTATATGTCCTAGAGGGGGGGAGGGGGGTGAATAGGACTATGCCAAATTTAAAATAAAATCAGCGGAAATAAAGTAAACCAATAACCTTACAATTATAAATCAATTCACAATGCAAAATTTAAATCACCTTGATAAATAAGTATTGAGAGATTGATACAAATTCAGTTCTAAGGACAACCTTACACCATAATAAACAAGGGCTTATGGTAGGACAACTTTATTTCTAGAACATCTTTTGGATCAAGGACTCAATTTTAATAGAAGTAAATGAAATAGCAAGGAATTGAAATTAAATGCAGAAGTATAGATCTAAATTATTACAACAATCCCCACACTTGCTTGAAATGTAAATAGTTACAACATTCACATCCACTTGTACATTCCACACAATTGAATGATAAAAGATATGAAAATTAAGCAAGCATTCAAACCACAAGACAAAGAGTTATAGTGGTTCGCCTGTGTGTACACCAACTGTCTTTCAACAGCCACACAGAAAGCTACTCCACTCCTAATATTCTCACACAGGGGATATTAGCGTTCACTATCAAATAGGTTTTCACAGGTTCACCAAAAACCTTTACAATTGTGTCTTTTTCACTTGGGCTTACACAATTCAAAAACCCCTCTTTTCTAAGTTTTCTGGCTCTCCTCAGATAACCAATACAATGAGATTTTTTCTGGTTCAACCTCAAACAAAACCAATACAATGAGATTTTTCTGGCTTAACCTCAAACAAAACCAAAAGTAAATAAATTTTACAGAATTGTAAAATACCTGGATTTCTCCTTTTCGTAGCAGCCCAGTAGAACCAATCGGAGTAGATGATTGAATGTCAAAGTTCAATTTCCAATACTCACATTCATATGGTTCTAAATTCTAATTGATTTTAGATTTTAACTAGTTGGGCGTAGCTATATTTGATTTTGATTCCAAGAAGAAGGAATAAGATAATCCTCTTTTCAAAAAAAAGATTGGAATACAGAAACAAAATCAAATTAAATAAGCTAGCAAAAAGGAATATTAAATAAGCACAATGTAGCTTAAAATAAACACAGACTTATCTCAGAGTGATCACTTGAAATTTCTTGAATAGAATCGAGTTGAAGTGTGAAAACTCTGAATTTCGTTTTCAATTTATAGAAGCAAAAATCGCTCCTACGACTGGTCTTAGAAACCTTCGACTGGTCGTAGCTCTAACGGATATTTGAAATATTGAGCGCGATCTTTGAAAGTCGTTCCACGACTGGTCGTGAGAAGCCTACGACTGGTCGTGGGTCACCTACGACTGGTCGTAGATATCTACGACTGGTCGTAGGACCATAGATTACGTTGCTGGACTTTGAGTCGTAGCTCTACGACTGGTCGTGGACGAGTCGAAGCCACACCTATGACCGGTCAAAGGACCTCCAGGACTGGTCGTGGGTGTACCAAAAATTCCAAAAAATCTTCAACAACTTAGGACTGGTCGTGGAATTTCTTGGACTAGTCGAACCAATGCTAGGACTGGTCGAACAAGAGCTAGGACTGGTCGTAGAATAGACCAAATTTATGTAAAATAAACATTTGATTTATGTATCCAAAGTGACCTACTTAAAGGGTCAACCTAAGGTCATTCAAACCTGAACCATGTTGTATGGACATTGAACTTCAACCATTCAACGAATGTAGATTTTTTTGAACCATATCAGGCTTGAGATCTTGAACTTGTTGTAGCTTTAAACTTGAGATCTTCATCAGCATAAAAACTACTTCATGCGTTGTTTGTTTATTAGACTTGAAGTCATTTCTTGAGTTGTTTCTTAAGACTTGAACTTCAACATTGTAGCTTCTTGAACTTCAATAATGTAGCTTCTTGAGACTTCAACATTGTAGCTTCTTGAACTTCAATAATGTCATGAAGTGTTTATGCAGTGTCTTGAATACATATAAATCACCATTCAAGCACAAGACACAGATAGATGTTTTGACACATCAAAATTTGGCAACCAAAGGAGCATGAGACCATAGCACTTACAGCTTTCCCTGTCAAAGAAGAGGTAAACAACCACAAACAATATTGTGAAACAGTAGAGAAATTACCCATTGTTGTGATAAAATGCATAAGATGATCTTCTGGAGATCCATCTCCATTTGACTTTTGAAAGTCCGGATGCTTGAAGTTGGCTGGGAATGGCACATCTTCCACTTCTCGGGGATATGGTGTCCTATAGCGGAATCTTCTAGTATGCTCACGTTCTCTCTTGGTCCTGATGACCTCTGTGACTACTTGCTGCACTTCTTCTTCTATTATTGCTCTTGCGTTGGAGCGGATCCATGTGACCTTGCTCTTGGTGGTTGCGAGCCCTCAGGCTACTGTTCATGTTTGTTCATAGCGGCCATTATGGGAGGAGCCATGACTTGGGCCACATTGTGAGCGAGAATAGTTAAGGCCTCTCGAAGACTCTAGAATTCTTCCATCAGAGTTCTTTACGTCTGTGCCATCTCAGCCATACACTCATCAACCGTCGGTAATGGGTTCTAACTTGTCCCTGCCATATATGCTGTGACTTCTCCACTTCCTGACAGAGCTGTTGTCAGAGTGGAATAAGAATGCATCGGTGTGAGAGGACTTGACAAGAGAGGACTTTCGTTTGTCTGTTTAATGCTCCTAAAAGATTCGATCGATTGTGTCATGGTTTGTGAAGGTGTCGTTTGCGGAGATGTGGTAAATTCTGTGGGAGATGATGCGTTTACTGATAATGACTTGCTCTTTTCTTTTCTTGTCCATTGGACGTTCGCGGCAGGAAGGGATGGAACATCTGGCGGTGTCAACGAACAAGAGGACTTTCCGGGGTATAATGCCAACGATGCGAGCGCCGGATTTCTTCTTGCAGCGTTTCACGTTACCGGTCCTCTGATCACTCGAGGTGGAGTTGTTCTGACAGTCGCGGTAACCCAGGTTCTCGATCTTTGACGGGATACGATGACCTATTCATTACTATTTTCTTGTGCCAATGGCGAAACGATATGACCCCGGTAGTGGATCGAGACTCGCTGCTTTTGGTCGAGGTGAGCTGGTTCTTTCGGGTCAAAGATTGATTGTCAGCATATTCCACCACGAATCCAGTTGGTGTGAAGTAAAAAATTGTCTTGCTTGTAATATTCTCCATTGATTGCAGCTCGAGTGTACGTATCGTATTATAGTTCTGTCAGAGGGTACAAAACATTATCAGTTAGCATTCAGACATGTATGTACTTGATTTTAGAGATGAAGGGGAGGATGTTCCCATCGAGAGTCACCATTTTGGCGTCGATGTGACGCCAAACAATGATGAGGATCCCTAAATGGTTTTCAAGTTAATATCAAATAAGATAACAGTGATGATCACCAACAGAGTCATCATTTTGTTTCGACAAGAAACGAAAGTACTTGAATCGGGGAATTATCTTATTCAATAATAACAAAGAAAGATAGATTGAACCAACATCACAATATATTTTGTTAATTCTAGATTCATTTACATCCTCATTTATCCATTGATTCTAGGATAAAGTACATACAATAGGAACACAAGAATTAAATAAGGTCAAATATAAATTTCGGCAGTATCTCGACTCGTGGTATTTATGTCTTCACGAGAGAAGAGTTGTGCGGATCTAAATATCCTTATCTTCTTTATATAATCATCCAAATAATGTTTCTTTAAAAGAAAGACTCGAATCTCTTAGAGAATTGCAACAAATTTGGCAGAGTAACTACTGAAAGTACCTTGGTTTGTCAACTACCGTGAGTATTGAGTCAGCAAGACAAGTGAGCTCCATAGGAAGATTGTTCAAGCGTCTGCCTCAACAGGATGTGTGCCCGAACTTGTCAAAGGTAAACCTTAACCTCACATCCCATGTCCCAAAACACCAGGTATATAAAACCCTTAAAAATGGATAGAACATCTTAGGGTTTAAGGTGAGAAAACTATTTTGCAAAATCAAGAAAATCTCTAAGTTTTCTGCCTTTGTCGACTTATCGATATGTGGTTCGATGAAATCGAACCCTGTTATCGATGTCCTCGAAACTCACTCGATATTATCGAATTGAGGACTTCATATGTCTAACAACTACAAAGAATTCTGGACTGAATTATCGATGAATCGATGGAATGTTCGATATCATTGAATTTTGAATCTCGAGTCATCAAGACGGCTCGATAAAATCGACATTTGGTCAGTTGTGTCCAATATGCTGTAAAGGCAAATCATGTGATTTTCGATATATCAAAGAGAGCCTCGATATCCTCGAACTTCAAACCTCGATAATATCGACAGACCTTTAATGATAGCGGATTAGGACACAAAACTATCCAGCAAGCTTTCAGGTAAAATCTTTCAAGTATCGAGGATCACTCGATAAAAACGATATTCAAATATCGATCATATCGAGACCAGGTCAATGTCATCAAAATAGGACAAACTGTCCAACAAGCTTATAGGGAAATTCCTTGACAATATTGATGAATCGACACCATCATCGATATTCAAATTCCGATGATATCGAGGGATGCTCGATCATATCAAATACCTGTTAAGTTTCAAAGGAAACTGCTCTCATATTTTCAAATGTTGAGGAATCGAACCTTGTTTCGATGAAATTGGAGTTCGATGACATCGAAGAGTGTTCGATTTCCTTGACCAGTTGGTAAAAAGGTTTAAAAGCATTTGACAGATTAAGTTCGTGTCATCGAGCCACCATTCAATGTTATCGAGAGTATACGCTCGATGATATCAAACCCTGCTCGATGATATCGAACTCTGTCAAAAATATGACTGTTTTATTTTCGTTGGAACTTTTTTCCTATTTAATGAGAGCTTGCCTTTGGTTGTTTGTAGAGAAAATAGATAGAGCTTTTGAGTGTTTAAATCTAGATCATATACCTTAAGCCTTTTTCTCTCATGGGAGTTCATCCTCCAATCCACCCTCATCATTGATATTCAATAAAGTGGATTGGGGAATGAACTTCCGCATTCAAGGATCCTTCAGCTACCATCTTAATGAAAAATCATTGAGTTGGGATACCTTGAATGCATAGCTAATTGGAATCACTCTGTTTCTAATATAGGAAAACATTTAATAGAGTAGGATTCCAACATAACCTTGACCCAACCCATTGCCTTACATTGGAGCATCATCTGTGTTGTGGTTCAAGGGAGCTGAAGATTCTTCATCATCAAAGGAGGAGATCTTCATCAAACGTGCTAAATGGGGCTCATCTACTTATCTATAAGTCATTAGAGTCCATCATTCCTTTTGTAGGATTGGGTCAAAGGTGTTTTTCACCCCTTTCAAGTCCTCATAGGAGGCCTCCTACGGGAGTGTACGTGGGGGTGCTATGTGTTGACCCTTGCTCTGTGGAGAGCATAAACTTAGGTCCTTGTGTAGGTCCTTGACCTGTGTGGTCAAAAACCTGGGTGTTGTGTGTTGACCCTTGCTCATGAGAGCATAAACTCTAGGTTCCTTGTGTGGATCCTTGGCTTGTGTGGCCTAAAATCTGAGTGTTGTGTGTTGACCCTTGCTCCTGTGTGGGGCATAAACTTGTGTCGTGGAGACACGATAGAATCAGCCTTGTGTAGGATGTACTGGTTTGAGGTGAACCTGATTTGAAACCTCAGTTAGTGAGATCCGGTACACTCAAGGGTTGAGTGCATCCGCCGGAAGTGGAGTAGACACGTAGTTGAACCATTATAGAAATGACTGTGTTTGAGATTTCCATTTACTTCTATTGCTTGTGTGATTTCTCTGAATGTTATCATATTGCATGTGTACATGATTATCTGGAACTAAGTAGAATCACACCTCACACACAGTCACATCGATCATGAACTATGTTGTACATCTTGTTTATCTTTTGAATAGTCTTATGATTGGATCCTCTATCTGGCTTAGAAGCCAGTAGAGTTACATTGAAGAAATCCTGCTATTTGATATTAGGCAAGGATAGGGTTGATAGGTTTTAAATCATCATAAAATTTTAAAAAGTCCTATTCACCCCCCTCTAGGACATCTTGGTATATTCCTACTTCAACTAAAGCGGTCATTACCGTAATTTCAACTACTATTTATACTAACCGCGTAACTACTCAGAGAGTTGCGCAGACCCAAGAGTTGTGTGGGCCTGCGCAACTCCTCTATGTTGCCCGGTCCAGTTCATCCTTCACTGCCTCTAATACCTATCAGAGGGAGTTTGTTCTTCTTAACAATTTTAATTTTGTAATCTCCCAAATGAAAGAGTGATGGGGTATTTATAGGCCTTGACACATGTGAATCCTCAAAAGAAAGAGTGATGATCCCGCGCAATTGACGTGAGTTGTGCGACCCGCGCAACTCATCTGTCTTCTACTCTCTAGCTTTTTTCATCTTTGTTTCTCTCTCAATTTCTTCTTTCTTCTTTCTTTCTCTGTCTTTGTACTCTCTTTTTTCATGCCTCAAAACTTATTATAGTGACTTGTGAGTTAGATAATTAGTTGCGCATTTGAGGATTTCTATGTGGCCATATATATATATATATATATATATATATCGTGTGTGTTTTTGGTGGCATATATATATATATATATATATATATATATATAATATATATATATATATATATATATATATATATATATATATATATATATATTGTGTGTTTTTGGTGGCATAGAAATCGCTCAAATTGTCCCATTTTTAGACAATTCAAGGTTAGATGATAGTATGCTTTAATATAACCTATTTAAATGTTCATGCCTGATCTGCGCTCTATCTCCTCATTTCTCTATGGATATGTTTTTTCCTTTTCATTTCTAATGTCAAATATCTTCACATTGCTTAGATATTTGACATCAGAATATAATGAAATATCAACTTATTTGGAGAGACATGGGGTGATGCTACCGGATTTTTTGCATGGGTGTTTAAATGGAAATATGAAAGTATTACAATCTATCCAACTTTGGATGGGTAATTAATTTAGAGTTTAGTATAAATCTTTAAGGCATTACATTGCTAATGGTAATATGATTTAGTATCTTTTAACTATTAAATGACTAGTGAGGGTCTTTCCAATAATCCAAGCGGGTGTCCATTGATATTAGTACCTCACAGTAACAGAGTACGGGAAAACTGAAAAATAAGATCGGTAGTGTGGGAAGATTTTGAAGAAGTAACCCTAAAAAACAGCACAGTAAAGATACAATGCAAGTACCGCAAAACTCAATATGCTAAACAAGCAGATGGGTCGACCACAACTCTAAAGAAACACAGTCTGAAGTGTCATAAAAAGTGATAACTCAGACCTCAGGGCAACAGATACTTTCATTTACCCAATATTTAGTGGGTCTTGTAAGTGCTAAAATGATTAAAGCACTCTTTAGTTGTCAAATTTCGTATGATCAAAACAACTTGTCAAGAAATCTTCGAGAACAGTCCAAGATCAAGAAAAGATCAAGGTCGATGATCAAGAAAAGATCAAGCTGAAGATCAAGAGAAGATCAAGCTCAAGTATGGTACATTCTCAAGAGAAGATCAAGCTAAAGATCAACTAATATTCAAGTACAAGATCAAGCTCAAAAGTCAAGACGAAGTCAGTGATCAAGTTCAAGACAAAGAAGTTTAGATATTTCTCATATCTCAAATAGTATAAAACCCTAGAAAGACCTTAGGTTTAGATGCTTTTAAAAATTATTTAAATTAGATTTTTACACTTGTGTTGCTTGAATTCGACCAGCCTAAGGTTTGGTTCGACTAGTTTGAGTTTTCTCGGCCAGTCCAAGTTCAAGTCGAAGCAAAACTATTTTATAGTTACAAATTTGACCAGTCAAATTTTTGGTTCGACTAGTCGAAGACTGATCTTCGACCAGCCAAAGAAAATTCAGCTCGAAGTCCAACAACGAAATCGGTTCGGATTTTGGGATCTTTGACCAGTCAAAGACCAAATTCGACTAGTCGAACATAGCTCTTCGACTAGTCGAACAGGTCCTCAGACTAGTCGAAGATTGGATAAATCTTATCCCGTGCAAATCTAAAATATGTTGAACAGAAATCCTATCTGCTTGGGCTAGTCGAAGACTACCTCGGGCCAGTCGAAGATTTAACTTCTTTGCCTATAAATTGAGGTTTTCTCTTAATCCGAAATATCAATTATTATTATCAAAATTCTTCTGCAAGAGAGAGTGAAGGTCTAGTTATTAGCAAGCTATTGAACGGTATTTATAAATAATTTTTTATAACTTTTGTTAAATTCCCTTAATCTCAGATTCTTTCATTTTGATTCTAAAGAGAGTGAATACTACTATTCTTTTGAGATTTAAGAGAATTAACTCAAGTAGCCATTGGTTTGAACTTAATTAAAATCAAGAGAACCCTGGACCCTTTTCTATCTAACTGAACATTGAACAATCAACATTCAAGATAGCGGTTCTTCGGCTACAGCTTCTTCTATGGTGAAGATAAGTATAACTTCAATTCTTTATTATTATTATTATTATTTTTTATTTTTTAGAAACGGTAAAATTTTCATTGATATTGATGATAATTACATTCAGGCTTCCTCAAGAGAAAAAGGACCTGGGGATCGCCTATCATAAACGACCCTAAAAAGAAAACGCCAAAAAATCGAGTGCTCCCAATAAAGGAAAACCCCCAAGCCCACCTTATCAAGGAAGAGGAGGCCTCTGACCTAGGGAGGAAGATCTGAAAAAAGACAAAAAAAAAACAAAGAGGCTTGGTTCACACTACCCAAGCGAGCCAAGGTATCCGCTGGAGCATTCCCTTCCCTGAAAATAAGGGAGAAAACAATCTGACCTCTCAACTTTAGCCTGTCGATCCTATTTATCCAGTTTTTTCCATTTTAAACCCGGTTTAATGTCTCCATTCAAAACCGTCACTACTAGTTGGAAGTCATACTTGACTACCACGTTGGAGATGCCCCTAGAGAGACAAAAGAAAATCCCATCGTGCACAGCATAGATTTTCGCATATCTGTTTGATCCCACGTCATAACCTGCTGAGAAAGCAAAAAGGAATTCACCCTTATCACCTCTGCAAACTCCTCCGTCACCTAAATTCCCCGGGTTTCCTCTGGAAGACCCGTCAACATTAACTTTAACCCACCCTCTAATGGGTTTAATCCATTTCACCACCAAGGGCAGCTTGGGCGATCTCCCCCAATATGAGGGACTAGCTGACAAATAGGATCTGTGGGAGTTCTCAGCGCCAATGGAAGATGCAAACTTGGAGCCACTAATGGAGGACATCCACCAGGAAACTCGCGCAATCAGTGTCACCAACGATGGGGGCTTCCCTTCAAAGACTGCAACATTTCTTACCCTCTAGACTTCCCACATCAACAAACAGGGGACCAATTTCTGGATAGATGACAACTTGGTGCTGGCTGACGGAGTACCCCACCATTGTGCTAATTTGGCTTCAACAGAGATAACTGGCATGATGTTGATACCACTTTAATTCTTTATTTGGTTTTTCTAAGATATCCAGAAAAATCTCAGTGTAAGTTTTGTCTGAGATAACTTGAAAATCTCAGTAAGGGGTTTGATTGTGATAGCCCATTAAAATCACAATTGTATCAGGTTTTAAGGTGACCCTGAGAAAATCTTTTTCATAGTGAAAGCCAAGATTACGTAGAGAGTAATTTTAGGAATGGAGTAGGTGTGGCTATTTTTGAACAGTTGTTGACACACCGAACCACTATAATTCTGTGTTTTGTGGTGAATGTTTTTATCTTTTATGTGGTGAATGGTTGTATTTACATTTCAGTTTAAGTGGTGAATGATTGTAATATTTATTTTTATTTATTTGTAAAGTTTTGAATTTTGAATTTAAAAGTATTCGTGAAATAAGCTTGTCTTGCTGAAAATTTTAGGTGAAGGTTGTCCTACAAATTATTTGAAATTAATATTTCAATACTTAGGCAATTGAGATCTCTGATTTATTTATTATTTAGTATTTTATTTGATTATTTGGTATAGTCCTATTCACCCCCCCCCCCCCCCCCCCCCCTCCCCCTAGAATTTCTTAAGCTCTCCTTTTCAAGTGGTATCAGAGTAGGTTGCTCTATTATTATTTTTTTTTTTGGATTAACCTCCTTGATTTAAGATCTAGAGATTATTATGTTAAATTTTGACAGTTTATTTATTACCAGGCCACCTCCATTTGATGGCTCTAATTATTCATACTGGAAAGCCAGGATGAGGACTTTCTAAAATCCTTAGATGAAAGTGTCTAGCAAGCCACTGTGACTAAATGGAAACCTCCATGACTGAAGTAGTAGCCGAGGATGGAACCAAATTTATGAGAGAAACTGCATTTTATTTATGGACTACTGATCAGAAAAGTGAAAGCAGTGCTAATGCTAAAGCCTTAAATGCAATAACTTACGCTCTATCGCCTGATGAATTCAAAAGAATTATTTCATGCGATACAACTAAACAAGCATGAGACATTCTCGAAATGACACATGAAGGAACAACTATTGTCAAGAAATTAAAAATACAAATCCTCACAACCAGATTTAAGGAGATACGTATGGAAGAAAATGAATCTTTCATGGACTTCTATACTAAACTGAATGACATAGTAAATTCCATGTGGGGTCTAGGAGATGGAATCCCTGAAAGCAAGGTTTGCGCAAAAATACTGCGATCTCTTCCTGATAGGTTCAATTTTAAGGTTACTACTATACAGGAATTAAGGGATATTGATATTATAAAGGTTGAGGAGTTAGTTGGTTCTCTTCAAATTTATGAGTTGAATTTTAAGGCTCTTAAAGCTAAGTCTATTGCTCTTAAATCTTCTAAATCTGTTTCAAAAGAAACTAATTCTGATGTTGAAGAAAATGAAGATGATATGACAATGTTAGCTAAGAAATTTTATAGAATTTTCAAAAACAAGAAAAGAACAGATTTTCAAAAACCATCTGATAAAAGAAAAGGAAAATCTAATTCTTGGAAATCTAAAACAAAGGACAGTTAATGTTTCAACTGTCATGAATATGGGCACTTGGCTAATAAATGTCCTAAAAAGGATAGGTCTAAAAGAAAGGGCATAATAGCTACTTGGGATGAATCATCCGATTCTAAAAGTACTTCTAAGTCTGATGAATCACACCAAGAAAATGCAAATGAGATAAAAGTCCAGATTCACTTCTTCAGATAGCTGTAATATGTTTGACTATGAAAATCTCATAAGTGACCCTAAAAATGAAAATGAAGATGATCTTTAAGATGCCTACAATGCCCTATATAGAGAAAATTGTAAAATTACTGTCAGGTTGAAAATTTAAAAAGAAAGTTATGCAAAACTAAAAGAAGAACTTGAAAATGAAGTTTTAGAAAAATCTCATTTTTTCGATTGTTTTGAAAAAATACAATTAGATTTAAGTTTTAAATCTTCTGAATTGCAAAAACTCAAAACAGAAAATGAGGGACTAAAACTTGAAGTTTCTTCCCTTCAGAGTTCAAAGGACACTTGGAAATATGCCCTTGGTGACCAAAAGTTTGAAAAATTGTTAACTTCATCAAGATGCTGTGGTGACAAGTCTGGTTAGGGTTATACTAAAAATAATTCTTTGAAAACCAAGGATTCTGCTCCTATCTTTGTAAGAGGAGAATTGTAAGTGTTATGATCTCATGCTACTTTGGTTGTCAAATTTTGTGTGCCAAAACATCTATCGGTGTTCTGTACTTGTATGATCATTTATTGAAATTCAAGAAGCCTCAAGAAGCTACATGTTGAAGCCTCAAAAAGCTACATGTTGAAGCCTCAAGAAGCTACTTGTTGAAGCCTCAAGAAGCTACATGTTGAAGCCTCAAAAAGCTACATGTTGAAGCCTCAAGAAGCTACAATGTTGAAATTCAAATCTAAAGAAACAACGCATGAAGTAGTTCTATGTTGATGAAGATCTCAAGCATGATATGGTTCAAGATCTCAAGCATGATATGGTTCAAGATCTCAAGCCTGATATAATTCAAATTATCTACATTCATTGAATGGTTGAAGTTCAATGTCCATACGACATGGTTCAGGTTTGAATGACCTTAGGTTGACCCTTTAAGTAGGTCACTTTGGATACATTAATCAAATATTTAAATTACACAAGGTTGGTCTATTCTACGACCAGTCCTAGCTCTTGTTCGACCAGTCCTAGCATTGGTTCGACTAGTCCAAGAAATTCCACGACCAGTCCTAAGTAGTTGAAGATTTTTCAGAATTTTGGTACGCCCACGACCAGTCCTGGAGGTCCTTCGACCGGTCGTAGGTGTGGCTTCGACTCGTCCACGACCAGTCGTGTAGCTACGACTTAAAGTCCAGCAACGAAATCACTGGTCTACGACCAGTCGTAGGAATCTACGACCAGTCGTAGGTGACCCACGACTAGTCGTAGGGTACTCACGACCAGTCGTAGAACGGCTTTTAAAGATCGCGCTTATTTTTTCAAAAATCTGTTAGAGCTACGACCAGTCGTAGGTTTCTAAGACCAGTCGTAGGAGCGATTTCTGCTTCTATAAATTGAACACGAAATTCAGAGTTTTCATAACTTCAACGCTATTCAATTCAAGAAATTTTCAAGTGATCACTCTGAGATAAGTTTGTGTTTATTTTAAGCTAGATTGTGCTTATTTAATATTCCTTTTTGCTAGCTTATTTAATTTGATTTTGTTTCTATATTCCAATCTTATTTGAAAAGAGGAATTATCTTATTCCTTCTTCTTGGAATCAAAATCAAATTTAGCTACGCCCAACGAGTTAAATCTAAAATCAATTAGAACTTAGAACCTTATGAATGTGAGTATTGGAAATTGAACTTTGACATTCAAATCATCTACTCCGATTGGTTCTACCGGGCTGCTACGAAAAGGAAGAAAGAGAAATCCAGGTATTTTACAATTCTGTAAAATTCATTTACTTTTGGTTTGTTTGAGGTTAAGCCAGAAAATCTCATTGTATTGGTTGTCTGAGGAAAACCAAAAAACTCAGAAAAGAGGGGTTTTTGGATTGTGTAAGCCCAAGAGAAAAAGACACAATTGTAAAGGTTTTTGGTGAACCTGTGAAAACCTATTTGTTAGTGAACGCTAATATCCCCTGTGTGAGGATATTAGGAGTGGAGTAGCTTTTTGTGTGGCTGTTGAAAACAGTTGGTGTACACACAAGCGAACCACTATAACTCTTTGACTTGTGGTTTGAATGCTTGCTTAATTTCATATCTTTTATCATTCGATCTTGTGGAATGTACAAGTGGATGTGAATGTTGTAACTATTTACATTTCAAGCAAGTGTGGGGATTGTTGTAATAATTTAGATCTTACTTCTGCATTTAAATTCAATTCCTTGCTATTTCATTTACTTATATTAATATTGAGTCCTTGATCCAAAAGAGGTTCTAGAAATAAGGTTGTCCTACCATAAGCCCTTGTTGATTATGGTGTAAGGTTGTCCTTAGAACTGAATTTGCATCAATCTCTCGATATCTATTTATCAAGGTGATTTAAATTTAGCTTTGTGAATTGATTCAAGTTGTAAGGCTATTGGTTTATTTTATTTCCGCTGATTTTTATTTTAATTTGGCATAGTCCTATTCACCCCCCCCCCTCTAGGACATATAGCTTGGCCTTTTCAAGTGGTATCAAAGCCTAATAGCTCATTTTGTTGCTTTTTATTTGGATTTATTTCCTGAGCTAACGATCTAAGCTATATAAAAAGATGTCAAATTTTGATAGCCTTTCAGTTACTAAACCTCCTCCATTTGATGGCTCCAACTATGCCTATTGGAAAGCCAGAATGAGGATCTTCCTCAAATCAATGGATGAAAGTGTGTGGCAAGCCACAGTGACTGAATGGAAACCTCCTATCATGGAAGTAACTGGTGTTGATGGTTCAAAATCTATGAAAATTACACCGTATTATCAATGGACCTCACTTCAGAAAAATGAGAGTAGTGCTAATGCTAAAGCACTAAATGCAATCACTTGCGCACTATCACCGGATGAGTTCAAAAGAATCACTCCTGTGATACTGCAAAGCAAGCCTGGGATATTTTAGAAATGACACACGAAGGTACATCAATTGTCAAGAAATCTAAAGTCCAACTCCTCACAACTAAATTTGAAGAAATTCATATGGAGGAAAATGAAATGTTTATGGACTTTTACACTAGATTGAATGACATTGTAAACTCAATGTGGGGTCTTGGCGATAAGATCCCAGAAAGTAAAGTGTGTGCAAAAATACTACGATCTCTTCCTGAACGGTTCAATTCAAAGGTAACCGCAATCCAGGAACTTCGTGATACGGATAAATGAAGGTAGAGGAATTAGTTGGTTCTTTACAAACCTATGAATTAAGTTTTAAAGCTCCTAAAGGTAAGTCTATTGCTTTGAAGTCATCTAAAAGTATTATTCAAGAAAATTCAGATTCAGAAAAGTCTGAAGATGATATGGCCCTTTTGGCGAAAAAGTTTTATAAGATTTTCAAAAGTAAGAAAAGAGTTGATTTTCAAAAGGAAAATGAAAAGAAACGTTCCAAACCTAAGTCTAAAACTTGGAAATCATTGAAAGATAGTCAATGCTACAACTGTCAAGAATATGGGCATTTAGCAAACAAATGTCCTAAAAAGGACAGATTCAAAAGGAAGGGTATGTTGGCTACTTGGGATGAATCGTCTGATTCTGAAGCCTCTTCTGAGTCAGAAAATTCAGAAACCGAGTCGGGCAATGAACTTAAGGCCCTTATGACTCTAGCCAAGTTTACCTTTTCCGATCACGATGATTCAACAAGTGAAGAGAATTTGGATAGTGATCATGAATATGATGAAGATCTTCAAGATGCTTACAATGCCTTATATAAGGAAAGTTGTAAAATTGCTGTCAAACTTAAACTTCAAAAAGAAAAGTTTTATAAACTTAAAGAATGTTTTGAAACTCTTATTTAGAAAAATCTCAAATTTCAGATAGTTTTGAAAAGTCTAAGTGTGACCTAGAATTCAAAACCTCCCTAATTGAAAATTTGAAATCTGAAAATGAGAAACTTAAAAATGAAGTATCTTCTCTTTTGAGTTTGAAGGACACATGGAGATATGCCCAAGGTGATCCAAAATTAGAAAAATTGTTATCCGGATCAAGAAAATGTGGCGATCGATCCGGGTTGGGTTATGATAAAAACACATCTCCTAACAGAAGAATACTCCTTTCAATTTTGTGAAAGGAGAGACTTCTAACTCAAAAGGAAAAGGTACTAGTCAAGTTTTTTCTAAAAATACAAAAACTTTTCCTAAATCCAAAAGCAGCTATTTTAAAAATCAGATTCGAAACCCACTAGCTGAAAAAATTATTGATTTACTTAAGGAGCTATTAAAATCTAATTCTGTAGGTCACTCCTACAACTATAAACATAAGAAGACCAATTATTCTCCTAAACCTAAAACTGTACTGAAATGGGTTCCTAAAGCTGTCTGTTTGGTTGCTCACACTGCTTTCAAAGCTACAAGCCATTCGAAATGGTACCTAGACAGTGGATGCTCCAGACATATGACAGGCGACAAAGCACTATTCACCGATCTTAAAGATATGACTGATGGGTCAGTCACATTTGGTGATGGTAGCAACTGCAAGATTATTGGCAAAGGTACGGTCCAACTCTATAACCTTCCCTTATTTAAAAATGTTTTATATGTTGAGGGTTTAAAACACAACCTGTTGAGCATATCTCAAATATGCGATAACAACCATAATGTTAAATTTCTAATCAAGGTTGTGAAATAATAAATGAAAAGGGTTCTGTAATATTAACTGGTCACAGAACTTCTGAAAACTGCTATATAGTAAGCGATAGTAGCTCATCTAAACAAACGTGTTACATGGTCCATACCGATGAGACAGAATTATGGCATAAACGCCTCGGACATGTACACTATCGAAATTTATACAGATTGAGCAAAGGTGAACTAATTAGAGGTCTACCTAAGATGCAAAAAGTAGACAAGATTTGTGGTGAATGCCAGCATGGTAAACAAACTAGGAGCTCTCACAAAAAGGTGAACTCCAATACCACCACAAGACCACTCGAGCTTCTCCACATGGATCTTATAGGACCAATAAGAACGGAAAGTCGAGGTGGCAAAAAATACATCTTAGTTATTGTAGATGATTATACAAGATTCACTTGGGTTTCATTCTTGAGAGACAAATCAGAAACCCTTGATGAAGTGAAAAATATTATAAAACGGATTCAAACT
Organism: Magnolia officinalis; assembly: GCA_021015155.1. Lineage (NCBI taxonomy): Eukaryota > Viridiplantae > Streptophyta > Magnoliopsida > Magnoliales > Magnoliaceae > Magnolia > Magnolia officinalis. The sequence continues at coordinate 33,272,008 of JAJHSJ010000012.1, forward strand.
GAAAAAAGTTCTCAAGTCAACAAGATCCGTAGTGATCATGGATCCGAATTCGAAAATAGCGGTTTTGAGAAATTCTGTAGCGATCAGGGAATATCGCATGAATTTTCTGCACCTAAAACTCCTCAACAAAATGGAATTGTCTAGAGGAAGAATAGAGTGCTTCAAGAAATGAGAAATGTTATGTTAAATAGCATGAAACTCCCTAGAAATCTATGGGCTGAAGCAGTGAATACAGCCTGCTACATTATTAACTGTGTTTATATCTGTAAATCTAATAATAAAACGGCTTATGAAATGTGGTTTGAGAAAAAGCCTTCTGTCAAATATTTTCGAGTTTTTGGCAGTAAGTGTATATTTTGCGTGACCGTGAAAATTTGGGAAAATTCGACACTAAAAGTGATGAAGGGATCTTTTTAGGGTATTCTTTAAACAGTCGTGCATATCGTGTTCTGAACAACAGGACCGGTGTGATTCAAGAGTCAATAAATGTTGTGATTGACGATCTTTTGAATACACCTGTTCCTAGTTCAGATAATGATGAAGTGCTTATACTTGAAAAATAAGAAACTTCACCAAGTGAACCTAATTCTGAATTTAGGACTGTTAAAGATCATCCAACTTCTCAAATACTTGGAAACCTCTCACTGGTGTGCGCACTCGTAGACAATTAGAGGACATATGTAATTACGTATGCTTTACATCCCAGATTGAACCGGTTAACGTAAAAGAAGCACTTTCGGATGAAAACTGGATTCTTGCGATGCAAGAAGAGCTTAATCAGTTTGTCAGAAATGATGTTTGGTATCTTGTTCCTAGACCTAAAGATAAACATATTATTGGAACAAAATGGATTTTCAAAAACAAATCTGATGAACTTGGAAATATCATTCGAAATAAAGCAAGACTAGTTGTACAGGGATATACGCAAATTGAAGGTATTGACTATAATGAGACATTTGCCCCTGTAGCTCGTCTTGAATCAATCAGACTTTTTATCTCCATTGCATGTTTTAGAAAGATTAAAATTTATCAAATGGATGTAAAGAGTGCCTTTCTGAATGGTGATTTACATGAAGAGGTATATGTTGAACAACCAACAGGGTTTGAAGATCCTAAATTTACTGATCATGTGTATCGTCTTAAGAAGGCTCTCTATGGTCTGAAACAAGCTCCCAGAGCATGGTACGAAAAACTGACTAAGTTTTTACTAAGTCATAATTTTCAGATGGGATGTGTTGATAAGACACTCTTTGTTAAGAAGTATAACGATGATATTCTAATGGTTCAAATATATGTTGACGATATTATTTATGGATCAACCTGTACTAATATGACTGTTGAGTTTGCAGATTTGATGAAGTCTAAATTCGAAATGAGCATGGTTGGTGAATTAAACTATTTCCTAGGGTTGCAAGTAAAACAACACCTGATGGAATTTTTATCTCTCAAACCAAATATGCTCAGTGCTTAATCAAGAAATTTGGATTGAGAAAGGTAAAAATTTTGATACTCCTATGAGTACAACTTGAGACTCTCTAAAGACTCTGCAGGTAATGATGTGGATCCTAAATTGTATCGTAGTTTGATTGGTAGTTTACTTTATCTGACTGCTAGTAGACCAGATATAGCCTTGAGTGTTGGTATTTGTGCTCGTTATCAATCAAATCCTAAAGAATCTCACTTAACTGCTGTTAAGCGGATTATGCGATATGTCGCAAGTTCTACTAAACTAGGTCTCTGGTATCCACATGAGACTAATGTTCAATTAGCCGGGTATGCAGATGCTGACTGGGCTGGAAACATTGATGATAGGAAATCAACCAGTGGTGGTTGTTTCTACATTGGAAATTGTCTTGTTTCTTGGTTTAGTAAGAAGCAAAGTTCTATATCGCTATCAACAGCTGAGGCTGAATACATTGCTGCTGGAAATGCATGTACTCAACTTGTTTGGATGAAACGAATGTTGAGCGATTATGGAATTACTCAGGATTCTATGATTTTATTTTGCGATAATTCCAGTGCAATAAATATCTCTAAAAATCCAGTTCAGCATTCACGTACTAAGCATATTGATATTAGATTTCATTACATTCGTGAATTAGTGGAAGAAAAAGGTAATATGTTTGGATTACATTCCAACCGAGACTCAACTTGCTGACATTTTCACTAAACCGCTCGACAAAAGCAGGTTAATAAATTAAAGTTTGATCTCGGTATGTGCAATTTAAATTGAATTTGCATGATTTAGTGTATCATAATGTACATAAGTTTGATGATTTATTTGCTTAAATTTGAAATTTATTTAAAAAAAAAATTTGCAAATTTTGAGTCGTACTCGACCAGTCGTGAGTGTACACGACGGTCGTGAAACTCGGGATTTCACTTTAATTTGGGGATTTTGACTCTTCTTCCTCATTTCTTTTTTCCCACCAACGGCTCTAGCTACGACCGGTCGAACCCACCTTCTAGTTCTTCAAGGTTAGTGGTTCCTTTGCATTTTATTATAGATTCTTGATATTAGTGTTTCAAATCACTCTCTTGTTGAATCTATTGGGTCGTTCATTGCAAGATTGGGGTTTTATCTTGAAAAATCTGATCTATTAAAACCTCATCTCTTCTATCTTGCATCTTGTTGTTTCATTGAAATCCTCCATTAAAAATGGATGCTAGAGGTAAAAAGAAAACTACTAGAGGTCCCTCTTCTTCTAGATCAACTTCTATTGTACAACGTCATCTTCGGTCTCCCGAAAATGATCCTCCAAATGTTCGGGATTTGCGTATGCGAAATATTATTGTTGAGCGTCCTGTGAATGTTAATCACATTGCTTCATATGGTATCCCTCCTCTGTTGGAATCTGTGGGATGGGATAACATCTTGCATTGGGGTGGACCTGCATACCAGTCCATTGCCCAATCCATGTTTGCATGTATCTGTGATTTTTCTCTTGAGAATTTAATTTTTAAAGTTGATACTCAAGAAGGATTGTTTGTAGTGGATCGACATTTGATTGCTGATATTATGGAAATACCTGTCAATGATGAGAGCATTCCAATTAATATTTTACATGACAGTCTCTCTGAATCTGAACGTAGAATGCTTACTAGAGATTTATGTAATTTGGATGTTCATTGGACTCATAAAGGTCATGCACTTCCCTCAAGATTTTTGTTACCCAGACACAGAGTACTACATAGGATTTTCATCTCTAATCTTTATCCTCGTGCTGGCAATAAAACCGAACTCACTGCTTTTATGGTTCGTGTTTTGCATTCTGTCATCTCTGGTGCAAAAAATTGTTTACCTTCCTTAATTTGTCATTCCATTATTCTGTCTCGTCAACATCCTGGACATAGTGATATACCCTTTGGTTATTTGTTGACTATGCTGGCAAATCATATGCTCGTTGCTATGCCTACTAGAGAAAAACCCATCCATCATCTCCCTTTTAATAATTCAAATCTTAACAAGATGACTTTAGAATTGGCTGATGGCCAAGTGGATGCTGGTGGCGGTGGTGCTGAAGCAAGAGATGCAGGACAAGCTGGTGATCCTACTGAAGACGTGAATATGGATGATTTATTTGAAGAACTTGAGTCAGACTCGGCTGATGATCCTGATTTTCAGCCCTCTGATTTTGATGAGAGATTGAATTCCCTTCAAGAGCAAGTGGCTCAAATTCGTGTTTTCAAAGACACGCAATTCTCTTATCTTCGCAAATATATGAGGCGGATTGCTAAGGGTTTACACAAAATTGATCCTTCTAATCCTGCTCCATCCTCTGGTTCTGACTGAATGTTTTTCTAAGTCTGTAATATTTGTTTTTAACTTTACATACTCACTGACTTTTTGAATTATGCACTAAAGCTCTCTTGAATCTATATACTAACTGCTATATTCATTATTATTGCTGCCCTTCTTCCTTTGTCATTTTGTGACAAAAAGGGGGAGAAGTTTTGGGAGTGTGCTCCTATTATCTATTACTCAGGGGGAGTTAAGCTTTTCAGGGGTACCTATTACTCAGGGGGAGTTAAGCTTCTCAGGGGTAGTTATGGTAGTTATGAGAATGATGCTAGTTATTTCTTATCATATATATCTGTGCATGCTTCTCTATTGTTGAACTTGTTGTGAATATGTAGTGAGAGTACTTCGTTTCAAATTGAAGTATTATATTTGGGTGTTTTGTCACAAATTTTGACAAAGGGGGAGATTGTAAGTGTTATGATCTCATGCTACTTTGGTTGTCAAATTTTGTGTGCCAAAACATCTATCGGTGTTCTGTACTTGTATGATCATTTATTGGAATTCAAGAAGCCTCAAGAAGCTACATGTTGAAGCCTCAAAAAGCTAACATGTGAAGCCTCAAGAAGCTACTGTTGAAGCCTCAAAAAGCTACATGTTGAAGCCTCAAAAAGCTACATGTTGAAGCTAGAAGCTACAATGTTGAAATTCAAATCTAAAGAAACAACGCATGAAGTAGTTCTATGTTGATGAAGATCTCAAGCATGATATGGTTCAAGATCTCAAGCATGATATGGTTCAAGATCTCAAGCCTGATATAATTCAAATTATCTACATTCGTTGAATGGTTGAAGTTCAATGTCCATACGACATGGTTCAGGTTTGAATGACCTTAGGTTGACCCTTTAAGTAGGTCACTTTGGATACATTAATCAAATATTTAAATTACACAAGGTTGGTCTATTCTACGACCAGTCCTAGCTCTTGTTCGACCAGTCCTAGCATTGGTTCGACTAGTCCAAGAAATTCCACGACCAGTCCTAAGTAGTTGAAGATTTTTCGGAATTTTTGGTACGCCCACGACCAGTCCTGGAGGTCCTTCGACCGGTCGTAGGTGTGGCTTCGACTCGTCCACGACCAGTCGTGTAGCTACGACTTAAAGTCCAGCAACGAAATCACTGGTCCTACGACCAGTCGTAGGAATCTAAGACCAGTCGTAGGTGACCACGACCAGTCGTAGGGTACTCACGACCAGTCGTAGTAGAACGCTTTTAAAGATCGCGCTTATTTTTTCAAAAATCTGTTAGAGCTACGACCAGTCGTAGTAGGTTTCTAAGACCAGTCGTAGGAGCGATTTCTGCTTCTATAAATTGAACACGAAATTCAGAGTTTTCATAACTTCAACGCTATTCAATTCAAGAAATTTTCAAGTGATCACTCTGAGATAAGTTTGTGTTTATTTTAAGCTAGATTGTGCTTATTTAATATTCCTTTTTGCTAGCTTATTTAATTTGATTTTGTTTCTATATTCCAATCTTATTTGAAAAGAGGAATTATCTTATTCCTTCTTCTTGGAATCAAAATCAAATTTAGCTACGCCCAACGAGTTAAATCTAAAATCAATTAGAACTTAGAACCTTATGAATGTGAGTATTGGAAATTGAACTTTGACATTCAAATCATCTACTCCGATTGGTTCTACCGGGCTGCTACGAAAAAGGAGAAATCCAGGTATTTTACAATTCTGTAAAATTCATTTACTTTTGGTTTTGTTTGAGGTTAAGCCAGAAAAATCTCATTGTATTGGTTGTCTGAGGAAAACCAAAAAACTCAGAAAAGAGGGGTTTTTGGATTGTGTAAGCCCAAGAAAAAAAGACACAATTGTAAAGGTTTTGGTGAACCTGTGAAAACCTATTTGTTAGTGAACGCTAATATCCCCTGTGTGAGGATATTAGGAGTGGAGTAGCTTTTGTGTGGCTGTTGGAAAACAGTTGGTGTACACACAAGCGAACCACTATAACTCTTTGACTTGTGGTTTGAATGCTTGCTTAATTTTCATATCTTTTATCATTCGATCTTGTGAATGTACAAGTGGATGTGAATGTTGTAACTATTTACATTTCAAGCAAGTGTGGGGATTGTTGTAATAATTTAGATCTTACTTCTGCATTTAAATTCAATTCCTTGCTATTTCATTTACTTATATTAATATTGAGTCCTTGATCCAAAAGAGGTTCTAGAAATAAGGTTGTCCTACCATAAGCCCTTGTTGATTATGGTGTAAGGTTGTCCTTAGAACTGAATTTGCATCAATCTCTCGATATCTATTTATCAAGGTGATTTAAATTTAGCTTTGTGAATTGATTCAAGTTGTAAGGCTATTGGTTTATTTTATTTCCGCTGATTTTTATTTTAATTTGGCATAGTCCTATTCACCCCCCCCCCCTCTAGGACATATAGCTTGGCCTTTTCAAGAATCATCAAACTCTAAAGGAAAGACTTTGAGAGATTCAAATCATAATGTTTCAAAAACTGAAAAGCCTTTCAAGTCCCTAAAATAAATAATAATTCCATCAACTATAAACATCAAAGGAATAATAAATCACCCTTAGCTAAAAAAATTGTGGACTTGCTTAAAGAGCTTCTGAAATCTAACTCAGAAGATATTGGAGTTAATAGAAAAAGGAGAAATCATAACTCCTAAATACAACGAAAATCAAGAGATACTCCTAAACCTAGAACCGTAATGAAATGGGTTCTAAAGATTAAGTGTCTTGTTGCCCACACAGCTTTTAAATCCATTAGCTACTCAAGATGGTACCTAGATAGTGGATGTTCAAGACATGACAGGTGACAAGGCAATATTCACGAATATCAAAGAAGTAAATGGCGGCTCAGTCACTTTCAGAGATGGAAGCAATTATAAAATAATTGGCCAAGGTAATGTACAGCTTTCTAACTTAACTTTCTTTGAAAATGTGCTTTATGTTGAAGGATTAAAACATAATATGTTAAGCATATCTCAGAACTGTGATAATAAACACAGTGTGAAATTTTCTAATCACGGATGTGAGATTATGAATGAGAAAGGTAGTGTAATATTAAATGGTCGCAGGACATCTGAGAATTGCTATATAATTGATAACTCTTGCTCATCAAACCATTCATGTTACATGGTCTAAACAGATGAGACTGAACTATGGCATAACCATTTAACATGTGAACTATATCTTTATATAAATTGTGCAAAAGAGATCACTTACATGGCTTACCCAAGCTGAAAAAGATAGAAAAAGTCTATGGTGCATGTCAAATTGGCAAACAGAACAAGCGTAGTCACAAGAATGTGAACTCCTTAGCCACAGCTAAACCTCTAGAACTATTCCACATGGATTTAGCAGGACCAACTAGAATGGAGAGTAGAGGTGAAAAGAAGTATTTTCTGGTCATTGTTGATGACTACACCAGATATATATGGGTAGCCTTTTTAAGAGAAAAATCAGATACTCTTGATGAAGTCGGAAATTTTTTAAAACGTATCCAGATTGAAAAAGGGATATCTGTGGTCAAAATTAGAAGTGATCATGGCATTAAATTTGAGAATAGCAATTTTGAGAAGTACTACAATGATCATGGTATATCGCATGAATTCTCTGCTCCTAAAACACCCCAGCAAAATGGTGTTTTTGAAAGAAAAAATAAAATTCTACAAGAAATGGCTAGTGTACTGCTGAATAACATGAATCTAGCAAAAAATTTATAGGCTGAAGTTGTCAGTACTGCATGCTATATTATAAATCGTGTTTATATTAGAAAAGCTAAAAATAAAACAACTTATGAATTATGGTTTAATAAGAAGCCCTCAGTTAAATATTTTCAATCTTTTGGAACTAAATATTTTATATTACGTGACCAAGAAAATTCAGAAAAATTTGAAGCTAAGAGCGATGAGGGAATATTTTTAAGCTATGCGCTAAATAGCCGGGCATACCGAGTTCTTAACAAAAGAACTAGAGTGATTAAAGAATTTATAAATGTTGTGATAGACGATAAACAAATCACACACACTCCAAATCAAGATGATGATGAAGTCAATGTAATTGATATACCTGATTTTTCATCTAAATCAGTTAATACTGAAATAAGATTAGTTAAAGACTATCTAACTAATCAAATACTTGGTAACTCTCATACTGGTGTTTAGATAAGAATACAACTAGAAAATATATGTAATTATGTCTGCTTCACTTCCCAAATTGAACCGGCTAACATAAATTAAGCACTTGATGATGAAAGTTGGATAATTGAATTGTAAGAAGAATTAAATCAATTTGTTAGAAATGATGTATGGTACTTGGTTTCCAGACCTATTGATAAACATGTAATTGGAACCAAACGGATTTTTAAGAATAAAATTGATGAAATGGGTAATATTATTAGAAATAAGGCTCAACTGGTTGTACAAGGGTACACTTGTTCACAACCCCAAGTGTAGGGTCGTGATGTAGTATAATCTCAGTAAGACCGAGGTCGAATCCATGGGGACTAAAACTTGTACGTTTCTGAAATTAACTAGAAGCAGAACTAGAAGAAGATGTGAAACTAATTCTGAAGTATTTGAGAGAGTAATTGTGAATAGAGTAATTAAAACTAAGAATTTAAAGGTGGAAACTAAGGTGCCAAGGATCCACTTGTAGTGATCGGGGAGCCCTCGTGCTTGATTCAAGTAACACATTAGAATTGAAGTCCTATCCTATCCAATTGGCAAATATATTAATAAAACTAAATCTGAACTTCCATTGACCTAATTCTTAATGAATGAGAACTATGATAATTGGCAGGGATTCCATCACCAAACCATGCCCACGAGACAATGGAAAACAATAGGATTTACCAATCACATAATATCAAAGCAGGAGAATTGTGAAGATTAGGAAGGATTCCATCACCCTACCATGGCCAAGGGATGATGGTGAACAACATGACTTATTAATTTCACAATCTCAAATCAGGAAAAGATGATACTCAAAGTTGAAAAGGCCGAGCTAAGAGTCATAGGGGGGGGGGGTGAATAAGACTATGCCAAATTAAAATTTTTAATGCGGAATAAAGAAAGAAAGAAATAAAGATAGCACTTATCAATTCCAAATAATAGAAATGAATAACAACATCAAATGCACAAGTATTGAGAGGTTGATACAAATGTTGTTCTAAAGACAACCTTATACCAAAAACCAATGACTTATAGTAGGACAATTTGATTACTAGAACGGTTTGTGTATCAAAATCCCAAACCAATACAGAAGAATAAAGAATAAAACAAAATATAAATATCTACTGCTATTACAACATTCACCACATGTGCAGAAAATAAATTACAATCATTCACTACATGTGCAGAAAATAAATTAGAACATTCAAATACTTAGGCACATTCAACCATCCACCACAACTCCAGCAATTATAGTGGTTCACTTGTGTGTACACCAACTGTTAGAAAATAACCACACAACTACTCTACTCCCAATATCCTCACCCAAGGGATATTGGCTTTCACTATGAAATAGGTTTTCCAAGGTTCACCCAAAACCTTCACAATTGTGTTTTCAACGGGCTACCACAATTAAAAACCCCACTCACTGAGATTTTCTGGCTATCTCAGTCAAAACCAAAAATGAAAGATTTTTTGGCAATCTTACAAACCAAATACAGAAAATTGAAATGTACTTATCTGAGGATTCTTCTTTTGATGAAGCCCAGTAGAACCAATTCGATGTAGATGTTCAATGTCCAATCTCACATATGAAAGGGTTCTTAGGTCTAAATGATTTTTAGAATAAATTAACCTGGGCTAGCTTGATTTGATTTTGATCTCAAAAAGGGTAAAATCAATATTCCCTTTTCAAAAGAAATATAATTGAATAGAGATCACAAAATAAAATGCAAAAAAGCTATTAAAAGAATCTTAAATACTAACCAATTAGCTTAAGTTTTCTCAAAGTTGTGACTTGAAGATCTTGGAATGAATTGAAAAACTCTGAAAATCATCCTCAATTTATAGGCAAAAATACTGTTCACTCGACTGACCCTGTCACGCCCCAAACTCGGAAACCGGGCTCACAAAATTCCTGATCGCCGAATCCGGCGCCGACAGCCTCCTTAGAACCCTATTCTCGGCTCCCGACGCCCATTCGCTAGGTTCTGATCTTAGGATGCTACGAGGAGGATTTCCAATATTAGTTTAATTCTTAATAAGCATAACCAAAGGCATAACCTACAAATAACAACAAAAAATTTCATCACATTTCCACTATGATAAAAAACTTTACAAGTACAATGAGCATAAAGAGAAATATAATGATAAAGGACAAAAGCTCCAAGACGATCTGCCACATGCTCTAGCTTCAATGCTGCTGTGGTCCAACATCACCTGCACACAACGGTCATGCATAAGCTTATAGAAAGCTTAGAGGGTGGTGAAAGTGTATGCGCAAGGTAGTAATACAGTTATGCAATATCAGAGTAATGCGGAACATGCTGGTGAATCCATGAATACCGTTAGCTGTACCAAGCTATGCGATACAAGGCATGAATGATGTCGGCCATACCAAATCCATGCACTGCGAGATGCAACTCAAGCATGTGAATCCTCATATAAGTCCACATATCAATACAGTTTAACTCTGGAATATCACCGGGGTCTAGTACACTCTAAACCAGACTGTCACCCTATCGTGTTCAATAAGGTAAGTGGAAGAGACCTCACTATCCCCCTGCCAATATCGGGCTCAGCTCGTCGATAGCGGACCCATTCCTCGAGCTGGTCAAACTCAGCCTAGCTTTGCCCCCTCATCTCAGGCGGGTAAGGTCGTACCCCTTCCAACGGACCATGACACAGTGGAAAATGCTGCCGTCTGGTAATCGGCACTCAGCGCTCATGCACCCACTCAGTGGAGCAACCTCTTGGTACCCTAAGGGTTTAAGAACTTTCACCCAGGGATATCTATAACACCCCATGTAGAACAATATTTTCGGTATCCAATCCTGCCAACCACGATATGCCTGTGGAGGCTACGACCCTAATGTCACTAGGGCGTACAGTAACCATATCACACAATACGAATGCATGAATCACACTATCTATTCATGCAGTAATCCTGCGCGTATCGTGCGCTCATGTAGGGTAATACTGCCTATCCAGGAGCCCCTAAACAATCTGCCCGAAGGCATATGCTATGATCAGTCACTTCTCATATCAAACATACATATGATGCGTATGATTACGAATCATGGAACTATATTAAACATGTTATATGGGATAGATGTTGTTCATAATGAAGATGGGCCTAGACGGCCTACAAGTATGGGCCTAACAATGGGCCTTAGGGAGAGTCGTAATGCGAACATTTAACCAACATTATTCTTACAATGTGGACGTCAAACCAACATTGCTCCTAAGGCACGACTGTCATAAACATCATTACACAAACCATGGTAGAGTCATACATTGTAATCGACTTGTGTACATCTAATTGGGCCTCGACCCATGGGTCTTAGATACAACAAATGGGCCGCATAACATGGGCCTTATGTATATCAGGTGGGCCTCAATGGTGGGCCCTAACTTCATCAAGATGGGCCTAATCATATGGGCCGATTAATGGGCTGATCGAATGGGCCGAATTGATGGGCCGAGCAAATGGGTCCACCCTTATGTTTTTTTGAGATCTGACCCATTCATAAGTTAGCATAAAGATAGATGAAGTGACAACAAATATCAATTTAATTGGAAACTACCGTGGTTCATAGGAGTTTGAATGGTGGATGTCACGGTCCACTATTTAAATGGTAGGGTCCACTTGAACTTTAGATCCGATTCACTCATTCTCCCATGCCATAAAATGATCTCATAAATGGTTGGACGGTATGGATGCAACACATGCATCATGGTGGGCCCCACCATCCAAACCATGGACGGTGTAGATAAGACACGTACTCATGTGGGGCCTGCGGGCTGGTTGCTAACAAGAGAGCAGCTGCATAGCTCCAGTACGTGCAGCATTACTGCCTTAAGAAGAAAAAAAAGAGGTGGATCCCACGGACCCCACCATCATATAATATATAATATATATTTTAAAAACCCAGCTGCTGCACATGCAGCTTTTCCCTTTTTTTTTGTTCTGAAACAAACAGAGGTGGGTCCCACATAGGGCCCACCACAGCAGCATATATCCATATATATTATATAATATAATATATATAATATATATTACCCATATCTAACGTCCAGGCCATGGACGACCTGGACGGGTGCACACACTAAGGTGGCCCCACACGTGGGTGTGGGTCCCACCGTCTAGGGACGGGTGGACGTCCCCATACACTGCACGGTGTGGCCCACCACGTGAATGGACGACATGAATAGGGTGGGTCCCATGGACTCCACACCAGCTGACACTTCACTGCTGCCACCGCCACTAGGGATGGATGCCAAGACCTCAGCTTTGAAATGAGGTATCTTTCACATAGTCTACCACGTGAGCTATGGGGGCCCACCGTTGAAACGAGGTATCTCCACTCAGTCTACCAACGAGCCATGGATTTGGGCATGGAAATGGGCCCCACACCAGCATGGTCCACCGTCTAGAGTGGTGGGCGATTTGGATATAACACATACCCTATGGTGTGGTCCATTGGAGGGGTGGAGAACGGGAGTGGGTCCCATGGACCCACCGTCAGTTCACATCACTGTTAGCCACCCCTGGCAGCCCACCCTTCACTCCAGCACACATCCAGCGTCCCTGGACGCTGGAGAGTGGGTGTAACACCATCCTCATGGTGGGTCCCATAGGGACGTGGTCCACCTAATTTTATTTTTTTTGGATCAAGTCGCTATTTGTGTTTCCCCTACATCCAAGCCCACCCAAAGGTGGTCAACAAGGTGGGCCCTACGGATGGGACGACGTGGATTAGACATTATAGTGGGGTCCACAATACATGAGAGAGAGGGAGAGAGAGACAACGGCGATAACGGGGTGATGGAGGGGCCTCGCTACTATGGGCCCCTCTTTGATACAAAATGTACATTAAGGTGGGTCCCACTACATGTGGCCCTTTAATCACAAAAAAATAAATAAATATAAATGTGGAATCAAGATTACCCACCGAATTTTACTTTCACCCAAGGCTTCCTTAGCTCCTTAGCTTTGATTCCAACGGAGGAGATGAGGTTTGGATGATTGAGATGGGAGATGAAAGGGTAGGAAGTGGGCCACACTTGTAGCTTGGGAGAGATGGGAGAAGCTTAGACATAAGGAGGTTTCTCTTGCTTGGGAATGTAGTTTGAAAATGAGAGAGAGAGATACTTGTAAAGGGAGAGAGAGATGGGTGATGGATGTTTAATGTGGTGGTGATGGATGTGTAAGAAAATTTTGACTTTAGGGGTAAAATGTGTAAGAAAAGTATGGCTTGTGTAAGAGCTTTTTGACTTTAGGGGTTGCTTGGGGAAGGGTGAGAGGTGATGTGTTCTTAAAATGTACTTGATATGATGGGGTTGATTGATTGATTGATAGATGTGACAAGCTGTAGAGATTCTCTTGGGTTTCGCACGTGCAGCGTTTTCCTTGCACCGAGCGCTGGCCCACATCTCCTGGCCAAAGTATCGGATCGGCGCGCGAGACGCGGCATTGGAACCGCGGCGACGGTACGGTTGCCAGGGTACAAGCCTCGGGTTAAGTCGACTCGGGTTGACGGCGTGTGAATCAGGTTCGCACACAAATACCGGTTAAGGGTCGAAGGTTGCCGGAATTCGACCACAAAGACCGCGGAAGCCTACGGAACAGTACGGTCTAGAATACGGGGCTTACAGACCTAGTGGTCAGTTCGACTGGTCGAAAGGCCAACAATAATTCAAAATTTCGGGCGCGATAAGATAAGATCGTTACTCGACTAGTTGAGTAGCTTGCTTGACTAGTCAAGTGGCCTGCTCGACTAGTCAAGTGGGACCCAGAAATGTTGTTGGACTTTGAGTCGAGCCTGCTTGACTGGTCGAGCACTGTTCACTCGACTAGTCGAGTACTGTTCACTTGACTGGTCGAGCAGTCTCTAGGACTGGTCGAGGGTCTAACAGAAATTCTAAAAATTCACAACAAACTTTGGACTGGTTGAGAAAAATCTTAGACTGGTCGAGCCAGTGTCTAGACTAGTCGAACCATGACTAGGACTAGTCGAAATATGACCTATAAAATTATCAAATGACCTATGATATAAATGCAAATTGTATGACCTATCATAAGGTCGATCTAAGGTCAAACAAACCTTATTCGTGAGATGGAATCATCACATATCATTCTTTTGATGTAGTTGAAGATTGAAGACTTGAACTAGTACTTGAACTTCTTGATGTTGTTCTTGAATCTCTTGATCTTGTACTTGAACTTCTTGAACTTGTACTTGAATGTAGGCAAGGATGAAGTTGATCTTATAGAACAGCTACACAAGATACAAATTCCAGGAGCTTTTGGCACTACAAAATTTGACAAACCTAGGAGCAAGATAAGATAGCATTTACAATCTCCCCCTTTGTCAAATTTATGAAAAAACCAAATAAATAATATTATACATAATATGCACAAAGGAATCATGCATCATACATGCACAACAAAGAATCATGCACCAGTTAAAAACTGGTCAAAAAGCAGCAAACCAATACTCCCCCTTAATACATTACACCATAGAATCCAAGAGGAGAAGAAATTAAAAATTTGCTACCTAACCACTTCTCCACATTATTAACATCATCTCTATAGAATCCAATATCATTATGAAAAAAGTAAGTCAACACAAATTCTCCCCCTTTTTGGCACATTATGACAAAGGAAAGAACCTATAAATGATGATGAAAAAAAAAGAGCAATGAGTAATGAGAGTAAGAAGTAAGTGCAAGATAATATAGTCAAGATAACCATTCAAGCATGTCCATAATAACAAGAAAACATGTCTAAGCATATAGAGTCAAGAGAAATCCAAGAATAAAAGTTATTATAGATTAGAAATTCAACACTAATTTGAACTAGAGGAAGGATCAGGTATGAAAGGATCGATTTGATGTGCTCCCTTGTTAATGCGCCTAAGATATTTGCGCATGTATTTAAATTGAGTTTCTTGAGACACATGCAAACCTTCTACCTTTTCCTCAAGGGAACGCAAACGTTCATCAAAATCAGATAGCTGAAAATCAGGATCAACTGCAGAGTCTGATTCAATCTCATCAAAAATTTCATCCATATTGACATCATCTGGAGGCAAAGCATCCTCCTCTTCATTTTCTTCAGCTACTCCTCCTGCACCCACATCAACTTGGCCTGGGGCCAACCTCAAATTCATCTTATTAATGTTCGAGTTGTTGAAGGGAAGATGGTGAATTTGAGCTTCTCCAATAGGCATAGCCACTCGACTATGGGTGGCTAATACAGTCATAAGATAGGCAAATGGTATATCACTATGACCTGGATGGAGACGGAACTGAATCATGATGTAACAGATAAGAGAAGGAAGACACACAGAGACACCAGTAACAATAGAGTGTAGAATGTGGACCATGAAAGTAGTGAGCTCAGTTTTGTTACCAGATCTAGGATATACATTAGAAATAAAAATTTGATGAAGAACCCTGTATCTGGGTAACATAAACTTGGAAGCGAGCGCATTCTCAGAACTCAATTCCGCATTCATGTTGCATAGATCTCTAATGAGCAATCTTTTCCCAGATTCAGACGATTTTACTACAGGAGTATTAATGGGAATACCGTCATCATTAACTGGAAGGTCTATTAATCCAGAAATTAGGTGACGGTCCACATCAATTGGACCTTCTCTAGTAGTAATTGTAAACGTAAGATTCTCAGAAGAGAAGTCAGTTATGCAAGCATACTTGGCCTGCGCAATGGAACGGTATGTCGGACCACCCTAATGTAAAATGTTATCCCATCATACAAATTGAAGGAGAGGAACAATGCCATAAGGTTCCAAATGATGAGTGTTAACTGTCCGTTCAACTATCACATTACGTAAGCGAATATCCCACACAAACTCGAGATCTTCTTCGGGTGACCAAAGATGGTGCACTGTGATAGGAATGGAATGAGAGGAAGAGTTTAAGACCCGACTTGAGTTTCTGCATGTGCATGTGTGTGTGTGTGTGAGTAGGCATTTCATTTCTTGTGGTCCCGCGATCCTACTGGTCGAATCCCGGTGACCCGCGACCCTAGGATAGTGTTTGTGGTCATCCTTGAGTCCGGTCATGTAGACCCAATTTGGATCACCCGAGACCTATGCCATCTTGTTCGCATCGTCGTTGTGATTCCAACGAAGTGTCTTGTGCGTCCATCCAATATATGGATTAAAAGTTATGAACATCACATAGTATGACCCTTAATCATGTGACCCACTTTTGTGCAATGCATGTCGCCCACCTCCTTGGCACAAGACCCTATGCACACTACACACACTACATAAATTCTATGGAAAACACCACCCACCTCAATACACACTACCCAAGCCTAGCCTAAAGCCTAAGCATTGTAATCTCCTCCCCTAGGCAATCATGACCTCTCTTACAAACTCATCCTGACCCCTCTCTCTCTTTATCTTTCTCATTTTTCTCCATTTCCCTCCATTTTCTAGCAACCTCTCCCTCACCCAATGTCCATTTCTCCCTTTTTTCTCCAACCCTCTAATCCCCAACATACTTCCAATCCCACCATTAAAAATAAATCCCCACCATTAAAGTCTCTTCCTTGCTCCAAGGTCTTAATGGAATAGAAGTTTGGGAGTTGGATTGCAAGTGGGTGACTATTCTTTTAGCTGATTTCCTTTCTATCCTTTAATCTCATTATTTCTTCATGAATGGATCATATGGGACCCACCAATCCATGGTGGGGATCCCATTTGATCCCATGGATGTGGCCCTTTAGTCCATCCTACATGCATGTCATGTTCCATGATGGGGCCATTCTCCATGGACCCCATCATGATCATGTATTTCATGATTCACTCCATCTCAAGGTCATATAGACCTTAAATATCATGTTGGGATGGCATCCCAACCATCCATTTTAGATATGGACAATGCATGTGTTGGTTTTGTGATTATAAGTGTAAATCAATGTATATCTATGTGTTTGATTGATCTTGGGAGGGCCTATTAGTGGCGGGGCCTTACCCCATGATTGGATTATGTTCTTATCCATCTTTTCTTTCTTATATTTATAGTAAATCTGATGTATGTGTGGCCCACCTGATGTGCCATGCAACCAGGCCCAAGTGGTTGGACGTCCAGGCCCAACCTTGTTGCCCCATGTTGTTGGCATGTTTTGGATAGCCTTTGGGCTTGATTTTATGAATGATATTGGAATGGGCCTGGGTATGAGAGTTGTGTGACCCATTTTGGTGGACCCCACCTTGAGGAAATGATGATTTATTTCCCTTTTATTTATCTTTTGAGTTGTTTTGGATAGCAACATGTTGTTGTCCATATTGCTGGAAATTTTTGTTGTAGCTGATTGTTTGGCATGGATTTGGTCTATAATTTTTCCATTGGAGGGCCACATTCCTGGACCATACCTTGTAGTACATATATGAGGGGACATAAAACCTATTTTTTTCAATTTTTTTGAGGCCATTGATCCACCCCATTGGAGGCCCAGATCAGGGTCTATCAAAATTCTGCACTTAGCAGATTTACTAGACAGTTTGGATTCCTTAAATAAATTAAAATACTTTTACTAATCCAAAAATCATGAAAATTTACAGAGAGGTGTCCCACCCATTTTAGGAGCCACCTACAAATTTTTGGGGCCAATAGACCCCTGTGCACACCTTGGTAAGGGCTAGACTGGCCCACTAGGTTAGGACGTCCAGGTCAAACAGAGTTTTCTGGACAGTGTGTTTTCTTTAAATTAATTAAAATACTTCTGCTATTCCAAAAATTCTGTAAATTTACAAAGACGTGACCCACCCATAATAGTACTCACCTACTAAGTTTTGGGGTCAACAGATCACTGTACAATTCATGGCGCTGGTTGGACCGACCCACCAGGCTAGGACGTCCAGCCATGGTTGGCCGTCCATCCTCCTTGTGGGCCCACCTTGATGTGTTGTGTATCCTCACCTTGTGATTTTTGTGTAATTACTTTTTAAGTAAGACCCTTTGTATCTTGTATGGACCACCCTAAGATATTTATTTCATCCAGTAAGCCCATTTGATGGACCCCAGAAGGCCTAGGAAGTTGGGTGGGCTGAAATTCCAGCAAGGCCCAGTTTTCACTATACATTGTTAGGTGGTCTTGAATTGTAATTTTTTACTAGATTGGGGGTGCTATGTGTACACCCTATGCATGAATTTTCCTGAGATATTGGGTCCACATTTATGCCTTTAGTCCCTTAAAAATTTGGGCTTAATAAATGCACTTTTGAGGCCCGCCATAGTTAGAATTTTATTGGGTTCATGAACATGGCTAATTGTTGGATTCTCTAGGCTCAGTTGGGGTGGAAATTTTAGATAGGCCCATTAGAACTTTGGGCCTATATTTATCATGCTATTGTGATGAGTTTTATGGGCCAAAATACTCAAGTAGTTGGGCCTTTGGCTGCCCACTAAATTAACCCCATACTTGGGCCAAGAAGTGAGGCCCAACTCACTTGTTTTAAACATAAGAATTTGCCCATATGGTTTGAATGCCGGGCTGCCCATTAGGCTCACCACAATGTATGGGTTTGTGATCTTTATGTTTAGGCCCGACCCTTGCTTAGGAGCCCACTATGTTGCCATTAAATTGGGCCATGTACATAGCCCACTAGGCCATGGATTGCTTAGGCCTTGGGCCTTACTTTATATGCGTACAGGTAGCGGCCTACCTCATGGGACCCAGTTGAGGTTGGATGTCCTCCTTGGTGGCCCTAAGGTAAGCCCATAAGGTTCTTATAACGTCTCGAAAAAATCTGTACAAAGACCCAAGTACCACCTCATGCAGAAATCACTAAGGACCAAATTCTGTGGAAATTAGACAAAAATTAATTGAGTACTAAACTAAATATTCAGTGGAATTAGCTTGAACCACTATTTATACGAACTGCAAGACCCAAAACCACTAGAATTGCTAACTCAACATTACCCAAGAACCTAGGAGCAATCTCAAAAACCCAGTTGCTCCCGAGAGCGCAATTAAACTCCATATCGGATGTGGACCGCGGGTCGAAAGTCCAATTATTGTAAAACTATAAGGTTATGACCGCCTTATTGGGCTTGACAACCATCGTGGGAATCGAGCCCAAATGGTATCCAGAAACGCACAACTTGAGCCTGGAGCGAAGTGTTAGAAACACGAATATCTTTAGAAATTGACATGAAACTTAAGTGATTTGGGCCATTCGCTTGTGAGTGAAATTGAAGATTTCAGACCGTTAGTTTCTGACCAAACTATACCCTTAGATCAAGAAAATTTTTCTGCACATATCGGTATACTTCTAGCCCTGATCGAGTGACGATGACCTTGAATTGATATGGGTCTTCCACGGTCGACCCACTAATCCGATCGGACCGAAATCATAACCTGGCCTAGATCCATTGTCAGGGAACTTACTCTATGACATAGAAAGGTAATGGACCTTTGGATGAGCCCTATTCATCCAAAGCGGTCGCCCTTTGGCTATAACCTAAGTATACCATGGCCCTGGTGCCATTTACATCACTTTCGAGCTTATATAAGACCCATAACCCACCCCTCTCTCATTCCATACGAATTTTTCTAACCTTAGGAGAGAGAAGAGAGAAAAGAGGAGGAAAGAGTGAGGAGAAGAGAGTGAGATCAGTGGATCGTTGATGGGATTCTCTCCCACTACTCCACATCGAATCACCACCCCACCACCGCTACACCGTCGATACCAGCTTCGATTTGGGTAAGAAATCCTAACCCTAATTTCCTTTTAGGAATCCAAATAGAGGAATTGACGCAATAGCTAACCTATCTCATGATTTAAGTTGCCGTTGTGCTGTAAACGAGAACATAGTGTTCGAACTGAGTTCGAAACGAGCAAACCGACGAAAGGTGTGGACTATAAATGTTTAGGTTATGGTTTTCAAGGCTTTCAATGTCAGCAATGATTTATGTCTAACATGATTGCTGCCATATGACCTTAGTTACATGTATTCGATGAATTATACATGTGTATGAACTGTGTGAATATATAATGCATTCCATGTGTGTTTGTTGAAATGTTTGAATGAAATTGAAATTATGATTTGTGCCTGCTATGAATATTAAGCTAAAGTATATATTTGTTGTATGAATGACCACTCCTTTATGAAAGGATTTGCCATAATATATGCTATAACTAAATTAGTTCATATATGTAGTAATGTGTAACCTAAGTGTTTGATAAAATGTCTGAATGATAAAATGTTGTTGGATCACTTCTAATGAGGGTGTTGAGATAGGATTCTTAACTACCTTATCCATATTTAAAATCTCCTTCATGTAATATAAATTGCAACTACGTGATTCATGGGTGAAATGCATATGTATAATAATACGTTCAATGTGTTTGATAAAATGCTCAAATGGGATTTATATTTAAATTGTTTATTAAATGTTGTTATGAATATCGCATGTGACTACCTATTGCATTTGAGTATGATTGGGACTACTACGTAGTCCAGGCAATTGGTAACGGTTCCCAATTGAGTGGCCGGACTAGTTTCACCACATTAGATATGTTCGATGAGTCCGAGCCATATGGTGATTGTCAACAGTGGTTAGGCCACATGGAGTGCTTATGCGTTCCATGTTGATCAATTCAACATGCGCTCGTACCAATCGCACTTGTCAAATAACCCGATTGGCCTATTATGTGTTTACTATGTATGGACATTACTGCTTGAATCTAAGGTATCACTTACCAATGTAAAACCCGTCTCAACCATGGTACCACGATTCGCAAAGACTCATGAGCCGGGCATGGTGGTGGATGGGACACCGTGGTCGAGCTGTTGGCCTACGCTGGGGTGACGAGCCTCCCCGTAGTGACCAGTGAGCAATCCAAACTCGTGAGTCGAATATGGTGGTGTATGGGACACCGTATTTGAGCTGTCGGCCTACGATCAGGCGACGAGCCTCCTGTAGTGACCTCAAGTATAAATTAGGCCTACGCTAAGGTGACGAGCCTCTCCGTAGTGACCTCGAGTGTAAGCTCGTGAACCTACCTATCCATTGTTGTTCATCAGGGGTGATGCCCTACAACTTGCCTTTCGTCTGTGATTAACTAGGATTGACAACCCTAGATGGATCATTGTTTGGGTGAATGATATAAGGGGAGGTACCTTAGTTTTCTGAATTTGCTGTATAAATAAGCATAATAAATTACTTGGCTAACACGACCATGCACCACATTGCATGTGCTTTAGCGACGAAGCGCAACTTTAGGGAGTTTGCCATGTGCGATCGTGAGATGATGTTGTTGAGGGAGTGCAGGCGAGGGCATGCATCATTACAGCATGCCATTCCTGCATTAACAAGAGTACTTAGGATATGATTGTTGTATTGCTTTATCATTACTGCTTGACTGAATTGATAACATGTTAACTTTTGCCTTATAGTACCACTGAGTTGATCACTCACTCCCACTCTGGGACGGTGTTTTAAAACACTAACCAGACTCTGTTTTAGATCCAGATTACGGCGAGGCTTATGCAACGGAGCCGAACTTCTTTGAAGAGGAGGAGGAGTTCTCCTATGTTCAACTCTCAGGCGGGTCTGGGTAGACCTAGAGCTGCGTCGCCGGGATTATAGGGATTACATGGATTAGTCGTACATTCACATTCTGTCATTTTGTATATTTTGAAACAAATTATGTATACATTCAGCCTAATGGCACGTTCATACTCTGGAGGTCATGAAACACGTATACACTTATATATTTATCTCAGTCTTCCGTTTGCTTAAGTACATTAACTTTGGATATGATATGCTAATTTAGTGTAATCCCACTCATGTTCAATGTACTATTATGAACAACATTTAAACATCATTATCTATGTTGCATAAGTGATGCGTTGGAACTCGGGAGTTGAGCTATGCTCGACCCACGATTTTCATGGCATTACAGTTCTTATAGGTGATTGAAAGCCCACCTTGGACCCTTGTTAGGACCGTTTTTTCCTTGGGCTTTTACGACTATCTTAGCTTGTGGGCTACCCCAAAGTATTGGGCCCCTACTAGAGAACTTATCCTTAGAGTACATGTCTATCTATCTAAACCTTGTCCCTCTTGGGTAGGAGGAGTATGACCCACGTCATCATTGCCTAGTAGCGTACTTACACCATTATGACCCATATGCATCATCTACATGAATGGATTGCATTGTGTGGGTCATTGGGTTGACATGATAGAGGAATGAAGTTTCTCCCCTTGTGCACATCGAGTGCTTGAAGCTAGTGCATGATCTGTGTGCGTGACTCATGCATTGGCATCACATTTCATGATGATCTGCCCTTGCTTTATCAGGGCCTCGCCTCCACAGGGATATTCATGGATGATCGTATGTGTGGACACCAAAATATAATTTGACCATATTGGGTGCATAGGATGCCCATGGGTGAAATTCCCAAAACTTCCGCGGTACGAAGGATCTGCCCCAACGTCATGACCGAGTGGAAACTACGAGCGCATGAGGGCCTTATACCGTTAGGCCAGGACTCCCACTGTCGTGTAGTCGGTTGGGTAGGGGTGTGGCCTTACCTGCCTAGTGTGAGGAGGCATTGCTAGGCTGAGTCTGACCATCTCGTAAATGGGTTCACTGCCGTCGAGCCTTGTTAGTGATTGGCTATCCACAAACGGGTAGTGAGGTCTCTTACACTCATTTGATTATGCGGGTCGAGAGAGCGGCAGTCATCCAGCAGTGTACTGGACCCCGATGATTTCCATATGATTGAAAATGTACTTGATATGTGGTTTGCATATGAGCACTGACATCACCTTGCATTGCATTCGCATCGGCTATATAAGTCCCTTTATGCATCGCCTTGGTAAGGCGCCCAATACTCATTGTATTGTACTCATGATAAGCCTTGGTAAGGCTAGTGATACTGTCATTGATCATGTTTCCCTTCCTGTATCTCCTATTATTCTTCTGTGCACTGTTGTCAAACACTTTCACCACCCTCTAAGCTTCTATAAGCTTATGCACGATTGATGCGTGCATGAGATTCTAGGCAAGCGTCGTAGCAGCAGAGCTTGGATTAGAGTTGAGCTGAGGACCCCAGTGTTGCGAACTTTTCCCTCTTTCTTTCATTACTTTATTTATGTCCTTTTGAACCTCATGTACTTGTAAAAGTTCAAATTTATAGTGGATTTTGTGATGTGACCCTTTGTTATTTTTAAGATGTTACTTGCTGTGATCTTGGGTATGTTCGCATTTGGAATGATTATACGGTTATGGAAATCCTCCTTGTAGGATCCCAGGATCGGAACATGGCTCAGGAGCCGAGAATGGGGTACTACGGAGGCTGTTGCGGCTAGAACCGACTATCGGGTTCTTGTGAGTCTGGTTACTGAGTCTGGGGTGTGACAAGAATTGGTATCAGAGCATACCAAGTAATTCTGGAATAACTTAGGATAACATCGCGTGTTTGCTGAAAGCTTAGGATAAATAGTGTCCCGAGATTCCTTCCTTTCTCTCCGTTTCGAGCTTGTAATTATCATGATCCCTTCCGTCGTCATGATTTTGTAGACGATGCCGCCTGGACGTGGTGCCCGTGGTCGTGGTGCCCGCGGTAGAGGCACTCATGATGCTCGTTCTACTTAAGTGCAACCCTCTCCCGTCGTAGAGGATCCGATTCCTGAGGTCCCGATTTAGCATCCTGTTGAGCCTGTAGCGCATGTTCCTTCAGTTGCTCCAGTTCCCCCACCGGTTCCCCCTTCTCAGCCTGTTGTTCCAGTTACAGAGACTCCTGATCCATTAGCCGCACCAGTGCCTCCACCTGAGGTGAGTGCCGTTCCTGTATTCCCGACTGTGCCGGTAGGTGTCGAGCACTTTTTGTAGTTGATGTAGCTCGTTGCTACCGCATTGCAGACTCGTCAGCCTGCAACCGCTCCAGTTCTTGATCAGGGTGATTTATCGTGCGCTAGCGCTATTTTCAGGGAGTTTAGACAGCATGAACCTCTGAGGTTTATATGAGATCGTGAAGATTTTCAACATTATGCAGCGTCCTGCTGATCAGAGGGTTTCCCTTGCGACCTTTCTTCTTCAGGGTGAGGCCCATCATTGGTGGTCGTCCGTATCCAGGATGGTCAGGCCAGATTTCGTTTGGACGTGGGAGTTAGTGGTCCGTTTTGACTAGAAATTCTTCCCCGAGCATGTTCAGATTCAGAGGGCGATTGAGTTCAAACCCAAGTTTAGGGTGATTTGTCGGTTCGCAGTATGAGGCCCGTTTCTTGGCCCTGTCTAGGTTTGCTCCTCATCTCACTAGTGATGAGAAGATGAGGCCTCGTCATTTTGTGACTGACTTACGACCTGCCCTTCGTAGCCATGTGGTAGGGCATTATTTGGAGACGTTCGATCAGGTTGTCCATCGAGCGTTGGTTTATGAAGAGGACTGGGCTATGAACCAGAGATCGCGAGAGCAGAGTTCCAGTGGAGAACGGAAGAGGAGATCACCAGCCAGCAGTTCCACGCAGCACCGTCAACAGAGATGGAGGGGCAGATCAGAGTATAGACAGCCTGCGGCTCAGACAGTGGCTTCATCGTCATCATCAGTACCGCCAGCCGCTTCATCTTCTGGCCCCTTTTACGGTGTTTGCTTTGTTTGTGGACAGGCCGGGCATTGGAGACACGATTCCCCTTTCCCCATACAACAGCAGAGGCCACCGCAGTTGCCTCCTCCTCGTCCTCCTCAGTAGCAGCAGTGAGCTCAGCCTCCAGTCCCCGCTCCTGGGGCTCCTCCTTACTAGCAGTGGCAGCCAGGCAGACCTCCCCAGCAGAGACAACAACAACAGTAGCAAAGGAGATATCCATATGTCCAGTCCCTGGGTAGAGTATGTATTGCAGCCCAGCAGGCACAGAACCCAGATCCGCAGTCTTCCAGTTTGCATCCCTTACCAGCTCAGGGCCAATTTTATTCTGCACAGCAGGAGCTAGGCTAGGACCCGCAGTCATCGATCGACGGAGTTGTCGAGGGTATTCTTCTTATTTCCACTTGCATTGCTCATGTTTTATTTGATTTTGGTGCTTCCCATTCTTTCGTAGCCGAACAGTTTTGCCGATCGACCGGTATTCCGACGGAGTCCGTGTCTAACGCCTTGACAGTTTCGACTCCCATGGGGAAGTCTGTCATGTTGACCCATCATTGCCCTTCTTGCCCGGTGTTAGTGGGCGAGATGTTCCTTCCTGTCGATCTGTTCGTGATGCTGATGGCAGGCTTTGATGTTATTTTGGGTATAGACTAGCTTGCGGAGTATTGTGCCATCTTAGACTATGCCACGAAGACAGTAACGTTTCACATTTCGGGCTTGCAAGTATTCTAGTTCATCACCGAGCCCAGAGGAGAGCCGTTATCTAGTTTCTTGGCTTTTGTCATCGAGGATTCTGTGGCAGGGTGTATTGAGTAGCTGCCATTTGTTTATGAGTACCCGGATGTGTTTCAGGAGATCCCGAGTTTGCCGCCGCTTCGGCAAGTGAAGTTTTAGATTGATTTGGTGCCCGGTACTGCGCCTATCTTGAAGGCTCCCTACTAGATGGCACCGTTGGAGTTGAGGGAACTACATGAACAGTTGGATGAGCTCTGGGAGTTAGGTTTCATTCATCCTATCAGTTCGTCTTGGGGAGCCCCGGTGTTATTTGTGAAGAAGAAGGATGGCTCGTTGAGGCTCTGTGTGGATTATCGTGAGCTCAACAGAGTCACCATCAAGAACTGATACCCACTTCCCCATATTAATGATCTGTTCAACCAGTTGCAGGGTGCACAATATTTTTCCAAGATAGACATGCGCTCCGGTTATGATCAGATTTGGGTCCCAGAGGAGGACATTCTGAAGACGGCTTTTCGGACGTACTATGGTCACTTCGATTTTCTGGTCATGTCATTTCGACTGACCAATGCACCCGCCATATTCATGCAACTGATGAAGGAGGTCTTCTGGCCGTTCCACGATCAGTTCGTGGTGGTATTCATTGATGATATTCTTGTGTATTCGAGGACCCGGGAGGACCATGTTGAGCACTTGCAGATTGTGCTGGAGACCCTCCGTACCCACCAACTGTATGCGAAGCTGGAAAAGTATGAGTTTTGGCAGGAGGAGGTGAAATTCCTCGATCACGTGGTGACAAGGGAGGGTGTCGCTGTGGACCCCTCGAAGGTTGATGCAGTGCATCAGTGAAACAAGTCCGAGATCCGTAGATTCCTTGGTCTAGCGAGATATTGCCGATGGTTTATCGAGGGTTTCTCTCGTATTGCAGCACCACTGAACCGGTTGACACGGAAGGGCGTCGAGTTCGTCTGAAGTGATGCTTGCGAGGAGGCATTTATGGAGTTAAAGGACCGCCTCACGTCCGCTCCTGTTCTCACTCTTCCTGATGGGAGTGAGGGTTTTGTTGTCTTCACCAATGCCTCTAGAGTTGTCTTGGGTATTGTACTGATGTGGCACGGGAAGCCAGTGGCGTACGCTTCACACTAGCTCAAGGTCGACTAGTTGAACTACCCCACCCATGATTTGGAGCATACAGCGGTTGTCTTCGCACTAAAGGTGTGGATGCATTACCTATATGGGGTCAAGTTCGAGCTCTTTTCGGATCATAAGAGCTTGAAGTACCTATTTTCGCAGTCCAAGCTGAACCTGTGTTAGAGGCGATGGATGGAGTTGTTGAAAGATTATGATTTCGACCTTCAGTACCACCAGGGTAAGGCGAAAGTGGTGGTTGACGCTCTCAGCCGTCAGCCATGAAGCCTGGTGGCACAGATAATGGTTCGACAGTGGCAGATGCTCGAGGATGTTTCAGAGTTTAACTTTGAGTTCGGTCTGCATTATTCTATTGTTCAGCTTTCGAGCTTGTCGATTAACCCTCTTTAGTGGCTAGGGTGATCGAGGCTCAGCAGACGGACGAGTCACTTCAGGAGTACGAGCAGAGGTTGCATCTGTGGAGCAGTCAGATGGCAAATTGGTTCTGATGGTGGATTACGCTTCAGAGGCCGATTGTGTATCCCGGACGTGCCAGAGTTGCGTCGTGATTTGATGACCGAGGCACACCGATCGAGACTTACTATTCACCCGGGCTCCACAAAAATGTATCGTGATATGAGGAGACAATATTTTTGGCAGGGGATGAGGCGCCAAATTGCTAGTTTTGTGGCTGAGTGTGACACCTACTAGCGTGTCAAGGCCGATCACTAGAGACCCCTTGGTCCCTTGCAGCCATTGAGCGTCCCAGTGTGAAAGTGGGAGCATGTATCGATGGATTTCATCACAGGTTTGCTGAGGACTCAGCATGGTCACGATACTATCTGAGTTATCGTCGATCGTCTGACGAAGTCAGCTCATTTCATTCCGGTGCGTGCTTCCTGGTCTATAGACCGGCTTGCAAAGATGTTTATTAAGGAGATAGTGAGACTGCACGACATTCCAGTTTCGATCGTTTCAACAGAGACTCCAGATTACTTCTCAGTTTTGGAGGAGTTTTCAGCAGGCGATGGGGACCACTTTTCATCTCAACACAGCTTATCATCCGTAGATAGATGGACAGACCGAAAGGGTCAAACAGATCCTTGAGGACATGGTTAGAGCTCGTGTAATTGACTTTGCGAGTAGTTGGGATGAGCATTTGCCCCTCGCCGAGTTCGTATACAACAATAACTATCAGGTCACTATCGGCATGGTTCCTTTTGAGGTACTTTATGGTAGACCGTGTAGATCTCCTAGTTGTTGGACTGAGGTTGGAGAGCGTCGTCTCCTAGGTCCCGAGCTTGTGGAGCAGACGTCGGAGGCTATCGATATTATCAGACAGAGGATGCGCACAGCTCAAAGCTAGCAGAAGAGTTTTGCTGATCGTCGGCATCGACCCGTCGAGTTCGTAGTCAGGGACATGGTATATCTCAAGGTCTCGCCTATGAAGGGCGTGGTTCGTTTTGGTGTGAAGGGAAAGCTTGCCCTGAGATTTATTAGACCATTTGAGATTACCGAGAGCGTAGGCGTTGTGGCCTATAGGCTTGCCTTACCTCCTGAGTTGTCCCCGATCCACGACGTATTTCATGTTTCTATGTTACGAAAATGTGGGTCAGACAATATTCTTGTGATTGATTGGCAGCCACTCGAGGTCCTTGAGGACCAAGGTCATTCCCTTGGTGAAGGTGCAATGGGGTCATCATTCGGAGGCTGAGGCGTCTTGGGAGCACGAGGCCCATTTATTTGTTGATTGATTGCTTGTGATGCTTGTATTGCCTTCTCTTATGATTGATGATTGAGATATATATATATATATTATATATATATATATATATATATATATATATATATATATATATATGATATGATATGATATGATATTTATGCATTTTCATGTTTCCAGTTTTGGCAATTTTGAGGACAAAATTTCTTTGTTGGTGGGGAGGATTGTAAGACTCGACACGAGTTTCTTCATGTGCATGTGTGTGTGTGAGTAGACATTTCATTTCTTGTGGTCTCGCGGTCCTACAGGTCGAATCCAGGTGACCCGCAACCCTCAGATAGTGTTTGCAGTCATCCTTGATTCCGGTCACGTAGACCCCACTCGGATCGACCCGAGACCTATTCCATCTTGTTCACATCGTCATTGCAGTTCCAACGACGTGTCTTGTACATCCATCCGATATATGGATCAAAAGTTATGAACATTACATAGTATGACCCTTAATCATGTGGCCCACTTTTGTGCATTGCATGTGGACCACCTCCTTGGCACAAGTCCTTATCGAAATTACGGTAATGACCAATTTAGTTGAAGTAGGAATATGCCAATATGTCCTAGAGGGGGTGAATAAGACTTTTTCAAATGTTTTATGATTATTTAAAATCATATCAAACCTATCATGAGAAAATATTCATAAATCAGGATTTCTTCAAAGTAACTCTAATGGCTTTCAAGCCAATCAGACGATCTAATCATAAAACTAATTTAATGATAAACATGATGCAAGTCAGAGTTTATGATGGATGTACTGTGTGTGAGATGTGATCAAATATGAAAGCATTTAATGAAATCACACAAGTAATCAAGGACAAACATCAATCACAAACACAGTCATTTTTATAGTGGTTTGACTACTTGTCTACTCCACTCCCGGCCAACGCACTCAACCCTTGAGTGTACTGGATTTCACTAAGGAGGTTTCGCAACAGGTTCACCTCAAACCGGAGGTTTTAAATCAGGTCTAACCAGTACAACCTACAGCTAGGTTGACAGTTTATGCTCCCACGAGCAAGGGTCAACAAATAACACCCGATTATAGGCACAGTAGCCAAGGATCCACTGAAGGAACCTCACTTGTTTATGCTCCCACGAGCAAGGGTCAACACAACGCACCCAACTTTTAAACTACCTTAGTCAAGGACCTACACAAAGGACCTAACGTTTTTGCTCTCCATAGAGTAAGGGTCAACACAAAGCACCCAACTTTTAGACCACCTTAGTCAAGGACCTACACAAAGGACCTAACGTTTATGCTCTCCACAAAGCAAGGATCAACACAAAGCACCCACCACGTACACTCCATCCGAAGGCCTCCTAGAGGACTTGTAAGGGGTGAGAAATACCTTAGACCCAATCCTACAAAGGAATGATCACAAGGGTCCTCTGGACTCTAATAACTTACAGATAAGCAGACGAATCCCTTTCAGCGCATTGTTGAAGACCTCCTCCTTTGATGAAGAACTTCAACTTCCTTGATCCGCAACTCATAAGATGTACCAACACATGGTGACGGGTTGAGTCGAGGTTATAAGGGAATCTTACTCTATTGAATATTTTCCTATAAGAGAGTTAGAACGATTCCAATCATCTATGCATTCAAGGCATCCCAGCTTAATGATTTGCCATTAAGGTGGTAGCTGGAGGATCCTTGAATGCGGAAGTTCATTGCCCAATCCACTCTATTGAATGTCAATGATGAGGGTGGATTGGAGGATGAACTCCCACGAGAGAAAGGGCTTTGGGTATATGATCTAAGGTTAAACACTCAAAAGCACTCACTTCTTTCTCTGCCAGCAACTAAGGGCAAGCTCTCTATAAATAGGCAAAAGGTTCCAACGGATATAAAATGGTCACATTTATGAGAAAGTTCGATATTATCGAGTGGGGTCGATATCATCGAGCGTATACTCTCGATTGTATCGACTGGCTGCTCGATGACACAAACTCAAATGTCAAATGCTTTTGAAACATTTTGCCAGCTGGTTGACGACATCGAAACAGGTGTCGATATCATCGGATTTCGAACTCCTATTGCATCGATATGAGGTTTGATTCCTCGACATTTAAAACATAAGAGAGACTTGCCTTTGAAATATTTTAGGTTAAAAGAATGATCGAGGCACAATCAATATCATCGGAATTTGAATGTCGATGATATCGATAGTCGTGTCGATGCATCGATAAATCCAAAGGATTTTCTAGTTAAGCTTGCTGGACAAATTATGTCCATTCTTGATGCCATTGACTCGACCTCGATATCATCGATATTTGAATATCGATTCTATTGAGTGACCATCGATCCAAGATGAACCAACCTGAAAAATTTGCTGGAAAACAGAGTATCTAAGACCGATATCATCGAAGGCCTTCTGATATCATCGAAATTTGAATTCCGAGGATATCCAGGAGAACTTCGATATATCGAAGACTTTTATGATTTTTCTTAGAAAAACAGGGACACATTCGATGTGTTGTCGATTTTATCGAGTCAACTTCGATAGACTCGAGATTCAAAGTTCGATGATATCGATAGGTATATCGATATATCGATAAATCCGTCTAGAAATATATGTGGTTATTAGACATCTTTTGTCCTCATTTCGATGGTATCGATTGGTCATCAAGGACATTGACAGCACTATTCAATTATATCGAACAGTCTCTCGATAAATCAATAGAGGAAGAAAACTTAGAGATTTTCTGCAATTTCGAAAACGGTTTTCTAACTCAAAAACCCTATGATATTCTAATCAATTTTAAGAGTTTTAATTACCTGGTGTTTTGGGACATGGGATGTGAGGCTTGGATTTACCTGTGATGAGTTCGGGCACACATTCGGTTGAGGTAAACGCTTGATTGATCTTCCAATGGAGCTTCTCTGTCTAGCAGACTCAACACTCACTCTAATTGACAAACCAGGGCACTTTTAATCTCCCCCTTTGTCAATTACATGACAAAATACCAAAACACCCTAGAACAACTTCTATACTGACACCCTAATTTGTGTGTACATGAACTTTACACAATTGTAAAATGCTATTTAGTTCACATACACAAACATTCAGAAGCTGCTCCCCTTAACTGCAAACCTCCCCCTTTCTTCTTGTAGTTGCTCCCCTTAACACCTGCATCACCATTCACAAGCAGATACACACAATTCACAGATACACACACTTTTGGCGGGTGTAGATTTGTTCTCTCCCTTTTTGTCAGTCATTGGTAAAGGTAAATATAACAGTTGATATTGACTGAAGTAGATAATATGGGAGAACCAGATTTCGGGGATCATATGTATATAATAGATAGATGCAAAATCAACATCACATTATAGAAACCATGTACGCATAGCAGATCAAGTAGAGAACAATGAGATATGCATATAATAGAAAGACAAAGCATCACACACAACACATCCCATGGATGATATAAACTAGATAAAACAGGGGATCTCTAAATGTAAAACATGGCAATAAAGATCGATGATTTATAGATTGCCATAACAAAAAGTATCCAAAATATACATATACTGCCCAAGATTGGCAGTAATATAATCATTCATCCCATTCCAAAATAAAATTCAGCCCATCCATGGGCACTAAAAAAAAAAAAAAAAAAAAAAAAAAAAAAACAAAACAACCACCAGTATTAAGCCCATCCATGGGCACATCATTAATACAACAAAAAAACTGTTAGACTCTGTGTAACATCCCGGATTTTTGCCAACCTGGGATTAGATGTCCTTAGGCAATGGGTTGCTCCTAACACCTTATTATTTCGTCAGAACTGAACCCCACAGTCTAAAATCGCTTCGGAACCCATTCCCTTCACAAATCCCACCCTTCACTACCTTGTGCTTTCAATTTTTCAAAGCACTTTCGCTCTAGACACTAACTTAAACTAGCTGAGTAGTAAAACTTGGATCACTTTATATACAAACTACAAAGGCCCAGGTACCACCTCAGACAGAAATCATACAGGACTAAATCCTTTAGAAATTAGGTAAGAATTAGCTAGTGCTAAACTAGAGTACCTATGAAATTAGCACCAATCGCTTTAAATATGATCTGCAAGATCCAAAACTTGTAGAATCATCGATGCTACAGTACCCTATAATCTAGGATCAATCTCATTACCCAGCTGCCCTCGGGAGCATCTCGAAACTCCGTATCGGATCTGGACAGCACGTCGGAAGCCCGATTAACACGAAGTTAAGGAACTAGGACCGCCTCGCTGGGCTTGATAACCATCTCAAAAATCAGGTCCAGCCGATGTCCCACGGCCATTCGTTTGGATCCGGAGCGAGGGAGTGTGAAAAACACTATTCCCATTCCAAAATAAATATCAGGAATAGTGATCTGGCACCATTCGCTTGCGCATCAGTATTAAGCAACCAGACCGTCAGAATCAGACCAAATTACACCCTCGGATCAGGAAAAATTTCAAGAACATTTACATGTACTTGAAATTTCGGATCGTGGCCCACTGACCGTTGAACTGAAAGTGGTCCGCCACATGCGATCTGGGAATCCGATCGAGTTGAAAACGTAATCCCATATAGATCCATGTGTGGTGAGCTTAAGTCTGACGTTTGACTCAGGGAGGGCCACCAGAACCTCTCTTTTGAGCTGGAAAAGTGACGAAATACCTATATTAGCAGTAACCCTTGAACAGGAGTCTATTTCGGTGAGTTTTGAGACTATATAAGGAACTTAAACCCTCTCTCATGGCAGCCATACGAATTTGGGTTTTGAGAGAGGGAAAAGAGAGAGGAAGTGAGAGAGAAGTGGGAGAATCTCCCTGCCGTCGTTCTCTGCCACCACACGGGCTGCACCATCCCTTTCTTGACGCTTTTCCGGCGTTTTCGGCGTCGTTTCTAGGTAAGAAACCCTAACCCTAATCTGTTTTGGGGTTTAGACTGTTGTAGGTTGTGAAATAGCTAACCTATTTCGTTCTCTAGGTTGCCAAACTGCCGAATACGGAAGCTTAGCAAACCTATCAACTCCGTTACGATTCTACGACAAAAGGTGCGGACTTTAGGTGTATAGGTTAGGGTTTTCAACGCTTTCAATGTCAGATAATGATAGATTCATGATCTGCATGCAATTGCACATGTACAAAGTGCTTTCCGTTTCCTGTTTTGATTAACGTTGTAGAATATGGAATTTCACATACTCTAGGTATACGTAGAAATACCGTATACATATTTTTTTTGGAGAAATGTTTGACATGTTTATTTAATGTATGATTATACTATATATGGATAAAATACTAGTTTGGCGAAAGGAATCGCCGTAATACATGTTCACTTGTAAATGCTACGTATGTTGAAATTGTGTATTCTAGAAATACCGTATATGTGTAAGTTTTGGAAATGTAATTGTCATGATTATTTGTTGTATGATTATGGTATACATGGATAAAATACTCGTTTGGCTAAAGGATAACCCTAATACATGTTTTACTAACATACACCATGTATGTTGTAATAGTGTATTCTAAGTGTTTGTGGAATGGCTGAATGAGTATAGAATTCTCATTCGTGCTCGCCATGACTAATTGTCATAGATTCATGATTGATGTATTGGCGATACCCCTTTGACGAAAGGAATTGCCCTAAGTCACGCCACGGCCAATATACACTATATATGCTAAAATGTGTGGCCCAAGTGTTTGTGGAAATGACTGAATGAATATGGAACTTGGATTCCTGCTTGCCATGACTATCCGTCGTGGGTGTACGCGTGTTATGATTGGGGCAACTCCCTAGTGAAAGGATTTGGCCTAATGCCTATGTGATCGACATATGTCGTGTACGTTGATGTATGTTTGTTTAAGTGTTTCTTGAAATGTCTGAATGAGTAGTAGTTAGCAAATTGTAAAGTATAAGGGTGTTGAGATATGATTCTCAACCTCTTTTAACTGTGTATGATCTCCTTTGATAGTTGTGTGATTAGGAATTGAACATGTACAAACTCATGCTTGTGTTGTGATTCATAACATGCTCAACTGCTTTATGATTTTAACTATGTAATGCATATGTTTAAATTTATATTTACGTTGTATGATCCGTCATGGGTGATGGGGGAGCGGAGCAACGAGTGCGTGCAACAGCCCTGGCAGCCCTAAACGGATAATACCAGACCTTGATTGTATGAGTTGGATCTTGATCCATTACTGCTTTATCTATCTGCAATTGATTGTGTTTGGGGCCATGATTATGGCCCAGGCAATCGGTAACGGGATTGAACTCATGGCTGAGATTCATTTGCCACGTGGGATGTGTTCGACAAACTCGAGTCGTGCGTTGCCTGTCGGCAGTGGCTAGGCCACACGAAGTTGTTTATGCACTTCATGTCGTGCAGCTCAACGGGCGATCGTGCTAGTCGAGCTTGTCAAGTAACCCAATCTGCCTTATGCATGTTCACCCTGTTTGAACGCTACTGCTTGAACGTAGGGTACCTAACTTACCAGTGAAACCCCCTTTTAACCATGGTACCTCGATCCGCTAAGACGCATGAGCCGGGCATGGTGGTATGGGACACCGTGGTCGAGCTGTCGGCCTACGCTGGGGCCATGTGCCTCCCCGTAGTGACCATTGCGCAACCAACTCGTGAGCCGAATATGGTGGTATGGGACACTGTATTCGAGCTGTCGATACTTACGGCGAGAGCCGAGTACGGTGAGACCTGTACTCGTGCTGACGGGCGACGAGTCCTCCGTAGTATCTTCGAGTATACTCCAAGGGTCTGTGATTGGCGACGAGTCTTTCACAGCAACTAGAGTATGAGTGGAGCCGAGTACGGTGAGACCTGTACTCGAGCTAACGGCTAGTGATTGAGCCGAGTACGGTGAGACCTGTACTCGAGCTGACGACCAGCAATTGAGCACATACGTGAGATCTGTATCCGCGCTGACGGGTGACGAGTCCTTTGCGGTGCCTTCACTATGCTTCTCAAACCATAATATCGTATGAGATTAACTAGGATTGACGACCCTAGAATGGATCATGTTGGGAATGATACAAGGGAGGTACCTTAGTTTCCCAATACTGCTGTTTGAAATGGACTAATAAAAACTTGGTAATCATGAGCATCATCGCACCGCATGTGCTTTGTAGATGTGGCGCACTAAGGGAGTAAGCATTCGCGAACGTAAGATGATGTCGCTTGAGGGTGGTTTGGCAAGGGCATACAGCATCATGTCATTTCATTTTCGCACTTAACAAGAGTAGTTAGAAATGTTTGATTTGTACTGCTTTATCATTACTGCTTGATTGAATTGATAACATGTTAACCTATGCTTTACTGTTCCACTGAGTTGATCACTCACTCCCACGTTACGGGACGGTGTTGTACACACCAACCAGATTTGTCGAGTTTCAGGTGGTGGCGATGCTTGTGAAGCAGAGCCGGACTACTTCTATGATGATAGGAGGAATTCTCCTATCTGTATCTCTCTGACGGGTCAATGAAGACCTGATAGTGTATTGACGGGGCTATGGTACTTGGGCTAAGAAACATTACACTTCCTCACACTTGGTATATTTTAGAACTGCACTTGTATTTATTTAACCTGGTAATGTTATCACACTCTGGAGACTCATCATAGGTTATATATTTTATCTATCTATCATAGTCTTTCGCTTGCAAATTAACTGTCTCTGGAGTATGATATGCTGTTTTGGCTTAATCTCACTCATGTTCAATGCATGAATACAGTCAACATTCAATCATCATTCATTTTGTTGCATAAGTGATGTTCTGGAACTCGGGAGTTGAGTTTATGCTCGACCCCCGATTTTCAGGGCGTTACACTCTGCAAGTTAGGAAGTCATCACATACACTCATGTAAACGTAGGGCATACAAAAAGATACTAATGCCCATACGCAGAGATAAGAGTAGGGTGTATACAGAAGCATCCAAAGACCAGCACTATGGCAGAGGAGCAGAGGAAGATGGTGTCGTGTCGTCTCGACGGTAGGTGATCAAATTAACCAATTGTTGCACAGTCTACTGCACTCCGTTTACCAGACGTTCCAATATATTAGACTGTGTATTCACAGACTCCTTTAGTTGGGCAACATCTTGCTGTATTGCTCCAATCCGGTCTTGATGGAGCTTAAACCTTTTCGCATGCTCGGGCTCTGATGTGGATGGAGCTTGATGGGGCGTAGGAGGTTCATTCCCAGCCATTCTAGCCCCTTCAGCAGGAGCATCGCCTTCACCTCCTTCTCCTTCTGCATGAATTCCTTCCTCGGGTGGATCCTCGGGAAACTTGTGGAATTTTAAATCCATCCTTCGAATGTTGTTTTTGTTGAAGACATGAAAGGGAAGTTCTGGATCGTCGATAGTTGGAAAGCCGATGGCATTACACACAGTGTGTATAATCCAGGGATAGGGCAAGTGAACACCTCGGGATGTATGAATGGCATAGACCAATTAATGTACAATAAGGGTAGGGAGGCAGACCTTGATCCCTGTGGCTATGGAGTAGACTATCATGGTTGTAAACCCAGTGAGATCGGAATGGTTGGTACTTCTGGGATAGATGTTTGATGCGAAGATACCATGCAAAAAGCGAAACCGTGGTCCATGAATTTAGATTTTAAAGCATTGCCTTGGTACCAAGGAATGTCACGACCATGACAGAGAAACTTAGTGAACATGGATCGAGTTTCAATATTTTCAAGATCCATATCTGGAAGACCAACCGGTGACAGGGTAAGACCAAAGATTCCTGCAATAGACGCATGTGTGATCTCCACGTCGTCACCATCAACAGACACAGTGATGGAAGGTGGATCAGACATAGGAGAATGACAAGAAATGAAAAATCTATACGTCCGTTCATAGTGACGTGGCCCACCAAAGTCAAGAACAGGTAACCAGTCAATTTCAGCAAAAAGAGATTCCAGATTATACGGTATTAGACAGTCCCTGTCAACCTTTCTCTCATGAATAAGCTTCATTCCGGTATATTTGGCTAAAGTTGGATTCACCTTAGGCAGAGGAGGTGTCTGTGCCTCGGATTGGGACCCACTACGTGTGGTTTTTCGTGTTCGCTACCGAGTGGGAGTCCCACGATCAGTGGCTCTTGCTCTTTCCTTTAAAGCAAGAACTTTCTGTTAAGATGATTGCAAGGATTCCCCAGTCCCGGACGATTTCCCCTTGTCCTTCCCCATTTTTTATTCTCACAGAAAGGGATTTGAAGAGAGAGGACCAAAGTTCCTTTTGAAGATCAGGAAACACCCTAACAAGACCAAGATGAATTCTTGATCGTGAAGAGGAAATGAAAGGAGTATTACCTGATTTGAGGAATGACCGGAACCCACTGATGAACTTCTGGCTGAAGGGGACGAGCAAGGAAAGAAAAAAAAATCCTTTTAGAAAGGAAATGTGATTTTTCCCGCTCGGCCGCCTTATATCGGGTAGCAATCTTCGATATCATCGACCAGTGTTTCGATGATATCGAGAGACCCCACTCGATGTTATCGAAACTGTCTTTGATATCATTCTCGATCATATGACTCTTCCCATTCCAAAGAGGCATCGACGACATTAACCTTTGATCGATTAATCGAGAATCCACATGACTTATCGACAGACACATCGAAGGTGAATAATTTTCATTTTTTCGCAGTTCCACAAACTTTCATGTATAATATAGAATTTCTTTGAATCAATAGTATACACAACAAAATTTTGTACAAGCATTGTACAAATCAAAATTATAAACATTAGAATGTTTATATACAAAAAGATTGAGGTGAGAGACCCCAGATGTATCATTAGGAGCTCAATAAAAATTGCATCATTTCAGCAAATATCCAGAACTCGATGCATGACCTGGACTTGTTTTTCTATGCTCAATATTTCTAGGCATAGGGATCATCCCTTCCTCTACCTTTAATAACATAGTAGTGGTTATTTGTATGAGAACCTTTCATCACTGATTTTCCTGAAGGGTCTAGGATCTCGCATTTTTCCTTGTTAAATGTAACCACATGCTCATTGTCGCATATTTGAGAAATGCTTAAGAGATTATGCATTAATCCTTTTATGTAAAAGGCATTCTTATTTTTGAGCAAATTTATTCCTTTAATAATTCTCTGTCCAATTACTCTAGCAGTGCTTCTGTCTCCATAGGTGACTATCCCATCATTAAGATCTGAATAGTTTGACAGAAGGGATTTGTCACCCATGACATGTCTTGAGTAACCGCTATCTAGGTACCACTTAGTATCATTGCCTGTTATATGATTTGATTGAGTAATAAGGCAATTTTTCTTTTCTCTCGCTACCCATTTTGTGACAGGATTAATAACTGTGGTAGATTTAGTTTTCTTGTTTAATTCAGCCACTTGGTTCACTACTTCATTCTGTTAGTCATTCTAGGTGGTGATGGATGTGTGTTCTTTTATCCATATTCCTAGGTGGACTCTTGACATTTTGTATTTCTCTGGTTGTTTTGAATTTACCAATATGATTTTGATCAGAGTTATGTTGAGTCCTCCTAGGTGTCAAGCATTCAAACTTGTAGTGACCCGAATCACCACATAAATGACAAACTGGAGTAGTTCTTATATTACTACCTGAAGCAGCAGATTTTTCAGTTATTGGTGCTGCATTTCTAGTCTTTGTTTTATCATATCCTAAGCCGCTCTTGTCCTTTCCAGGTCTTCCTATACCTAAGAGTTTTTCTAACTTCTCACCACTCTGGGAAAACTTATGTTTAGCTTAGCGATTTTTCTAGATTCTTTTAAATCAAACAAGAGTGTATGATTTTCATTTTGAAGGAGCATGTTTTTGTCTTTTAATAGCTCAACCTGGTTGTTTAGTTTTTCAGACTCAGATTTAGGGAAGGTGTTGATTCTTTCAAGTCTATCATTATTTGAATGATATTGTTGTAAATCATTGATTAGATGTGTATTAATTTCCAAGGTTTTATCCAAATCTTTTTGCAACAATTCCTTTTTGTTTTCAGATATACCAAGTTTTCTAACTATGTTGATGCTATGGATGTAGAGTTGATTGTAAGCATCTTGTAGTTTATTTTGTTGTTGTTCTTCTTCTTCCTTTTCAGTTTCCTCATTGTCTGACGGAAATGATTCAGTGGCTTGTGGTTCTTCCTCATTCTCAGTTTCAATGGGAATGATCGGGGCAATGAAGACCATAAGAATTTTCAAAGATTTTTGATCTTCATCGCTCTCTGAGTCGCTAGATTCTGAGTTTGACTCTTTCGTATCATCTCATGTGGTAGCCATTGCCTTACCCTTAGTTTTTCTATTTGGGCATTTAGTAGACAGGTGTCCAAACTTCTGACAGGCATAACATTTTGGTTCTTTAGTCTTTTTACCAAATTTACCTACAGAATGTTTGTTGTCCACCTTTCTTCCTTTAAATGGACGACCACGATTTTTCTGAAAGAATTTTCTGAACCGTTGAGCCAACAAAGCCACTTCTTCATCTTCGTTTTCTCTATCACTTTCAATGTCCTCATTTGTTGTATTTTTTGAAGTTTTGAGGATAGTAGTTTTGGATTTAGGGGTTTGTTTGAAGTGTAGTTCAAATGTTTGTAGGGAACCTACTAGTTCTTCTACTTTTATTTCATTTATGTTTTTACATTCTTCAATTGTTGTTACTTTAGGATTGAACTATTCCGGCAATGATCTTAGTATTTTCCTACAAATTTTTGGAACTGGAACTTTCTCACGTAATCCCCCCATGGAATTGCAAATGATATTTAGTTTTGTGAAAAACTCCATGAAGGTCTTATGCTCTTCCATTCTGAGACTTTCGAACTGTGATGTCAGGAGTTGCAATTTAGATCTCTTCACAGTGCTTGTACCTTTATGGGTTGTTTCCAACAAATCCCATGCTTCTTTGGTAGTCCCACACATACTAATTTGATTGAAAATATCATGGGACACAGCACAGTAGATAACATTCATTGCTTTAGCCTTAACAGTTTGGTTTTCTTTATTGAATGCTATCCACTTTTCTTTGGATTTTGGTTTGGTGATAGTTGTGCCATTTTCAAGAGACTATTTGTTCAGATGGTGGCACATATCCTCTTTCAATTATATCCCAAACATCGTGATCCAAAGAACTCAGAAAGTAGTGCATTTTAGCCTTCCAGTATGCATAATTTGATCCATCAAATACTGGAGGTCTAATGACCGATGAGCCCTCTCCATTGGCCATATTATCAACTTCAGTCAAGATCACTCTCTAGGCAGTGAAGCCCTTTAAGAGAGACCCGCTTTGATACCAATTGAAATTGTGGTAATGATCACTTTCGTTGAAGTAGGAATATGCCAATATGTCCTACAGGGGGGTGAATATGACTTTTTCAAATGTCTTATGATTATTTAAAATCATATCAAACCTATCCTGAGAAAATATTCATAAATCAGGATTTCTTCAAAGTAACTCTAATGGCTTCCAAGCCAATTAGAGGATCTAATCATAAAACTAATTTAATGATAAACATGATGTAAGTTAGACTTTATGATGAATGTAACTGTGTGTGAGATGTGATTAAATATGAAAGCATTTAATGAAATCACACAAGTAATCAAGAATAAACATCAATCACAAACACAGTCATTTTTATTGTGGTTCGACTACTTGTCTACTCCACTCCCGGCCAACGCACTCAACCCTTGAGTGTACCGGATTTCATTAAGGAGGTTTCGCAACAGGTTCACCTCAAACTGGAGGTTTTAAATCAGGTTCACCTCTAACCAGTACAACCTACACCTAGGCTGATAGTTGATGCTCCCACGAGCAAGGGTCAACACATAACACCCGATTTTAGGCACACTGGCCAAGGATCCACTGAAGGAACCTCACTTGTTTATGCTCCCACGAGCAAGGGTCAACACAACGCACCCAATTTTTAAACTACCTTGGTCAAGGACCTACACAAAGGACCTAATGTTTATGCTCTCCACAGAGCAAGAGTTAACACAAAGCACCCAACTTTTAGACCACCTTGGTCAAGGACCTAAACAAAGGACCTAACGTTTATGCTCTCCACAGAGAAAGGGTCAACACAAAGCACCCACTACGTACATTCCCGCTGGAGGCCTCCTAAAGGACTTGCAAGGGGTGAGAAACACCTTAGACCCAATCCTACAAAGGAATGATCACAAGGGTCCTTTAGATTCTAATAACTTATAAATAAGCAGATGAGTCCCTTTCAGTGCATTGTTGAAGATCTCCTCCTTTGATGAAGAACTTCAGCTTCCTTGATCCGCAACTCAGAAGATGAACCAATACATGGTGACCGGTTGGGTCAAGGTTATAATGGAATCCTACTCTATTGAATATTTTTCTATAAGGTAGATAGAACGATTCCAATCATCTATGCATTCAAGGCATCCCAGCTTAATGATTTTCCATTAAGGTGGTAGCTGGAGGATCCTTGAATGCGAAAGTTCATTCCTCAATCCACTCTATTGAATGTCAATGATTAGGGTGGATTGGAGGATGAACTCTCATGAGAGAAAGGGCTTTGGGTATATGATCTAAGGTTAAACACTCAAAAGCACTCTCTTCTTTCTCTGCCAGCAACTAAGGGCAAGCTCTTTATAAATAGGCAAAAGGTTCTAACGGATATAAAATGGTCACATTTATGACAGAGTTCGATATCATTGAGCAGGGTTGATATCATCAAGCGTATACTCTCGATTGCATCGACTGCCTGCTCGATGACACAAATTCAAATGTCAAACGCTTTTGAAACATTTTTCCAGCCGGTCGAGGGCATCGAAACAAGTGTCGATATCATCAGATTTCGAACTCCGATTGCAACGATACGTGGTTTGATTCCTTGACATTTGAAACATAAGAGAGACTTGCCTTTGAAATATTTCAGGTTAAAAGAATGATCGAGGCACACTTGATATCATCGGAATTTGAATGTCGATGATATTAATAGTCGTGTCGATGCATCGATAAATCCGAAGGATTTTCTAGTTAAGCTTGTTGGACAGATTATGTCCATTCTCGATGCCATTGACCTGGCCTCGATATCATCGATATTTTAATATCAATTCTATTGAGTGACCCTCGATCCAAGATGAACTAACCTGAAAAATTTGTTGGAAATAAAGTGTCCTAGACCGATATCATCGAAGGCCCTTCGATATCATCGAAATTTTAATTCTGAGGATATCGAGGAGAACTTCGATATATCGAAGATTTTTATGATTTTTCTTAGAAAAACAGGGACACATTCGATGTGTTGTCGATTTTATCGAGTCAACTTTGATAGACTCAAGATTCAAAGTTTGATGATATCGATAGGTATATCGATACATCGATAAATCCATCCAGAAATATATGTGGTTGCTAGACATCTTTTGTCCTTATTTCGATGGTATCGATTGGTCATCGAGGATCGACAACACTATTCGATTATATCGAACAGCCTCTCGATAAATCGATAGAGGAAGAAAACTTAGAGATTTTCCACAATTTTGAAAAAGGTTTTCTAACTCAAAAACCCTATGATATTCTAATCAATTTTAAGGGTTTTAATTACCTGGTGTTTTGGGACATGGGATGTGAGGCTTAGATTTACCTGTGATGAGTTCGGGCACACATTCGGTTGAGGCAGAAGCTTGATTGATCTTCCTATGGAGCTTCTCTGTCTAGCAGACTCAGCACTCACGCTAATTGACAACCAGGGCACTTTCACCTATGCGCACTACACACACCACACAAATTTTATGAAAAACACCACCCACCTCAACACACATTACACAAGCCTAGCCTAAAGCCTAAGCATTGTAATCTCCTCCCCTATGTAATCATGACCTCTCTTACAAACTCATCATGACCCCTTTCTCTCTCTTTATCTTTCTCATTTTCCTCCATTTTCCTCCATTTGCTAGCAACCTCTCCCTCTCCCAATGTCCATTTCTCCCTCTTTTCTCCAGCCCTCTAATCCCTAACATACTTCCAATCCCACCATTAAAAATAGATGTAGCGTCACGAAAAAATCCGTACAAAGACCCGAGGACCACCTCAGGCAGAAATCACTAAGGACCAAATCTTTTAGAAATTAGACGAGGATTAATTAAGTGCTAAACCAAATCACCTGTCGAATTAGCTTGGACAACTTTCGATACGAACTGCAAGACCCAAAACGAGTAGAACTGCTAACGCTACATTACCTAAAAATGTAGAATCAATCTCTAAGCTCAGTTGCTCTTGGGAACACTTTGAAACTCCGTATCGAACCTAGACCGCGCGTCGAAAGTCCGACGACCACAAAACTATACGATTATGACCGCCTTGTTGGCTTGACAACCATCTTGGAAATCAAGTCCTAATAGTATCCAGTAACGCACAACTTGAGCTCGGAGTAAAGTGTGTGAGAAACGCGAATATTTTTAAAGAATAAACTCAGATTTAAGTGAATTGGACCATTCGCTTGCAGGCCAAATTTAAGGCTTCAGACCATCAGAATCTGACCCAAATACACCGTAGGATCAGGAAAATTTTCCTACACAGGTTGGTGTACTTGTGGCCCTGATCAAGTGACGATGACCGTTGAACTGAAACTGGTCTGCCACAGTCGATCCATAAATCTGATCTGACTGAAAACTTAACCTGGCATAGATCCATTGTCAGGAAATTTTCCCCGGAATGTATGCAGAAAAGGGGCCTCCACAAGAGCTCCGTTGGCCCAAAACAACTAACTTTTGGATATAACCTAAGTATACCATGGCCTTGGGGCCATCGAGGTTAGTTCTGGGCCTATATAAAGACCTAAACCCACCCCTCTCTCATTCCATTCGAATGTCAATACTAGGAGAGAGAAGAGAGAGAAAAGAGAAGAAGAAAGTGAGGAGAAGAGAGAGGGTGAGAGATTGTTATAGGGATTCATCCTTGCCGCTCCACGTGTCGAATCACCGCTTCCGTGTCGCTATACCGGCGATTCCGATTCCATTTTTAGGTAAGAAATCCTAACCCTAACCTATTTTAGGGATTCAAATAGAGCAGATGGTGGAAAAGCTAACCTATTTCATGATATAGGTTGTCGTTGTGCCGTAGTCAAAGATATAGCGTTCGAACTGAGTTCGTTACATGTCTACCGGTGAAAGGTACGGACTATAAACGTTTAAGTTATGGTTTTCAAGGCTTTCAATGTCAGCAATGATTTATGTCTGACTTGATTGCTATCACATATACTTAGATACGATACTTCCCGTATGTTTCACATATATGTAAACTATGTTGATTTTAAATGCATTCTATGTGTTTGTTGAAATGTCTAAATGAATATGGAATTATGATTTATGCTTGTTATGATGGATGTTTGGGAACACATGATGGTTGTAC
Organism: Magnolia officinalis; assembly: GCA_021015155.1. NCBI lineage: Eukaryota > Viridiplantae > Streptophyta > Magnoliopsida > Magnoliales > Magnoliaceae > Magnolia > Magnolia officinalis. The sequence goes on from JAJHSJ010000012.1 coordinate 33,316,595, forward strand.
ATGTGGCAACACCTATGTGGTAGGATTTGTTATAATATGCATTTTAAGTAATTTGTTACATGTATGTAATATGTGTAGTCTAAGTGTTTGATAAAATGCCTGAATGAGAAAATGCTTGATGTAATGTACTTAATGAGGGTGTTGAGATAGGATTCTCAATTCCCTTATATATAGTTGCAGTTTCCTTTGTGTAACCTATCTTACTACTATGTGATTTACTGATGAAATGCCTATGTATGATGATATGTGTAGTATGTGTTGGTTAAAATGCTCGAATGAGATTTATATTTAGATTTGGTTGTCACATGCTATATAGGATTATCACATGTGAATGCTAATGGTAAGAGTGTTATTGGGGCTATGATGTAGTCCAGGCAATCGGTAATGGTTTACGATCGGTGGTCGAACTATTTTAGCCACGACGTATGCGTTGGATGAATCCGAGTCATATACTATTTGCTGACAGTGGTTAGGCCAAGTGGAATGCTTACGTACTCCATGTCGATTAAGTCAACGTACGCTCGTACCAGTCGAGCTCGTCAAGTAACCCGATTGGCTCAATGTATGTTCACCATGTATGGACGTTACTGCTTGAATCTAAGGTACCAAACTCACCAGTGAAAGACCCGTTTAACCTTGGTGCCTCGATCCGCTAAGACTCATGAGCTAGGCATGGTGGTATGGGACACTATGGTCGAGCTGTTGGCCTATGCTAGGGTGACGAGCCTCCCCGTAGTGACCAGTGAGCAACCCAAACTCGTGAGCCGAATACGGTGGTATGGGACACTGTATTCAATCTGTCGGCCTACGATTAGGTGATGAGCCTCTCCGTAGTGACCTCGAGTACACACTAGGACTACGCTAAGGCGACGAGACTTTCCGTAGTGACTTCGAGTATAAACTAGGCCTGCGCTGATGGTGATGAGCCTCTCCGTAGTAACCTCGAGTATACATTAAGACTACGCTAAGGCGACGAGCCTTTCCGTAGTGACTTCGAGTATAAACTAGGCCTGCGCTGATGGTGATGAGCTTCTGTGTGGCGACCTAGAACTGCTATCGTATGCAATTAACTAGGATTGACAACCTTAGATGGATCATTATCTTGGTAAATCATATAAAGGGAGGTACCTTAGCTTCCCGAATCTGTTGCGTGAATAAACCTAATTAAATATTGGCTAACATGATCATGCACCACATTGCATGTGGTTTGGTGAGGAAGCGCACGTTTAGGGAGTTTGTCATGTGCGATCGTGAGATGATGTCACTGAGGGAGTGCAGGGGAGGGCATGCATCATTACAACATACCATTCCTGCATTAACAAGAGTACTTAGGATATGAGTGTTATACTACTTTATCATTACTGCTTGACTAAATTGATAACATGTTAACCTTTGCCTTATAGCACCACTGAGTTTATCACTCACTCCCACTCTGGGACGGTGTTTTAAAATACCAACCAGACTCTGTTGTAGTTGCAGGTGACGCCGAGGCTTACGAGATGGAGCGTGAACTTTTATGATGACGAGGAGGAGTTCTCCTACATGCAACTCTCTGGTGAGTCTATGTAGACCTGAAGTTGAGCATCGGGGCTATAGGGATATGGATAGACGATATCGTATTTTATCATTTTGTTACTTTGGGTATTATACATGTAATTATTTGACCTGGTGACATGTTCACACTCTGGGGACTCAAAATCCACTTATATGCTTTATACATCTATCACGGTCTTCCCCTTACATAATTTAACTGTCTCTGGAGTATGATATGCCGATTTGGTATAATCCCACTCATGTTTAATGCACTAATATAGACAACATTTAATCATCATTATCTATGTTACATAAGTGATGTGTTGGAACTCGGGAGTTGGGCTCTTGCTCGACCCCCGATTTTTAGGGCGTTACAATAGATCTTCACCATTAAAATCTCTTCCTTGCTCCAAGGTCTTCATGGTGTAGAAGTTTGGGAGTTGGATTGCAAATGGGTGACTATTTTTTTGTTGATTTCCTTTCTATCCTCTAATCTCATTATTTCTTCATGAATGGATCATATGGGACCCACCAATCCATGGTGGGGATCCCATTTGATCCCATGGATGTGGCCCTTTGGCACATCCTACATGCATGTCATGTTCCATGACGGGGCCATTCCCCCATCATGATGTATTTCATGATCCACTATCTCAAGGTCATCTAGACCTTAAATATCATGTTGGGATGGCATCCCAACCATCCATTTTAGATATGGACCATGCATGTGTTGGTTCTGTGATTATAAGTGTAAATCAATGTAGATCTATATGTTTGATTGATCTTGGGAGGGCCCATTAGTGGCGGGGCCCTACCTTATGGCTGGATTGTGTTCTTCTCCATATTTTCTTTTCTATCTTTATAGTAAATCTGATGTATGGTGGCCCACCTAATGTGTCATGCAACCAGGCCCAAGTGGTTGGATGTCCAGGCCCAACCTTGTTGCCCTATGTTGTTGGCATGTTTTGGACAACCTTTAGGCTTGATTTTATGGATGATCTTGGAATGGGCCTGGGTTTAAGAGTTGTGTGACCCATCTAGGTGGACCCCACCTTGAGGAAATGGTGATTTATTTCCCTTTTATTTATCTTTTGGGCTGGTTTGGACAGCAACATGTTGTTCTCCATATTGCTGGAAATTTCTATTGTAGCTGATTGTTTGACATGGATTTCTTCTATAATTTTTCCACTGGTGGGCCACATCCTTAGACCCCACATACTAGTACATATATGAGGGACCTAAAACCTATTTTTCTTAATTTTTTTGAGGCCATCGATCCACCCCATTACAGCCTCAGATTAGGGTCTATCAAAATTCTGCACTTAGCAGATTTGCTAGACAGTTTGGATTCCTTAAATTCATTAAAATACTTATGCTACTCCAAAAATCATAAAAATTTACAGAGAGTTTGCCCACCCATGGTATGACCTACCTACAAAATTTTGAGGCCAATGGACCCCTGTGCACACCATAGCAAGGGCTGGACCAGCCCTCTAGGCTGGGACGTCCAGGTCAAACAAATTTTTCTAGATAGTCTGTTTTCTTTAAATTAATTAAAATACTTCTTCTATTCCAAAAATTCTGAAAATGTACAGAGAGGTGGCGCACCCATTATAGTACCCACCTACCAAGTTTCTAGGTCAACGGACCCCTATGCAATTCGTGGCGCTGGTTGGACCGGCCCACCAGGCTGAGACGTCCAGCCATGGTTGGCCGTCCATCCTCCTTGTGGGCCCACCTTGATGTGTTGTGTATCCTCACCTTGTGATTTTTGTGTAATTCCTTTTTTTGCAAAACCCTTTATATTTTTTTATGGGCCACCTTAGGATATTTATTTCATCCAGTAAGCCCATTTGCTGGACCCCAGAAGGCCCAGGAAGTTGGGTGGGCTGAAATTCCAGCAAGGCCCAGTTTTCACTATACATTGTTAGGTGGTCTTGAATTGTAATTTTCCACCAGATTAACAGTGCTATGTGTACACGCTATGCATGAATTTTGGTAAGATATTGGGCCCCCATTTATGCCTTTAGTCCCTTAAAAATTTGGGCTTAATAAATGCACTTTTGAGGCCCGCCATAGTTAGAATTTTATTGGGTTCATGAACATTGCGAATTGTTGGATTCTCTAGGCTCGGTTGGGCTGGAACTTTTAGATAGGCCCATTGGACCTTTGGGCCTATATTTGTCATGCTATTGTGATGGGTTTTATGGGCCAAAATACTCAAGTAGTTGGGCCTTTGGCTGCCCACTAAATTAACCCCATACTTGGGCCAAGAAGTGAGGCCCAACTCACTTGTTTTAAACATAAGAATTTGCACATATGGTTGGAATACCGGGATGCCCATTAGGTCCCCCACAATGTATGGGTTTGTGATCTTTATATTTGGGCCCGACCCTTGCTTAGGAGCCCACTTGGTTGCCTATTAAATTGGGCCATGTACATAGCCCACTAGGCGATGGATTGCTTAGGCATTGGGCCTTACTTTATATGCGTACAGGTAGCGGGCTACCTCTTGGGACCCAGTTGTGGTTGGATATCCTCCTTGGTGGCCTTAAGTTAGGCCCATAGGGTTCTTATAGGTGGTTGAAATCCAACTTTGGACCCTTGTTAGGACCATTTCTTCCTTGGGCTTTTTCGACTATCTTAACTTGTGGCTACCCCAAAGTATTAGGCCCCCACTAGAGAACTTCACCTTAGAGTACATGTCGATGTATCTAGACCTTGTCCCTCCTTGGGTAGGAGGAGTATGATCCATGTCATCATCACCGAGTAGCGTACTTACACCATTATGACCCATATACATCATCTGCGTGAATGGATTGCATTGTGTGTGGTCATTAGGTTGACATGATAGAGGGATGGAGTTTCTCCCCTTGTGCACAATGAGTGCTTGAAGCTAGTGCATGATTTATGTGCGTGACTCATGCATTGGCATCGCATTTCATGATGATCCACCCTTGCTTCATCAGGGTCTCGCCTCCACAGGGATATTCGTGGATGGCCGTATGTGTGGACACCGAAAATATTATTTGAGCATATTGGGTGCATAGGATGCCCATGAGTGAAATTCCTAAAACTTTCATGATACTAAGGATCTTCCCCAATGCCGTCACCGAGTGAAAACTACGAGCGCATGAGGGCATTATACAATTAGGCCGCGACTCCCACTGTCGTGTAGTCGGTTGGGTAGGGGTGTGGCCTTACCTGCCTAGTGTGAGGAGGCATTGCTAAGTTGAGTCTGACCAACTCGTAAATGGGTTCGCTGCCATCGAACCTTGTTGGTGATTGGCTGTCCAAAGGTGGGTAGGGAGGTCTCTTATGCTTGTTTGCCTATGCGGGTCTAGAGAGCGGCAGTCATCCAACAGTGTACTGGACCACGGTGATTTCCTTATGATTGAAATGTACTTGATATGTGGTTTGGATATGAGCACTGGCATCACCTTGCATTGCATTCACATTGGCTGTATAAGCCCTTTACGCATCGCCTTGGTAAGGTGCCCAGTACTCATTGCATTGTACTCATAATAAGACTTGGTAAGGCTAGCGATACTGTCATTGATCATGTTTCCCTTCTTGTATCTCCTATTATTCTTCTGTGCACTATTGTCACACACTTCCACCACCATCTAAGCTTCTATAAGCTTATGCACGATTGATGCGTGCATGAGATTCTAGGTAGGCGTCGTAGCAGTAGAGCTTGGATTAGAGTTGAGCTGAGGACCCCAGTGTTGCAGACTTTTCCCTCTTTCTTTCATTACCTTATGTATGTTCTTTTGAACCTCATGTACTTGTAAAAGTTCAAATTTATAGTGGATTTTATGATGTGACCCTTTGTTATTTTTGAGATGTTACTTGCTGTGATCTTGGGTATGTTCGCATTTGAAATGATTATACGGTTATGGAAATCCTCCTTGTAGGATCTCAGGATCGGAACATGGCTCAGGAGCCGAGAATGGGGTACTACGGAGGCTGTTGCGGTCAGAACTGGCTATCGAGTTCTCGTTAGTTCGGTTACCGAGTCTGGGGCATGACAAAGAGGGGCCACGAGATCTTTTCTTCTTATTTCTACTCTCTATTTCAACAAGAAAAATAAGAAATATAAGGAATGCAAGAGAGGAAAGAAGGGTTTCAAGAAAATTAAATTTTTAGATAGAAAACCCCAGAAACTACCATAAAAAATAAAATCAAGGAAATGGAAGATCAAAGAACTCAAATCTACAAGGAAATTGAAAATGAAGCCCTAACTAAAGAGGAATCAAAGATGGGTTCGACCGGTCGTAGTAGGGCTTGTTGGAGAAGAAGAACCAAGTGAAGAAAAATGTGTTTTTCCCCAAATAAAAAGCAAAACCTGAGTCTCACGACTAGTTGTGTACATACTCGATCGGTCGACCCACGACTGAGTCGAGTGTGTACTCGACTGGTCGTGCACCACTGAAAATTTGCAATTTTGCATCTTTTTGAATTTTAAAAATTATAAAATAATAAATATATACATTATGATATAAATAGGCACAAATCATCAGTTCATATTGCACATACCAAGATCAAATTTTAATTTTGTAAACCTATTTTTGTAGAGCGGTTTTATGAATATGTCCGTAAGTTGATTCTCGGTCTGAATATATTCTAATGAAATTATCTTGTTTTCCACCAATTCACGAATATAATGATATCTAATGTCAATATGTTTGGTTCGTGATTGCTGAATTGGATTTTTAGAAATATTAATTGCACTAAAATTATCACAATATAAAACCATGGATTCTTGCGCAATTCCATAATCACTTAGCATTCTCTTCATCCACACAAGCTAAGTGCAAGCATTACCATCAGTAATATATTTAGCCTCAGCTGTGGAGAGCGATATAAAACTTTATTTCTTACTTAGCCAAGAAACCAAACAGTGCCTGACATAGAAACAACCACCGCTAGTCGATTTACGATCATCAATGTTACTAGCCTAATCAACATCCGTGTAACCAGCTAATTGCACACTAGTATTATGTTTATACCAAAGACCAAGATTAGCTGAACTACCGACATATCGTAAAATGTGCTTAACAACATCAGGTGTGATTCTTTAGGGTCTGATTGATATCTAGCACAAATTCCTACACTAAAAGTAATATCAGGTCGGCTCGTAGTTAAATAAAGTAAACTACCTATCATACTACGATACAACTTAGGATCCACACTCTTACCCGTTGAATCCTTAGAGAGTTTTAGAGTAGTACTCATTGGAGTATCAAAAAATTTTCCACTCTCAAATCTGAACTTTTTACTAAGTTCAGAGCATGTTTGGTTTGAGAGATAAAGAAACCATCAGGGAGCTGTTTGACTTGTAACCCTAGGAAATATTTTAGTTCTCCAACCATGCTCATTTCAAATTTAGATTTCATAAGATCTGCAAACTCAACAGACATGTTAGCACAGGTAGATCCATTGATAATGTCATCAACATAGATTTGTACTATTAGTATATGATCATTATTTTTCTTAACAAACAGTGTATTATTATCAACACTCCACATTACAAAGTTATGACTTAGTAGAAACTTAGTCAACTTTTTGTACCATGCCGTGGGTGCTTGTTTCAAACCATAGAGTGACTTTTTTAGGCGATAGACATGATTAGCATGCTTAGGATCTTCAAAACCCTTTGGTTGTTTAACATACACTTCTTCATGCAAATCACCGTTTAAGACTGCACTCTTTACATCCATTTGGTATATTTTGAATTTTTTAAAGCACACAATGGATATAAATAATCTGATTGATTCAAGACGAGCTACTAGGGCAAATGTCTCATTATAATCAATGCCTTCAATTTGAGTGTACCCTTGTACAACCAACCTAGTCTTATTTCTAATAATATTACCAAGTTCATCAGACTTATTTTTGAAAATCCATTTTGTTCCGATAATGTGTTTATCTTTTGGTCTTAGAACTAAGTACTAAACATCATTTCTAACAAGCTGATTGAGCTCTTCTTACATTGCTACAATCCAATTTTCGCAAGTAATTGGGCTTCTTTTACGTTAGCCGGTTCTATCTGAGATGTAAAGCACACGTAGTTACACATATCTTCTAGTTGTTTACGAGTGCGCACACTAGTGAGAGGGTTTCCAAGGATTTGATTCGATGGATGGTCTTTAACTGTCCACAGTTCAGTGTTATTTTGACTAGATGAAGAGTCTGTTTATCAAATAAAAGGACTTCATCATTTTCTGAACTTAAGACAGGTGTATTCAAGTGATCATTTATAACCACATTAATGGACTCTTGAATTACATCAGTCATCTTGTTAAGAACCCGATACGCTCGACTATTCAGAACATACCCTAAAAATATCCCTTCATCACTTTTGGTGTCAAATTTACCCAGATTTTCTCGGTCACGCAAGATGTAGCACTTGTTGCCAAAATTTTGAAAGTATTTGACAGTGGGCTACTTATCAAACCACATTTCATAAGCCATTTTACTATTTGATTTTCTAGTATAAACGCGGTTAATTATATAACAAGCTGTATTTACAGCTTCAGCCCAAAGATTTTTAGGAAGCTTCATACTATTTAGCATACATTTGTCATTTCTTGAAGCACTCTATTTTTTCTTTCCACTACCCCATTTTGTTGTGGTGTTTTGGGCACAGAATATTCATGTGATATTCCTTGGTCACAGCAAAATTTTTCAAAACTACTATTTTCAAACTCAGAACCATGATCACTACGGATCTTAGTGACTTGTGATTCTTTTTCAGTTTGGATACGTTTAAGTACCTTTTTTACTTCGTCGAGAGTTTCTGATTTCTCTCTTAAGAAGACTACCCAAGTATACCTTGTAAAGTCATCTATAATCACCAGAATATACTTCTTGCCACCTCGACTCTTCGTTCTAGTTGGTCCAATGATATCCATGTGGAGAAGTTCGAGTGGTTTAGATGTGGCATTAGAGTTCACCTTTTTGTGAGTACTCCTAGTTTGTTTACCAATCTGGCACTCGCCACATATTTTATCCACTTTCTTTACTTTGGGTAAACCTCTTACCAATTCTCTTTTGCTCAATCTATACAAGTTGCGGTAGTGTACATATCCTAGGCGCTTATGCCATAATTCGGTCTCATTGGTTTGGACCATGTAACACGATAACTTAGATGAGCTTGAATCACTAACTATGTAGCAGTTCTCAGAAGTTCTGCGACCAGTTAATATTACAGAACGATTCTTATGTAAAATTTCACACCCTTGGTTGGTAAATTTTACACTATGATTATTATCGTATATTTGAGAGATGTTTAATAGATTATACTTTAAACCTTCTACATATAAAACATGCTCAAATAGAGGGAGGTTAAAGAGTTGTACTGTACCTTGGCCAACAATTCTGCAGTTACTACCATCACCGAATGTGACTGAACCATTAGTCATGTCTTTAAGACTGGTGAACAGACCTTTGTCACCTGTCATATGTCTAGAGCAACCACTATCTAGGTACCACTTTGAATGGCTCGAAGCCTTGAAAGCGGTGTGGGCAACCCAACAAGCAACCTTAGGGACCCATTTCATTACAGTTTTGGGTTTAGGAGTATAGTTGGTCTTCTTATGTTTATAGTTGATATAAGTCCTACCCACTGAGTTAGATTTTAAGAGCTGCTTAAGAAAGTCAACAATTTTCTTAGCTAAAGGATAACGATTTTGATTTTTATAGTTTATATGGTTGCTTTTACGTTTTTATAAGGTCTGAAAAGTTTTAGTATTTTTAGAATTATTTTGATTCAGACTTTTTCCTTTTGAGTTAGAAGACTCCTCTTTAACAAATTTAGGTGGAGTATTCTTATATTTGGGAGGAATACTTTTATTATAGCCCAATCCAGATCGACTGCCACATTTTCTAGATCTAGATAAAAGTTTTTCTAATTTAGGATCACCTTGGGCATACATCCATGTGTCCTTCAAACTCAAAAGCGAAGAGACTTCTAGTTTTAGCTTTTTATTTTCAGATTTTAAGTTTTCAACTTGGGATGTTTTGAAATCTAAGTTGCACTTAGTTTTTTCAAAGCAATATGAAAAGTGTGAATTTTCTAAGACTAGATTATCAAAATTCTCTTTTAGTTTTGAAAACTTTTCTTTCTGAAGTTTTAACTTTATAGCAATTTTGTAACTTTCCCTGTATAGGGCATCATAAGCATCTTGAAGGTCTTCTTCATTTTCATGGTCACTACCCAGATTTTCTTCACTAGTTGAATCATCATTATCTGAGAAAGTGAACTTAGTTAGAGTCATTAGGGCCTTAACATCATTAGCCGACTCGGTTTCAAAATCTTCTGACTCAGAAGAGACTTCAGAGCAGGAAGATTCATCCCATGTAACCAACATACCTTTCTTTTTAGACTTGTCCTTCTTAGGACATTTGTTTGCTAGATGCCCATATTCATGGCAGTTGTAGCATTGGCTGTCTTTTAGATATTTCCAAGTTTTAGATCTAGGTCTTTTCTTTTCAATAGGTTTTTGCAAATCAACCCTCTTTTTACTTTTGAAAATCTTGTAAAACTTTTTGGCTAAAAGAGCCATATCATCTTCAAAAGTTTCTAAATCAGAATTATTACTATTTTCATGAGAAATAATTTTAAAAGACTTAAAGGCGATTGACTTACCTTTAGGTGCCTTAAAATTTAACTCATAGGTTTGAAGAGACGCAACTAACTCTTCTACCCTCATATTATCTGTATCACGAAGTTCCTAGATCGCGGTCACTTTTGAATTGAACCGATCAGGCAACGAGCGTAGTATGTTTGCACAGACTTTACTTTCTGGGATCCTATCACCAAGACCCCACATAGAGTTGAAATGTACTTATCTGAGGATTCTTCTTTTGATGAAGCCCGGTAGAACCAATTCGATGTAGATGTTCAATGTCCAATCTCACATATGAAAGGGTTCTTAGGTTTAAATGATTTTAAAAATAAATTAACCTAGGCTAGCTTGATTTGATTTTGATCTCAAAAAGGGTAAAATCAATATTCCCTTTTCAAAAGAAATAGAATTGAATAGAGATCACAAAATCAAATACAAAAAAGCTATTAAAAGAATCTTAAATACTAACCAATTAGCTTCTTGAATGTGGGGATAAGTTTTCTCAGAGTTGTGACGTGAAGATCTTGGAATGAATTGAAAAACTCTGAAAATCGTCCTCAATTTATAGGTAAAAATATTGTTCACTCGACTGGCCCAGTGGTTAGTTCGATTGGTCGAAGGACCAACAATAATTCAAAATTTTGAGCGTGATAAGATAAGATCGTTACTTGACTGGTCGAGTGGGACTCAGAAATGTTGCTGGACTTTGAGTCGAGCACTGTTCACTCGACTGGTCAAGCAGTCTCCAGGACTGGTCGATGGTCCAACAGAAATTTTAAAAATTCACAACAAACCTTAGACTGGTCGAGCCAGTGTCTAGACTAGTCGAACCATGACTAGGACTAGTCGAAATATGACCTATAAAATTATCAAATGACCTATGATATAAATGCAAATTGTATGACCTATCTTAAGGTCAATCTAAGGTCAAACAAACCTTATTTGTGAGATGGAATCATCACATATCATTCTTTTGATGTAGTTAAAGCTTGAAGACTTGAACTAGTACTTGAACTTCTTGATGTTGTTCTTGAATCTCTTGATCTTGTACTTGAACTTCTTGAACTTATACTTGAATTTAGGAAAGGATGAAGTTTATCTTATAAAACATCTACACAAGATACAGATTCCAAGAGGTTTTGGCACTACAAAATTTGACAAACCTAGGACCTAGATAAGATAGCATTTACAAAAGCTATTGCAAATCTACTGTAATTTGAGTCACAATAAACCATTAAAAATTGAAAGTATTCTTTAAATGTCAAATTAGAATCCATGGAGTTCAACATAAACATGAATCAAAGCAATAGAAACATCTCATCATGCTACAAGCTTCATCTCTTAGCCCTAGCTAAGAGGTTTCGCCAACCATAGACATGATTGGACCAAAATCTTTTAAGAAAAACATGAAAATAAATAAGGAAGAAGAAGAAAAACTCTTGGCGACGACTTCTCCAGCCTTTTGCTCCACTCCTTAAACCTTGGAAGATGCCTAGGAACATCCTATGGTGTCATATTTATAGTTGTGCAACTCCAACTTTCGCACCTAGTTGGAAAACTTTTGATTTTTAACAGAGTTTATTTACTTTGTTCGTTTTATGGACGTAGTTTATTTACCTTGGAAGTTGGATCTGTGATATTTTAACAATTGAAATGTTTGGTTTAATTGACAGTGTACCCTTGATGCAGTGTGGCATGAAATGTTTCGATCTATCAACATCAATTAAGGTTTTTTAATTATTATTAAATGTTAAGAGTAAACAATGAACCATGATCGAGATGAAAGTTGTTCCGTTCTTAGCTCCTAGCCCCACCTGAGCAAAAGCAGTCAGAGGCGAGACCTTGTCATCCCCCTCCACCATCCTCTTTGTCCTAGGCAGTACTCACTATACTTGCATGAATAATGAATGTTTGGTAATGCTGGTGTCCAATTTCAATACCCATTAACACATCACCACATTTGCACGCATGAGATAGACCCAAGCCACCTAACCCGTCCATCAGATGGGCCCCGCCATGCAAAGGCCCTTACTGTAGCTGGTTTAATCAGTAATGTTCCCATGCGAGTCACCAGAGGTGGGCTATGGCCTGTGGGCATCGAGTCGAGTCGGACTAGACTGTGGGGCCTAGAAAAATTTCAACGGTTTTTTACCCAATCCGAACAGAGGTGTTCACAACCCCAAGTGTAGGGTCGCAATGTAGTAATAATCTTTGTGAGACTGAGATCGAATCCACATGGACTAATCTCGTGTGTATTATGAATTTAACTAGAACTAGAACTAGAAGAAGATGTCAATCTAAATCTAAATTAATTGAGAGAGTAATTATTATTAAAGTAATTAAAACTAACAAATTCAAAGGTGGTAACTATGGTTTCCAAGGATCCACTTATAGAGATCAAGGAGCCCTCTTACTTGATTCAAGTCACACGATTGGAATTGGAGTCCTATCCTATCCAATTGGAAGATATACAATTAAGATAAACCTGAACTTTCCTTGACCTAATTCTCAATGGAGGAGAATTGTGATAATTGGAAGAGATTCCATCACCAAACCATGCCCATGAGACGATGGCTAACAACAGGATTTACCAATCCCACAATCTCAAAATCCGGAAAAGAATATACTCAAAGCTATTATAGATCTACTGTAATTTGAATCACAATAAGCCATTAAGAACTGAAAGTAGTCCCTTTAAATCAAACTAAAATCAAAGAATGTTGAACATAGACATGAATCAAAATAAAAGAAACATCCCATCATGCTACAAGTTTCACCTCTTAGCCCTATCTAAGAGGTTTAGCAAACCATAGACATAATTGAACTAAAATCTCTTAAGAAAAGCATAAAAATGACTAAGGAAGAGAAATAAAAACTCTTGGCGACAGTTTTATCCACGCTTTTGCTCCATATTCAAACACTAGAAGATGCCTAGGAACATCCTAGGGACTCCTATTTATAGTTTTGTAATTCTAACTTTCGTACCGAGTTAGAAAATTCCAGAAACTGCCTCAAATTTACGTAGTCCGTGTGTTGTCTGCGTAACCTTAGACGAGTCAAGGAAAACCTTTGACTAGTCGAGGAATGTCTTCGACTGGTCGAAGATCGTGTGAAATTAAAAATTTATGTCGTTGGAGTTCGAGTCAAGGAATCTTCGACTAGTCGAGCATGAGCCTTAGACTGGTCGAAGGAAGGCTTAGATTAGCCGAAACAGGTAGATTTTTAGGGTTGCTTTTCTTCACTTCAAGTCTTCAAATCTCTTCATTCCTCACTTGGTTTTTTTGGATCTTTGGCATGTGAATTCTTCATTTTTGGTCTCATAAGATCCATCCTTGCTTTGGTGATTCTTGAACGTTAAATCCATGCTTTTAGCATCCTTTTTAATCCAAGCTCTTAAATTCACCTTGCAACACAAGCATGATTAAAATAGAACATTAAGCATTATCATGTTCATAAAACCAAGTAATAAATGGGGGATAATGTGTGATATTTGACCCACAACACAATTCCCAACTAACATTTTGCTAGTCCCAAGCAAAGTATGCGAAAAATGAACTTCAATGCTCAATGTTCAAACCTTTTTTCAGAAAATAATCTTTTGTATAATCAAGTATGAATAGGTAGACTCGAGATATGAAAGTGGTATTTTGAAAACCTAGAGCCGAATCACATAAGCAATCAATCAAATAAGTTCTTTATCCATTAAGTCAGATCATAGTTCGCATATCAAGTTTTTCAATGTGCTTAATGAAAATCAACTTACCTCTCATAAAAATACTATCTTTTCATAATGTTATAACCATGCTCACCACTTCAAGGTTGAAAACTCAAGTACTGATTCTGAACTTATCTCCTTTTCCTTCTTTTTTCAGTTTTGATTTTATATCGATGGTCATTTGTATTCATTCAGTCTTTTCATCTTTTCTCTTTTCTTTCAGATTTTTTCATTCTTTTTCAAACTTTTTCAATCTTTTCATCATACATGACCCTTGTTGTCGATCTCCTATTTTTTAACTGGTTCTTTTCTTCTTTTAAGGTGGATAAAATTCTCCTAACTCGATTCCCAATATCTTTTAATGATCATCATAGTAACAATAAAAAAATCTAGTACTATTCATAGAAAGCGAATTAAACGTGTCTTGTGATTTAGATTAACATGATATTCAAACCTCTTGGTAATCTATTGAGAGCAAGAACTTTAAGTGATAGATTACTTAGATGATCAAACTCCGACAGTTCAAAATTCAATTTTTATCTTATCATCATACTCAAAACAGTCTTAAATATAGAATTCATCGCTTCCAAATAGATAAACATTGAAAATTTTCCAATTTTCCAATTTTTTTTTTTTTTTTTTTTGCAAATTTTGCTCAAAACTGAGAAAACACTGATTAGTTTACCTAATCTCCCATCCCCAACCTAAAATCTATATTGTCCTCAATGTAAAAGAAATAAGCATGATTTGTAAAAGAGACAGCGTAATTGAAGGAGAAGAGATGGAAAGATAGTACTTGATGAAGGAATTTTGAGGCTTTTTCTAAAGGATCTCAGCATGAAGGTGGGTTAACACAAGAATAAAACAACCGAAAAGAAAACTATCCTAAACAAACGGAAAGCAAACTATCCTAAAACAATGGAAACAAACTATCTTAGCTACACCTCCGTCAGACTAGGCGGTCAATCCTAGTAAACAGGATCATTCAGAGGTATGGACATGTCCTCTGAATCAAAATTTTCAACAAATGGCTTTAAACGCTGTCCATTCACTTTGTATTCATTGCCATTGTTTAGATTCTTTATCTTAACAGCCCTATGAGGATAAACATTATTAATAGTGCAAGGGCCGGTCCAATAAGATTGGAGCATACCCGGAAAGAGATGTAACCGAGAATTGTACAAGAGAACTTTCTAACTTGGTGTGAATGATTTCCGAAGAATGTTTTGATCATGAAAAATCTTCATCCTGTCCTTGTAAATTCTCGAGTTCTCATACGCATCGTCCCGGATTTCTTCAAGTTTATTTAACTAAAGTTTGCATAACGAGCCAGCATTGAGCAAATTGAAATTCAGATTTTTAATAGCCCAGTAGGCTCTATGTTCCAACTCCACAAGCAAGTGGTAAGCCTTCCCATAATAAGTCTAAAGGGAGACATTCCAATAGGGGTATTAAATGCAATATGGTAAGCCCATAAGGCATCGGTCAATCAGATTGACCAATCCTTATGGTCAGGGTTAACCGAATTTTCCAAGATGTGTTTAATTTTCCTATTGGAAATCTCAGCTTGCCCACTTGTTTGTGGGTGGTATGGAGTGTTTACTTTGTGGGAGATGCCATATTTCTTCATTAAGTTCGCAAATGGCCTATTACAAAAAATGTGAACCTCCATCACTAATGATGGCTCGAGGCATTTTGAACTGGGAAAGGATGTTCTCTTTTAAGAATTTAATGACTGTTTGATGATCATTGTTCCAACACAGGATCGCTTCGACCCATTTAGTGACATAGTCTATGACAAGAAAAATATATAAATTTTCAAGAGATTTAGGGAATGGTCCCATGAAATCAATGGCCCAACAATTAGATGCTTTAATGATCAGAACGGGGTTCAAATGCATCATGTTTCAATGGGACAATGCTCCCAATTTCTGACAATGCTCACAAGCTTTGCAAAACTCATTTGTGTTCTTGAACACAGTAGGCCAGTAAAAGCCGCCCTGCAGAATTTTGACTGTGGTCTTTTTGGCAGAAAAGTGACCGCCACAGGCCTAAGAATGACAGAAGGAGATGCACTTTGGTATTCATTGTCTGGCACACATCTCCTCAAGATTTGGTTTGGGCAATATTTAAGCAAATATGGATCATCCTAAAAGAATTTACGTACCTTGGTGAAGAATTTTTTCTTATTTCGCGCAGTCCAATGTGTCGACGTGAAACCTATAGTAAGATAATTAGCGATATCCGCAAACCAAGGTGAATGGGAGACTTTGAACAATTGTTCATCAAGGAACATGTCACTTATATGTGTCGTCTCAAGAGAATGAGAGAGATCAAGGCGGGAAAGATGGTCAGCCACTACATTCTCTACTCCTTTTTTATCTTTTATTTCTAAATCAAATTCTTTAAGTAGGTGGATCCATCTTATCAGGCGGGGCTTAACATCATTCTTAGAAAGAAGATACTTGAGGGCAGCATGATCTGTGTAAATGACGATCTTGAATCCGATAAAGTAGGACCTAAATTTGTCCAAAGCGAACACTATGGCTAATAGTTCCTTTTCTATAGTAAAGTAGTTCACTTGGGCAGGATTTAGAGTTCTACTTGTGTAATGAATAACGTAGGGCTTCTTTTCTTTTCTCTGGCCTAAAACTGCCCCAAGAGCATAATCAGATGCGTCGTACATAAGTTTAAAAGGAAGGCTCTAGTCAGGTGGCTGCATGATAAGTGCAGTGGTTAACATGCCCTTGAGCTTAGTAAAAGTTTCCTAACATTGCTTAGTCCACTGTATGGTGCATCCTTTTGAAGTAGATTGCATAAAGGACGAGAGAGGTGACTAAAGTCCTTTATGAACCTCCTGTAAAAACTGACGTATCCTAAGAAGGATTGCACGTCTCATATGTTTTTAGGTGGAGGTAAGTTAGAGATAAGATCAATCTTAGCCTTATCTACCTCAATTCTCTTAGACGAAATGATGTGTCCAAGGACAATTCCCTTACGAACCATGAAATGTCACTTCTCCCAATTCAGTACCAAATTATTTTCCTCACATCGCTTCAGAACACATTTAAGATTCTCCAAACAATCGCTGGAGGATGGACCAAAGACAGAGAATTCGTCCATGAAGACCTCTAAATATTGCCCCACCATGTCAGAAAAAATACCCATCATGCATCGCTGAAAAGTAGTGGGGGCATTACACTGTCCGAATGGCATCCTTCGGTAAGCAAAGGTGCCAAACGGACATGTGAATGTGGTCTTTTCCTGATCTTCAAAGGCTATCTCTATCTAGTTGTAGCTTAAATACTCGTCAAGGAAGCAATAGTATGAGTGACCAGCTAGCCTTTCCAAGATTTGATCAATGAAGGGCAAAGGGAAGTGGTCCTTCCTCGTGACGGTATTCAACTTCCTGTAGTGAATGCATATTCTCCAACCAGTAGTAACTCTAGTTGGCACGAGTTCATTGTTGGCATTGGCTACGATGGTGATTCCAGACTTCTTAGGAACCACCTGAGTTGGACTCACCCATTAACTATCGTATATCAGGTATATGATACCCACATCCAATAGTTTAAGTACCTCGGCTTTAACGACTTCCTTCATGTTTGGATTTAATCTATGTTGTGGTTGTCGGGAGGTCTTCACATTATCCTCTAGATAAATGCGGTGAGTACAAATCGAAGGGTCAATTCCCTTGAAGTCCGCAATTGACCATCCAAGGGCTCCCTTATGCTCAATGAGAGTATATATAAGTATACTCTCTTGTTCTTGCTCAAGGTGGGAAGAAATCACCACTGAGGATGTCTCATCTTAACCTAAATAGACATATTTCAAATCAAAGGGAAAAGTTTTATGTCAAGCTTCGTTGCCTTGAGGTTATACGGTAGAGGTACTACATCAGTTTGGGGCAATTCTTCAAATTGTGGCTTCCACTAGTTAACTTCAAGTACAGACATAGTATCCAACATGGTCCCCATCTCCCTAACCATATCATCCTCAAAATCATGGGAGTGAGCCAAGCACGTCTCTAGAGGGTCAGAGGATAAGGTCAAAAGTGTTCTATCTTCCACGAAAGAGTCAATCATGTTAATATTGTGGGAATCGTCATCATCCTCTAATGTTTGCCTGTATTGAAAAAGATATTCAACTCCAATGTCATATTTCCAAAAGATAAACTCATGACTCCATTCCTGTAATTAATGATTGCATTGGATGTGGCAAGGAATGGGCGACCAAGAATGACTGTAATTTGAGTGCTCATGTCCATGATGGGTTGAGTATCCATGACGAAAAAATCTACTGGGTAGTAGAATTTGTCAACTTAGACCAACACATCCTCAATTATCCCTCTCGGTACACAAACTGAGTGATTAGCAAGTTGTAATGTGGTTCGGGTGGGTTTCAATTCCCCAAACCTAGTTATTCATAGACCGAGTAAGGAATCAAATTTATGCTCGCTCCTAAGTCAAGAAGTGCATGCTCAATGCCGTAATTTCCAATTACACAAGCAATGGTTGGGCTACCGAGATCTTTGTATTTTTGTGGCACATCTTGCTTTAGGATGACACTCACTTTTTCAGTTAAAAAGATTTTCTTTTGAATATTTTGTCATCTTTTGGTCGTCCACAAGTCTTTCAAAAATTTAACATATGAAGGTATTTGTTTAACCGCATCCAGTAAAGGAATATTGACCTTTACTTGTTTCAACACCTCTAAAACGTCTTGAGAGTTAAAAAGAGATTTTGGTGCAATCAACCGTTGGGGGAATGGTGCAATCGGCTTTCCTTGAAGTTCTGGTTCTAATTCTTATGGAGCATTGCTAGGTCTATCCGTTTCATCCACTTCCGGTCCTTAGACTTTTCAGCCCTTACCAGAATAGATTTGTCAATTATCTTCCCACTCCTAAGAGTGGTGATAGACTTAGCTTGCTCCATTTAATTTGAAGAGCTTGGATCACTTATTTCGTATTGCAGTTTAGGATTGGAGAAAGGTTAGGCTGGAAGAATCCTTTTTTCCCCAATTGAATTTTTTGTATCACGCCCTCGTATGGCCTTTGAAAGGCCTTAAAGGGTTTGCAATATACTCTGACTGATAAGCTCTTGGTTTTGAATATATTTTCAGACCGAATCCTCTTGAGGTTTCCCTTAATTCAAGAATTGGTTAGGGATTCCTTGAAGAGTAGCAGTTTGTCCATTCCTCCAACTAAAGTTTGGATGATTTCTCCAATTAGGATTGTATGTGTTAGAGATGGGTCCATTGAAAGGTGTTTGGTAGTTATTCACAACATCTGATTGCTCGTTTCAGTGCCTCTTGAAAAGCAGGTATCATTGGGCAATTTTCAGTTGTATGTATGTTGCAAGCACAGATACCGCAAACAACTTCCTTAGCCTTATCATTCTTAAGTTTCATGGCCTCGACCTTCTTTGCGAGACTGGCCACTTTAGCATTTATATCATCATCCTCTTTCAGCAAGTATATCCCACCTCTCTCCCTTGTTTGAGTAGGCTTAGATGTGGTGCTAGGTTTTGGGGTGATGTCCCATGATTATGCAGTTTCAGCGACTTTGTCAAAGTAATCCCACACCTCATCGACATTCTTGTTCATGAATTCCCCATTGCACATCGTCTTAATGAATTGACGCATGGAAGATGTCATTCCATCGTGGAAAAAAGTTGTTATGCGCCACGTTTCAAAACTGTGTTGTGGGCATGAACTGTCGAGATCCTTGAACCGCTCCCAACATTGGAAGAATGTTTCATCTTCCTTTGGGTGAAGTTCATGATCAACTTCCTGATGGTGTTCGTCTTATGGTATGAAAAGAATTATTTTTTTTATGAACTCCATCATGTCATTCCATGTGCCAATAGATCACAGACGTAGTGAGTGCAACCACGCCTTAGTTTTCTCTTTCAAGGAGAAAGGAAAGAGTTTCAGCCTAACCATGTACTTCGACACGTTAGGAAAGTATAAAGTGGCTATAACCTCGTCAAACTCTTGCAAGTGCAAGTATGGACTTTCTGAAATGGCCAAGCTATATGTCCTAGAGGGGGGGTGAATAGGACAATGCCAAATAAAAATTTATAATAGCGGAATTAAACAAAGTATGATAGCCAATGAACTAATTAAATAAATTGCAATGCAGAAATGAAATGCAACCTCAACAACTGAATTTGAGAGGTTGATACAAACGTTGTTCTAAGGACAACCTTTCACCAAAAACCAAATGTTTATGGTAGGACAACCTTATATCTAGAAATGTCTTTGTATCAATTTCTCAAACCAAAGAGGAATAAAGAATAAATACAAAATGCACTGAATAAATTGAATTTACAAATGTCTTGTTCTAGGGACAACCATACACCATAAAAATGGCAGGGCAACCTTGCTGGAACAATTTTGGAATTTAAAGCTTGAATCAATAAAAGGAATTGCTGGAAATAAATTGCAGAAATAAATCACTAAATTATTACAACATTCCCACACTTGCTTGAAATTTCAAACTGTTACAACATTCACATCCACAAGGAAAATAGAACTGAATGATAAAAGATAAGGAATTAAATAACCATTCAATCCACAAGACAAGAAGTTATAGTGGTTCGCCTGTGTGTTCACCAACTGTCCTCAAACAGCCACACAGAATGCTACTCCACTCCTAATATCCTCACACAGGGGATATTAGCGTTCTCTAATAAAACTGGTTTTCACAGGTTCACCAAAAACCTTCACAATTGTGTCTTTATCACTTGGGCTTACACAATTCAAAAAAAACCCCACAATCTGAGTTTTCTGGCTCTCCTCAGATAACCATACACATAGAGATTTTTCTGGCAAATCTCATATAAAACCAAAAAATAGAATTTACAGGAATTGTAGAATACCTGGATCTTATCTTTTGCAGTAGTAGCCCGGAAGAACCAATCAGAGTAGAGATTCAATAATGATAGTTCAATGTCCAATACTCAATTTATCGAGGTTCTAAGTTCTAATTAATTTTAAATGAAATCACAAAGGGCTAGCTCTATTTGATTTTAAGTCCAAGAAGAAGGAATACACGATTTCCCCTTTCAAATATGATTGGAATTTAGAATAAAATCAAATGCAAAAAGCTAACAAAAGGAATTAGAATGAAGCGCAAATTAGCTTACAAAATAAACACGACTTATCTCAGAGTGGAGCCTGCTTTGATAGATTTTTCGATGTTTAAACTCTGAAATTCGTGTGCTATTTATAGCTACAGAAATTCGTCTTCGACTGGTCTAGGAGTTCCCACGACTGGTCTTAGAAGAAACAGATTTTTGATTTTCTGCGCGGAATCAGGAAAACCGATGTTCGACCGGTCGAAGGCAGTCCACGACTGGTCGAAGGTCGTCCACGACCTGTCGAGACCCCTTCTCGACTGGTCGAGCGACTATGAATTTAGTCGCTGGAGTTTGAATCGAGGCTCCACGACTGATCGAGGTTCGAGTCGAGGACATCCCACGACCGGTCGAGCAGACTCCAAGACTGGTCGTGAGCGAACCAGAAAATTCGATAAATTTGAACAATTCCAAGACTGGCCTAGGAAATTCTTAGACAGGTTGAGCCAGTGCTAGGACTGGTCGAACCAGACCCAGGACTAGTCTAAGAGCTGATCAAAAACATTTTAAATACATTTGAATAATGTATCCAAAATGACCTACCCTAAGGTCAAAGACTATGGTCTATCAAACCTGAATAATGAAGTAGGGACATTGAACTTTACTTCATTCAACGAATGATAAATCTTTTAGTACTTGAAGCCTGAAGTACGAGCCGTCCAAAAGACTTGACACAAACATTCATCTTGAGTTTGCTTTTGAGCTTCACACCGTGTCTTCTTTATATCTTCTTCTTTATAATTCTTCTTTATATCATCGAATGTACCTTGAAGCCGCTTGAAGAGTCCATGGTTGTCTTAAACATAGAACACACCAAGACATAGAACACACCAAGGTTTTGACACACAAAATTTGACAATCAAAGAGGTATCATATAATAGCACTAACAATCTCCCCCTTTGGCAAATTTGTGACAAAACATATATATAAAATCATAATAGAGAATCATGAATCAGAATCAGTTGTCAACACATGTCAACACATGACAACCATACACAATATGAGAGATGAATCACTCCCCCTCAATAAGACTCCCCATTAAGGAATGAGGCACCCATTAAGGAATGAGGCACACAAACATCAACAACACAAATAACATATATATACCATTCTTCTCTCAAAAATATATATACCAATCTTCTCTCCCCTTTTTGTCAAAAATATGACAAAGGAAGATCCATATACTCAAGAAGTAAAATAGAGAATGTGCATAAAAGTGGTAGGAGAAGATACTACAAACCAAAGTCACAGTTATAAGTTTAACAGTACCAAGAGAAAATCAAAGTGAAATCAGTTCAAACTTCAGTTATAAAACATTTAATCAGACCTGAAGAAGGAGCAGGAATGGTAGCATCAATATGATGAAGGCCTTTTGCAAGCGCCTCAAATACTTATGCATTTTCTTAAATTGTGCATTATGGCCAACATGCATATTTTCTACCTTTTCTTCTAATGCACTTAGACGTGCATCGAAATCAGAAGGAACAAAATCTGGATCATTTCAGATGCAGACTCAATATCATCAAAAAGATCATCCATGTTGATATCCTCATTAGGAAGATCATCTCCTTCATTCGCATCTCCAACTCCAGCAGCTCCACCACCTTCGACATTATCAACTTGACCAGCGGCCAATCTCAACTTCATTTTGTTTAGGTTGGAGTTGTTGAAAATAAGGTGTTGGATAGGAGCTTCACCAACAGGCATAGTGACCAACATATGAGTAGCTAAGACATTTAACAGATATCCAAATGGAATGTCACCATGACCTGGCTGAGACCGAAACTGAATAATAGAAGAACAGATCAACGAAGGCAAGCAAACATTGGCACCACTAACGATTGAGTACAGTATACGAACCATCAGAAGAGTCAACTCAGTTTTGTTACCAGCCCGAGGATACACATTAGACGTAAAGATACGATGAAGAACTCTGTATGGGCAACAGCCACCTGGACTTGAGAACAGTACCATTGACAGACCAAGGTGCATCCATATTACAAAGGGCTCTAGTAAATAGACGTTTTTCAGATTCAGTGACTTTATCACCCAATGTGGAAGGGTGGATTCCATCATCATTTACTGGAATATCCATTAAGCCAGAAATCAAATGACGATCCACAGTAAAAGGCCCTTCTCTTGTAGTAACAATAAAAGTTAATTCCTCAAGAGAAAAGTCTGTAATACATGCAACATGGCCTGAGCAATTGACTGAAATGCCGGCCCTCCCCAGTTCAAAATGTTAACCCAACCAACAGATTGAAGGAGAGGAACAAGATTAAATTGAGCAATATGATTAATACTAACTGCTTTCTCAACAATAACCTTCTAGTACGAAAATCACGAACTTGTGGAGGGTCATCATTAGGATCTCTAAGATGACGGCGAGAAACAAACATTAGACCTAGATGAAGAAGCACCTCTACTAGTTCGCTTTTTACCTCTAACATCCATATTCTTGAAAAGATTGAAGAAATTTCAAGAAAAACTAGATGGGTTTCAACAAATCAGAAAATGAGGAAGGAAAACCCAAACCCTTGAAGGAAATATGAAATAATCAATACAAACAAGGAAGTCAAGAAGCAATGTTCAAGATTCTTCAACAAAATCAAGAGAAATACTCAAACCTGGAGAAATCCCATAGATGGGTACGACGGGGTCGAAGCTAAGCCCGTTGGAGAAGAAGAGGGAAATGAGAAAAAAGTGATTTTTCCCCCAAATAAAGGAACCAGCGCGATACATGACCGGTCGTGATTAGTCCTCGACCGGTCGACAACACGACTGGTCGAGACTATCCTCGACTGGTCGTGTAAGACCAAAACATGCATTTTTTTTAAAAAAAAATTCATAAAAAACTATGAAGATATTTACAATATAATATACAAAATGCATAATCAATCATCTTATATTACACATACCGAGATCAAATTTCAATTTATTGAACCTGCATTTATCGAGAGTGGTTGTTTGTGAAAATGTCAGCAAGTGTGTTTCTCGGTTGAAATATATTCTAAACAAATTACTTTCTTCAACAAGTTCACGAATATAGTGAAATCTAATGTCAATATGCTTAGTTCGTGAATGCTGGATTGGATTTTTGGAATATTAATTGCACTTGAATATCACAATATAAAACTATCGAGTCTTATGTAATACCATAATCACTAACATGCGTTCATCCAGACTAATGAGTACATGCATTTCCTGCAGCAATGTATTCAGCCTCAGCAGTTGAGAGTGAAATGGAACTCTGTTTCTTGCTGAACCAAGAAAAACTATGCAATTTCCAATGTAAAAGCAAACACCACTGGTTGACTTCTCTGTCATCCATATACCAGCCCAATCAGCATCCGAGAACCCAGCCAATTGAAACACTAGTATCATAGGGATACCCAAGACCCAGATTAACTGAACTTGCAACATAACGTATAATGCGTTTAACACAGCAGTCAAATGAGATTCTTTAGGATTAGACTGATATCTAGCACAAATTCCAACACTAAAAGCAATATCAGGTCTACTTGCTGTTAAATACAGAACTACCAATCATTCTTCGATATAGTTTAGGATCTATACTTTACCTGTAGAGTCTTTTGAGAGCTTTAGAGAAGTACTCATAGGAGTATCAAAATTCTTACCATTTTCAAATCCGAACTTCTTAACTAAATTTAGAGCATATTTAGTTTGAGAAATAAAAATTCCATCAGATTGCTGTTTAACTTGCAATCCTAGAAAATAGTTTAATTCTCCGACCATACTCATCTCAAATTCAGATTTCATTAGATCTGCAAACTCAACAGTCATGTCAGTACAAGTTGATCCATAAATTATATCATCAACATAGATTTGAACCATTAAAATATCATTGTTCTGCTTTTTAACAAAAAGTGTTTTATCAACACTACCCATTTGAAAATTGTGACCCAGTAAAAAATTAGTCAATTTTTCATACCATGCTCTAGGAGCTTGTTTCAACCCATAGAGAGCTTTCTTAAGGCGATAAACATGATTAGAAAACTTAGGATCTTCAAACCCTGTAGGTTGTTCAACATAAACCTCTTCATGTAAATCACCATTAAGAAAAGCACTCTTTACATCCATTTGATAAACTTAAACTTTTTAAAACATGCAATGGATATAAATAATCTGATTGATTCAAGGCGTGCAACTGGAGCGAAAGTTTCCTCAAAATCGATACCTTCAATTTGAGTGTACCTTGCACAACTAGTCTTGCCTTGTTTCGAATAATATTTCCCAATTCATCAGACTTATTTTTGAAAATCCATTTTGTTCCAATAATATGTTTATCTTTCGGTCTTGGAACAAGATACCAGACATCGTTACGAACAAATTGATTAAGTTCTTCCTGCATCGCAACTATCCAGTTTTCATCAGAAAGAGCTTCTTTAGAGAGTGAAAACACACGTAATTACAAAAATCTTCTAATTGTCTACGAGTGCGTACACCAGTGAGAGGATTTCCAAGGATTTGTGTAGTTGGATGATCTTTGACAGTCCTCACATCATGATTAGATTCACTTGATGAAGTTTCTGGTTTTTCAATTATGAGAACTTCATCATTATCTGAACTAGGGGCCGAAGTATTTAAGTGATCATCTATGACCACATTGATTGATTCTTGAATAACTCCGTCCTTTTGTTCAGTACACGATATGCACGACTGTTTAATGAATATCCTAAGAATAATCCTTCGTCACTTTTAGTATCAAATTTTCCCAAGTTTTCCCGGTCACGTAAAATATAACACTTACTGCCAAAAACGCGAAAATATTTGACAGTAGGTTTTTGTCAAACCACATTTCATAAGGCGTTTTATTATTTGATTTGCAAGTATAAACACGATTAATAATATAGCAAGCAGTATTAATCGCCTCAGCCCATAAATTTTAGAAACCTTCATGCTATTTAGCATAACAGTTCCCATTTCTTGAAGAACTTTTTCTTTCCACAATGCCATTTTGCTGTGGAGTTTTAGGTGCAGAGAATTCATGTGATATTCCATGATCATTACAGAATTTCTCAAAACCGATATTTTCAAATTCGGATCCATGATCACTTCGGATCTTACTCACTTGAGAACATTTTTCAGTTTGGATCCGTTTGATTATATCTTTTCACTTCATCAAGGGTTTCTGATTTGTCCTTTAAAAATGAAACCCAAGTGAATCTGGTATAATCATCTACAATAACCAGAATGTATTTTTTACCACCTCGACTTTCCGTTCTAGTTGGTCCTATTAGATCCATGTGGAGAAGTTCGAGTGGTCTTGATGTGGTATTGGAGTTCACCTTTTTGTGAGATCTCCTAGTTTGTTTACCATACTGGCATTCACCACATATTTTATCTACTTTTTGAATCTTTGGTAGACCTCTTATTAGTTCTTCTTTGCTCAATCTATATAATTCCGGTAGTGTACATGTCCAAGGCGTTTATGCCATAATTCTGTTTCATTGGTATGGACCATGTAACACATTGATTAGATGAGCTGTCATTTCTCACTATATAGCAGTTTTCAGAAGTTCTGAGACCAGTTAATATCACAGACCCTTTTTTGTCTATAATCTCACAACCTTGATTGGAAAACTTCACACTATGATTGTTATCGCATATTTGAGATATGCTTAACAAGTTGTGTTTTAAACCCTCAACATATAAAACATTCTTAAATAAGGGTAGATTTAGAGTTGAACCGTACCTGGCCAATAATTTTGCAATTGCTACCATCACCAAATGTGACTGACCCATCAGTCATATCTTGTAGATCGGTAAAAAGAGCTTTGTCACCAGTCATATGCCTGGAGCAACCACTGTCTAGGTACCACTTTGAGAGGCTAGTTGCTTTGAAAGCAGTGTGAGCAACCAAGCAGTCAACTTTAGGAACCCATTTCATAACAGTTTTAGGTTTAGGAACATAGTTGGTCTTCTTTTGTTTATATTTGTAAGAGTGACTTACAGAGTTAGATTTTAAAAGTTCCTTGAGTAAATCAACTATTTTTTCAGCTAAAGGATTTTTCATCTGATTTTTGAAGTTGACATAGCTGCATTTAGGTTTTGGAAATTTTTTGTTGTTTTGACAAAACCTTGTGAAGTGTTTTTCTCTTTTGAATTAGAGGATTCTCCTTTCACAAATTTAGGTGGAGAATTCTTCTGTTTATGGGGTATTGTTTTATCATACCCCAACCCGGATCTATCGCTACATTTTTTTGAACCGGATAGGAGTTTTTCTAATTTAGAATCACCTTGGGCATACCTCCAAGTTTCCTTTGAATTCAGAAGAGAAGACACTTCATTCTTTAGTCTCTCAATTTCAGATTTTAAATCAACAATCAGAGAGTTTTTGAATTCTAAATCACTTTTGATTTTTCAAAATAATCTGATATTTGAGATTTTTCTAAAACAAGCAAGTCAAAACAATCTCTAAGTTTAGAAAATTTTCTCTCTGAAGTTTAAGCTTCACAGCAATTTTACAACTCTCTTTGTATAAGGCATTGTAAGCATCTTGAAGATCTTCTTCATTCTCATGATCATTATCCAAATTTTCTTCACTAGTAGAATCATCGTGATCAGAGAAGGTAAACTTGGCTAGAGTCATAAGGGCTTTTACCTCATTGCCCGACTCGGTTTCAGAATCTTCTGATTCAGAAGAAACTTCAGAGTCAGATGATTCATCCCATGTAGCCAACATACCCTTCTTTTTGGGTTTGTCCTTATTAGGACATTTGTTTGCTAGATGCCCATACTCATGACAGTTGTAACACTGACTGTTTTTCAAAGATTTTCGAGTTTTAGATCTAAACTTCTTTTTATCATTTGATTTTTGAAAATCAACTCTTTTCTTACTTTTAAAATTTTTGTAAAATCTTTTTGCAATAAGAGCTAAGTCATCTTCAGAATCGGATTTGTCTTCTACCGTATTTTTGGAAGATTTCAAAGCAATTGATTTTCCTTTAGGAGCTTTAAAATTTAATCATAAGTTTGTAGAGACCCAACTAGTTCTTCCACCTTCATTTTGTCCGTGTCACGAAGTTCCTGGATTGCGGTTACTTTAGAATTGAACCGTTCAGGAAGAGAGCGTAGAATTTTTGCACACACTTTACTTTCTGGGATTTTATCACCAAGACCCCACATTGAGTTTACAATGTCATTTAATCTAGTATAGAAGTCCATAAACATTTCATTCTCCTCCATATGAATTTCTTCAAATTTAGTTGTGAGGAGTTGGACTTTAGATTTTTTGACAATCGATGTACCCTCATGTGTCATTTTTAAAATATCCCAAGCTTGCTTTGCAGTATCACAGGATATGATTCTTTTGAACTCATCCGGTGATAGTGCGCAAGTAATTGCATTTAGTGCTTTAGCATTAGCACTACTCTCACTTTTCTGAAGAGTGGTCCATTGAAAGTATGGTGTAATTTTCATAGATTTAGAACCATCAATTCCAGTTACTTCCATGACAGGAGGATTCCATTCAGTCACTGTGGCTTGCCACACACTCTCATCCATTGATTTGAGGAAGATCCTCATTCTGGCTTTCCTATAAGCATAGTTGGAACCATCAAATGGTGGAGGCCTAGTGACTGAGAGGCTATCAAAATTTGACATTATTATATATAGCTTAGATCGTTAGCTCAGGAAATAAATCCAAATATAAAGAAATAAAAGCGAGCTATTTGGCTCTGATACCACTTGAAATGGCCAAGCTATATGTCCTAGAGGGGGGGTGAATAGGACAATGCCAAATAAAAATTATAATAGGGGAATTAAACAAAGTATGATAGCCAATGAACTAATTAAATAAATTGCAATGCAGAAATGAAATGCAACCTCAAACAACTGAATTTGAGAGGTTGATACAAACGTTGTTCTAAGGACAACCTTTCACCAAAAACCAAATGTTTATGGTAGGACAACCTTATATCTAGAAATGTCTTTGTATCAATTTCTCAAACCAAAGAGGAATAAAGAAATAAATACAAACTGCACTGAATAAATTGAATTTACAAATGTCTTGTTCTAGGGACAACCATACACCATAAAAATGGCAGGGCAACCTTGCTGGAACAATTTTGGAATTTAAAGCTTGAATCAATAAAAGGAATTGCTGGAAAAAAATTGCAGAAATAAATCACTAAATTATTACAACATTCCCACACTTGCTTGAAATTTCAAACTGTTACAACATTCACATCCACAAGGAAAATAGAACTGAATGATAAAAGATAAGGAATTAAATAACCATTCAATCCACAAGACAAGAAGTTATAGTGGTTCGCCTGTGTGTTCACCAACTGTCCTCAAACAGCCACACAGAATGCTACTCCACTCCTAATATCCTCACACAGGGGATATTAGCGTTCTCTAATAAAACTGGTTTTCACAGGTTCACCAAAAACCTTCACAATTGTGTCTTTATCACTTGGGCTTACACAATTCAAAAAAAACCCCACAATCTGAGTTTTCTGGCTCTCCTCAGATAACCATACACATAGAGATTTTTCTGGCAAATCTCATACAAAACCAAAAAATAGAATTTACAGGAATTGTAGAATACCTGGATCTTATCCTTTTGCAGTAGCCCGGAAGAACCGATCAGAGTAGAGATTCAATAATGATAGTTCAATGTCCAATACTCAATTTATCGAGGTTCTAAGTTCTAATTGATTTTAAATGAAATCACAAAGGGCTAGCTCTATTTGATTTTAATTCCAAGAAGAAGGAATACACGATTTCCCCTTTTCAAATATGATTGGAATTTAGAATAAAATCAAATGCAAAAAGCTAACAAAATGAATTAGAATGAAGCGCAAATTAGCTTAAAAATAAACACGACTTATCTCAGAGTGGAGCCTTGCTTTGATAGATTTTTCGATGTTTAAACTCTGAAATTCGTGTGCTATTTATAGCTACAGAAATTCGTCTTCGACTGGTCTAGGAGTTCCCACGACTGGTCTTAGAAGAAACAGATTTTTGAATTTCTGCGCGGAATCAGGAAAACCGATGTTCGACCGGTCGTCGAAGGCAGTCCACGACTGGTCGAAGGTCATCCACGACCGGTCGAGACCCCTTCTCGACTGGTCGAGCGACTATGAATTTAGTCGCTGGAGTTTGAATCGAGGCTCCACGACTGGTCGAGGTTCGAGTCGAGGACATCCCACGACCGGTCGAGCAGACTCCAAGACTGGTCGTGAGCGAACCAGAAAATCCGATAAAATTGAACAATTCCAAGACTGGCCTAGGAAATTCTTAGACAGGTCGAGCCAGTGCTAGGACTGGTCGAACCAGACCCAGGACTAGTCTAAGAGCAGATCAAAAACATGTTTAAATACATTTGAATAATGTATCCAAAATGACCTACCCTAAAGTCAAAGACTATGGTCTATCAAACCTGAATAATGAAGTATGGACATTGAACTTTACTTCATTCAACGAATGATAAATCTTTTAGTACTTGAAGCCTGAAGTACGAGCCGTCCAAAAGACTTGACACAAACATTCATCTTGAGTTTGCTTTTGAGCTTCACACCGTGTCTTCTTATATCTTCTTCTTTATATCTTCTTCTTTATATCATCGAAATGTACCTTGAAGCCGCTTGAAGAGTCCATGGTTGTCTTAAACATAGAACACACCAAGACATAGAACACACCAAGGTTTTGACACACAAAATTTGACAATCAAAGAGGTATCATATAATAGCACTAACACTTTCATATTCAAGTTCAAGGAACTTTGGAAAGAGTTGGATCACTCCAGGCTTGATATCCATGTTTCTTGTGTTTCCTGGAAAAACCATACAAGAAGGGGTTCTCACCCCCGCTGGTTGTAAGTAATCTCGTAAAGTACGAGGCGGGGATGCATGGTGCACCTTATTCTCATCCTAGACTTCCACAACCTGAGATTGCAGCTGATTCACCGGTTGATTTACAGGTTGATTCGTAGTCATAACCTTAATTAACTCTGAGGATCTCAAGTGGTGTCTAACCTTGTGATGGATAGATAACCCCTCAATTAATCCTTCTTCACTCAAAAGACGTCGTGTGTCGTCACAGACCAACTTGGGCATGAAACACTCTCAGCCCTCAATTTCAAACTCTAACCTAAATCTAGAAAGAAAAAGAAGGGAATAGAAATCTAGAAATAGAAAGAGATAAAATTGGAAAGAAATTACCAAATTAGAAGGTTCTATGTTAGGATCATGCAAAAGAAAAAGGAAAGTGAATTAGTTTCTAAAAAGAAATAAGAAAGTTCTTAAAAATAGAATTAGAAAGATGAGTTAGTTTCTAAAACTAGAAAGGAATGTTTCTAAAAAAAACAACCTAGTTTCTAAAAACTAATTAGGAAAGTTCTAAACCTAGAATTAAGAAGTAAGTCAGTTTCTAAAAATAAATCAGAAAAATCTTAATCTAAAAATAAAAAGAAAACAAATCCTAATCTTAACCTAATTCCAAAACTAGTCAACCTCAAAAGAACACAACCATTAGTCCCCAGCAACAGCGCCAAAAACTTGTTCACAACCCCAAGTGTAGGGTCGCGATGTAGTAATAATCTCGGTGAGACCGAGGTCGAATCCATAGGGACTAATCTCGTGTGTATTCTGAATTTAACTAGATTAGAACTAGAAGAAGATGTCAATCTAAATTTGAATTAATTGAGATAGTAATTGTGATTAAAGTGATTAAAACTAACAAATTCAAAGGTGGTAACTAGGTTTTCTAAGGATCCACCCTCTTACTTGATTCAAGTCACACGATTGGAATTGGAGTCCTATACTATCCAATTGGAAGATATACAATTAATATCAACCTAAACTTTCTTTGACCTAATTCTCAATGGAGGAGAATTATGATAATTGGAAGAGATTTTATCACCAAACCATGCCCATGAGACGATGGATAACAATAGGATTTACCAATCCTACAATCTCAAAATCAGGAAAAGAAGATACTCAAAGCTATTGCAAATCTACTATAATTTGAGTCACAATAAACCATTAAGAATCAAAAGTATTCCTTTAAAACAAACTAGAATCAAAGAAGGTTCAACATAAACATGAATCAAAGTAAAAGAAACATCCCATCATGCTACAAGCTTCACCTCTTAGCCCTATCTAAGAGGTTTAGCCAACCATAGACATGATCGAATTAAAATCTCTTAAGAAAAACATAAAAATGACTAAGGAAGAGGAAGAAAAACTCTTGACGACGGCTTCTCCATGCTTTTGTTCCACTCCTCAAACCTTAAAAAATGCCTAGGAACATCCTAGTGACTCATATTTATAGTTTTGCAACTCCAACTTTCACATTGAATTGGAAAAATCCGAAAACTGCCTCAAATTTACACAGTCCGTCTGTTGTTTTGTAACCTTAGACGAGTCGAGGAAAACCTTCGGCTAGTCGAGGAATGTCTTCGACTGGTTGAAGATCACATGAAATTAAAAATTCATGTTATTGGAGTTCAAGTTGAGGAATCTTCGACTAGTCGAGCAGGAGCTTAGACAAGTCGAAGGAAGGCTTAGACTAGTCGAAGTAGGCAAAATTTTTGGGTTCCTTTTCTTCACTTCAAGTCTTCAATTCTCTTCATTCCTCACTTGGTTTTCTTGGATCTTTGGCATGTGAATTCTTCATTTTTGGTCTCATAAGATCCATCCTTGCTTTGGTGATTCTTGAGCGTTAAATCCATGCTTTTAGCATCCTTTTTAATCCAAGCTCTTAAATTCACCTTGCAACACAAACATGATTAAAATAGAACATTAAACACTATCATGTTCATAAAACCAAGTAATAAATGAGGGATAATATGCAATATTTGACCCTCAACAAGAGGCCAACTCGATCCGACACGGTATTTCTGACCGAGTTGAACTCGGTTCAGGTCAGTCTAACCAAGATTTGATTCAGATCGAGACAGGCCTGCTGGACTCGGTCTCGAGTCCGATCGAGTTTGGATTAGGGTTTTGACAATACCGGATCGAGTCGAGTTGGACCTAACTCAGTCCGACTCGACTCGATGCCCACCTCTACGTATGGGTACCTGTGCCAACAGTATGTAAAGGACAACGGGGGCGCAGGTTGGTTATGGCCAGGGACCCTCCGATGATTAAGTCAGGTGAGTCAAAATTAAAGTAGAAATAGGACTTGAGTTGGGGTTTTTAGTGCTTACCTTCCTCCATTGGCAGTAGGTGTATTTATAGGGTGCTTAGGCAACTCCTGAACTTGCATATCTTGTTGGGATACGTTGGTATTGCGTATCCTAGTGGGATACGCTAGATATGATGAAGGGTCCTTATTTGAATGGGGATATGTTTTCGAAAGTATCGTCGAGTCTGCCTCGGTCGGCATGAACTTTGATTATGTAACATCCCGGATTTTTCCCAACCTGGTGATAGACGTCCTCAGGCAATGGGTCGATCCTAACACCTAATTAACTTCTCAAACGCTCAATTCAAAAGTCTCAAATCCCTTTTCAAACCATTTCTTCAAAATCTCACATTTCCTTCAAAATCTCACATTTCACTACCTCGTCCTTCAAAATTTTCTAAGTGCTTTCATATTAGACACAAATCTTAAAGTTTAGGTGATATTAATCAATACTTAACCTAAAAATTACTATGAATAGTAAGTAAATAAATAAATAAAATGGGTTTTTAACCATTAACCTTTTGGAATCTCACGAAATAAGTTGCCTACATGGATAGATCAGCTTCTCCTACACCAAAAACATATATTGCACGTCAAATAAATCATCCCAGTTTGTAAAATATATCCATTTTACATATCAGACGGAAAAATCACCCCAAACAAGTCAGTGACCGGCAAGGGCATCACGGAGTTGGTGAGGTCTCGCCAAAATGCCGGCCAGGGCAGGCCGTAGTTCATTGGCTGGCCCGTTTTCGGCCACATTTTCTATAATTTTGGTCTGACTTTAAAAAGTCATATCTCCCTCGTTATAACTCTGAATTAGGTGATTCAAAAACCAGATTGAAGCTTAATAAGTCTAGTTTCATATAAAAATAATAAAAAAATATAATAAAAATTTTAATATAGTTAAATATGGGTCATTGTGACAACTATCCGGAAGTCATTAGTTTGGACAGCTGCCGCTTCTAAAATTTCTAGAACTTTTCTACAACACGAAACCTAATGAAATTTGGTAGAGATGAAGTAGAATTGATGATGAACTACTAAAAAAATAATTAAAATGATATACTACCTTAAATCACCAGAAAGGGGCATAGAACTGCCTTAGGATCGTATTCTGTCATAATTAGGGCAGAATTTGGTTAAGTACTGAACTAAACGATCAATAGAATTAGCTCGAACCACTTAAAATACGATCTGCAAGACCTAAAACTTGTGGAACCGTTGACGTTACATTACCCAAAAATCTAAGATCAATCTCATTACTCGGCTGCTCTTGGGAGCATCACGAAACTCCGTATCAGATCTGGACTGCACATCGAAAGTCTGATTAACGCAAAGTTAAACGGTTAGGACCGTCTTGCTGGGCTTGA
This sequence comes from Magnolia officinalis, assembly GCA_021015155.1. Lineage (NCBI taxonomy): Eukaryota > Viridiplantae > Streptophyta > Magnoliopsida > Magnoliales > Magnoliaceae > Magnolia > Magnolia officinalis. The sequence goes on from JAJHSJ010000012.1 coordinate 33,351,147, forward strand.
CAACCATCTCAGAAATCAAATTCAGATAGTGTCTCAGTGCTATTCGCTTGAGCTTGGAGTGAGGAGTGTGAGAAAATGTGGTTTTCGTTAGAAATTAAATCTAATTTAAGAAATCTGAGACTTGTCGCTTGCGGGCCAAATATAAGTAATCAGACCATCAAAATTTGACCCAAATACACCCTCGGATCAGGAAAATTTCATACACATGGCAGTGTACTTGTGGCCCTGATTGAGTCTTAGTGACCATTGAACTGAAACTGGTACGCCACGGGCAATCTGTAAATCCGATCGGACCGAAAACGTAACTCGACCTAGATCCAATGTCTGTGAGCGTAAGTCCGACCTTTGGCTCAAGGGGGGCTTCTAGAAGTGCTCCATTGAGACGGAACAGTCTCCCTTTGGACATAACCCAAGTATACCTTGGTCCTGAATCTAATTTGGAGAGTTCTGGACCTATATAAGGACCTTAAACCCTCACTCCCTCATTCCATACGAATTTGAGAAAACCTAGGAGAGAGAAGAGAGAAAAGAGAGAGAAAGTGTGGGAGAAGTGGGTGAAGGATCCTAGTGCTCTACCCTACCATCATACGTGCTTAACCATCAAAATCTAATCGCCTTTCCGGCGATTCTGACTTCATTCCTAGGTAAGAAAACCCTAACCCTAACCTGTTTTAGGGTTTCTATTGGTACAAGTAGTGAAGTAGCTGACTTACCTTGTGTTATAGGTTGTCGTATCGACGTTGACGAAGGCGTAGAGTTCCTACTAAGTTCGTTACGTTTCTACAACGTAAGGTGAGGACTTTAGACGTATAGGTTATGGTTTTCAAGGCTTTCAATGTCGGTTAATGATTTATTCTCGACATGGATGTTGTTTCACATGTAGAACATGTTGTCTGTTTTCCGTTTCGGTTACATACTTAGAATATGGAATTTTATGTATTCTAAGTATTTGTAGAAAATACCATATCCGTATAAATTTTGTTGATATGATAGCCATGAGTATTTGTCGTGTATCTATGCTAGTTATGGATGTATGACCTGTTTGGCGAAAGGATTCGCCCTAATACACTTTTTGGCCAACATAGCTTATGTAGGCTAATGTGTGTAGTCTAAGTGTTTGTTGAAATGACTAAATAAATATGGATTTATGATTTATGCCTACCATGTGTATTGAATGCAAGAACATGATTGAAGTATACTAGACAACCCCTTAGCGAAAGGATTTTCCCTAAATCACGCCACGACCAATGCATGTTATGTATGTTAAAGTGTGTAGTCTAAGTATTTGTGAAAATGAATGAATGAATATGGAACCTGGATTCATGCTTGCTATGACTATCCGTCGTGGGGGCACGCGTGTTATAAATGGGGCAACTCCCTAGTGAAAGGATTTGGCCTAATACCTATGTAATCAACATACGTCATGTATGTTGATGTATGTAGTCTAAAGTGTTTGATGAAATGTCTAAATGAGTAAGTAGTTAGTCCATTGTAATGTATAAGGGTGTTGAGGTATGATTCTCAACTCCTTTAACTATGTGTATGGTTTCCTTCATGAACCGTAGATTATGGTGTCTGTTTATCTATGTAATGCATATGTATAATTCAATGTTTAAGTTGTATTCTATAAGATCCGTGAAGGGTGATGGGGGAGTGGGGTAACAATTCCGTGCAACAGCCTTGGCAGCCCTAAGCGGACAATATTGGATATTTGATGGTATGATTTGAAATCTTGATCCATTACTGCTTTAACTGTTCCGTAATTGAATGTGATTGGGGCTATTGTATAGTCCAGGCAATCGGTAACGGGATTGAATTCGTGGCTGAGATTCATTCACCACGTGAGATGTGTTTGACGAACCCAAGTCATACTTCAGTTGGCGATAGTGGTTGGCCACACGAAGGGCTTATGTACTTCATGTCACCCAACTTGTCGTGCGTTCGAGCTAGCCGAGCTCGTCAAGCAAACCAATCTATCTAATGTATGTTCACCATGTTTGGACGCCACTGCTTGAACCTAAGATACCAAACTTACCAGTGCAACGCCGTTAACCTTGGTACCTCGATCCGCTAAGACTCATGAGCCGGGCATGGTGGTATGGGACACCGTGGTCGAGCTGTCGGCCTACGCTGGGGCGATGTGCCTCCACGTAGTGACCAGTGAGCAACCCAGACTCGTGAGCCGAATATGGTGGTATGGGATACTGTATTCGAGCTGTCGGCCTACACTGCTTTGATGGGTGATTGGGGAGTGGTGTAACGATTCCGTGTAACAGCCCTAGCAGCCCTGACCGTACCTGGTGTAGTGACATCAAGCATACTCTGAATCTGTGGAGAGGCGACGAGCCTTCCTGTAGTAAACAGAGTATAAACTAGGCCTGTATTGATAAGGTGATGGGGGAGTGGTGCAACGATTCCGTGTAACAGCCCTGACAGCCTTGACAGCGACCTAGAACCACATCATCGTATGAGATTATCTAGGATTAACGACCCTAGAATAGAACATTGTTTGGGAATGATATAAGGGAGGTACCTTAGTTTCCCAATACTGCTGTATGAAAAGGACTAATAACAACTCGATAATCATGCTCATCATCGCACTACATGTGCCTGGAAGATGTGGAGCACTGAGGGATGAACACATGTCGTGGACGTAAGATGGTGTCGCATGAGGGAGTATGTTGGTAAGGGCATGCATCATGACTACATTTTCATACTTGCATTAATAAGAGTATTTAGGAGTGTTTGACTTTACTGCTTTATCATTACTGCTTGACTGAATTGATAACATGTTAACCTATGCTTTATTGTTTCACTAAGTTGATCACTCACTCCCACGTTACGGGACGGTGTTCCGGACACCCACCAGACTTTGTCTGATTGCAGATGGCGACGCTACTCCTGAGGCGGAGACGGACTTTGTGACGACGAGTTTGCTTTCTCGTATATGCTGTTTTTTGACGGCTTCATGTGAGTCGTGCCTTGATCGACGGGGTTACAGGGATGTTGACTAGATGAATTTACACCTTTCGTATAAGTTGGAAATGTATTTGTAATTCATTAACCTGATAACGTTATCACACTCTGGAGACTTACCATAGCTTATATATTTTATATATCTATCACAGTCTTCCGCTTGCAAATTTAACTGTCTCTGGAGTATGATATGTTGTTTTGATATAATCCCATTCATGTTTCAATGCACTCATCATAATCATCATTATCTGTATTGCATAAGTGATGCGTTGGAACTCGGGAGCTGAGCTTTGCTCTACCCCCGATTTTCACGGCATTACAGACTAGAATCTTGCCAAATCTTTCATTTCTTAGCTTAGAACGGAATTCTTTCTAGATTTTTCACCTCTTAGGTCGGCTTTGATCTGGGTAGCTCGGGAGGTGAGTCCTGTTACTGAGCACTGACCTTAAGCAGTTCAGGTCAGTGTTGGCCCTTAAGGTTGGCCCATGGCTTATCTCACTGTTGATGCCCCGGTAGCTCAGGGAGTTCGTTCAAGTATTCTTAGTTGGTACGGTTTTGAGACTTAAATATTGCCTATTTAACCCTTCAATTACATTAGTTTTCCTAGCATTTAATTAATAATTTGATTTAATTATATATGTTTTTGTCATGCGAGGTGTTCGAGAGGTTATGATGAATACGCGCTTAAAATGATGGATTTAGAGCTCAAAAGAAGATAATGAAGAATTAGATATTTGAAAGTCATTAATGAAAAATTCACATGCCAAAGATCCGAGGAAACCAAATGAGGAATGAAGAGAAATGAAGATTTGAAGTGAATAAAAGGAATCATGAAAATTGTCCTGAAGAAAGATATTCTGAAATTCTGGGGCCAGAAAAACATAGTTATGAAAAAGTGCCAGAATAGACTTTGATTCCATTGAAGACACTTCGATGGCAGTGAAGGTTCAATCCAAGGTAATTCGATGCAATCGAGAATTTCAAGATTTTTCAAGCCAAACTCGCTGGATAGTTTTAGACAAGTTTCGATGGCATTGAAGTCACTTCGATGACATCGAAGATGCAATCAAAGATTCAATTGAAGGCTCTTTGATAACATCGAAGGCGTACACAGATTTTACGCGGAGTGCGTAAATTTGAGGCTGTTTCTAGAATTTTCCAACTTGGTGCGAAAGTTGGAGTTCCACAACTATAAGTAGGACTTTATAGGATGCTCCAAAGCATCTTTTAGGGTTTGGAAAGGGAAAGGGGGCCTAGGTAAAGCACCGACGATGTTCTTCTACTTTGATTTCTTCATGGGTTCTAGTAGTTCTTTTTGTTTTTATTATGTTTTTAAGTTAGCTATGACTAGCTAATCTCTTAGCTAGGGCTAAGAGGTGAAGCTTGTAGCATGTTGGGATATTTATTTTGCTTTAATTCTTGTTTATGTTGAACTTTATTGATTTCTAGTTTGAATTTAAGGAATTTTTTCAGTTTTATTTGGTTTATCGTTACTCAAATTACAATAGACGTTGCGTTAGCTTCGAATATATTCTTTTCCATTATGAGATTGTGAGATCGGTAAATCATGTTGTTCACCATCGACTCCTGGGCATGGTAGGATGATGGAATCCCTTCCAATCATCACAATACTCCTTCATGTGTGCTTAGGTCAATGAAAATTTCAGATTTGGTTTAATTGCTTCATCTTCCAATTGGATAGGATAGGATTCTAATTCCAATTGTGTCTCTTGAATAAAAGTAAGGTAGCATCTTGATAGCTACAAGTGGATCCTTGTCACCCTAGTGTCCCTTTGATATTTGATACTTTATTCACAATTACTCTCAATTATTCCAGATTTAGATTTAGATCTTATTCTAGTTCTGCTTCTAGTTACTTTTAGAATGCGTACAAGTTTAGTCCTTGTGGATTTGGCCTCGGTCTCACCGAGTTATTATTACATCGCGACCCTGCATTTGGGGTTGTGAACAAGTTTTTGACGCCGTTGCCAGGGACTACAACTACATTTTTCTGAGATTAATCAGTATTATAATTAGGTTAAGATTAAGGTTTGTTTTTTCTATTATGCTTTTAGGTTAGGATTTTTTCTTAAATTGTTTTAGAAATTAACTTTGTTTTCCGTTTTGTACGACCTTAACATAGCAACCCTAATTGGGTAACTTCTCTCCAATTCTCTCTTATCATTTTAGAATTCTTATTTGCTATAAGTTTTATTTTTTGTTCTCTTAAATTTCAATTGTTTAGTTACTTAAAGGCTACGAGTGTTTTATGCCCAAGTGGGTTTGTGACAACACTCTCTGTCTCTTGAGTGAAGGAGGATTAGTTGAAGGGTTGCCTATCCATCACCGGATTAGACAACACTTAAGATCCTCTGAGTCAATAGAAGTGATGGCTGCACATTGAGGAAGCCCAGGATGAGAATGAGGTGCATCATGCACCCCCGCCTCGTACTCTATGTGATTATTTACAACCGGCAGGGGTGAGTACACCTTCCTGCATGATATTCTCATTGAATGCAGGAACTGTGGATGTTAAAACAGGGGTGATTCAACTCCCTCCTAAGTTTCATGGACTAGAATCTGAAAGTCCATACTTGCATATGAAAGAGTTTGATGAGATAATATCTACACTGCACTTCCCAAACGTGTCTGAGGACACGGTAAGACTGAAATTGTTTCCTTTCTCTTTGAAAGAAAAGGCTAAGTCATGGTTGTAATTGCGGTAAAGACCACTATAGTAGAAGTAAGAATAAGTCAAAGTATCCTAGAGGGGGGTGAATAGGACTTTATAAAATTTTATGGCAATTTAAGATCATATTAGCCTAATCTTGATCTAATATGAACCATGAAGATATACTCATTTCAACTCTAATGGCTTCCAAGCCAAGTAGAGGATCCAATCACAAGATTACTCAATATTTAAACAAGATATAACAATTAGTCTATGATGGATGAACTATGTGAAAGTGTGTGTGATGTGATTCTTATCAGTTCTACATAATCATGTTATCATGCTTCATGTGAACATTCAAAGTAAACACAATAAAAAAATATGCAAATAGCAATCCCAAACATAGTCATTTATAGTGGTTCGACTATGTGCCTACTCCAATCCCGGCGAATACACTCAACCCTTGAGTATACCAGATTTCACTAACGGAGGTTTTAAATCAGGTTCACCTCTAACCTTTACAACCTACACAAGGTTGACTCTAGGACCTACACAAGGTACCTAAACATGTCTACACAAGGTAAACGGTCCTACACAAGGACACGATAGTTTATGCCCTACATAAGAGCAAAGGTCCTACACAAAGCACCTAAGTTTTAGGCCACACAGGCCAATGATCCACATAAGGAACCTAGGTTTTATGTCATACATGCTAAGGATCCACACAAGGAACCTGGTTTAGACCACACAGGTAAAGGATCCACACAAGGACCCTAGTTTAGGCCAAACGGGCCAAAGATCCACACAAGGAACTTGGTTTAGGCCACACAGACCAAGGACCTACACAAAGGACCTAAGTTTATGTCCTACACAAGAGCAAAGGTCCTACACTAAGAACCTAAGTTTATGCCCTACTGTCACGCCCCAAACCCGGAAATCGAATTCACAGGAATCCCAATCGCCGAATCCGGTGTCGACTGCCTCCGTAGTACCCCATTCTCGGCTCCCAGCACCCATATGCCAGGTTCCGATCCTGGGATCCTACAAGGATGATTTTTTAACATACATTTATCTAGTAAGAATCATAACCACAAGTTTACCCAAATCACAAAAGCAACATCATCATCATCACATATCCACTAATATAAACTTTGAAAACAATGCTGAAAGGGCAATACATATGTCAAAATAAAATCAAAGCTCTAAAAGATAGCTGCATGCTCTATGCTCAACGCCGCTGTGACCAACGCCACCTGCATGCATTTATCGTGCATAAGCTTATAGAAAGCTTAGAGGGTGGTGAAAGTGTGTGCGCAAGATAAGTGTCAGGCACACAAATACAACGTCATAATCATACAATGTCGAAAATACTGACGAGATCATGAATCATACGATATCAGAGTAAGTAATATAAATCAGTTATGCAAATGAGTAGTCATAAAGAGTCAAGTATCAGATACCGAGGATGCAATGCAATATGCGGTGTGAATGACCATGCGAGAGTGCGAAGTCGGGATGATAGTACATAGTATCGCAGGCCATGGGGTCCATCACAAGTGACTTCTATCCAAACCAGTCCCATACCTGATTTGGATAGTCAGACTCAATGTGGTAAACTCCTGATCTCAGGTTAGTCGCACACCCCAACCGAAATCCTGGCAATTACGAAAGTACACATAATGATTAGTTGCACACCACCAGCCCAAGTGGATAGTGAATGAATGAATGAATATAATACTAAGTATACAACTCCTGCTCCACAAATCAGTACTGTACATCTTTGGGATCATCACCGGGGTCTAGTACACTCTACATGCAATCACCGGCCACTGATGCGTGACCATGCAAGTGGAAGAGACCTCACTATCCGCTTGGTCAGTACTCAGCCAATATCTACCTGACACGTCGATAGTGGACCCATTCACGAGCTAGTCAAACTTAGCCTAGCTATGCCCCCTACCCTCGGGCGGGTAAGGCCACACCTTGTCCCAACCGACCAGGACACAGTGGGAGATGCGGCCTCCTGACATTCGGCACTCCGGCGTTCATGTATCTACTCGGTCTCGACGTTGGGGTGTCTTCTGGTAGCAACAGGGCTTAGGGATTTTCACCCAAGGCCATCTATATTAGCCCGATGCTAATAACAGATTTTCGGTGTCCCATCTGGCCATCCATGATATGCCTGTGGAGGCTACGACCCTGATGTCGCTAGGGCGTACAGTAATCACAACACACAATGCAAGGTGCATGAGTCATACAATCCAGTCATGCAGCAATCCTGCGCATATTGTGCACTCATGTGAGATAACCTCCGCCTATCAGGGAGTCTCATAGCAACCTGCCCAATGACATATGCAATGGTCAACCACATCTCATAACAAACATGCAGATGATGTGTATGGGCATGTGTCATGATGCTACGCTGTCATATACTCATTATTGGTATCAATAATCGGCATCGACAATCGACCTCGATAATGTGGACATTTAACCAACATTGCCCCTAAGGAATGGCCCATATGAGCCTAACATATAGTGGACCCATGGCTTCACACAAGGGCCAAATATACAACGCCATGGGCCTCACTCAAGAGCTTAATATACATCACATTGGGCCTATCACATGGGCCTAACATACATCACAATGGGCTCCATCGCCTGGCCCTCAAATGCATCACAATGGGCCTCATCACATAGGCCTCATATATATCACATTGGGCCTTAAACACGGGCTGAACACACATCACAACGGGCCTCAAATACGGGCCGCATATACATCACATTGGGCCTCAAACATGGGCAGAATGCACATCACAATGGGCCTCAAATACGGGCCGCATATACATCACATTGGGCCTCGACAATCGACCTCGATATCTGGCCTCGACAATTGGAATCAGCCTTGATAATTGACCTCGATAATCGACCTATATAATCGGCTTAATAATTGGAATCGGCCTTGACAATCGGAATTGCAATCAGCCTCAACAATCGTCCCCGACAATCAGAATCAACCTCTACAATCGGCTTAATAATTGGAATCGGCCTTGACAATCGGAATTGCAATCAGCCTCAACAATCGTCCCCGACAATCAGAATCAACCTCTACAATCGGAATCAGCCTCGACAATTGGAATCGGCCTCAATAATCGGCCTTGACAATCAGAATCAGAATCAGCTTCAACAATCAGCCTCGACAATCGGAATCGGCCTCGACAATCAGAATCAGCCTCGATAATCGACCTTGACAATTGGAATCGGCCTCAATAATCGAAATCAGAATCGGCCTCAACAATCGGCCTTGACAATCAAAATCGGTATCGACAATCGGAATCGGTCTCGATAATCGGCCACGACAATCGGAATTAGAATCAGCCTCAACAATCGGCCTCGACAAAATCGGCCTCGATAATAGGAATCAGAATTGGCCTCAACAATCGCCTCGACAATCAGAATCGGCCTCTACAATCAGAATCGGAATTGGCCTCGACAATCAGAATCGGTATCGACCTCAACAATCAGAATCGGTAATTGGTCTAACAAAGGGCCTAAGGGAGGGTCACAATGTGAATATTTAACCATCATTGCTCCCAAGGAATGGCCCACATAGAGTCAAACTATAGTGGGTCAATGGCCTCACACAAGGGCCTAATACACATCATCATGGGGCCTCTCTTAAGGGCCCCAAATACATCAAATGGGCCGAATCAAATGGGTCGTATCAAATGGGCTAATACAAGTCACAGTGGGCCTCAAATACAATAGGTGGATCGCATCAATGGGTCACACCAATGGACCTCAAGTGGGCTTGGACCATACTAATGATGATCAACACTGTCTAAACATTGTCCAGGAAGAATCAACACCATCCAAACATTATCCATGTAAATCGGTACCATTCAAATGTTGTCCAGCACCATCCAAACATTGTGGACGGTGTGGATATGGAACATACATCGAGGTGGGGTCCACAACACCATCCAAACATTGTCCAGCACCGTCTAGCCGTTTTGGATGGTGAGGATAAAATAAATACATCTAGGTGTGGTCCACCGTCCAGATCTGTTGGACGGGGTGCATACACCACATACATCAAGGTGTGGCCCACAGAACTGTTGACATGTTAAGGGTACACCAGCTAATCGTTTATCACAATGGTGGGTCCCACGTGGGGCCCACCATATGTGTTATATATATATATATATATTACATATACATATATGTATTATATTATTATTATTATTATTTTATATAAAAAAAATCTGCTAACATCCAAGCCCTGGACGGAAGACCTGGATGTGATACACGTACAACGTGGTGGTCCCCACTGCCTGGACCGTCCATCAAAATGGACAGACGACATGGATTCAAAACACGTACCACCTCAGTGGTTCCCACCGTCCAGACCGCTGGACGGTGTATATATACAATACATACATTGAGAGCAGGCCCCACGTTCATGGACAGCGTGAATAAGACATACATCAATGGGTCCCACCAGATGAATGGTCTAAATATAACATAGACCTCATGATCAGATCCAGAGAACTCCTGGCGTCAATCCAGCAACTGTATGCTGCTGGGGTCCACATCAGCGTCCTAATGATGGACGAATGAGATGAAACGCCTACATCACGGTGGGATCCACGGATGGATGGCGTGGACATAAGATACATACATCATGCGGGACCCACATGGGTGCTGATGTCAATACGACAGCTATATGGTTGGTGTGCGGTAGTCCAGCTAATCCCCTTCCCACCGTCCAGTCCTTGGACAATGAGGATACACATATCGCTACAAGGTGGGCCCCACATGCTGCCATGGTGGGGTCCACGTCCAAAAAAATGGATGGTATGATGGAACACCAATTGATAAATACATACATCAAAAAATGGACGCTGTCAGGGTGGTGCCACGTCAGTATGGCCCACTCGATTTGGGATCAAAATGATATTTGTATCCTCCCTCGTCCAGCCCGTCATCTGGACGGTCAAAGTGAAATGCATCCTGCAAGTGGGGTACACATAGGTGGACGGCATGGATAAATACATACATCATAGTGGGTCCACAATTGGTGTGGATCTAGTGGGCCACATGCATCACAAGAGAGAGAGAGAGGGAGAGATAGAGAAAAAGGGAGAGAGATCGGATGAGGTGGGAGGAGCTTCACCCGTATGAGCTCCTCTATGATACAATGCATAGTTTAAGATGGGTCCCACCATATGTGGGCCCTCAAATTAAAAAAATCAAATCATAAAAGAAAAACACCCACCGTTCTTACTTCTTCTTGGGCTCCTCCTCATCTTAGCTCCAATGGGACATGATTCAACAGTTGAGATTAATTATGGAGGGTGGGATTGGGTGGTAGGAAGTGGGCCACACTAGCTTCTCTCCATGGGAGGCTCTCTTGCTTGGACGGTTTCTTGCTTGGAGAATGAGAGAGAGAGAGAGAGGTGATGGGAGAGAGGGATGGTGAATGAGTGATGGGTGATGGGGAGAGTTGACTTTTGGGGATGGATATGGTACTTGGGGATGGATGTGAGTGATGGGATGTGTACTTGACATTTGATGGGACATATTCTCTTGGGATTTGCAACGCGTGGCATTTTCCTCAAACTAAACGTGGGCCCACATCTTCTAGCCCGGGTATCGCTTCAACGCGCGAGACACGGCATCAGAACCGCAGCGAAGGCGCGGTCGCAAGGATACAAGTTTTGAGTCAAGCCGACTCTGATATATGGGACAAGACTTAGGATCACGCGTAAACGTAGATAACAGATCGTGGGTGGCTGAAATTTGACTGGGAGGACCGCGGAAGCCTATGGAACGGTACAGTCTAAGATACGGGCCTTACACCTACAAAAGAGCAAGGGTCCTACACTAAGCACCCAAACGTACTCTCCCAACGGAGGCCTCAAATGAGGGCTTGAAAGGTTTGAGATACACCTGTGACCCAATCCTACACAAGGAATGATCAACAGGGTCTCTAGACTTTAATGACTTTCAGGTAAGTAGATGAGCCCCATTCAACACGTTGATGAAGATGTTCTCCCTTAATGACGGAGATTCTTCAACTCCCTTGATCAGCAACACTGATGATGCTCCAATGTAAGGCGACGGGGTTGGGTCAAGGTTTTGTTGGAATCCACTCTAATGAATGTTAATCATTGAAGAGACAGAGTGATTCCATGGTCTTAAGCATTCAAGGGATCCTACCTCAATGATTTACCATTAAGGAGGTAACTGGATGATTCTTGAATGCGGAAGTTCATTAATATTAATGATGAGGGTGGATTGAAGGATGAACTCCCATGAGAAAAAGGGGTTGGTGATAAGCAATAACTCTCTTAAAGCTCTCTCTCTTTTTCTCGATCCAACAACCAAGAACAAGCTCTCCTTATAAAGGCAAAAAGATCCAACGATAACAAAATAGTCATTGTCTGACTGATTTCGATGTCATTGAACAAATTCTTTCGATGCCATCGAATATCATCTCGATGATACGAACTCGACTGAAAAACATAACTGGAACTTTTTGAAAGAAGATCGATGTCATCGAACATGATTTGATGTCATTGAGATTTGAACTTTGATGTCATCAAATTATAGTTCGATTCCTCGACATTATATGTGACATTACACAAGAGCTTGCTGGACACTTTTAAGCTTGTCTTCAATTCATCGAGCCTGATTCGATGTCATCGAATTTCGAAGTTCGAAGTCATCAAATCCTACTTCGATTCATCGATCATTTCAGAAGACATTCCTGGAAAGCTCGCTGGACACTTCTTTGTCCATTTTCGATGTCATCGAACTAGTTTCGATGTCATCAGTGTTTGAATTTTGATGTCATTGAGGCCATCTTGATTCCTCAAACATTTCCATTTGATTTTCCCTTCAAGCTTGCTAGAGCAGCCTTGTCCAATTTCGATGTCATCGAGGCTCCTTCGATGTCATCAAAGTTTGAATATCGATGACATCGAGGCTAGTCTTGATTCCTCGAACTTTTCAGTTGATTTTCCTTTGAAGCTTGTTGGACACAGACTTGTCCAGATTCGATGTCATCGAACCTTGCTCGATGTCATTGAAATTTGAATTTCGATGACATCGAAGCTCGTTCGATTCCTCGAGCAAAGTCAGAATATTTTTCAAGAAGTTTTGTTGGACAATGCTTTAAGTTTTTTGATGTCATCGACTCGCCTTTAATGTCATCGATTATTGATGTTCAATGTCATCAAAGTTATGTTCGATTCATCAAATATTCTATCCAAATATTATGTGGTTGCTGGACAAAAAAAGTCTCATTTCAATATCATCGACGTAAGCTCGATGTCATTGAACCAAGCAGAAAACTTAGAAAATTTTCTTGTTTAAAAACAAGTTTTCAGACTTTTAACTCCTATATTGTTCTAAGATTTTTAAGGATTTATATTACCTGGGTGTTTTGGGACATGGGATGTGAGGCTGAATTTACCTTTGACGATCTTCAAACACACATCTGGTGGAGGTAGTAGCTTGTATGATCTTCATATGGGGCTCATTTAACTCACCGACTCAACCCTCATGTTAATTGACAAATCAGGGCACATTCAGTGGTTGCATTCCTTAAGACCTCGGTCCATTGGCACATGGGCTAAGATGACAAGGGAGTTCCTTAAAAAGTTCTTCCCATATCACAAAACGAATACCTTAAGGAAACCAATCATAAATTTTGTGTAAAAAGAAGATGAGACCTTCTTCCAATGTTGGGAGAGATTTAAGGATCTCACAAATTCATGTCCATAACATGGCTACGAAACATGGCGGGTAACAAGCTTCTTCTATGAAGGATTGACCTCATCCATGCGCCAATCTGTGGAGATGATGTGTAATGGGGATTTCATGAACAAGGAAGCTGATGATGCGTGAGATTATTTCGATAAACTCGTTGAAAAACGCACAATCATGGGATACCTCTTCAAGAACAACCACTTCTAAGCCTACTCAATTAAAGGAAAGGGGAAAAATTTATGTTATAAATGCAAGAGTTTCCAAACTCATAAGAAAAGTCGAGGCCATGAAACATAAGAAGGCTGAACCCGACAAGGCTATGGAAGTTGTTTGTGGTATTTATGCTTGTAACATACATACAACTGAGAATTGTCCAACAATTCTTGCTTTTCAAGAGATATTGAATGAGCAATTAAATGCTATAAACAACTACCAAACATGTTTCAGTGGACCCACCTTAAATGCATATAACTCAAGTTGGAGGAACCATCCAAATTTCAGTTGGAGGAATGGACAAACTGCTACTCCTCAAGGGATCTTTAACCAATTTCTGAATTAAAGGAAACCTCAAGAGGATTTAGTCTTAAAACATATTCAAAATCAAGAGCTTTTTAACCAAGGTATGCTACAAGCCTTTTAAGACCTTACAAAAGCCATATAAAGGCTTGAGACCAAAATTTGATTGGGGAGAAATGGATCCTTGTCACGCCCCAAACCCAGAGATCGGACTCATAGGAATCCCGATCGTCGAATCCGGTGCCAACAGCCTCCGTAATACCCCATTCTCGGCTCCCAGCGCCCATATGCTAGATTCCGATCCTAGGATCCTACATGGAGGATTTTCAGTATGATTTTTTTTTTTTTTTTTTTTTTTTTTTTTTTTTGTAATGGAGCATAACCACAAGTTTACCCAAATCACAAAGGCAACATCATCATCACATTTCCACTAATATAAACATTTGAATACAATACAGAAAGGGAAATACATATGTGAAAAATCAAAGCTCCAAAAGTCCCCTGCATGCTCCCACCTCAACGCTACTGCAACCTAACGCCACCTGCACGCATGTATCGTGTATAAGCATATAAAAAGCTTAGAGGATGGTGAAGGTGTGTGTAAGGTAAGTGCTAAGTATATAATAAAGCCCATAAGTCATACATCATCGGGATAAGCAGAAATACTGACAAGATCAGGAATCATGCGATATCAGAGTAAGCGAAAATATATTGGTAGGTCCATGAATCATACAATAACAGAATAGGCAATGCGGATCGACTATGCAAATGTGGAAGCCAAATATCAGATGCCGATGATGCAATGTAATATGTAAATCCTGCTAAGTCCGTCTAGGCCATATAAGTGCAAAAACATAGTAACCCAAAATGCTAAGTACTGCGAATGCAATGTAATATGCAGTGCGAATGAAATGACCATGCTGAAATGTGAAGTCGAGATGATAGTACGTAGTATCGCAGGCTACGGGGTCCACCACAAGGGACTTCTATCCAAACCAGTCTCATACCTAAATTTGGATAGTCCGACTCAATGTGTTAAACTCCTGATCTCAGGTTAGTCGCACGCCCAACCAAAATTCTGGCCATGTGAAGGTACACGTGATAGATAGTTACGCACCACCAGCCCGAGTGGATAGTGAATGAATGAATGAATGGATATACAATTCCTTCTCAATAAGTCCACATATAAGTACGGTTGCTCTCTGGGGAAATCACCAGGGTCTATTACACTTCACACCGACTGCCTCCTCCCTAGCTGCACAACCCTGCGAGTGGAAGAGACCTCATTATCCGCCTAGCCAGCAGTCTGTCAATACCTACTCGGATCATTAATAGCGGACCCATTTATGAGCTGGTCATACTCAGCCTAGCTTATAGCCCCCTCACTCGGGTGGATAAGGCCACACCCCCTCCCAACCGACCACGACACAATGGGAGACGCGGCCTACTGGTATTCAGCACTTGGGTGATCATGTTCCACTCTGTCTAGACATTAGGGTACCTCTTGGCCTCAGAGATTCTGGGATTTTCACCCAAGGACATCCTAAGTGCCCACAGTGCTAGAACCAAGTATTTTCGGTGTCCCATTTAGCCATCCACGATGTGCCTGGCCACGACCCCGATGTCGCTAGGGCGTACAATGATCAAGTCACATATATGCGAGATGCATGAGTCACACTATCCAGTCATGCAACAATCCTGCACATACGGCGAGATAATGTGGGCAATCCGTCTCATAAGGAGTCCCGTAAATAGTCTACCCAATGGCGTATGCAATGATCAGTCACTACTCATATCAAGCATACATATGATTCATATGGCATGAGTCATGGAATTATACTAAGCATGTTATAAAGTAATGAACTATCCTTACAATGCAGATGGGCTTAGACGGCCTACACACAACAAGTATGGGCCTATCAATCGGCCCTAGAGAGGGTCATAATGCGGACATTTAACCAACATTATTCTTACAAATTGGACATCAAACCATCATTGCTCCCAAGGCATGGTCCGCCATAAATATCATTACATAAACCATGGTGGAATCACATTCAATGGGCCTCATGTACATCCCATTGGGCCTCGACCCATGGGCCTCCAATACATCAAATGGGCCTCATAAATATTAAGGTGGGCCTCATCAATAGGTCACCAATACATCAAGGTGGGCCTTCTCAAATGGGCCTTATGTGTATACCAAGGTGGGCCTCAATATCGAGCCGCAAATACATCAAGGTGGGTCTCCTCAAATGGACCTTATAAATATCAAGGTGGGCCTCAACAACAGGCCATAAATTCATCAAGGTGGGCCTCCTCAAATGGGCCTTATAAATATCAAGATGAGCCTCAACGGACGGCCACAAGTACATCAATGTGGGCCTCACCACTTGGGCCATATGCATATCAAATAGGCCACACCAATGGGCCTTATGTATATTGCAATGGGCCATATCCCATGGGCCTTGAATACATCACAATGAGCCTCAACCCACGGCCCTAATACATCACAATGGGCCTTAACCCATGGGCCCCAAATACATCACAAAGGGCCTCAACCCACGGGCCCTAATACATCACAATGGGTCTCAACCCATGGGCCCCCAAATACATTACAATGGGCCTCACAACATGGGCCTCAAATACATCAAGATGGGCCTAATCACATGTACCTCAAATACATAACAGGTGGACCCTACACTTGGGTCTCAAAATACACAACAGGTGGGCCCCGCTCATGGGTCAAAGATACATCATGATGAGTCACATGTATATGAAAGTGGGCCTCTCGATTGGGCCACCAAATACATCAAAGTGGGCCCGACGGATGGGCCACAAAGTACATCAAGGTGGGCCTCATAGATGGCCACAAAACACATCAAAGTGGGCCTCAATGGATGATCATATCACGGAGTGGCCCGCCATGATGTGTTTGAGATCCAACCAATTCATAAGTTAACATAGAGCTAGATGAAGTGAAAGCAAAATATAAGTTTAATTGGAAGCTAATGTGGCTCCAAAGAAGTTTGAACGGTGGATGTCACTGTCTCCACTATTTTCAATGGTGGGGTCCACTTGAACCTTAGTCTCAAGCCTGTAAGACAAACTTGCCAAATGGTGGGTGGTTTGGATGCAACACATGCATCATGGTGGGGGTCCACATGAAGGCCCACCATCATGTATATATTATATATAATATAATAAATAATAATATATAATATATACAATATAATATAATATATATATATACACACACGCGGGGTGGGTCCCACCGTCCAGGGTGGACGGTGCGGATAAAACACATAAATCATGGTGGGTTCCACCATCCCACGCTGTGGACGGTGGAATAAAACACATACATCACAGTGGGTTCCACTGTCCGCCTGGACGGTGGGAACAAAACTCATACCTTACTGTGGGTCCCACGTGGGGCCCACCATAAGGTTTATATGCCATCCAATCCATTGATAAGGTCACACGGACCCGGCTGAATAGGAAAAACAAATTTCATCTTGATCCAAAACTTTTGTGGCCCAAAAAAGGGTTTCAATGGTAGGCGTTCAATCTCACTGTTTCCTATGATGTGGACCACCGGAGCTTCTTATATGGCTGATTTTTGGGGATGGCCCACGGCCCTAAGGGGCCCACAAAATGGATGGTGTGGATCTACAAACACGTCATGGTGGGGCCCACATGTGGGGCCATGGTCCCTGGCTCGTCCGCCCATGTAGCAGCGCAGCAAGCACTGCATGCGCCTCTGATAGCAGCAGCGTCACCTGCTGCATGTTTTTATTTATTTATTTATTGTTTTGTTGTGGTTTTTCACAGGTGGGGCCAACATCAGGGAAATCTGACCCCGCCATTGGTCCCCATAGCTTAATACAAGCTGAACGAGCCCAATATTCAATATATTTTGGGGTATAGCAATGACAGGGGGGGTATTTCAACAGTAAACAAGCCGTTTGTCATGTTATGGCCCGTCCGAAAGTCGGATTGGCCCCCTTTTTCAGTTCAACGCCTAAAATGCTTTAAGGAATGGAATGGACAGCTTTGATTAACTTCATACATCAAGGTAGGGCCTACATGGACAACCCTCTCCAAAGCTTGAGAATCAAGTTAATATTTCTTTTTCTTTTTTACCTTTCATGCCCAGCATCCCTAGACACTGGACAGTTTGAGCATAACGCATGTACAAAGGTGGGCCTTGCTAAGGTGGGCCACCAAGTGCTAGATGGTGTGGGTACAACTCACATGTAAAGTGGGCCTCACCTACAAATGGCTTGGGAAAAATACATGCTTTATGATGGGGTCCATTCGGGTGGGCCACATGGCCATATCATCACACAATAATAAAAAGAAAATGAAAGAGAGAGAGAGAGAGAGAGAGAGAGAGAGAGAAGGTAGGACACACGTGTGATGGAGGGACCCCGACATTATGGGCCCTCCCTTGCATGATTTAAAACATACATCAAGTGGGTCCCATTTCTTACGAGCCCACCAATCAAAATCAACGGTGGAGATCCTTTCTCCACCGAAATGGAGGGTTTAGATGACCCTATCCATGCAAGGAAAAAAAACATCATGATGGCGTCCATGGAGAATGACCCCATCATGGAATGATCATGAGGATCAAGGTGGGCCATCGGCCACATCTTAAGGTCCAAAGTGAGATCCATACCATCGATCGGTAGGCCTCACTTGGCCCATACAAAAACATGAAAACTAGCCTATAGAAGCACCCACCGTTTGATCTTCTTGGTCCGTTGGAAAGCCGATCTCCTTGTGCTTCACTTTGATGGAAGTTGATGAGGTTCGAATGGCTAGGATGATGGTTTTTAGGGTGGGAAGTGGGCCATACAACACCACTTTTTTCTCTTGAAATGCATGGACGTGAGCCCCTTCTCTTGCTTGGAATTAGTGAAGAGAAAGAGGGAGAGAGAGAGAATGTAAGGAGAGAGAGAGTGATGGGTGATGGAGTGATGGATGTGAGGTAAGTGATGGGTGAGGTGAGAGATGGGTTGACTTTGGTGGTTGCTTAACTTGTGGAGAAAAAAAGCATGGGTGCTCTTATACTTGACATAAGGTGATTGATTGATTGATTTGAGCGATTGATTAATGGGACATGTTGTACAAATTCTATTGGGATTGCAAACGGGTGGCGTTTCTTCGAAATAAACGTCGGCCAGGGTATCGGATCGGTATGTAAGACGCAGTGTCAGAATCGCGGCGACGGTACGGTCGTAATGGTACAAGTTTTGGATTAAACCATCTCAAATCTACAGGGTATGACTTAGGGTCACGCACAAACATCGACTATAGGTCGCGGATTGCCAGAATTCACCGGGAATGATCGCAGGAGTCGACGGAATAGTACGGACTAGGATACAGGTCTTACAATCCTTCTGGCCCAACCTCTCCCTAATCCAAAACCGTAATATAAAATAAGTGACCCAAGGTCTTCAAATCAGATGGAGCAGGCTAAGTCTATCACCACTCTTAGGAGTGGGAAAATTATTGACAAAACTATTTCGACGATGGCTGAAAAGCCTAAGGACTCAGAAGAAGCTGAGAATGATAGACCTAGTAATGCTCCACATGGGTTAGAACCAGAACCTCAAAGTAAGACAATTGCGTCATTCCCTCAATAATTGATTACATCAAAATCTCTAGCTAACTCACAGGATATTCTAGAGGTGTTAAAATAAGTGAAGGTCAACATTCCTCTACTGGATGCCATTAAACAAATCCCTTCATATGCCAAATTTTTGAAAGATCTATGCACTACCAAAAGATGGCAAAATATTCAAAAGGAAATTTTTCTGACAGAAAAGGTGAGTTCCATCCTCGAGCAAGATGTACCACAAAAATATAAAGATCCCGGTAGCCCAACTATCACCTGTAAAATTGGGAATCACCAGATTGAACATGTACTTCTTGACTTAGCACCTTTGCTTACCGAAGGATACCATTCGGACTTTGTAATACACCTGCCACTTTTCAGTGATGAGTGTAGAGTATATTTTCTGACATGGTGTGGTAATATTTAGAGGTCTTCATGGACGACTTCTTTGTCTTTGGTCCATACTTCAGCAAGTGTTTGTAAAATCTAAAAAATGTGCTGAAGTGATGCACGGAAAAGAATTTGGTTCTGAATTGGGAGAAATGTCATTTCATGATTCCCAAGAGAATCGTGCTTAGACACATAATTTCATCCAAGGGAATTGAGGTAAACAAGACAAAAATTGATCTTATCTCTAACCTACCTCTACCCAAGAGCGTACATGACGTGGGATCCTTTTTAGGACACGCCGAATTTTATACATGATTCATAAAGGACTTTAGTAATCTTTCTTGTCCTTTATGCAATCTACTTTAAAAGGATGTACCATACGAGTGGACTAAACAATGCCAAAAAGCTTTCACTAAGCTCAAGGTCATATTAACTACCGCACCTATCATGCAGCCACCCGATTGGAGCATACCTTTTGAGATTATGTGTGATGCATCTAACTATGCTATTGGGGCGGTGTTAGGCCAGAGAAAAGAAAAAAAGCCCTATGTGATTCATTATGCAAGTAGAACTCTAAATTTGGCCCAAGTGAACTACACTACTACAGAGAAGGAACTCTTAGCCGTAGTGTTTGCTTTGGACAAATTTAGGTCCTACTTGATCGGATCCAATATCATCATTTACAATAATCATACGACGATGAAGTACCTTCTTTCTAAGAAGGATGTCAAGCCTTGCCTGATAAGATGAATCTTCCTACTATAAGAATTTGATATTGAAATACGAGACAAAAAAGGAGTAGAGAACATAGTGGCTGACCACCTTTCTCGACTTGACCTTCCTGATTCCCTTGAACCTATTAATGATAGTTTCTCTGACGAAAAACTATTTAAACTCTCCCAATACCTTGGTTTGCTAACATTGTTAATTATCTTACCACAAGTTTCACGCCGACATATTGGATCACGCAAGATAAGAAAAAAATTTCGCCAAGGTATGTAAGTTCTTCTGGGATGAACCTTATCTGTTTAAATATTGCCCAGACTAAATTTTAAGGAAATGTGTGTCAGACAATGAACATCAAAGTGTTATCTCCTTTTGTCACTCTCAGGCCTGTGGTGGTCACTTTTCTGCTAAAAAGACTATGGCCAAAATTTTGTAGTGTGGCTTTTACTGGCTCACTATGTTCAGGAATACTTATGAGTTTTACAAAGCTTGTGAGTGTTGTCAGAAATTAGGAGGGTTGTCCCATCGAAATATGATGCCATTAATCCAATTCTTATCATTGAGGCATACGATTGCTGGGGCATCGATTTCATGGGACCATTCCTCCAATCTTTTGGAAATATTTACATATTGTTGGCAGTAGATTATGTCACTAAATGGGTTGAAGCGATCCCGAACCGAAACAATGATCATAAAATGGTGATTAGATTCTTAAGAGAAAATATCCTTTCCCGGTTTGGAATGCCTTGGGCCATCATTAGTGATGGAGGTTCACACTTTTGTAATAGGCCATTTGAGAACTTAATGAAGAAATATGGCATCTCTCATAAGGTGAGCACTCCATACCACCCGCAGACAAGCAGGCAAGCTGAGATTTCTAGCAGAGAAATTAAACAAATTCTGGGAAAAACGGTTAACCCTGTAAGGATTGTAATTCGCTTGACCGATGCTTTATGGGCTTACCGTATAGCTTATAAGACCCCCATTGGAATGTCTCCATTTAAACTCGTTTATGGGAAATCATGTCACTTGCTTGTGAAGTTGGAGCATAGAATCTACTGGGCTATCAAAAATCTAAACTTTAATTTGGACAACGCTGGCTCACTGCACAAGCTTCAACTAAATGAACTTGAGAAAATTCGGAACGATGCTTATGAGAACTCGAGAGTTTACAAGGACAGGATGAAGGCGTTCCATGACAGGAACATCATTCGGAAATCACTCATAACCGGTCAAAAAGTCCTTTTATACAATTCTCGGTTACATCTTTTTCTGGGTAAACTTCGCTCTCATTGGACCGGCCCTTTCACTGTTACTAAGGTCTATCCTCATGGGGTCGTCAAGATAAAGAATCTAATAAATGATAATATTTTCAAAGTGAATGGACATCATCTAAAGCCATTTGTTGAAAAGTTTGATTAAGAGGATATGTCCATACCTCTAATTAATCCTATGTATCAGGATTGACCTCCTAGTCTGATGGAGGTGTAGTTAGGTTTATTGCTTTCATAGGATTTAGGACTATGATAGTTTGATTTCAGTTTGTTTAGTCTTCATGCTAACTCATCTTCCCATTGAGAACTTTAGAAAAGCTTCAATTCTTCTTCTTCAGGTATTATCCTCCTATCACTTTCCATTTCTATTTGTTGTCACATGTGCATTGCATGCTTATATCTTTTACATTGAGAACAATGTATGTTTTAGGTTGGGCGTATGAATTAGGTAAACTAATCAATGTTTTCTTAGTCTTTGAGCAAAAATTCTAAAAATTTTTAATTTTTTAAAATAAAAATCTGCTCAGAAAATGATAGGTTGTGTAATTAAGAATTCCTTTAGTATGATGATAATATGGATATTGAACTTTGAATTCTTGGAGTTTGATCAACCGAGTAGACTATTGTTTAAGTTCTTGCATTTAATTGATTAAGAGGAAGTTTGAATATCATGTTAATCAAACTCACAAGCCACATTCAAATTGCTTTCTGTGAATTATGTTAGAATTTCGGATTGTTAGTATATGAATCATTGATAAATGTTAAGAATTAAGTCTGGAGAATTTTATCCACCTTAAAAAGATGAAAAGAACCAGTTAAAAAATAGTGAGATCGACAAAAAGGTCATGTATGATGAAAAAGACTGAAAAAGAATAAATAATCTCAAAAGAATAAAGATGTAACGTATGAAAAGAATGAATAAAAAGAGACCATCGATATTAAATCAAAAACTGGAAAAAGAAGTAAAAGGGGGATAAGTTTGGAATCAACACTTAATTATTCAATTAATATCAAGGTGATGAGCATGGCTAACATTATGAAATGATAGTATTTTTTATGGAAAGTAAGTTGGAAATCACTGAGCACATTGGAAAAACTTGATATATGAACTTATGCTCTTAAGTGATTAATGAAGAACCTATTTGATTAATTGCTCGGTTGATTCGACTCTAGGTTTCCAAATTTTCACTCTCGGTTCTTTGAATTGTAGTCATTCATACTTGTTTACACAAAAGATTATTTTTTGAAATAGGATTGCAATTTGAGAATTGAAGATTATGTCACGCATGTTTTGCTCGGGACTAGAAAAATGCTGGTTGGGGGTGTTTTGAGACTCAAATATTGCTTATTTAACCCTTCAATTACATTAGTTTTCCTAACATTTAATTGATAATTTGATTTAATTATATACGTTTTTGTCATGCGAGGTGATTCGGTAGCTTATGATGAATATGTGCTTAAAAGGATGGATTTAGAACTCAAAAGAAGATAATGAAGAATTAGAGATTTAGAAGTCATTAATGAAGAACTCACACGCTAAAGATCCAAGGAAACCAAGTGAGGAATGAAGAGAATCGAAGATTTGAAGTGAAGGAAAGGAATCCTGAAAATTGTCCTAAAAAAAAAATTCTGAAATTCTGGGGCCAGAAAAACATAGTTATGAAAAAGTGCCAGAATAGACTTTGATTCCATCGAAGACACTTCGATGGCAGTGAAGGTTCAATCGAAGGTAGTTTGATGCGATTGAAAATTTTAGGATTTTTCAAACCAAACTTGCTGGACAGTTCTGGACAAGTTTCGATGACATCGAATGCGTACACAGATTTTATGCGGAGTGCATAAATTTGAGGCAGTTTCTATATTTTTCCAACTCGGTGCAAAAGTTGGAATTCCACAACTATAAAAAGGACTCCATAGGATGCTTTAAAGCATCTTCTAGGATTTCTAAAGGGAAAGGAGGCCTAAGTAGAGCGCCGACGATGTTCTTCTACTTCGATTTCTTCATAGGTTCTAATACTTCTTTTTATTTTTATTATGTTTTTAAGTTAGTTATGACTAGCTAATATCTTAGCTAGGGCTAAGAGGTGAAGCTTATAACATGTTGGGATGTTTATTTTGATTTATTTCTTGTTTATGTTGAACTTCATTGATTTCTAGTTTGAATTTAAGGAATATTTTTAGTTTTATATGGTTTATTGTGACTCAAATTACAATAGACGCTACGATAGCTCTGAATATCTTCTTTTCCATTATGAGATTGTGAGATCAGTAAATCATGTTGTTCACCATCGTCTCCTGGGCATGGTAGGATGATGGAATCCCTTCCAATCATCACAATACTCCTTCATGTGTGGCTAGGTCAATGAAAAGTTCAGATTTGGTTTAATTGCTTCATCTTCCAATTGGATAGGATAAGACTCCAATTCCAATTGTCTCTTGAATCAAAGTAAGGTAGCATCTTGATAGCTACAAGTGGATCCTTGGCACCCTAGTTTCCCTTTGATATTTGATACTTTATTTATAATTACTCTCAATTATTCTAGATTTAGATCTAGATCTTATTCTAGTTCTACTTCTAGTTACTTTCAGAATACGTATAAGTTTAGTCCCTATGGATTCAACTTCGGTCTCACCGAGTTATTACTACATCGTGACCCTGCAATTGAGGTTGTGAATATACAAATTAGAGATACCCCTTCTATGATCAGTTGCATATCTCATACAACATGCCAGTTCGGTTTTCCCATAACAGTTTCCCCCCCACTTCCAAGCTCGATGTGTGTGAGCTTGGTGTTCGCTTCTCTTACCCCAAGTGTAGGGCTGCGACATAGTAATAACTTAATGAGACTAAGGTTGTACCCACATTGACTTGCTTTATATGGATTCTGAAATAGATTAGAACTAGAACTAGAATATACTAACTATTAAATTCTAGATTTAAGAGATCAATTGTGAATAGACTATCAAAGATAAGAAAAGCTAGAGTGCTAAGGTTCCACATATAGCCATATTAATGCTTTTTTACTTGATTCAATTGGATAACACATCTAGAATTGAAGTCCTATCCTATCTAGTCGGATGATGGAGCATTTGAAACATAATTCATTTACCAAAACAGATTATGAACATTCATCGAATTAGTTTCCTCATAAAATATCAATGTAATGATCACAAGGAATTCAAAGCATCTATTACACCCGGAGTTAATGATAGACCAATAGATTTTATAGATCACAAAATTGCAAAACATGTAAGAATATATCAAAATCTTTCCTAAGAATATATCAAAACATGTAAGAATATATCAAAACATGTAAGAATATATCAAAAAAGTGCTCGGAGTCGATAATGAATCAAAGTAAACTGAAAATACTTCTTCATTCAAACCAAAAATCAATGAATTGTTCAACATGGAAACTAAATAACTTGAATCAATAGAATAAACATCAAAAGAAACTACACGCTTCACCTCTTAGCACTAGCTAAGAGATTAGTTCACTATAACCATGATTGAACTAGAACTTTTAAAGAAAAACATACAAGCTAACTAGAATTGAAGGATTGGAGGACTTCATAAAATCTCTACAACTTCTTGCTTTACTCCTTCTACCCTAATTCGTGCTTAGAAAGTCCTAAAACATCACTTTATATAGGCTTTGATCGCACCAAGTTTGCACAGACTTTGAATTTACGCGGTTTTGTTAGGCTTCGGTCGCACCGAATTACATTTGAAAAATCTATGTAGAAACTATCTACCTTACATCCCACCTAAGCTGCCTTAGGTAGGACTAAAGTTAGCTCCTGTCAGACCGAAGGTCGAGCCGAATTAATTCTGAAAATCACAATTTCTTGCTGGACTATTTTGTACACTCTCGGTCGGACCAAACCGACCTTAGGTGAGACCGAACAGTATGTTATTTCTGTTGTTGGACTTGTTATTTCATCAGTCTTTTATCTCTCCTTTGCACTTGGTTTTCTTGGATCTTTGGTATATAAATTCTTCATTAAACACCTCCAAATTTCTAAATCTTCACTTATCAGTCTTTGAGCATTAAATCTTCGCTTTAAGCATTCTTTTCTCCTTAGCTCTCCAAATCACCTCACATATGAAAACATGTGTAATTAGATCAATTAATCACATTCATGTTCTCAAAACCGATGAATAATAAGGGTGAAATATACAATATTTCACACTTAACACTTGGGAAGTGGGAGCATGAACTAGTCTAGAAACACGAGAACTGAATTTCAAATAATGAGTAGCTCGGTCTTTTTTTCTCAAATTTGTCATCTAATGATGAGGGTGGGAATAGAAAAGGCGGTGCATGTCGTGAGAATCGAAAAATATATGATGGTGATTGAGCAATACGAGGGGATGCTCATTAATTGGCGAGCACCGTTCCACCTATGTGCGACTTTCCAACGGACACCTATCGCCCAAGTCATCATGGCCTTGCCCGTGCTAATCCTATGTCGCCACATGGATGGGCACATCAGTCGAAGCGTCTCCTTGGACTTATGTAGCTTTAGTCAACATTAAGTGTACTGTCACAGAAACTGTATAAGTAGAGGTCTCACCCCTTATTATTTGTCTAGCCGATTGTGTGAAGTTCGAGCTCTGCCGACTCACGCTTTCTTTGAGCTCTTCCGGTCGCAATTCGTGATCCTGAGCTCAGTGGCGCTTTAGCTCTCACGAGTGGGAGAGCTCCTAGGCCACCCTCCTGTAGTGGAGGTGGCCTTATACCCCATTTTCTTTTCATGTAGCTTGCGGTACCTTTTCATCCAGTGGTGAGAGAGATGCCCCACCATCCAAGGGTCACCCCAGGATAGCTCAATCCTAACGTATGGAGGGTTGTGTTTGGTTGCTTTGTCTTGTGGCAGTAGGTCGGCAACTCCGAGATCCTCTATCTATACCAGGCCAAGAGCAACCGAGGCTCTCGAGGCTAGTATTATTTTTCTTTTTTGCCGGGCAAGGGCTAGGATATCATTAAAAATAACCATTCTGCTAACAAGGGCTAGAAGAATAGGTGGTTCTTCACTACAGGAAAATGAGTGGCCCCTATATCAGAGTTGGGAAGATTGCGAGCTCGAGTTCCTACATCCTTCGCCCTCCCAGGTCAGAACTTGAGTTGTGCTATCATACTCAGTTTTTGCTTGATCATATTTTGTAGATGCTTGACCTGTTACTTTATTTCTTATCTTTACAATCTTTCCTAAGTCTCAGCCTAGCCTCTCTACTTTTCTCCTTCAACAAATCAGGATTGTTAGAGAGCAACGTGCCACACAGAGAGACTATAGGAGGTTGATTTCTCCTGAGATCATGCAGCAGGTCGGCCTTTTTCGGCCAGCTCAATGGGTAACTATGATTTCTTCCTTCATTCAATTTTTTAATATTGTAGTGCTGATTGATTTTTATAGAGATGTCGGATGGTCTGTGGCCAAAGAGGATGAAGCTGTCATCTGTTGTTGAGATATAACGGTTGAAGGCCGCAGTAAAGAGGATAGCCTCACCAGCCCCTGCTCGACATTCTGCAGCGAGTCCTTTTGCTGAGCGTGTGGCAGAGAGCTCGATGATTGAGGTTGCCCCCAAAGTTCATCCCCTATCTGTCCAGGCATAAGTTAGAGGCAGATGCTACAACAATCCTTATGGAGCGTCATGGGGCAACTTCGATTCCAGCCATGTCGGGCTCTTCATCCTCGAGCATGCCCTTGAGGGAGGTAGTTGACGTGGAATCTTCTCCCATCCATGCTGAAGAGACCCAAGCTGAGGCTGCTCAGGTTCCCGAGGGTGCGACTGAGCATCGAAGCTCGACTCTTGAGGGGGTTTCTGCAGTGAGGGCGTCGTCTTCTTCACTTTTAAGGCATATGACCATGTTGGCCAACTAGGGGTGAGGACATGTTCCTGAGGGGGAGGTGAATGCGCTGCTCTCCTTACGCCTTGACCTCATCCTCTTCACCTTAGCAGGCATTCATGTCAAGGTGAGTATTGTTTGTAGTATCGGGCATCTTACGTTCCTTTTCTTTTTATTTGGTTTTATTCTTTTATCTATGTGTTGATCCTCTCCCTTTTACTTTTTACAAGGCACACTTGGAGATCTTGCCATCTGCCATCTTTCACTCGATCTGAAGGCCTGGTTAGATGATGCAAATCGGAAGCTCGAGTCCCCCAGAGCTGAGCTATGGGCGAAAACTTTAGAGCTAGAAGTAATCGTTGAGGCCCTGACGACAGCTTGTGTTGAGGTCAAGCTTCTTCAAGAGGCCTTAGGCGTCTCCTTGGAGGACTACGAAGCAAGCATTTCTCTTTTGGCTGCCGAGTAGCGTGAGAAGGCTGACCTGGTAACCAGGGTCACTGAACTGGAGGCAAGGGCCTTTAAGGTAGAAACCCGTCTAGTAGAGGTGGGAGTTCGAGCAACTAAGGCTAATGCATGCTCTGTGGAAGCTGAGGCTAGGCTGGCGGGAGTTGAGGCCGCGATTCCTATGAGTGAGGTGACTGCTGTGGAAGTCTTCAAGGCATCTGAGGGGCATTTGTCTAAACTGGAGGAGACATTCTGCAATGGCTTTCAGAACTGTCGAGACGACATTGAATGCTAATATCCTTAGCTTGACTTGGGGTATCTGGATGAGGATGCTATTGAGGTCCTTGAAGACGCTGCTCTTGAGGTCGAAGAACTGCCATAGGCTTAGGCTTCATTTATCTTTACACTCGTGTATTTATTTAGTAGCTTTATAATAGTTTTTTTTTTATTAATGAAAAAGAAATTTTTGCTCAGCTTGTTGTCTTGTGTTTCAATGTGCAGTGTAGCCTGCATATTTTCATCTGTTGATGGTTAAGTACGTAAACTTAGTAGATTAATGGTTGAGCACGTTAAATTAGTAGATTAATGGTCATGCACGCAAGCCTAGTAGATTAATGGTCGAGTATGAAAAACTTTTTCCTTTCATTTAAAAGGGAAGTTTTACAAGTAGCAATAATTTGTCGGCTAGTAGTTGGCACTCAAGGTTAATGTCGGCTTAGTATGCCGAGACGTCTTTGTATAATTCCTTGGGTCCATTCTTACTGGTAGCAGATCTTTATGTGCTTAACATTCCATGGATGGGGTAAGGGTCGTCACCGCATGTCTTTCAATCAGTATGTTCCTAGTTAGACTATACCAGTAACCCTGTAGGTCCCTTCCCAACTCGGTCTTAAGCTCCCGAGCTGGGCTCCTTGGTACTGTGAAAGATTTCTTGGAGTAACAAGTCTCCAGTTATGAATCTTCACACTTTAACCCTTGTGTTGTAAAGTTGAGCAACCATCTTCTGTTCACAACCCCAAGTGCAAGGTTGCAATGTAGTAATAATCTCAGTGAGACAGAGGTCCAATCTATAGGGACTTACTATATGTGTGATTTTTGAAATAAACTAGAACTAGAATCTAAAATCTAAAATCTGGAATAAAAGAGATCAATTGTGAATAACTTATCAGAGATAATGGAAAAACTAGAGCATTAAGGATTCACTTGTAGCCATGTTAATGCTACCTTACTTGATTCAATAATAACACGACTGGAATCAAAGTCCTATCTTATCTAGTTAGATGATGGATCAATTAAAACATAATGGGATGAATTTCATATTTTTTTTTTTGTAAAAGAGCATAACGACAAGTGTACTCAAGTCACAAAAACATCATCGCCACATATCCACTAATAAAATCTTTAAGTACAATGTTGGAAAGGAAATGTAAAATATAACCAAAACTCAAAGGATCAGGCTTATGCATAGAGCTCAATGGTGCTGATACGCCCTATCATCACCTGCAACATAAAAAAACCCGCATATGCCTCTTATGAAGCTTAGTAGAGTGCGTGTGTGCGTTCATAATGCATAATGCATATGACAATAATACAGATATCAGAGTAAGCAAAAGATGATAAAAGGCTAAATTGCCAAGTCCATGAATGTTGTTAACCATGTGTTCACAACCCCAAGTGTTGGGTCGCGATGTAGTAATAATCTGGGTGAGACTGAGGTTGAATCCACAGGGACTAAACTTGTACGTATTCTGAAAAGAACTAGAACTAGAAGAAGATCTAAATTCGAATTTGGAATAAAAGAGAGTAATTGTGAATAATGTTGATTTAAAACTATCAATTGAAAGGTGGGAACTAGGGTGTCAAGGATCCACTTGTAGCTATCAAGATGTTACCTTACTTGATTCAAGGAACATAACTGAAATCGAAGTCCTATCCTATCCAGTTGGAAGATGAGATAATCAAATCTCTAAACTTTTCATTGATCTAATCCTCAATGAACGAGTATTGTGATGATTGGAAGGGATTCCATCACCCTACCATGCCCAGGAGATGATGGTGAACAACAGGATTTACCAATCTCACAACCTCATAATAGGACAAGATATCTAAAGCTATCGCAACATCTATTGTAATTTGAGTCACAATAAATCATTGAAAACTGAAAATATTCCTTAAAATTAAATTATAATTCAGTGAAGTTCAATATAAACAATAATCAAAGCAAGATAAACATCCCAACACGCTACAAGCTTCACCTCTTAGCCCTACCAAAGAGGTTTAGTTAACCATAGACATGATTGAACTAAAAACTCTTAAAGAAAACATGAAATAAAACTAAGGAAGAGGAAGAAAAAAGAGAAATTTCCTACTGTACGACCCATATATGGCCCACCAACCTTTTTAAGCCCACTTACTTTTACCTCCCCAGAATAAGCCCTAGCTGTATGACCCCATTTCTCAGGTCGAAAATGCCCTACTTTTCCTTCCGGAAGCGGATTGCCTAGTGCTCGAAGACGAGCGCTGATGCTCCTCGAACTCCGAGTTGTACGAACAATTTAAAAGATACCAAAGTCACATGGGCCCCACGGTTATGTATTTATTATATCCACAACGTTCATCCATATTTCGAGATCATTTCAGAGCATTATAAAAAAAAAAATCATATCCAAAGATCAACTGGACCACACCACAAAGAGCTGCGGGATAATTGATTTTCACCGTTAAAAATTTTGTAGGGCCCACCATAACATTTATTTTCAATCCAATCTATTCATAAGGTCACAAAGACCTGGATGAAGAGGAAAAACAAATTTTATAATGATCCAAAACTTTTGTGACCCCTAAAAGGGTTTCAATGGTAGACGTTCAATCCTCCACTACTTTTTATTTTGTTGTCCACTTGATAGCTAGATCTATCTTATTTTTCGTCTCAAGCCTTAATACGAGTTCACCAAATAGATGGACGATTTGGATATAACACATACCTCATAATGGGACCCATAAAAAGTGGTGGGGATTACAACAGTAAAAAAAAAAAAAAAAAAAAAAAAAAAAAAAAAAACAGCCAGCGAGTCGGGGTCGACCAAGTTGGGACTCGATCGACTGGGTCACTGGCTACGGATTATAACCATAGCCATAATGCGACAGTCTATGCACTTTTTTTTTTTTTTTTTTTTTTTTTTTTTTTTTTTTTTTACATGGAGAACTTTATTCCACCTACATTTTTCTCTAATACATATTTATATAAATATGTATATATAAGCATATAAAATTTTATTTCTCTTTTTCTTTTTCATTTCTTTCTTTATTCATTTAATAAGAATATCTTCTAAAACAAAATTAGTTACTTGATGTACCATATATGATTTTGGGGTAGGAGAAGCAACTTTAGCCAACCAATCTAGTTATTTTCCAAGATTCCATCAGATCGATGGTCGAAAATCCATTTCATTCACTTCGCAGTCAATTTCATTCACTTCGCGGTCAGTTTCAATCAGTTCATGGTGAAGTTCAATAACTTCGCTGTCAAATTCATTCACTTCCAGTCAATTTCAATCACTTCATGGTCAATTCCCTTCATTTCACGGTCAATTCCATGCATTTCACGGTCAATTCCGGCGATTCCTCCACTTCATGGTCAATTCCCTTCACTTTATGGTGAATTCCATGTATTTCGCGGTCAATTCCCTTCATTTCACGATCAATTTCATGCATTTCACGGTCAATTTCGGCGATTCCTCTTCACTTCATGGTCAATTCAATTCATTTCACGGTCAATTCCCTTCACTTCACGGTCAATTCCATGTATTTCATAGTCATTTCCAGCAATTTCCCTTCACTTCACGGTCAACTAAATTCATTTCACAGTCAATTCCCTTCACTTCATGGTGAATTCCATGCATTTTGCGGTCAATTCCCTTCACTTCACGGTCAATTCCATGCATTTCATGATCAATTCCAGCGATTCCCCTTCACTTCAATGTCAATTCAATTCATTTCACGATCAATTCCCTTCACTTCACGGTCATTTTCGTGCATTGCACGGTCAATTCGCTTTACTTCACGGACAATTGCATGCATTTCATGGTCAATTTCAGTGATTCCCTTTCACTTCATGATCAATTCAATTCATTCCACGGTCAATTCCCTTCACTTCACGGTCATTTCCATGCATTTCACGGTCATTTTCATGCATTTCACTCTCAATTCCAGCGATTCTCCTTCACTTCACGATCAATTCAATTCATTTCACGGTCAATTCCCTTCACTTCACGGTGAATTCCATGCATTTTGCAGTCAATTCCCTTCACTTCATGGTCAATTAAATGCATTTCACAGTCAATTTTAGCGATTCCCCTTCACTTCACGGTCAATTCCAAATATTTCATAGTGATCCAAAGCTTCTGTGACCCCTAAAAGGGACGGGGATTACAACAGGAAAAAAAAAGCCAGTGAGTCGGGGTTGACCGGGTTGGGACCCGGTTGACCGGGTCAGTGGCTACGGATTATAACTGTAGCCATAACCGTAGTAATCCCCACCGCTACGGTTATAATCCGTAGCCACTGACCCGGTCGACCGGGTCCCAACCCAATCGACCCCGACTCGCTAGCTGTTTTTTTTTTCCCTATTGTAATCCCCACCGCTTTTTGTGAGTCCCATTATGAGGTATGTGTTATATCCAAATCGTCCATCTATTTGGCGAACTCATATTAAGGCTTGAGACAAAATTTAAGATAGATCTAGCTATCAAGTGGTCCACACTGTAAAAGGCAGTGAAGGATTGAACATCTACCATTGAAACCCTTTTAGGGGTCACAGAAGCTTTGGATCATTATGAAATTTGTTTTTCCTCTTCATCCAGGTCTTTGTGACCTTATAAATAGATTGGATGGAAAATAAATGTTATGGCGACCGTGAAATGAAGGCGATTGACCGTGAAATGCATGGAAATGACCATGAAGTGAAGGGGAATCGCCGGGATTAACTGTGAAATGCATGGAATTGACCGTGAAGTGAAGGGAATTGACTATGAAATGAATGGAAATGACCATGAAGTGAAGGGAATTGACCGTGAAATGCATGGAATTAACCGTTAAGTGAAGGGGAATCATCGGAATTGACCGTGAAATGAATGGAAATGACCGTGAAGTGAAGGGAATTGACAGTGAAGTGAAGGGGAATCACCGAAATTGACCATGAAATGCATGAAATTGACCATGAAGTGAAGCGAATTGACCATGAAGTGAAGGGAATTACCGCGAAATGAATTGAATTGACCGTGAAGTGATGGGGAATCACCGGAATTGACCGTGAAATGCATTGAATTGACCGTGAAGTGAAGGGAATTGACCACGAAATGCATGGAATTCATCGTGAAGTGAAGGGAATTGATCGTGAAATGAATTGAATTGACTGTGAAGTGAAGGGGAATCACCGAAATTGATCGTGAAATGTTTGGAATTGACCGTGAAGTGAAGCGAATTGACCGTGAAATGCACGAAAATGACCATAAAGTGAAGGGAATTGACCGTGAAATGAATTTAATTGACCGTGAAGTGAAGGGGAATCCTCGGAATTGACTGTGAAATGCATGGAATTGATCGTGAAGTGAAGCGAATTGACCGTGAAATGCATGGAAATGACTGTGAAGTGAAGGGAATTGACCGTGAAATGAATTGAATTGACTGTGAAGTGAAGGGGAATCGCTGGAATTGACCGTGAAATGCATTGAATTAACCGTGAAGTGAAGGGAATTGACCGCAAAAATGTATGGAATTCACCGTGAAGTGAAGGGAATTGACCGTGAAATGAATTGAATTAACCATGAAGTGAAGGCGAATTGCCGGAATTGACCGTGAAATGCATGGAATTGACCGTGAAATGAAGGTAATTGACTGTGAAGTGATTGAAAATTCACCTCTAACTGATTGAAATTGACCGCGAAGTGAATGAAATTGACCGTGACGTGAATGAAATGAATGAAATTGACTGCGAACTCATTGAAATTGACTACGAAGTGAATGAAATGGATTTTCGACCATCGACCTCATGGAATCTTGGAAAGTAACCAGGTTGGTTGGCTAAAGTAGCTTCTCCTACCACAAAATCATATATGGTACATCAAGTAACTAATTTTGGTTTAGAAGATATTCTTGTTAAATGAATAAATAAAGAAATGAAAAAAAATGAGAGAAATTTTTTTTATATGCTTATATATACATATTTATATAAATATGTATTTGAGAAAAATGTAAGTGGAATAAAGTTCTCCATGTAAAAAACAAAAAGTGCACAGACTGTTACGGCACTACGGTTATCGCTACGATTATAATCTGTAGCCATAAGGAACTCCAGCTTTCAGAAATCAAGAAGCTGAAAATGCAGGGGCATTTTTTACATGAGAAATGGGGCCATACAGCTGGGGCTTATTTTTGTAAGCTAAAAAGCAAGTGGGCTTAAAAAGGTTGGTGGGCCATATATGGGTCGTACAATAGGAAATTTCTCAAGAAAAATCTTGGGAGGCTTCTCCACCCTTTGGCTCCACTCCTTAAACCCTAGAAGATGCTTTGGGACGTCCTAAGGACTCCTATTTATAGTTGTGAAGCATCATCTTCACTACACCAAAATCCCTCTTTAGGAATAGTTGAAAATCGTTCCTGAAGTAAGGCGTCGCAAAAAATTAAGGATGGTTAAAAACAGTCACTAATTTTCAATTTCCATCTCACTTTTCAATTTTTGGGAACGACATTTTTTCTTATTTCAATATTTAAAATTTTAATTTCTAAACCCCAAATAAGGAAATGACTATTACAATAACCATGAGAGAGAGTACGTGAAAATGATAATTACAGTAACCATGAGAGAGAGAAATACCTAAATAAGAACAACATATAACAACATTAAATTATCAAGTACAACTAATAAAACAAAAGGATAGAGAGAGAGAGAGAGAGAGTAAAAGAAATGCCTGAATGACACCATGGTCCCTATAATCATGACCCCAAATGGAGAAATTCTTGAAACGTGAGAAAAAGAGATTAGTATAAGACAGAAGGTTTTTCTTACTTTGAGACCATATTCTTTTCATTGAGAAGATGTATTTTTTCATATCCTCTTTCAACTGCTAGTTAATCTACTAAAAATGATAACCTTGGTTTGGAGGTAAGCATGTTTCGGTAAATTTGGTTTCAGAACATCTAATAAGAAGGTTATTGTCTCTTGTATCATGTTCCTCTGCAATAGAACATGTTGAGGGTCAAATATTGCATATTGAACCCCATTTATATCTTGGTTTTATGAACATGATACTGCTTAATGTCCTATTTTACTCATGTTTGTGTTGCAAGGTGAATTTAAGAGCATGGATTGGAAAAGGTGCTAAAAGCATGGATTTGTAGCTCAAAGATCACCAAGGCAAAGAATAGATCTTAAGAGAAAGATTAAAGATTTCAATGTCCCAAGATTCAAGAAAACCAAGTGGAGAAGGAACGAAGTCAAAAGAACAAGTGTAGACTTTACATTGATTGTGTCATCGATCGCCATTCGATGACATCGAACATGGGTTGATGAGATCGAATTTATGAAAGAAAATCGAGTTGGTTGCTGGACAAAGTGAAGACGTTTTTTGATGACTCGAGGACTTGTTCAATTACTCGAAGCCTTTCTTAATGACATCGAAGCCAGTTTGATGACATCAAATTTTCTGTGGATTTTCAGCAAAACTAGTTGGACACATGGGCATTATGTTCGATTACTCGAAGCACTCCTCGATGACATCGAAGACTTGCTCGATGACATCAAAGGCCTCTTCAATGACATCGAATTTATTGAAGAAATTGGATTAACTTGCTGGACTGTTTTAGACAGATTATCGATTCCTCAAACAACGCTCGATGACATCGAAGGACTCTTTGATGACATCGAAGGTAAGTTCGATGATATAAAAGGTTACGGAGTCTGGATGAAACTACAAAAGCACGGAAAAAGCACGAATAAAAGGCACCTTCGATGACATCAAAGCCAGTTCGATGTCATCAAATGAATCGCGCGAAGTTACGCGAGGTTACGCAGAGTGCGTAAATTTAAGGCAGTTTCCAAATTTTTCCAAGGAGGTGGGAAAGGAGTTTTTGCACAATAAATAGGAGTCCCCGGGGCATCACTGGGCATTAACCTAGGATTTGGAGGAGCAAAGCACAAGGGTGGAGAGCCGTCGCCAAGCGTTTTTCTTCTTTCTTCCTTAGTTTTTTATGTTTTCTTCTAGGGTTTCAAATCCAATCATGTCTATAGTTGGATAAACCTCTTAGCTAGGGTTAAGAGGTGAAGCTTGTAGCGTAATGGGATGTTTCTATTGCTTTCATTTATGTTTATATTGAACTTACTTTGATTCTAGTTTGATATTTAAGAAATACTTTCAATTTTTAATGGTTTATTGTGACTCAAATTACAGTAGATCTGCGATAGCTTTGAGTATGTTCTTTTCATGTATTGAGATTATGAAATTAGGAAATCCTGTTGTTCACCATCGTCCCTTAAGCATGGTTAGGTGATGGATTCCCTTCTAACCTTCACAATTCTCTATGTTTGTTGTGGAATTGGTACATCCTTGTAACATCTCGAATTTTTGCCAACCTGGGATTAGACGTCCTTAGGCAATAGGTCGCTCCTAACACCTTATTAACTTGTCAGAACTCAATTCTAAAGTCTAAAATCACTTTTGAACCCATTTCCTTCACAAATCCCACCCTTCACCACCTTGTTCTTTCAATTTGTCTAAGTACTTTCACCTTAGACACTATCTTAAACTAGCTAAGTATTATAACTTAGATCACTTTATATACAAACTACAAAGGTCCAGGTACCACCTCAGACAGAAATTACTCAGGACTAAATCCTTTAGAAATTAGGCGAGAATTAGCCAGTGTTAAACTAGAGTACCTGTGAAATTAGCACCAATCACTTTAAATACGATCCGTAAGACCCAAAACTTGTAGAATCATTGACGTTAGGTTACCCTAAAATCTCGGATCAATCTTGTTACCCAGTTGCTCTTGGGAGCACATTGAAACTCTGTATCAGATCTGGACCGCACGGTGGAAGTTTGATTAACATGAAGTTAAGGAATTAGGACCGCCTTGCTGGGCTTGGCACCCATCTCGGAAATCAAATCCAGATAGTGTCCTAGTGCAATTCACTTGAGCTCAGAGCGAGGAGTGTGAGAAATGTAAAAATAATTCTAAATTAAATTCAAAATAAATAAATCTGGCACATGTCGCTTACGGATCAGTATTAAGCAACCAGACTGTCAAAATCAGACCAAATTACACCCTCGGATCAGAGATATTTCCTCAAACATATCCATGTACTCGAAATCTCCGATCGAGATCCGCTGACCGTTGAACTGAAACTGGTCCGCCACACGTGATCTGAGAACCCTACTGGAACAAAAACTTAATGGTACCTAGACCCAGTGTTAGTGAGCTTAAGTCCGACCTTTGGCTCAAGGGGGCCCGCCAGAAGTCCTCTGTTGAGCTGGAACTGATCCGCTTTGGTTATAACCAAGTATACCTTGACCTGGAGTCTATTTTGAAGACTTTTTAGGCTATATAAGGACTTAAAAACCCTCTCTCATTCAGCCATACGAATTTGAGAAAAACGTTAGGAGAGAAGAGAGAAAAGTGAGAGAAAGTGTGAGAGAAGTGGGAGCATCTCCCTGCCATGCTTCCCTGCTGCTATACGTGTTCAACCACCTCGTTCAAATCGCTTTCTCGACGATTCCGTCTCCATTTCTAGGTAAGAAACCCTAACCCTAAACTGATTTGGGGTTTTGATAGTTGTATGTTATGAAATAACTAACCGAAAACATGCTATAGGTTACCAAACTACGCCGTATACTAAAGCTTAGCGAATCTATCGACTCCGTTACGATTCTACAACAAAAGGTGCGGACTTTAGGTGTATAGGTTATGGTTTTCAACACTTTCAATGTCAGATAATGATAGATTCATGATCTGCATGCAATTGCACATGTACAAAGTGCTCTCTATTTTCCGTTTTGATTAAATACGAAGAATATGAATTTTGTGTATTCTAGGTATTTGTAGAAAGTACCGTATACGTATAAATTTTGGAAATGTGTTTGCCATGATTATTTGCTGTATGAACATATTATATATGTGTATAACACTTACTTGGCGAGAGGGTTTGCCCTAATACATGTTTTTGCTAATATACACTATGTATGTTAAAATAGTTATTCTAAGTGTTTGTGAAAATGACCGAATGAATATAGAATTCGCATTCGTGCTCGCCATGACTGATTGTCATGGATACATGATTGTTGTATAGGCGACACCCCTTTGATGAAAGGATTTGCCCTAAATCACGCCACCACCAATATACACTATATATGCTAGCCCAAGTGTTTGTGGAAATGACTGAATGAACATGGAACTTGGATTCCTGCTTGCCATGACTATCCGTCGTGGGTGCACGCGTGTTATAATTGGGGCAACTCCCTAGTGAAAGGATTTGGCCTTATACCTATGTGGTCAACATATGTCATGTATGTTGATGTATGTAGTTTAAAGTGTTTGTTGAAATGACTAAATAAATATGGATTTACGATTTATGCCTGCCAAATGTATTGAATGTAAGAACATGATTGATGTGTATGTGACAACTCCTTGCCATAAGGATTTGTCCTATTCTATGTTGAAATCAACATACGTCATGTATGTTGGAGTGGTGTAGTTTAAGTGTTTGCTAAAATGCCTGTGTGAGAAATTGTGTGACGAACTAAGTTTAATAGGGTGTTGAGATAGGATTCTCAGTTGCCTTAGAGATGTATATGATTTCCTCCATGTTGCTTGTTTAATTTAACTGCTTATTTATGAAATATAGGTGTTTGTATTTCCTGTTTATATTATGCTTTATTACATGTTTTATGACATGCTTGTCAACATGCTTGAATCACTTTGTTTATTCTGCTTTACTTTACATGCTTCTGGTCATGAATTGATTGTGTTTGGGGCTACGATTATAGTCCAGGCAATCGGTAACGGGATTTAATTCGTGGCTGAGATTCATTTGTCACGTGAGATGTGTTCGACGAACCCGATCATACTTCGGTTGGCGATAGTGGTTGGCCACATGAAGTGCTTATGCGCTTCATATCATTCAACTTGTTGTGCGCTCGAGCTAGCCGAGCTCGTCAAGCAACCCGATTTGTCTTATGTATGTTCACCATGTTTGGACGCCTCCGCTTGAACCTAGGGTACCAAACTTACCAGTAAAATCCCTTTAACTATGGTACCTCGATTCGCTAAGACTCATGAGCCGGGCATGGTGGTATGAGACACCGTAGTCGAGCTGTCGGCCTACGCTGGGGCCACGTGCCTCCCTGTAGTGTCCATTGAGCAACCAGACTCGTGAGCCGATTATGGTAGTATGGGACACTATATTCAAGCTGTCGGCTTACACTGATTGGTGACGAGCCCTTTGTAGTGACCTCGAGCATTGTAACGCCCTGAAAATCGGGGGGTCGAGCATAAACTCAACTCCCGAGTTCCAGAACATCACTTATGCAACAAAATGAATGATGATTGAATGTTGACTGTATTCGTGCATTGAACATGAGTGAGATTAAGCCAAAACAGCATATCATACTCCAGAGACAGTTAAATTTGCAAGCGGAAGACTGTGATAGATAGATAAAATATATAACCTATGATGAGTCTCCAGAGTGTGATAACATTACCAGGTTAAATAAATACAAGTGCAGTTCTAAAATGTACCAAATGTGAGGAAGTGTAATGCCTCCTATCCCATGTACCATAGCCCTGTCAATACAATATCAGGTCTTCATTGACCTGCCAGAGAGATACAGATGAGAGAACTCCTCCTATCATCATAGAAGTAGTCCGGCTCTGCTTCACAAGCATCGCCATCACCTGAAACTCAACAAATCTGGTTGGTGTTGCAAAAACCGTCCCGTAACGTGGGAGTGAGTGATCAACTCAGTGGAACAGTAAAGCATAGGTTAACATGTTATCAATTCAATCAAGCAGTAATGATAAAGCAGTACAAATCAAACAATTCTAACTACTCTTGTTAAGTGCGAAAATGAAATGACATGATGCTGTATGCCCTTGCCAAACCACCCTCAAGCGACATCATCTTACGTTCGCGAATGCTTACTCCCTCAGTGCGCCACATCTACAAAGCACGTGCGGTGCGATGATGCTCATGATTACCACGTTTTTATTAGTCCATTTCAAACAGCAGTATTGGGAAACTAAGGTACCTCCCTTGTATCATTCCCAAACATGATCCATTCTAGGGTCGTCAATCCTAGTTAATCTCATACGACATTATGGTTTGAGAGGTTTAGCGAAGGCATCACAAAGGGCTCGTCACCTGTCAGCACGGATACAGATCTCACCATATGCAGCTCAATTGCTGATCGTCAGCTCGAGTACAGGTCTCACCGTACTCGGTTCAATCACTAGCCGTCAGCTCGAGTACAGGTCTCACTGTACTCGGCTCCACTCATACTCTAGTTGCTGTGAAAGACTCGTCGCCAATCACAGACCCTTGAAGTATACTCGAAGATACTACGGAGGACTCGTCGCCCGTCAGCACGAGTATAGGTCTCACCGTACTCAGCTCTTGCCGTAAGTATCGACAGCTCGAATACAGTGTCCCATACCACCATATTCGGCCCACGAATTGGTTGCGCAATGGTCACTACGGGGAGGCACATGGCCCCAGCGTAGGCCGACAGCTCGACCACGGTGTCCCATACCACCATGCCGGCTCATGCGTCTTAGCGGATCGAGGTACCATGGTTAAAAGGGGGTTTCACTGGTAAGTTTGGTACCCTAGGTTCAAGCAGTAGAGTCCAAACAGGGTGAACATGCATAAGGTAAATCGGGTTACTTGACGAGCTCGACTAGCACGATCGCCCGTTGAGCTGCACGACATGAAGTGCATAAACAACTTCGTGTGGCCTAGCCACTGCCGACAGGCAACGCACGACTCGAGTTCGTCGAACACATCCCACGTGGCAAATGAATCTCAACCACGAATTCAATCCCGTTATCGATTGCCTGGGCCATAATCATAGCCCCAAACACAATCAATTGCAGATAGATAAAGCAGTAATGGATCAAGATTCAACTCATACAGTCAAGGTCTGGTATTATCCGTTTAGGGCTGCCAGGGCTGTTGCACGCACTCGTTGCTCCGCTCCCCCATCACCCATGACGGATCATACAACGTAAATATAGATTAAACATATGCACTACATAGTTAAAATCATAAAGCAGTTGAGCATGTTATGAATCACAACACAAGCATGAGTTTGTACATGTTCAATTCCTAATCACACAACTATCAAAGGAGATCATACACATAGTTAAAAGAGGTTGAGAATCATTCTCAACATCCTTATACATTACAATTTGCTAACTACTACTCACTCAGACATTTCAAGATACACTTGAACTACATACATCACATACATGACATATGTTGATCACATAGGCATTAGGCCAAATCCTTTCACTAGGGAGTTGCCCCAATCATAATACGCGTACACCCACGACGGATAGTCATGGCAAGTAGGAATCCAAGTTCCATATTCATTCAGCCATTTCCACAAACACTTGGGCCACACATTTTAGCATATATAGTGTATAATGGCCGTGGTGTGATTTAGGGCAAATCCTTTCGTCAAAGGGGTATCGCCAATACAACAATCATGAATCTATGACAATTAGTCATGGCGAGCATGAATGAGAATTCCATACTCATTCAGTCATTTTCACAAACACTTAGAATACACTATTACAACATACATGGTGTATGTTAGCAAGACATGTATTAGGGCTATCCTTTAGCCAAACGAGTATTTTATCCATGTATAATATATTACTACAACAAATAATCATGGTAAATACATCTCCAAAATTTATACGTATATAGTATTTTCTAGAATACGCAATTTCAACATACATAGTGTATATAAGTAAAACATGTATTTAGGCGAATCCTTTTGCCAAATAAGTATTTTATCCATATATCGTATATCCATATAACAAATAAACATGTCAAACACATTTCCAAAAAATATACGTATACGGTATTTTCTACAAATACCTAGAATATGTAGAATTCCATATTTTTCATCTTTAATCGAAACGAAAAACAGACAGCACTTTGTACATGTGAAATTGCATGCAGATCATGAATCTATCATTATCTGACATTGAAAGCGTTGAAAACCATAACCTATACACCTAAAGTCCGCACCTTTTGTCGTAGAATCGCAACGGAATCGATAGGTTTGCTAAGCTTCCGTATTCGGCAGTTTGGCAACCTATAGAACGAAATAGGTTAGCTATTTCACAACCTACAACAGTCTAAACTCCAAAACAGATTAGGGTTAGGGTTTCTTACCTAGAAACGACGCCGGAAACGCCGGGAAAAGCGTCAAGAAAGGGATGGTGCAGCCCATGTGGTGGCAGGGAACGATAGTAGGGAGATCCTCCCACTTCTCCCTCACTTTCTCTCTCTTTCCCCTCTCTCAAATCCCAAATTCGTATGGCTGCCATGAGAGAGGGTTTAAGGTCCTTATATAGTCTCAAAACTCACCAAAATAGACTCCTGTTCAAGGGTTACTGCTAATATAGGTATTTCGTCACTTTTCCAGCTCAAAAGAGAGGTTCTACTGGCCCTCCATGAGTCAAACGTCAGACTTAAGCTCACCACACATGGATCTATATGGGTTTACGTTTTCGACTCGATCGAATTCCCAGATCGCACGTGGCGGACCACTTTCAGTTCAATGGTCAGTGGGCCACGATCCAAAATTCCAAGTACATGTAAATGTTCCTGAAATTTTTCCTGATCCGAGGGTGTAATTTGGTCTGATTCTGACGGTCTGGTTGCTTAATACTGATGCGCAAGCGAATGGTGCCAGATCACTATTCCTGATATTTATTTTGGAATGGGAATAGTGTTTTTCACACTCCCTCGCTCCGGATTGAAACGAATGGCCGTGGGACATCGGCTGGATCTGATTTTTGAGATGATTGTCAAGCCCAGTGAGGCGGTCCTAGTTCCTTAACTTCGTGTTAATCGGACTTCCGATGTGCGATCTAGACCTAATACGAAGTTTCGTTTCATTCCCGAGAGTAGCCGGAAAATGAGTTTGGTTCTAAACTTTAGGGTAACCTAGAGTCACTGATTTTGCAAGTTTTGGGTCTTGCAGATCGTATTTAAAACGATCCCAACGGATTTCATGGCTAATTGAGTTTTGCACTTAGTTAACTTTGTTAAATTTCCAAAGGATTTAATCCCAATTAATTTCTGGTCGAGGTGGTACTTATTCCTTTGCAGTAATGTTTAGATTAAGTATTGTTCTTCATTACCTAAACTTTAAGATAGTGTCTAATGTGAAAGTACTTAGAAAATTTAGGGAACAAGGTGGTGAAAGGTGAGATTTGTGAAGGAAAATGGTTTAAGACGGGATTTGAGGCTTTGAATTGAGCGTTTGAAAAGTTAATCAGGTGTTAAGATTGGCTCAATGCCTAAGGATGTCTAATCCCAGGTTGACAAAAATCCGGGATGTTACAAGCATACTCTGAATTTGCGGTGAGGCGACGAGTTTTACCGTGGTGAATGGAGTATGAACTAGGCCTGTATCAATTTAGTGATGAACCATTAAAAGGGTGATGGGGGAGTGGTGTAACAATTGCATGTAATAG
Source organism: Magnolia officinalis (assembly GCA_021015155.1). Classification (NCBI taxonomy): domain Eukaryota; kingdom Viridiplantae; phylum Streptophyta; class Magnoliopsida; order Magnoliales; family Magnoliaceae; genus Magnolia; species Magnolia officinalis. The sequence goes on from JAJHSJ010000012.1 coordinate 33,395,158, forward strand.
CCCTGACAGCCTTTGTAGCGACCTAGAAACACACCATCGTATGAGATTAAATAGGACTGACGACCCTAGAATGGATCCTGTTTGGGAATGATACAAGCGAGGTACCTTAGTTTCCCAATACTGCTGTTTGAAATGGACTAATAACAACTCGGTAATCATGCTCATCATCGCACTGCATGTGCCTGGAAGATGTGGAGCACTGAGGAATGCAAGCATGCCGCGAACGTAAGATGGTGTCGCACGAGGGGGTATGTGGTGAGGGCATGTATCATGACTGCATTTTCATACTTGCATTAATAAGAGTATTTAGGAGTGTTTGACTTTACTGCTTTATCATTATTGTTTGACTGAATTGATAACATGTTAACCTATGCTTTATTGTTCCACTGAGTTGATCACTCACTCCCATGTTACGGGACGGTGTTATACACACCAACCAGACTTGTTTGAGTTTCAGATGATGGCGATGCTGCGAAGCGGAGCCAGACTCTTATGAGGATGAGGAGGATTCCTCCTTTATGCAGTTTTAGGCGCGTTCCTGTGAGCCGTGTCTTGATCGACGGGGTTACAGGGATGTTGACTAGAGGACCTTACACATTTGGTATATTTTAAATCGTACTTGTAATTATTTAACCTGGTAACGTTATCATACTCTAGAGACTCACCACAGTTTATATATTTTATATATCTATCACAGGCTTCCGCTTGCAATTTAACTGTCTCTGGAGTATGATATGCTGTTTTGGCTTAATCCCACTCATGTTCACTACATAATACAGACAACATTCAATCATCATTCATTTTGTTGCATAAGTGAGGCGTTGGAACTCGGGAGTTGAGTTTATGCTCGGCCCCCGATTTTCAGGGTGTTACAATCTTGTTGTTTGTCATTGTCTCCTGGGCAAGGCTAGGTGATGGGATCACTTCCAGTTCCCACAACTCTCATCCATTAAGAATTAGATCAAAGGAAGTTCAGATTTGGTTTTATTGAGATATCTTCCAACTGGATAAGATAGGACTCTGATTCCAGTTGTGTCTTTAAATCAAGTATAGATCTCCCTGATTGCCACAGGTGGATCCTTGAAAACCCTAGTTCCCACCTTTAAATTTACAAGTTTTAGTTAAACAATTCACAATTACTCTCTACTTTCAGATTTAGATTTACATCTACTTCTAGTTCTACTTCTAGTTGCTTTCAGAATACACATGAGATTAATCCCTCTGGATTCGACCTCGGTCATACCGAGATTATTACTACATCGCGACCCTACACTTGGGGTTGTGAACAAGTTCTTAGCGCCGTTGCTAAGGACTTACGGTTGCGTTTTCTGATATTAATTAGTTTTGGAATTAGTTTAAGAATAGGGTTTTTTTACTTTCTATTTTTAAGTTAGGGGTTTTTCTAAGTTATTTTAGAAACTAACTTTGCTTTCTAATTATAGGTTTATAAACTTTCCTTTTCTATTTTTAGAAACTACTTTCTAATTCTAGGATAGAAACTTTCCTAATTTGTTTTTAGAAACTTTTTATTTTTTAGAAACTAACTTTTTATTTTTTTGAAACTTTCTATTTTCTGTTTTTAGAAACTTTCCTTTTTCGTTTTTAGAAACTAATTCACTTTCCTTCTACTTTTGCAGGATCGCAATATAGAAACTTCTAATTTGGTAACTTCTTTCTAATTCTCTCTTTCTATCTCTAGATTTCTATTTCCCTATTTCTTTTTAGGTTTAGGGATTGATTCTGAAATTGAGGGTTAAGAGTGTTTCATGCCCAAGTGGGTCCGTGACAACACTCGACGTCTATTGAGTGAAGGAGGATTGGTTGAGGGGTTATCTATCCATCACAGGATTAGACACCACTCGAGATCTACAGAGTTAACTGAAGTTATGGTTACCAATCAATTGGCCAATCAACCTCCAAATCCACCTCAACCTAGGGTTAAGGAAATCCAGGATGAGAATGAGGTGTATAAAGCACCCCAACCTCGTACTTTACGAGACTATTAACAACCGGCGGGGGTGAGCATGCCCTCATGCATGATTTTTTCAAAAAATATGGGACATATAGATATCAAGCCAGGGTTGATCCAACTCCTTCCAAAATTTCATGGACTTGAATCTGAAAATCCATATGTACACATAAAAGAGTTCAATGAGATCATAGCCACTTTATACTTTCTGAACGTGTCTAAGGAAACGGTTAGGCTGAAACCCTTTCCCTTTTCCTTGAAAGAGCAAGCTAAGACATGGTTGCATTCACTACGTCCTCGATCTATTACCAGATGGAACGACATGACAAGGAAGTTCATAAAGAAATTTTCTCACACCATAAAACGAACACCCTCAGAAAGTCGATCATGACCTTCGCCTAAAAGGAAGATGAAACATTCTTCTACTGTTGGGAGCTATTCAAGGTTGTTGTCAGTTCATGCCCACAACACGGTTTTGAAACGTGGCGCATTACACACTTTTTCTATGATGGAATGATATCCTCCATGCGTCAATTGGTCGAGACAATGTGCAATGGGGAATGCATGAACAAAAACGTCGATGATGTGTGGGATTATTTAGACAGACTTGCTGAAAATGCACAATCATGGGATGTCTCCCCAAAATCGAGCACCACCTCAAGGCCCACTCAATCAAAGGAGAGGGGACTATACCTTCTGAAAGAGGATAATGATATCAATGCTAAAGTGGCTAATCTCATGAGAAAATTCGAGGCCATAGAACTAAAGAAGGATAAGGCTAAGGAAACTGTTTGCAGTATTTGTGTTTGCAACATTCATACAACTGAAAATTTCCTAACAATACTTGCTTTTCAAGAGGTACTGAATGAGCAATCTAATGTCGTGAATAATTACCAAAGGCCTTTAAATGGACCCACCTCCAATACATACAATCCTAGTTGGAGAAATCATCCCAACTTCAGTTGTGGGAATAGACAAACTGCTACTCCTCAAGGATTATTTAATCAAATTCCAAATTAAGGAAAACCTCAAGAGGATCCGGTTCTGAAGCATCTTCAAAATCAAGAGCTTTTCAATCAGGGGATGCAACAAGCCTTTCAAGACTTTACAAAGGTCATACAAGGGCTTAAGACAAAGAATGTGATTGGGAATAAGGGAAGCCTTCCATCTCAACCTCTTTCCAATCCAAAACCGCAATATAAAGTCCGCGACCCAAGCTCTTCAAATCAAATGGAGCAAGCTAAATCTATCACCACTCTTAGGAGTGGGAAGACCATTAACAAAACCATTTCGGTCAGGACTAAAAGGCCTAAGGACCCGGAAGAGGATAACAATGATAGATCTAGCACCGCTCCACAAGAATTAGAACAAGAACTCCAATCCAAGCCGATTGCTCAATTTCCCCAACGGTTGATTACACCAAAACCTCTTTTTAACTCCCAAGACATTTTAGAGGTGCTTAAGCAAGTGAAGGTCAATATTCCTCTACTAGATGTCGTTAAACAAATACTTTCATATGCCAAATTTTTGAAAGACTTATGTACGACCAAAAGACAATAAAACATTCAAAAGAAAATCTTTTTAACAGAAAAAGTGAGTGTTATCCTAAAGCAAGATGTGCCATAAAAGTACAAAGATCCCGGTAGCCCGACCATCCCTTGTGTAATTGGGAATTATCGGATTGAGCACACACTTCTTGACTTAAGAGCGAGTGTAAATCTGATCCCATACTCGGTCTACAAACAACTGAGTCTAAGTGAATTAAAACCCACCCGAACCACATTACAACTTGTTGATCGCTCAGTTCGTGTACCGAGAGGGTTAATTGAGGATGTGATGGTCCAGGTTAACAAATTCTACTACCCGGTAGATTTTATTGTCCTGAATACTCAAACCATCGAGGATATGAGCACTCAAATTCCCGTCATTCTTGGTCGCCCATTCCTTATCACATTAAATGTAATCATCAATTGTAAGAATGGAGTCATGAATTTGTCTTTTTGGAATATGATATTGGACCTCAATATTTTTTTTTAACATGAGCAAACAGGTAGAAGATGATGACGATGCCCACGATGTTAACTTGATTGATTCTTTCGTGGAAGATAGAACACTTCTGACCTTATCCTCTGATCCTCTAGAGACGTTGAAAAGGCCGAGCTAAGAGTCCTAGAGAGAGGGGGGGGGGGTGAATAGGACTATGACAAATTAAAATTTTAATTGCGAAATAAGAAAGAAATAAATAAATAAGCGCTTATCAATTCAAATAGCATAAATGAATAACAACCTCAAATGCACTAGTATTGAGAGGTTGATACAGATGTTGTTCTAAGGACAACCTTACACTAAAAACCAATGGCTTATGGTAGGACAACCTGATTTCTAGAACGGTCTGTGTATCAAAATCCAAACAAATACAGAGGAATAAAGAATAAAACATAAATAAATTTCTACTGCTAATACAACATTCACCACATTACAGAAAATAAATTACAATCATTCTCCACAAAGGCTTAAAGAGAAATTACAACATTCACACAAAGTCACAATCAACCATCCACCACAACACCAGAAATTATAGTGTTTCACTTGTGTGTACATCAACTGTAAAGAAAACAGCCACAAAACTACTCCACTCCCAACATCCTCACCCACGGTATATTGGCGTTCACTATAAAATAGGTTTTTCAAGGTTCACCTAAAACCTTTACAATTGTGTCTTTCAAGTGGGCTTACACAATTCAAAAACCCCACACTCTGAGATTTTTTGGAACACCTCAGATAAACCAAAAAGGAAAGAGAGATTTTTTTGGCACAACCTCAAAAACGAAAAAGAGATTTACAAAAACGTAAATATACTTATCTGGATATTCTCCTTTGATGAAGCCTGGTAGAACCAATTTGGAGTAGATGTTCAATGTCCACACTCACTTATGAAAGGGTTCTAAGTTCTAAATGATTTTTAGATTAAATCACCTTGGACTAGCTTGATTTGATTTTGATCTCAAGAAAGTAGAAAACTTAAATCCCTTCTTCAATTAAGATTGGAATAGAGAATTCAAAATTAAATGTAAAAAGCTAAATTAAAGAGAATATTAAATGAACACAATATAGCTTAAGATTATCACAAACTTATCTCTCAGAGTGGTGTCTTGATCTTGCTTGAACGACTTACCAAACTCTGAAATTCGTGCTCAATTTATAGGCACAAATATTGGTCACTCGACTAGCCCAGAGGTCAGCTCGACTGGTCGAAGGACCAACAAAATTTCATATATTTCGGGTGCGATAAGATAAGACTGTTCCTCGACTAGTCGAGCCCTGCACTCGACTGGTCGAGTGGGACCAATAATGGTTGCTGGACTTTGAGACGAGCTTACTAGACTGGTCGAGCATTGTTCACTCGACTAGTTGAGCAGTCTCTAAGACTGGTCGACGGTCGAACAGAAAATCCTGAAAATTGGTAACAAACCAGTGCTTGGACTCGTCGAGGGAATTCTTGGATTGGTCGAGCCAGTGCTTGCACTAGTCAAACATAGACATGGACTAGCCGAGAAAAAGCCTATAAGATTATATAATGACCCAATTTAAGTATGCAATCAATATGACCAACCTATGGTCAATCTAGGGTCATTCATACCTTATCGGTGAAGATTAAACATTGAAACATCGTTCGCTTCGGTTGATAGTTTATCTTGAAGTACTTTGAAGCTTGTCATCTTAAAGTACTTTGAAGTTTGTCATCTTGAAGTACTTTGGAGTTGAGCATGTATTCTTAAGTAATACACACTGTCTTGACATAGTTGAAGCTTGAAAACTTGAAGTAGTACTTGATGTTGTACTTGAATCTCTTATTCTTGTACTTGAACTTCTTGAACTTGAATTTGAGATGCTTGATCTTGAATTTGAACATCTTGAATGTAGGCAAGGATGATATAACGTTGAGCTACACAAGATATAGATTCCAAGAGGTTTTGGCACTACAAAATTTGACAAATCTAAGATAGCGTTTACAATCTCCCCCTTTGTCAAATTTGTGACAAAACCAAATAAGTAATATGATGCATAATACACATAGTAAAGAATCATATATGCACAACAAAGAATCATGCACCAGTTACAACCTGGTCAAAGAATCATGCACTAGTTACAACCTGGTCAAACCAATACTCCCCATCAATATATTACTCCATAGAAACCAAGAGGAGAAAAGTGGATATTAAAAATTTTCTGCCACCTAACCACACTTCTCCACATCTACAATTTTAACTCTATAGAATCCAATATCATTATGAAATAGGCATATCAACACAAATTCTCCCCCTTTTGTCACAATATGACAAAGGAAAGAACCTATAAATGATGATGGAGACAACAAAGCAATGAGTAATGATAAAAAGAAGTAAGTTCAAATAACATAAACCATTCAAACATGTTCAAGTAGATAAAGTTAAGAAAAAAATCCAAGTATAAGAGTTATTACAAATCAAAAATTCAAAACTAATCAGAACAAGAGGAAGGTATAACAACTCAAAAATTTCCGTGCAATGGCCCGAATACCACCTCAGGCAGAAATTGCTTAGGATCAAATCCTATAGAAATTTGAGAAAGTTAACTAAGTGCTAAACTAGAATAGCCATGAAATCTGTTTGAATCGCTTTAAATACGATCTACAAGACCAAAATTTGTAGAATCATTGACGCTAGGTTACCCTAAAGTCTAGGATCAAACTCATTACCCGACTGCTCTCGGGGGCACATTGAAACTCCGTATCAGATTTGGACCGCACATCGGGAGTCCAAATAATACGAAGTTAAGGACTTAGGACTGCCTCGCTGGGCTTGACAACCATCTCGGAAATCAAATCCAGACAGTGTCCCACGGCTGTTCGCTTGAGTCCGGAGCGAGGAGTGTGAAAACACTTGTTTCTCTTTACAAATAAATATCTCAAATAGTAATCTGGCACGTGTCGCGGACATTTTGTAAGCAACCAGACCGTCAGAATCTGACCCAAATACACCCTCGGATTAGGAAAAATTTCATAATCATATCCATGTACTTGGAATTTCAGATCGAAATATGCTGACCGTTGAACTGAAACTGGTCCGCCATGCGTGATCTGGGAATCTGACTGAAACAAAAACTTAACTCCACCTAGATCTAAGGTTGGTGAGCTTAAGTCCGACCTTTGGCTCAAGGAGGCCCGCCAGAAGTCCTCCGTTGAGCTGGAATAGGGTCACTTTGGTTATAACCTAAGTATACCTTGTCCATAAGTCTATTTTAGTGTGTTTTTAGGCTATATAAGGACCTTAGAACCCTCTCTCTCACAACCATACGAATTTGAGAGAAACCCTAGAGAGAAAAGAGAGAAAAGAGAGAGAAAGTGTGAGAGAAGTGGGAGAAACTCCCTACTACTATCCCTTGCCGCTACACAAGCCGCACCACCCCATTCTCATCGCTTTCCCGGCGATTCCGACTTCATTTCTAGGTAAGAAACCCTAAGCATAATCTGTTTTGGGGTTGTAAAGGTTGTAGGTTATGAAATAGCTAACCTATTTTATTCTATAGGCTACCAAACTGCCAAATACGGAGGCTTAGCAAACCTAGCTGATTCGTTACGATTCTATGATGAAAGGTGAGGACTTTAGGTGTATAGGTTACGGTTTTCAACTCTTTCAATGTCAGATAATGATAGATTCATGATCTGCGTGCAATTGCACATGTATAAAGTACTGTTAGTTTTCCGTTTCGATTAAAGATGAAGAATATGGAATTTTACATATTTTAGGTATTCGTAGAAAGTACCGTATACGTATAAATTTTGGGAATGTGTTTGCCATGATTATTTGTTGTATGAATATATTATATATGGATAAAATACTTATTTAGTGAAAGGACTCACCCTAATACATGTTTTGCTAATATACACTATGTATGTTGAAATAGTGTATTCTAGAAAGTACCGTATACGTATAAATTTTGGAAATGTGTTTGCCATGATTATTTGTTGTATGAATATATTATATATGCGTAAAATTCTTATTTGGCAAAAAGACTCACCCTAATACATGTTTTGCTAATATACACTATGTATGTTGAAATAGTGTATTCTAAGTGTTTGTGAAAATGCTTGTGAGAGTAAGTGTTTGGATGATGGTGCCTTAGGTAGGTGTTGAGATGGGATTCTCAACTATCTTAGAGACGTATGTGATTTCCTCCATGTTGGTTGTTTACTTTAATCGCTTACTTATGATATATATGTGCTTGTATTCTTGTTTATATAGTGCTTTATAACATGCTTTATAACATGCTTTATAAACATGCTTTATGACATGCTTGTTAACTTGCTTGAATTACTTTGTTTATCATGCTTTACTCTACATGCTCTAAATAAGGATTGATTGAGTTTGGGACTATGATTATAGTCCAAACAATCGGTACCAGACTTGAGATCGTGGTTGAGATTCATTTCGCCACGTAGGATGTGTTTGACGAACCCAAGTCGTACTTCAGTTGGCGACAGTGGTTAGGCCACACGAAGTGCTTATGCACTTCGTCGTTCAGTTCATTGTGCGCTCGAGCTAGTCAGGCTCGTCAAGTAACCCGATATGTCTAATGTATGTTCACCATGTTTGGACGCTACTGCTTGAATCTAGGGTACCAAACTTACCAGTGAAATCCTGTTAACCATGGTACCTCGATCCGCTAAGACTCATGAGCCAGACATGGTGGTATGGGACACCGTGGTCAAGCTGTCAGCCTACGCTGGGGCCACGTGCCTCCCCGTAGTGACCAGTGAGCAACCATACTCGTGAGCCGATTATGGTGGTATGAGACACTATATTCGAGCTGTCGGCCTATAATGATTGGTGACGATCCCTTTGTAGTGACCTCGAGCATACTCTAAATTTGCAGTGAGGCGACGAGTTTTGCTGTAGTGTATAGAGTATGAACTAGGCCTGTATCAATTTAGTGATGAACCGTTAAAAAGGTGATAGGGGAGTGGTGTAACGAATGCGTGTAACAGCCCTGACAGCCTTTGCAGTACCTAGAAACACACCATCGTATGAGAGTAACTGGGACTAACGACCCTAGAATGGATCATGTTTGGGAATGAGACAAGGGAGGTACCTTAGTTTTCCAATCCTGCTATTTGAAAGGACTAATAACTACTCGGTAATCATGCTCATCATCGTACTGCATGTGCCTGGTAGATGTGGAGTACTGAGGGATGAACGCGTGTCGCGAACGTAAGATGGTGTCGCATGAGGGTGGTTTGGCAAGGGCATTCATCATGTCATTTCATACTTGCATTAAATAAGAGTAGTTAGGATTGTTTAATTGTACTGCTTTATCATTACTGCTTGACTAAATTGATAACATGTTAACCTATGCTTTATTGTTCCACTGAGTTAGCTACTCACTCCCACGTTACGGGACGGTGTTGTACACACCAACCAGACTCTGTCTCAGGTGTAGATGATACGTTGATTTAGGAGGATGAGCAAGACTACGATGAGGACCAGGACGAGTTCTCATACATGCAGTACTCAGACGACTTTGCTTAGGCTAACTGGATCGCCGGGATTTCAGGATTTATCTTTTTAGTTGTATTTTGACCTTTTGATTCAGAAACAATACATGTATATGGTTACTCAGTTAGTATTCATACTCTGGAGATTGAGATGGTTTTGTTTCTTTACATACCTTATATATACAGTTTCAGTCTTCCGCTTGCCTTTAAACAATTGATCTGAAGTATGAATTACTGTTTTGGTATAATCTCACTCATGTTTATTGCACTGACACAAACAACATTCAATCATCATCATCTATGTTGCATAAGTGATGTTCTGGAACTCGAGCATTGAGTTGCTACTCGATCCTCGAATTTCAAGGTGTTATAAGTTGTTATCAGAGCATGATTTTGATTAAACCGGACCTGAGTGATGTTCCCATGACGTACGCTGATGCTTTGACTTAGGAGGGTTCGAGAAAAATATAGAAACAATCCTAGGTTTCTCCGATTTCGCCATTTGGCGAAGTTCATCGAAAACGAGCGTTTTGATCGAGTTCGTACTCGATCCTGATCGCACGAGTCGATCCCAAATCACTTCTAGACCGTCTATTGACGTGTCTAGATCACAATACACCTCATCCCAATGGTCAAAGATATGTAAATGCAAGTATATGTCTGAAAGTGCCCGAAACTACCCGAAATTAAGTGAATCGGGGTCGGGGGCCTACCCATATTAATCTATGGGTACCCAGGGTGGGACCCAGGGTTTATTGGGGCCTAGGGGGCAAGAGGGTCTCGCCCCGAGATCTGGACCGTTGGTCAGCGAGGCCTCGCCAGATTTTAGGCTGGGCCGGGCCCACAGCTCGGGCCGATCCACTTTGGGGGTATAAGGACCCCCTGACATAGGTCCCGTCCATTTCCTCCCTCCCAAACCCCTACTTCCTTCATAAAACCCACCTCCAAGCCATTTTTTTCTCTCTACACTTGCTGTGTCCTCTCTCCAATCTCTCCAAGCCATTTTAGACCACAACCCATCCATTCCCATCGTCCATAACAGTCCCTTCCTCCCTACCCTCTTCGTATCTCTTGTTTGAGCTCTCACACCCCCATTTGGAGCTCAAAAATCGTGTGAGCTTCCTCACCCATCTTATCTCTCCATTTTCCTCCTTCAATCTCTATCATTTGGGCCCCTACAACGTCTGTTGAGACCCAATTCCGTGGAGAACCAACCCTCCAGCCCTTTTCTTTCCTTTCTTTTCCTTTCCATGGCCTTTCTCGCAATGGTTTTGGCCATTTTCTCCATCTCCACCATCCTTTCTCTTATGGGAAAGAGGAAGGGTGCCACTGATGAGGCTGGGCCTAGTCGCCCTACATGTTCAAGGTGGCCGAGAGGCACCGCTGCTAGCTCAAGCGTTGCCCGGGAATTTCAAACGAAGTGGGATCTTGATCCCCAGATTCCTACTGAAAGCGCTCAGTTGGAGGCACTACCCCATGGAGTCTATGAGGATCGTAGGGTTCTCTTCGGTGAATACTACTTGTTCGAGCAAGTGGAGGCGGCCCATTGGGGTTCGCTATTTGAGGCCAAAGGTCGCGCCAATGCAGGTACTGTCCGAGCCTTCTACGCCAACATTCGTGAGCCTACACTGGAACCTTTGCAGTTCCGGCTCTATTGTGGTGTGGATCTGTTTGCCACGGTTGATGTTAGATTGATTACGCGGCTTATAGATATGCCCCTCGGCGACGTACATGCTAGTGAGAAGAATTTGGGAAGTGCTCATGAAAGGGATCGTCGCACACGTTACCTTCGAGGTGGCCGACTGGTTGAGTGGCAGCCGAACAAAAGCTTGTTAGCGTCCCACATGTCAGATGACTTCCGCCTACTACATCACATCTTCACATACAACCTCTACCCGAGACACAGTAATCGCAGTGAGTGCACCGACTCATGGTAGACTTTCTGTATCAAGTGGGGCAAAGGACGAACTTGTGAGTGCCTACATTCGTGTTGCGACAGATTGTGAGTACTGCACGCTCCACTAGGAGCTCTGATTCGCTTCCCTTCGGCCGACTCGTATGCAGGATTGCACAGGAGTTTGGCTACAGTATGGGGGTGGAAAGGTCAGCACCGATCTATCAAATCGACGAGAGTACTCTCCATCAGATGGAACTTGGGGCACGGCGACGACGGGCGCGACATGAGGAGAGTGAGGATGAGTTTGAGAGCGAAGAAGAAGAGAGTGAAGATGGGAGTGGCGATGAAATAGAAGAAGAAGAAGGGAACTTGAGGCCCAGGATACAGAGGAGAGTTCACCTCCTGCGGCTCAGGAGCAGGGCACCGATCGGGCTACCATAGATGCACGTTTAGCCCATCTCGAGGAGGGCCAAGCCGCCCTACAACTGTTGAGGGTCAAATATTACATATCAGACCCCAGTTATTGATTGGATTACTAATATGTACTGTTTAACAGCCCGATTTAATCGTGTTTGTGGTGCAGGATGTAATTAGGAGTGTTGACTGAAAAAGAGTATTAAAAGCGTGGATTTGACGCTCCGAAGTCACCAGAGAAAGGAACGAACTCCAGAGGACCAAGATCAACGAATTCACACGCCAGGGATCCGAGAAAATCAAGCCGTTCACGTTAAAAATGGTCCAACTGGTCCAGAATGCAATATCACAGGGTTACTGCCATCCAATTGACACGAGACTTCATACGCAGGATGTGAGCCATAAATTAACCGTACATATTAAATTTCCGCCATTAAAGATCTCGGGAAGTGGGCCAACGGACAGATCAGCGCATTGATCTTCAATTTGGGGCCCACCTGGTCTCTGGATATACCTCAACTTTGGTCTCAACCCCTTAAACGGAGAGACAAAATGAATGGATGGATTGGATTTCTGAGAAACTATGCAGTGGACCCCACATATATGGTGCGTGTACACCATGCGATGCATCTCAGCAGCCACACCAGACCAAACAAATCATTCAAAGTCAGTTGGATCGACCGTCTTCAGCAAAATGGAAGTTTTCGTTTTTGTTAAAACAACGTCCGTGAAACAGAGGCTCGGTTCGCAGTTGTGGGCCCCATCCATTGTCTAAAAAGATGATCCGAACCGTCCATTCGTTTCCTGGGTCAGCAACAACCCTTTCCTAGCTGACTGAATCTGAAGAAATGAAGCTTTTGGGGATCTCAGCCGTTCAAATACAAACGGACGACAGATCAGAAAATAAAGTGGGCCGCATCAACGGACAACCAAAACCATTCATGTCTGTCTGATTTTTCAAGAGCAATCCAATGGACGGCTTGGATTCATCAAAATAACGACGAAGTGGGCCCCACCAACGTCGCAGCGTGATCAGTATGAAAATCATGTTACAGCGACCGGACGCCGACCGATTTTTGGGTCGATTGCACGATCATGGACATGATCGGATGCACGATCTGATCCGTCCATCATGTAGCTTATTCAAAAACGTCCCAGTGGACGTTTATTTTACGGACAACATGCAAGGAAAATGGGAGTTTGAAGGCCCCGACTTTCGTTGTTGCTGCGAAAGAGAAGTGCGAAAACGCACCGACTCCTATCCACCGACTCCAACACTTTCCTCTTGTGCGTGAAAGCTCTCCAGCCGATGGTATCAGCTTATAAGAAAGAGAGAGAGAACGTGAGATCCAATCTACGACTTGAGGCTGGAACGTGAGCAGAGAGAGAGTAGATTAGTTGTTTTTCTTTTTCTTTTCTTTTTCTTTTTGTTTATTTTGGATTTAGCCTAATCATGATAGTGATAGGCTGAATCTCTTGGCTAGGGCCAAGAGGTGAAGCTTGTCGTGTGATGGGTCGTTTACGACTGGTTTGATTCATGTTCTGAACTGATTTGATTTTGGTTTGATATTAAGGAATGTTCTAGTTGTTTATGGTTTATTGTGACTGATATTACAGTAGATCTGCGATAGCTTGAGTATTTCCTTTTCATTATTCTGATGATGCGATTAGAAGGCCTTTTGTTCACCATCGTCTCCTGGGCATGGTTGGATGACGAAACTCTTCCTGACTTTCATACATCTCTCTGATTGGTTGTGGATTAGTTTAATTTTGTTGCTTGCTTTGTCTCATAGGCATGGTCTTGTGATGAAATCCATTATAATTTACACCTGTCTGATCTTTTGAAAACTAGATCAAAAGAAGTTCAGAATTAATTTTCAGGTTAAATTTTCCAACTAGATGAAGATGGGACTCGAAGTCTAGTTGAATTCATGAATCGACCGTAGATCTCCCTGATCTCTACAAGTGGATCCTCTGAAACCCTAGTTTTCCACCTTAAATTGCATTAGTTTTACTCACTTTAATCACAATTATTTCCTCCAATATTTTAGATTTAGATTTCATCTTTTTCTAGTCCTAGTTCTATTTAGTTTCAGATAACGTACAAGTATCAGTCCCTTGGGATTCGACCTCGGTCTCACCGAGTTTATTACTACATCACAACCCTACACTTGGGGAGTGAACAGCAACAGGAAGTCAGGCGGGTCCAAACCAAGCTCAGCAAGGTGTCTCGCACCTTGAAGGCCATCCTGTGCTATCTACAAGACAAGAATGCCCCTCCTCCATTGCCTGACTCGGATGCCTAGCCATCCATACTTCTGTTTTGTAGTTGTTTTGGTTTCCTCTGTAGTAGGTTTATGTTTCATGTTGATGATGTAGTAGTAGTATGTTTTAAGTGTTTGATGTTGTGGATGTAATTGGCTCATATGTAATTTCTGTCATGATTCATTGTAACACCCTGAAATTCGAGGGTCGAGTAGCAACTCAACACTCGAGTTCCAAAACATCACTTATGCAACATAGATGATGATGATTGAATGTTGTCTGTGTCAGTGCAATAAACATGAGTGAGATTATACCAAAACAGGAATTCATACTCCAGATCAATTTTATAAAGCCAAGCAGAAGATTGAAACTGTACATATAAGGTATGTAAAGAAACAAAACCATCTCAATCTCCAGAGTATGAACACTAACTGAGTAACTATATACATGTATTGTTTCTGAATCAAAAGGTCAAAATACAACTAAAGAGATAAATCCTGAAATCCCCGCGATCCAGTCAGCCTAAGCAAAGCCATCTGAGTACTGCATGAATGAGAACTCGTCCTAGTCCTCATCGTAGTCTGGCTCAGCCTCCTGAATCGCCGTATCATCTACACCTGAGACAGAATCTGATTGGTGTGTACAACACCGTCCCGTAACGTGGGAGTGAGTAGCTAACTCAGTGGAACAATAAAGCATAGGTTAACATGTTATCAATTCAGTCAAGCAGTAATGATAAAACAGTACAATCAAACAATCCTAACTACTCTTATTTAATGTAGCTATGAAATGACATGATGAATGCCCTTGCCAAACTACCCTCATGTGACACCATCTTACGTTCGTGACATGCGTTCATCCCTCAGTGCTCCACATCTTCCAGGCACATGCAGTACGATGATGAGCATGATTACCGAGTTGTTATTAGTCCTTTTCATACAGCAGGATTGTGAAACTAAGGTACCTCCCTTGTATCATTCCCAAACATGATCCATTCTAGGGTCGTCAGTCCTAGTTAATCTCATACGATAGTGTATTTATAGGTCGCTACAAAGGCTGTCAGGGCTGTTATGCACAATGGTTACACCACTCCCCCATCATCATTTTAACGGTTCATCACTAAGCTGATACAGGCCTAGTTCATACTCTATACACTGCCGCCAAACTCGTCGCCTCACTGCAAATTCAGAGTATGCTCGAGGTCACTACAAATGGCTCGTCACCAATCAGTGTAGGCTGACAGCTCGAATATAGTGACCCATACCACCATAATCGGCTCACGAGTCTAGTTTCTCACTGGTTACTACAGGGAGGCATGTGGCCCCAGCGTAGGCCGACAGCTCGACCACGGTGTACCATACCACCATGCCCGGCTCATGAGTCTTAACGGATCGAGGTACCATGGTTAACGGGATTTCACTGGTAAGTTTGGTACCCTAAGTTCAAGCAGTAGCGTCCAAACATGGTGAACATACATAAGACATAACGGGTTACTTGACGAGCTCGGCTAGCTCGAGCGCACAACAAGTTGAACAATCACTACCAAAAAAAGGGACAAAGGCTACGGATTAAATCCGTAGCCTTAGACCTATGGCTACGGTTCTAGTCCGTAGCACGTCCGTAGTCGTAGGTGCAGTAACAATAGGTCTGGAACCTATAGCTACGGATTTAATCCATAGCTATAGGTAACAACAGCTACGGATTGAATCCGTAGCAACTATGTCGGTAGCTATAGGTTATAACAGCTACGGATTTATTCATTACAGCTACGGATTAAATCCGTAGCTATATTTCACAATAGCTACAGATATAATCCGTAGTAATTATATCCGTAGCTGTAGATTACAACAGCTGCGGATTTAATCACAACAGCTACGGATTGAATCCGTAGCTATATCTGGCAATAGCTACGGCTGTAATCCGTAGCAATGATATCCGTAGCTGTAGATTACAACAGCTACAAATTTAATTACAACAGCTACGGATTTAATCCGTAGCTATAGGTTACAACGCTACGGCTTATTTGTTTATTCAATTATCACCTGTATAATCATTCAATTACCACCTGTATAATCATCCTATATAATCATTCAATTACCACCTGTATAATCATCATGTATAATCATTCAATTACCACCTGTATAATCATCCTGTATAATCATTCAATTACCACCTGTATAATCATTCATTCATTCCATTACAATCAATTACAATCATTCATTCATTCCATTACAATCAATTACAATCCTTCATTCAGACAATTACAATCCTTCATTCAATGAATTACAATTACAAATACAATAATGCTGAAAATACAAATCTTTGGCTTCATTAGGGAAATTTGCTCGACTTCACCCTGAAATTTCAAAGATAAAGAATTGAAAGAATAAATATCCTTCATTCAATGAATTACAATTACAATCCTTCATTCAATGAATTACAATACAATTTACAATTACAATAATGCTGAAAATACAAATCTTTGGTTTAGGTTAGGTTATAGGTTAAGGTTTAGGTTTAAGAAACCGGTTTCAGGTTCGGGATCGGATTTAAGTTTGGGTTTTCAAGTTTAGGTTTAGGTTTAGGTTAGGGAGTTGAGATTCTGATTAGGTGTAGGTTTAGGTTAAGGGATTTGAGAATAGGTTAAGGTGTAGGTTTAAGAAATCGGATTCGGGTTCGGGATCGGGTTTAAGCTTGGGTTTTCAAGTTTAGGTTTAGGTTTAGGTTAGGTAGTTAGGTTTAGGTTAGGTTGTAGGTTAAGGTTTTGGGAATTGAGAATAGGTTAATGTTTAGGTTTAGGAAACCGGGTTCGGGTTCGGGATCGAGTTTAATTTTGGGTTTTCAAGTTTAGGTTTAGGTTTAGGTTGGGGAGTTAGGTTTAGGTTACGTTGTAGGTTAAGCTTTAGGGAATTGAGAATAGGTTAAGGTTTAGGTTTAGGAAACCAGATTCGGGTTCGGGTTTAAGTTTGGGTTTTCAAGTTTAGGTTTAGGTTTAGGTTAGGAGTTAGGTTAGGTTAGGTTGTAGGTTAAGGTTAGGTTGAGGAAACTGGGTTCGGGTTCGAGACGGGGTTTAAGTTTGGATTTTCAAGTTTAGGTTTAGGTTAGGTTAGGGAGTTAAGTTTAGGTTAGGTTTTAGGTTAAGCTTTGGGGAATTGAGAATAGGTTAAGGTTTAGCTTGAGGAAATTGGGTTCGGGTTCGGCATCGGGTTTAAGTTTTGGTTTTCAAGTTTAGGTTTATGTTTAGGTTAGGGAGTTAGGTTAAGGTTAGGTTATAGGTTAAGGTTTAGGTTGAGGAAACCGGGTTCAGGTTCGGGTTCGGGTTTAAGTTTGGGTTTTCAAGTTTAGGTTTAGGTTAGGTAGTTAGGTTTAGGTTAGTTTGTAGGTTAAGGTTTAGGTTTAGGAAACCGGTTTCGGGTTCGGGATCGGGTTTAAGTTTGGGTTTTCAAGTTTAGGTATAGGTTTAGGTTAGGTTGTAGGTTAAGGTTTAGGGAATTGAGAATAGGTTAAGGTTTAGGTTGAGGAAATTTGGTTCAGGTTCGGCATCGGGTTTAAGTTTAGGTTTTCAAGTTTAGGTTTAGGTTTAGGTTAAGGAGTTGAGATTTAGGATTAGGTGTAGGTTTAGGTTTAGGGATTTGAGAATAGGTTAAGGTTTAGGTTTAGGAACCGGTTTCGGATTCGGGATCGGGTTTAAGTTTGGGTTTTCAAGTTTAGGTTTAGATTTAGGTTAGGTAGTTAGGTTTAGGTTAGGTTGTAGGTTAAGGTTTAGGGAATTGAGAATAAGTTAAGGTTTAGGTTTAGGAAACCGGGTTCGGGTTCGGGATCGGGTTTAAGTTTGGGTTTTCAAGTTTAGGTTTAGGTTTAGGTTAGGGAGTTAGGTTTAGGTTCGGTTGTAGGTTAAGGTTTAGGTTGAGGAAACTGGGTTCGGGTTCGGGACCGGGTTTAAGTTTGGGTTTTCAAGTTTAGGTTTAGGTTTAGGTTAAGGAGTTAGGTTTAGTTTAGGTTGTAGGTTAAGGTTTAGGGAATTGAGAACAGGTTAAGGTTTAGGTTGAGAAAATTTGGTTCGGGTTCGGCATCGGTTTTAAGTTTGGTTTTTCAAGTTTAGGTTTAGGTTTAGGTTAGGGAGTTGAGATTTAGGATTAGGTGTAGGTTTAGGTTAAGGGATTTGAGAATAGGTTAAGGTTTAGGTTTAAGAAATCGGGTTCGGGTTCGGGATCGTGTTTTAGTTTGGGTTTTCAAGTTTAGGTTTAGGTTTAGGTTAGGTAGTTAGGTTTAGGTTAGGTTGTAGGTTAAGGTTTTGGGAATTGAGAATAGGTGAAGGTTTAGGTTTAGGAAACCGGGTTCGGGTTTAATTTTGGGTTTTCAAGTTTAGGTTTAGGTTTAGGTTAGGGAGTTAGGTTTATGTTAGGTTGTAGGTTAAGGTTTAGGGAATTGAGAATAGGTTAAGGTTTAGGTTTAGGAAACCGGGTTCGGGTTTAAGTTTGGATTTTCAAGTTTAGGTCTAGGTTTAAGTTAGGGAATTAGGTTTAGGTTAGGTTATAGGTTAAGGTTTAGAGAATTGAGAATAGGTTAAGGTTTAGGTTGAGGAAATTGGGTTCGGGTTCGGCATCGGGTTTAAGTTTGGGTTTTCAAGTTTAGGTTTAGGTTTAGGTTAGGGAGTTGAGATTTAGGATTAGGTGTAGGTTTTGGTTTAGGGATTTGAGAATAGGTTGAGGTTTAGGTTTAGGAAATCGGGTTTGGGTTCGGGATTGGATTTAAGTTTGGGTTTTCAAGTTTAGGTTTAGGTTTAGGTTAGGTAGTTAGGTTGAGGTTAGTTTGTAGGTTAAGGTTTAAGTTTAGGAAATCGGTTTCGGGTTTGGGATCGGGTTCAAGTTTGGGTTTTCAAGTTTAGGTTTAGGTTTAGGTTAGGTTGTAGGTTAAGGTTTAGGGAATTGAGAATAGGTAAAGGTTTAGCTTGAGGAAATTGGGTTCGGGTTCGACATCGGGTTTAAGTTTGGGTTTTCAAGTTTAGGTTTAGGTTTAGGTTAGGGAGTTGAGATTTAGGATTAGGTGTAGGTTTTGGTTTAGGGATTTGAGAATAGGTTGAGGTTTAGGTTTAGGAATCGGGTTTGGGTTCGGGATTGGATTTAAGTTTGGGTTTTCAAGTTTAGGTTTAGGTTTAGGTTAGGTTAGTTAGGTTGAGGTTAGTTTGTAGGTTAAGGTTTAGGTTTAGGAAATCGGTTTTGGGTTCGGGATCGGGTTTAAGTTTGGGTTTTCAAGTTTAGGTTTAGGTTTAGGTTAGGTTGTAGGTTAAGGTTTAGGGAATTGAGAATAGGTTAAGGTTTAGGTTGAGGAAATTGGGTTCGGGTTCGGCATCGGGTTTAAGTTTGGGTTTTCAAGTTTAGGTTTAGGTTTAGGTTAGGGAGTTGAGATTTAGGATTAGGTGTAGGTTTTGGTTTAGGGATTTGAGAATAGGTTGAGGTTTAGGTTTAGGAAATCGGGTTTGGGTTCGGGATTGGATTTAAGTTTGGGTTTTCAAGTTTAGGTTTAGGTTTAGGTTAGGTAGTTAGGTTGAGGTTAGTTTGTAGGTTAAGGTTTAGGTTTAGGAAATCGGTTTCGGGTTCGGGATCGAGTTTAAGTTTGGGTTTTCAAGTTTAGGTTTAGGTTTAGGTTAGGTTGTAGGTTAAGGTTTAGGGAATTGAGAATAGGTAAAGGTTTAGGTTGAGGAAATTGGGTTCGGGTTCGGCATCGGGTTTAAGTTTGGGTTTTCAAGTTTAGGTTTAGGTTTAGGTTAGGGAGTTGAGATTTAGGATTAGGTGTAGGTTTTGGTTTAGGGATTTGAGAATAGGTTGAGGTTTAGGTTAGGAAATCAGGTTTGGGTTCGGGATTGGATTTAAGTTTGGGTTTTCAAGTTTAGGTTTAGGTTTAGGTTAGGTAGTTAGGTTGAGGTTAGTTTGTAGGTTAAGGTTTAGGTTTAGGAAATCGGTTTCGGGTTTGGGATCGGGTTTAAGTTTGGGTTTTCAAGTTTAGGTTTAGGTTTAGGTTAGGTTGTAGGTTAAGGTTTAGGGAATTGAGAATAGGTAAAGGTTTAGGTTGAGGAAATTGGGTTCGGGTTCGGCATCGGGTTTAAGTTTGGGTTTTCAAGTTTAGGTTTAGGTTTAGGTTAGGGAGTTGAGATTTAGGATTAGGTGTAGGTTTTGGTTTAGAGATTTGAGAATAGGTTGAGGTTTAGGTTTAGGAAATCGGGTTTGGGTTCGGGATTGGATTTATGTTTGGGTTTTCAAGTTTAGGTTTAGGTTTAGGTTAGGTAGTTAGGTTGAGGTTAGGTTGTAAGTTAAGGTTTAGGGAATAGAGAATAGGTTAAGGTTTAGGTTGAGGAAACTGAGTTCGGGTTCGAGACTGGGTATAAGTTTGGGTTTTCAAGTTTAGGTTTAGGTTTAAGCTAGGGAGTTTGGTTTAGGTTAGGTTGTAGGTTAAGATTTAGGGAATTGAGAATAGGTTAAGGTTTAAGTTGAGGAAATTGGGTTCGGGTTCGGCATCGGGTTTACGTTTCGGTTTTCAAGTTTAGGTTTATGTTTAGGTTAGGTTGTAGGTTACGCTTTAGGTAATTGAGAATAGGTTAAGGTGAAGGTTGAGGAAACCGGGTTCGGGATCGGGTTTAGGTTGTTGGTTTTGGTTTTGGTTTAGGTTATAGGTTTTGGTTTAGGTTATAGGTTATAGGTTTTGGGATTTGAGAATGGGTTCGGGTTTAGGCTATAGGTTTTGGTTAAGGTTTAGGTTATAGGTTTTGAGATTTGAGAATGGGCTCGGGTTTAGGTTACAGGTTTTGGTTAAGGTTTAGGTTAAGGTTTAGGTTTAGGTTTAGGTTATAGGTTTTTTGGGATTTGAGAATGGGTTATAGTTTAGGTTTAGGTTAGGTTATAGGTTTTGGCTTTGGTTTAGGTTATAGGTTATGGGATTTGAGAATGGGTTCGGGTTTAGGGATTTGAGTTTAGGTTATAGGTTAGGTTTTAGGGATTTGAGTTTATGTTATAGGTTTTGGTTTTGGTTATTGGTTTTGGTTTAGTTTAAGGTTTAGGTTATTGGATTTGAGAATGGGTTCGGGTTTAGGTTATAGGTTTTGGTTAAGGTTTAGATTTTTGGATTTGAGAATGTGTTCGGGTAGAGGTTATAGGTTTTGGTTTTAGTTTAGGTTTAGGTTATAGATTTTTGGATTTGAGAATGGGTTATGGTTTAGGTTTAGGAAATCGGGTTCAGGTTCAAGATTGGGTTTAAGTTTGGGTTTTCAAGTTAAGGTTTAGGTTTAGGTTAGGAGTTGAGATTAGGATTAGGTGTAGGTTTAGCTTTAGGGAATTGAGTTTAGGTTATAGGTTTAGGTTTTGGTTTAGGTTAGGGGTTTTGATTTAGGTTATAGGTTATAGGTTATAGGTTTTGGTTATAGGTTATAGGATTTGAGAATGGGTTCGGGTGTGGTCCCTGCAAATACAAATATAATACAAATATAACACGGCCTGTCCGAATGGCCAGGCCCCTCCAATGCCGTCCATAGGAAATGGACAGCTTCATCATGGTCATAACAGCGGTTCCACCTTCCAGGGACCCCCGCTCTTCCGGATAGCTCCGACGCACATCCGGGTCTGCTCCATTAATCTCGAGCAAATACATAAACACGGCCTGTCCAAATGGCCAGGCCCCTCCAATGCCGTCCATAGGAAATGGACAGCTTCATCATGGTCATAACAACGGTTCCCACCTTCCAGGGACCCCCGCTCTTCCGGATAGCTCCGACGCACATCCGGGTCTGCTCCATTAATCTCGAGCAAATACATAAACACGGCCTGTCCAAATGGCCAGGCCCCTCCAATGTCGTCCATAGGAAATGGACAGCTTCATCATGGTCATAACAACGGTTCCCACCTTCCAGGGACCCCCGCTCTTCCGGATAGCTCCGACGCACATCCGGGTCTGCTCCATTAATCTCGAGCAAATACATAAACACGGCCTGTCCAAATGGCCAGGCCCCTCCAATGCCGTCCATAGGAAATGGACAGCTTCATCACGGTCATAACAGTGGTTCCCACCTTCCAGGGACCCCCGCTCAACATCCGGATAGCTCCGACGCACATCCGGATCTGCTTCATCAATTTTGAGATAATATATAAACATGGGCCTGTCCAAATGGCCAGGCCACTTCATCAATGTATCATATAGTATGAAGGAAAGAAGACTCACTAATTTAGCTAGCAAGGAGAGAAAGTATGGGTGCTTGGAATGTCGCCCTTTCTTTGAATAATGGATGCATATTCCACAATGCAATCTGAGAATGAGTAAGTTTTTTAGTTTCTTCAAAAATGCATATGGGCACAGATTTACAAATAAAGATTTTAAAGATTGTAAAACAGAGTAAATGATTATATTAACTTCCAAGTATCGATTAAGAAGAAAAATGTAAATGATGATGGGAAAGAAATCTCGATATATTAAATTATTGAAGGACAATAAGACATACCAAGACTATGGGTGCCCAAGCAAGATAACTGCACCAATGTTGTACCTAGCTGCATTGACAGAACAAAAAAATTATATGAATGAAATGACAAAAAGCCAGGATATCATGGACCAAGAGGAAGATGACACTACAAGAAAAGGGGGCTTTAGCCTCGGTTCAAAACTGTGGCTAAAAAGGTTCAAAACTGAGGCGAAAGCCTTTAGCCTCAGTTTTGCCTCAGTTATCCAAACCGAGGTTAAAACCCCCGTGGCTAAAGGCTTTAGCCTCAGCTTTAGCAACTGAGGCTAAAATAAGTTTTATAGCCTCGGTTCTTCAAGTAAGGCTAAAAGAACCTTTTTAGCTTCAGTTTTTTCGAAATGAGGCTAAATCAAAATTTTAGCCTCCATTGTTTCAACTGAGACTAAATCCAAATTTTAGCCTTGGTTGCCTCCAATTGAAGCTAAATCTATTTTTAACCTCGGTTCTCAACAACCGAGGCTAAAACCTTTAGCCACGGGAATTTCAGCCTTGGTTTACAAACGAGGCTAAAAATGTTTTTAATTTTTTTTAAATATTTATTTAAACTACAAATCCATTCATTCAATCCACTCATGAAACAATCAATCATAAAAGCCATAATACCAACAAAATAGTTAACAACAGTCTATGGATGCTAGCAGAATATATCAACCTGTATGCATGCACACAAACATTGTACATGTGGCACAAGCATGCAGCAATTGAATGGTAGAAAGAGTACACAGACATTGCCAAGGTTTGGAAGATTAGACTGTCAATAAAGGGAGGGACAAAGGAGAGAGCATCTAAATTGTAGACAGAGATAAAGGCCTGTCGGCGGTGACATTCACCCAAATCATAGAGAAAAAAATAGCCATGTTGAAGGTGACATTCAACCTAACAGTAGAGAGAGAGAGAAAAGAGACTACCCACAACTACAAACAGGGATGACAAATATAGATGAATTCCTGTACTATTTGTGATATTCATATAGTCACCATTCAATGTAATGGCAACTTCATAGGACTCAGTTGCATATCGGCCAATATTTTAGATTCTCACATAATACTGCTAAGAAAACGTGATTCGAGAGTCCCTCACCTCGATTATCCAGTTCCCCATCCAAGAAAAAAAATCAAGAGACCGATATAATAATTCATAATATCGACGGGCTAGAATCTAGTCATGAAGGTATCAGAACTTGGAATATCTTGTACCTCAACATACAGATCATAGAGATCACAGATCTTGTCTTCCATTGCATCATCCATACCATATTATCTCCTTTTTCATCTGAACCATGATGCACATCCTGAAAATCATCGGATGATCCATCTTGTTGTATAGTTGCCTGATGAAATATAAAACACAGTGCACTTAGATATAGATTGAGATGCAATAACTTGCATGGCATCTTCCTTAAGAGAGGTCACATAAGAATCATTGGGAAATAGACTCTATAGTTTCCATTATAAAAACTCTTCTTACAATAAGGTGACATTAATTCAAGAAGTGATCAAATTTAATGGGGTGTAAACAATTCTCAACTGTGACATGCCTTTCAAAAAGAGTGAATGGACACTATTTCATGAAACATTAGCAAATACCTTCATATGGGATAAACATATGCTTAGCTGTGGACTTAAAGCACATTGTAAATATTCCTGCATACTTCCAAAGCTTACCTTTGACCTCAAAAAGCAGGTTTGTATTCTAATCATTTCAATGACGTCTTTCTTTAGTTGCTGGAACCTATCATCTTTCTCTTGCCCCGCTGATAGTCCCAATTCAACCATCTTCTTCAGGTTTCTGTGTCACAGAGATATTGTTTTACAATTTGCTGACTCCAGTAACTTCAAAATATAAACCAAAGCAATCAAGATCCTAATGAACAAATGCAAGGGGAATTTTTTTTCTCTCATAAACATTCCATAAGACTTAGGAATTTTGGAAATTAGCTACTTCATAACTTATTAACAGAAGCAGAAAACCTCCATTAGGAAAAAAATGTTAGTTTCTATACAAAGATCTTGACTTGCAACTTTAAAAAGCACAGGTGATCCCATATGCCATTAAAACATGCGAAGGAAATGATTTACCGACTGATGTGTAAGAATGTCTTACACAAAAGGTAAAATGATAGCCTCGCTCCAGCTGCTTAGAGTTGGCTTTTTGTATCCTGTTTTACCAATCATTTGAAACAGAATTCCTTTGATTTGCGTTGCAAAGGTTCGACAATCAGCTGCCTACCTGATATCAACCCTCATCCTTTACCTGGGGCAGGGACATTCTAGCATATGTTGCTACCAGGCAAAAAAATATTGTTGTTTACTCCCCTGGCAGCTAGTGTTTGTTTATATTGTTTATTTACGTCATGGGGATTGTTCTAACGTCTTCTCACTGAAATTCTTCACTGACCACTCCATCTCAGTCTCTCAACTGCTATAGGTAAATTAACTAGGTTTTGTTGCAATCATAGTTCCTGCTTACTATGATGCAACAATGAGCTGCATGTTCATTTGCTTCTCTACCTTCAATGTTTTGAGCTGCATTACGTGACCAAGAATACTCATGAGGCGATTAATCAACTCTTCTGATATTATTCCTTGGCTTGACTGCTGCAACCATGGAAACAGAATGCTTCAATTTCTCCCATGAACACCGTCAACCAGAGCTATTACAAGTACGAAAGAATTGAACGAGTGAAGCAATTAAAATAATCAAACTGCCATTGAACTAGGCCCATTGGAACGGCTCTTATCCATTACCGCTAATCTAGCAACTTTAGCAAGCTTTTGTTTTACTTCTGGGGGCAATCTCCTTTTCACTCCTTGGGATGAACCATCAGCTTCTCGAACTTCAATGGTTGGTGGTCTTGCTGGTGTTCATTAAATACAAATGAAAGACGAATAAATATCCATGGAACTTTGAAAACATTCAATTCTCATAAACCCAAGGTAGAAGTTTGAAGTGACCATCAAGCTTACATTCTGCAACTGTTGTTTCCAAATCCTGAATGGCCCGTTCAAGCAATGTGCCCTGCGCCTCCCAGAAGAACCTTCCTTGGTCAGAGGATAATTCGCTAGACAACATTTATGTTCTTATAATAAATAATACCCTACGAATCAAATAAGGGACAAGAGAAGGCAGTGGGAACATTCCAGAATCGAATGCATTTCCATGGATTAATATTTTCTTTTCATAAAATAATAGGTTACAAAAGATTAAAAGAAGGAAATAAAGAACACACGAGATGATGCCCAAGCCCATGTACATAGGCATTGACATGGCAAAAAATAGTTGAAAGTGGTAGTAGGTTCGACGTAGAATGGAAATGCAACAGAGAATCCAAGTATACACTACTTGAAACCCAAGGGCCTGAAAAGGAGAGGCACTAACTTCAGGGAACCGGGCAGGGTAAGTAGTGATTTTCTAGCAAAGCAGAAAAGAAATGAAATCTCCTTTTCCAACGGAGACAGAAGACCCATATGAATATGGGTAGTAACATATTATGACAAATACTAAATGAGACTACAATTTTCTGCACAATATGTTGAAGACAGTTCCATCCAAGTCAGTATCCAAAAAGGATAATGAAATATGCACCATTAGGAAAGCTCGTTTAACTAAAATAGGAAGCAGGGTTCAAGCAATGGTATTTATTCCCTCAACGAGTCCGAGGTTGACATCCAAAGCTTGATCAATCATGTCTTGAAGATGTATCTCTTGAAGATTCTTTTCTTGGCAAGAAGAACCCAAACTGCCAAACGAATTCCATGAGAAACAAGAGAACAGTGGGATTAGAAACTTGGGAGTAGGGACACCCCAAGAAATGAAAAATTCATGGGTAAAAAAAAAATGAGTTCTTTAATTTTAGTGGGCGAGTTGTGCATGAGTTTGACTTGAATGACAAGATGGTGCAGTTATCCTGATATCATGAAATACAGTCGACTCTTCAGAAACGAACTTTTGTACCAGTGATGAAACCACTTGCATGATGAAAAAAATTTGATCAACTTACAAGTAAGCAGAAACATAGTTGAGAATAGAAAGGGTATGAAATAAACACTTGAATCCATGGCGCAATGGAAAAACAAAAGCTCAGTACTAGTCATTGGAGGTTATAATTTAAACTGGTTGATATAGATATGCTGACACCATCTCTAAAATAGTTGATTTCTCTTCAAAACAGTTAGGCATCTGTTTCCACCTAGTCGCTTGCCATGAGCTTGAGCTATGACAAATTGATCTAGTGGCAGCTACTATGAATAGAACGATGTGAATATGCAACAAAGCAAAGGATATTCAAGGACGATGAAATGATTCACACAAAGATAGCTCTTGATTTAATTAAAATGTCCTTTTACATAAAACTAGAATAAACCCAGGAATCTATTAGGCTATTACTATTGATGACAGTTTGATGAATAACAAAGAACACTGTGCTTATGAAAAATGCATATGCTAGTGAAAAGCATTTTGTGAGTTGCAAATCACCGTTAAATGGGAGAGCATCAGATGAAAACAATAATCTATCACAATAAGATAGTTCTATGAAATCCAATATAACAACATCTACCAAAAAGCCAATGCAGCTGCAGTGGCCCATGTGAGATCATCCCCGAAGGTAGAATATATGATGATGATGGGTAAGAAGCACATGCCTTTTATGGATGGTCAAAATGATGACAATGATGATGGGTAAGAAGCCAAGGCTTGCAGATTAAAGTTGCATTTTCTCATTGCTATCTTGAAAGATATGCGCAAAAAATAAATCATGCTGCTGTTTTGAAAAAGAGGAGAGGAATTTTATTGCTGAAATGTTGGTCAAATACCTTTATCTATTCACATCTTTTGCAGATTTTGATTAAGTATAGATTAGACTTTGCAAAAAAATAAAATAAAAAAATGGTAGGTTTGGTTTGGCTTGCTGTCAACTGTCAAGCCTATCAAAACATTGGGCTATGCCAAGCCCCCAGGTATAATATCTAACATCAGACCAATGCAAAACCAGCAGATTCAACACCCTCACACACATAAGCATCCTAAGCTACTAATATGAGGCCCACCCCTATAAAATCCTAACAAATAGCACCAGATATAAAAATTTCAAAAAGATGTAAGTGCATTACCTGTAATCCGAAGTAATATCAACACTGATTTCAAATCTGATGTTGCACTCTTTAAACTATCAACTATATATCATGGCTATTTTATCGGTCATGGTCAAGTCTTTAAACTGATATTATCAGGACAAATGACCAAATCAATAAAAACATACAAGATATCTAAAAATTTCATATACCCCAAAACAGTCTCCAATACCACATCAGCTAGGGTATCAACATCAGCATGCTTCCAAAAAAAAAAAGAAAAAAAAAAAGAAGAAGAAGAAGAAGAAGTTTCAGTTTTCCCTTGTGTTTCTGACCTGGAGGCTTCCCTTAAATATCATTTTTTCTAAAATGAGAGCCTCCCTGAATATTTAAACAGTAGCTTTTTCACTAGATCAGAGGAAAAATCAATATACTCAAAATTTTGAAATGAGATTCTCGCCAGATAAATTGAGGAAACAGGATATTCACACCTTGACAGTAAAAGAAAATATATTTCTACAAATTATGTTTTCAGAACAAATGAGCAAACAAAAGAAAACAGCAATGCATTCTATCACACAGCTAAAGCAAAGTTGCATTGCAGCAAGCAAAGCCCATGGACAAAAACTACCAAATGCAAAATATGCCTATAGATATTTTGGAATAGTGATTGCTCTGCTGGGGAACCAGCTTAACCAAGGTACCAGAGTCAATTCAACCTTAAGAATTGCAAGTAGAGCTGCAGCCGATGCCTAATTTGTGCCACAAGTACCTAAGATTGCAAAATTCATTACCATTGATTTCAGCAAATTCCAAATAGTTTTTCATGCTAGTCCTTTGACAAAAAGGATTGCTTCGCATGGTGGCAGGGCATAGGAGTCCCTAGACATTTGATCCTACATAATCAACATATAATTTCAGAAATTCAGCAGTACAGAAATTCAGCAGTACAGAAATTTCAGAAATTCACCATCGAATTGAATTTCAGTTAACAGTCTAACAAAGTGGAAACTGGTGGTAACTAAGATATCCTTCCTGGCATTGTGTCATTATATGAGTAGTACTGAACATCATAGATTCTATCATTTCCTCTTGAGCAAATGAATGTTCACAATCCAATTCACTTGTGCATTCCAAATGTAGCCTGAAGCATAAAAAGATGTTTTGCTAAAATGTACTCTATTACTGTCCTTGACACTGGGGTATGTTTTTTTTCTTTTGCTTTTTCTTTTTCTTTTTAATAACTGTGTGGACTTTTAGAGCCAATCTAGGTGCATGCAAAGTCATGTAGTGCACATGCCATCCTGCATAGACAACATGTAAGTAGTTCCTCAAGCACTATTACACTACCATAAAAGAAAAATCAGTACAGAGTGTACAGTTAATTAACAGTTATGATACTCCCAAAAGCAAGGAGGCACATTCTATGCGATACCCATCCTTTCTAAGTAAAATGATACTCCCAAAAAAATTTGAAAATAAACTTACCACAACACTTGCATACCGACGATGTTTTTTATTTTGTCCTAGCTTAATACCTGCTTCCATATACTTGAGCTTCTTTTTTTCATTTCCAGGACAAATTGTGCTAGTTATGCATTGTGCCTTAGCTTTGGAGTAACTCTGCCAATTCAAAGAAAGAAGGGTGTTACTTTGTGCTTCTCTAATGCTTTGATGCTTGTTATTTTGGGGCTCTACCATTTGCAGCTGATGGTATAACACACAGCAGATTGGAATGATGGCTGTTCACGGTTGTGTTAATCAAAATCATCTTGATGATGATGATGATGATTTACCTTTAGTTTTTAAAAGGAATGGCTCGGCATCCAGGCAAAATCAATTGAATTCTGCACTAAAGAAGCCATCATCTCAGAGGCATGATGGATCTTCAGGAAGGCCCATTTCTGATGCACGTGCTTCTGATCGTCAACACTCCAATTTGCCAAAGACTAAGATGGTTTCACCAGTGAAGGTATCAACAGAAAGGTCAACTGTTGCTAATTCGAAAGCTTCAATACATGCGAAGGTATCAACAGAAAGGTCTACTGTTGCTAATTCGAAAGCTTCAATACCTGCGAAGGTATCAACAGAAAGGTCTACTGTTGCTAATTTGAAAGCTTCAATACCTGATCGGCCAAAATATTCATCAGTACCGAACTCAACAGCTTATAATAAGGAAAAGAAGCCTCTGGATAAGTCTCCTGTTAAATCTGCCGTTGATCCTGATGAAGATTCTGATGATAATATACCATTGAGCTCTCGAATACCTGCAGCAGGTCAAAAAAGCAATTCTTCCCATGTTTCAAGGGATCACAATTCATCTATTCCAGGTTCATCCATTCCAAGAAAGACAAAAATCATCATTAATAAATCTGCTGATGATTCAGGAGATGAGAAACCATTATCGTCCAAGATACCAAAAATCAGCATTAAGAAATATGCCGATGATTCAGGAGATGAGAAACCATTATCTTCTAGGTTATTACCTTGAAATCCACCCAATCCCTCCTAATCCCATCTTTTTTGCCTGGGACATGTGTTTGGTTAGACAGAGCAATCCCAGGATTGGCCGGTGTAATCCCGGGATTGGCCAAGCGAGCCAAACATACTCGGTGGTGAGTTCCCTGGATATAGCAATCCCATTGGATTGGCACCAATCCACTGACAGAGCCATCATTACTTGCCATCCACCCTAATACAATCCAATCTTATGGGATTGGCCCGTCCAAACACACCCTCAGCAACTCGGGCTGAGTTTGAGCCAAGATCAAGTCGAGTTCGCCATTGAGGCATTTTTACAAACACCTGGACTACAACTTCAAAATCTCACTATAAGTAAAATAAAAGCACTGGTTTTACATTACAGATATTTTATCAAACACCTTCTATGCAACATAAAAACTAAAGAAAGAAGAGTATTTGTTTCATGTACATACTTTCCTTGCCACTCCTTGCCACCAGCCACACTGGTGAGCAACATCGATAGCGTGGTAACCAACCGAAAACCCTCAACTGATTTCGAAACAGAGAGAGAGAGAGAGAGAGAGAGAGAGAGAGAGACTAACCTTCAAACCAGTTGAGACCTTCCCAGCGAAAACTCTCGACGGATCTTGGTGAAAGTGGGTTTTGAAAACGGAGATGGGTTCGGAAACAGAGAGAGGGGAATGCGGCCGAGAGACGGGGAGAGGGTGAGGGAGAGCGGGAGATCGAGAGATGGAGAGGGAGAGGCTGAGTGTGAGAGAGAGAGAGAGAGAGAGAGGAAATGGAAATGGGTTTTCGGAGCGCGGGCGGGAGAAATGGAGGCAGAGGTTTTTTTTGGGGGTGGGGCGTGTGACGGACGGGCCAAACGGTCGGTTTGGGTTTTAAAACGTGGGGCCTACCATGATGTATGTTATTAATCCACTCCGTCCAATAATTTTAAAATATTATTTTAAGGGATGTTGCAAAAAATGAGTCAGATCAGATTTGTAAGAAAACCACACAACAAATTAACAATGGAAATTTAATTTTTCTGATTTCTTATTGTGTGGTCCACTTATACCTTTAATCTACAAAATTTTTTTCTTAATCCACTCAAATTAAATATCTGAATTTATAGACGGCTTAGATCAAACACATATATTTCAGTGAGCCCCATGGAGCCCCTTAAGCACCATGAATAGGAATGAGAGGAAGGATTTAGCTACGTATCAATTACGCTTTTGGCTACGGTTTAGATCCGTAGCTAAATTGCTACGGATTAAATCCGTAGCTAAAGGCCTTCACATTCCATAGCCTTTGCTCGATTTTTTGGTAGTGGATATGAAGCGCATAAGCGCTTCGTGTGGCCAACCACTATCGCCAACCAAAGTACGACTCGGGTTCGTCGAACACATCTCACGTGGCGAAACAATCTCAACCACGATCTCAAGTCTGGTACCTAATGTTTGGACTATAATCATAGTCCCAAACTCAATCAATCCTTATCTAGAGCATGTAGAGTAAAGCATATTAAACAAAGTAATTCAAGCATGTTAGCAGCATATCATAAAGCATGTTATAAAGCACCTTATAAACAGGAAATACAAACACATATATTTCATAAGTAAGCGGTTACGTTAAACAACCAACATGGAGGAAATCATATAAGTCTCTAAGGTAATTGAGAATCCTATCTCAACACCTACCTAAGGCACTACGATCCAAGCACTTACTCTCACAAGCATTTTCACAAACACTTAGAATACACTATTTCAACATATATAGTGTATGTTAGCAAAACATGTATTAGGGCGAGTCCTTTCGCCAAACAAGTAATTTACGCATATATAATATGTTCATACAGCAAATAATCATGGAAACACATCTCCAAAATTTATACGTATACCGTACTTTCTAGAATATACTATTTCAACATACATAGTGTATATTAGCAAAACATGTATTAGGGCGAGTCCTATCTCTAAATCAGTATTTTATCCATACATAATATATTCATACAACAAATAATCATGGCAAACACATTTCCAAAATTTATACGTATACGGTACTTTCTACAAATACCTAGAATATGTCAAATTCCATATTTTTCATCTTTAATCGAAACAGAAAACAGACAACACATTGTGCATGTGCAATTGCATGCAGATCATGAATTTACCATTATCTGACATTGAAAGCGTTGAAAACCGTAACCTATACACCTAAAGTCCTCACCTTTTACCGTAGAATCGTAACGAATACGATAGGTTTGTCAAGCTTCCGTATTCGACAGTTTGGTAGCCTATAGAATGAAATAGGTTAGCTATTTCATAACCTACAACCTTTACAACTCTAAAACAGATTAGGGTTAGGGTTTCTTACCTAGAAACGAAGTCGGATTCGCCGAAAAAGTGATGAGAATAGGGTGGTGCAGCTTGTGTAGCGGCAGGGGATTGTAGTAGGGAGTTTCTCCCACTTTTCTCACACTTTGTCTCTCTTTTCTCTCTTCTCTCTCTAAGGTTTCTCTCAAATTCGTATGGCTGTGAGAGAGAGGGTTCTAATGGATATGTTTATGAAATTTTTCCTAATCCGAGGGTGTATTTGGGTCAGATTCTGAGGGTCTGGTTGCTTACAAAATTTCCACAAGCGACACGTGCCATATTACTATTTGAGATATTTATTTGTTAAAGAAAAATAAGTATTCTCACACTCCTCGCTCCGGACTCAAGCGAACAGCCGTGGGACACTGTCTGGATTTGATTTCCGAGATGGTTGTCAAGCCCAGCGAGGCGGTCCTAAGTCCTTAACTTCGCATTATTCGGACTCCCGATGTGTTGTCCAGACCTGATACGGAGTTTCAATGTGCTCCTAAGAGCAGTCAGGTAATGAGTTTGATCATAGACTTTAGGGTAACCTAGCGTCAACAATTTTAGAAGTTTTGGGTCTTGCAGATCATATTTAAAGCGATTCAAATGGATTTCATGGCCAATCTAGTTTACCACTTAATTAACTTTGTCAAATTTCTAAAGGATTTGATCCTAAACGATTTCTGCCTGAGGTGGTACTCGGGCCATTGCACGGAAATTTTCGAGTCGTTACAATCTACCCCCCTTAAACAAAAATTTCGTCGTTGAAATTTGTTCCTTTTCATACTCGAGAATTTGAGGGTAGTTCTTTCTGACCTCGGCCTCTATCTCCCACGTAGCTTCCTCCTCTGTATGATGTGTCCACAGTACCTTCACGAGTGGAATCACCTTGCTATGCAGTACCTGCTCCTTCCTGTCAATGATACGCATCGGACGCAGCTCATACGTAGCATCCTCGCTCAGCGTACCTATTCCCATCTGATGATATGTGAGGATCAGGAACGTACTTCTTCAGCATAGATACATGAAATACGTTATGTACAGCTGCAAGTGGTGTGGGCAAAGCGAGACGATATGCCATAACACCCACTCGATCCAGTATCTGAAACGGACCGATAAACCTCGGTGTGAGCTTCCCCTTCTTCCCGAACCGAAGGACTCCCTTCATAGGGGAAACTCTGAGGAACACATGGTCTCCAACCTCAAACTCAAGCGGTCGCCGCCTCGTATCGGCGTAGCTCTTCTGCCTGCTCTGCGCTGTAAGAAGTCGACGCCTGATAATGTTGATCTTCTCTGAGATCGCCTGAACCAACTCTGGGCCAATCAAGCTACGCTCGCCAACCTCAGCCCAAAAATGTGGTGCTCTGCAAGGGCGACCATACGGGGCCTCATATGGAGTCATACCAATACTCGCCTGGAAGCTGTTATTGTAGGCGAACTCTGCGTAAGGAAGACAGTCATCCCAACTGTCCTTGAAGTCCAACACACATGCTCGACAACATATCCTCCAGAATCTGATTCACCCGCTCTGTCTGCCCGTCAGTCTGAGGATGAAACGCCGTACTGAACTTCAACTTCACACCCATCACTTCCTGGATACGAGTCCAGAAGATAGATGTGAACCAAGTGTCTCTGTCCGACACGATCTCTAAAGGAACCCCATGCAGACGGGCGATCTCTCTGATGTACAATCTGGCCAAATCATCTGCAGAGTTCGTAACTTTGATAGGGAGAAAATGGGCTGATTTGGTCAACCGGTCCCAATCACCCAAATGGAATCGTGTCCCTTCCTCGTCTTCGGCAACCCTGATATGAAATCCATGGAAATGAAGTCCCACTTCCATTCTGCTATGGGCATGGGCTAAAACAGTCCAGGAGGTCGGCGATGTTCTGCTTTGACCTGCTGGCGCGTCAGACAACGAGACACATACTCTGCTATATGCGGCTTCATGCTGTCCCACCAATACGACCGTCTCATATCCTGGTACATCTTCGTGCTACCAGGATGCATCGCGATCTTTGTATTGTGAGCAGACTCGAGAAGCTCCTGTCTCAAGTCAGGAATATCAGGAACGCATAGGCGGCCACGGAATCGTAGACCCCCTTCAGAACCAACTCTCCACTCGGAGTCCTCGGCGTCGCTAGCTTGCTCTCGAAGCTCAGACAACCACTCATCGCCCTTCTGGGCTTCAATGATCCTGTCATCAATAAGTGGTCGCACCCGAACGTGCGCAACACACTCAAATGACTCCTCCACGGTGAGTCTCTGCTCGAAGTCCCGCACGAACTCAACCATGTCCCACTCTGCTATCATCAACGGAGCCACAAATGCTATAGCCTTCTTGCAGCTCAACGCGTCTGCCACAAGGTTCGCCTAGCCAGGATGGTAGGAAACCTCAAACTTGAAGTCCTTCAAGGTCTCCATCCATCGGCGTTGTCTCATATTCAAGTCTCGCTGCGTGAATATATACATAAGGCTCTTGTAGTCGCAGAAAAGCTTGAACTCCTCTCCGTAGAGGTAATGTCTCCAGAGCTTCAATGCAAAGATGACAGCTGCCAACTCCAGGTCGTGTGTAGGGTAATTCTCCTCATGCTTCCTTAATTGTCTCGAGGCATACGAAATCACCCTGTCCTTCTGCATAAGGACATAACTCAAACCAACGTGAGATGCGTCAATGTATATCGTGTACTTAACCCCTTGCTCTGGCAATATTAGCACAAGAGCGGACGTCAACCTGTCCTTCAGCTCCTTGAAAGCTGCTTCCGCCTTCTCATTCCAGGCGAACTTCAGGTCCTTCCGTGTCAACTGAGACAATGGCCTGGTAATCTTCGAGAAGTCCCGAATGAAGCGCCTATAATATCCTGTTAGACTAAGGAAACTCCTCACCTCGGTAATCAAGTCAGGCTGCTGCCAATCCTGAACTGTGGCTACCTTTGTAAGGTCCACTGTTATCCCATCCTTGGACATCACATGTCCGAGGAACTTGACTTCCTCCTGCCAGAAGTCGCACTTCTTATACTGCGCGAACAACTTGTTCTTCTTCAACGTATCCAACACCATTCTCAAGTGCTCCTCGTGCTCCTCCCGGCTCGTAGAGTATATCAGGATGTCATCAATAAAGACGATGACGAATTGGTATAGGAATGGCCGGAATACCCGGTTTATCAGGTCCATGAACACGGCCGGTGCGTTCGTAAGACTGAACGACATCGCTAGAAACTCGTAGAGCCCAAAGCATGTCCTGAAAGCCGTCTTCTGCACGTCCTCATCCCTGACACGCAACTGATGATACCCTGACTGCAGATCAATCTTCAAAAAATACTTTGCCCCCCTCAACTAATCAAACAGATCATCTATCCTGGGCAAAGGATACTTGTTCTTCACCGTAACTTTGTTCAATCTGTGGTAATCAATACACAACCGCTGAGAACCATCCTTCTTCCTTACAAATAACACGGGTGCACCCCAAAGGGGACACACTAGGTCGAATGAAACCCTTATCTAGCAACCCGTCAATCTGTTTCCTCAGTTCCTCCATCTCACATGGCGGCATATGATAAGTCGGCAATGAGATAGGTGTCACACCAGGCGTAAGATCAATGGTGAAGTCGATCTCGCGCCGAGGAGGCAAACCAGGAATCGTCGCAAACACACCTATAAAATCGTGAACCACAGGCGTATTTCCCAACGTCAGACCATCAACCTGCTCTAATAGGGTAGCGTAACTACTGATGCGGTAATACCAACTGACCTGCACTGGGAAAGTAAAGACCGTGCCGTCAGGTCCACCTGCTATCACGATCCGAGTATCGTAATCGATCTCGGCTTTCATCTCCACGAGGCAGTCCATGCCGAGAATCACATCATAATGATGGAGCGGTGCAACCAACAGGTCAATAACCACTGTCCTACTCCCGAGGTCTATCGAACAACCCCTACACATCGTAGTGGAGTCTGACAAAGTCCCTGTGGCAGTAAGGAGTCTCATCCCAATCATAGGACTAGTTTCCAACCTTAGTCGCTTGACCGCAGCACATGATACAATAGAGGTAGTAGACTCGATGTCCACCAATAGAAAGACTGAAATACCTACATGAGCAGTGACCTCGAAGGCCATCGATGATGAAGGTGCTGTCTATGGTTCCTCTGCTGTAAGCGCATGAACACGCGCCTGTTGAGATCAGTTAGGCTGAGGTACCATGGGTCGTTGAGGCGGCCGGAAGCGGGGTGCAGGTGGTCTGAAAGACGAATGACCAGGGGCAGTCCATAGAGGTGGAGCTGATATGGCCTGAGGGTGAGGGCGATCTGTTCACTCCTGAAGTGCAGGGTTGTGATGTAGTAATAAACTCGGTAAGACCGAGGTCGAATCCCAAGGGACTGAAACTTGTACGTACTCTAAAATTAAGTAGAATTAGAACTAGACTAAGATGAATTCTAAATCAAATAGACTGTGGAATAATTGTGAAATTATTATCTAAAACTTAGGAGAAATTTAGAGGAGGGACACTAGGGATTCAGAGGATCCACTTATAGAGATCAGGGAGATCTTATGCCTGCTTCAAGAATCATGGAAATTAAACTGAACTTATTTGATATAGTTTTCAAAAGATGAAAGGTATATGAATTAGAATGGATTCCATCACCAAACCATGCCCAGGAGACAATAGTAAACAATGGAATTAAACTAATTACCAACCAATCAAGAATGTTATGCAGGTTAGGAAGGGTACCGTCATCCGACCATGCCCAGGAGACGATGGTGAACAACAAGGCTTCCTGACGTCATAAACATAAAAAGGAGAAAGAAATACTCAAAGCCATCGCAGATCTATTGTAATTTCAGTCACAACAAACCATTAAACACTGAAAATATTTCCTTAATAATCAACTAAAATCAATTCAATTCATAAATTAAATTAAAAGCATAAGATAGAATCTCCCATCTCACTACAAGCTTCACCTCTTAGCCCTAGCTAAGAGATTTAGCCACACATGGTTAAGCTAAAAATCTCTTAAGAAATTCATGCCAAAAACAAGAACAAGAGAAAAAAGAAAAAAAACAGAAAACTCCCTTGCTGCTCCACGTTCTCTCTCCTGCCTCGCCTCCACCCTCTGGCTCCCTCTTTTCTTTCTTTTTATAGCATAAGAGGTCGGTTGGTTGTTGCCGTGCGTAGCAAGTAGCGTACAGCTGAGTCGGTGCGGGGGGTTTACGCACCCCTGCTTACGAACCGTCTGGTGGTGGTGGTGCCATGATCGTCAAAGAAATGATCATGTTATGGGATTTGAGCCATTCAGGCTCCTTGGCGACGGACGTCCAGCCCTTGGGTAGGTTTTGGATGGTTCATATGGGTGGTCTGATCACCTCCATGATCGTGCAACGGACGGACGTCCGGTCTTCTCTCGGGCGTGCAAATTTTAACGTAGGGAGCTGCGCTGGAACGATGGTGAGGCCCATGATCTGGTTTCTTTGCATGATCCAATCCGTTTATCATGTTCCCCTTTAAATTTCGGCCAGGAATAGCATATTTCCATCCTCAGTCAGTGTGACCCATGGAGTTTTTAATCAGTCGTCCATTTCGCGTTTGAACGGTAGAAAAACCGATCTCCGTTGTCTTTTTAAATTCCGTCACCATGACGTGGGTGAGAGGGACCGAGGGACTCTCATGAACGGTCTGGATCAAACTTTTGGCGCACGGTGGTGGCCCACAAAAACTCATCCACGTGCTCTGTTTATTTTCGCAGGTGGGAGCAGACTCCCTTCAAAACCAGGAAAGATCGGTCAGAGATTTTGTTAACCGAGCTGAGGGCTGGGTGCTTTACGAGTGCACCGCTACTGTACACTCCCAGTTACATAAGGTGGGTCCCACCTTAATGTATATGTAAAATCTGCTCCATCCATTCGTTTGTTGACCTCAATTAAATGTTTGAGACCAAAAGTGAAGCATAACCAAATGTCAGGTGGGCCCCACTTAAAGAATTACGAAGGCTGATCTGTCTTTTGGGTGACTTCCACAGGGATCCAACGGATGAAATTTGATGTGTGCAGTTAATTTATGTTCCATTGGCCATGTATGAAGTTTCGAGCCGATCAGATAGTGGGAACCCTGTGATCTTGCATTCTGGACGTTTTTCAGGCCACTTGAGCTTCAGTTTCTTGATCTTCTCGTATCTCGGCCGTGTAAAATCATCGATCTCAATCCCCAGGAGTCCGTCTCTTGCCTTGGTGACTTCAAAATATCAAATCCACGCTTTTAGCACCTTTTTGTAGCCCACGCTTGCAAATGTACCTTGCATCGCAAACACGATTAAATTGGGCTTTTAAACGGTGACATGTTCATAAATCCGGTAATCACTGGGGTCTAATATGCAATATTTGACCCTCAACACAACCCCGAACCAGCATTTTGCTAGTCCCGAGCAAAGTATGAGAAAAAATAAGTTGAGAATTACTAGGCAATTTCCATGAAACCGAGTGATATTTTTAAAGAATGATTCAGATACGAGAAATCTAAGATTCATGAATGTTGGACATAAATTTCTCCTGGAGGCAAGCGCATGGTAGACTTCATAATCAGGCTCAAAGTATTAATCCATCCATTAGAACAATTCTAAACATTGAGTTCCATGGGTGTATAGTGCAATCTCGACTTATAATAATCATTAAAATTCATTCTTCTATTTCAGGATATCATTGGTAACCTACAAGAGAATTTATGATAACCAAGACTTAAACCAACTTGCCTTACAGATCATCCGTTCATTCTTCTAGCTTTTGATTTTTCTATTAAAAGTAACACCAAGACGGGAAATCAAGTCCTCACCTATAGGGAGCAAACCTATGGTGAAGATTATTCGCCCAAACCTGCGTATTTTCTTTTTCTTCAATTCTTTTTTATTGATCATGGTAGGCAAAATTTTCAAGCTGACTCCTTTCATGTTGAATGATTACCAAGTCAATCCTTCCATATTGAACTGAAATCTTAATGTGAGGGCAAGATGCGACATGTGAAATCATGAATCAATTAATGTTTACAACTTTTAAGTCTGGAGTAACAATTCAAACTTAACTGTGAAATCTAACGAATACTGAATCCAAGAGTCATAAACTACTAACATTACGTATCTCGCAATTCTAAATTACAGATAGATGTCTAAATCATTTCGAATTCACAAGAATTTTCAGAAATTTTTTTTTTTTTAAATTTCCACAATTTTTGCTCAAGACCAAGAAAATACTGATTGAGCAACCTAATCTCCCACCCCCAACCTAAAATCTGCATTGTCCTCAATGTAAAAGATATATGAGCATGCAATGCACATGAGACAACGAAAATAAAAGAGGAGTCATGGAAAGATAATACCTGGACGGAAAATCAAGAGGCTTTCCCAAAAATATTAACATAGAAGCGAGTCAGCACAAGAGAGAAATCAACAAAAGCAAAAATAAAATCACAAAAAGAAGTTCTTACCTATACCACTTTCGCAGGTGCTCTCGATTGCATTTAGCGTATACAACCAGCCTTTAAACCCCTAGGTTGCCCCTAGTGGACGAGTTGCAGTCTCGTGAGGGTTTGCAGCAATGTTACCCACAAACATTGAACTAACTAACTAGGAAAATGAAATGGAATGAAAAGCTGGGTTGCCTCCCAGGAGCGTTAAGTTTACCATCTATCCTAAAATAGCATAAAAGAAACTACCCTAGTCCTAAGAAAACAGGGAAAAACTACTCGATCACACCGTAAGGTTCCTCTTCCGGCCAATATCTTGATAAGTTTCTCAGTAGGTTTCTCAACAAGATCATCCAAAAGCCCTTTTTGCAATAAGCTTGGACGCCCTGAGCATGACTTTCCAGAGAAACTTATGTACCTCATAAGAAATTTTCCGTTGAATTGCTTGAGGTATCCAGAGTATATACGATTCACCTGTGACAAGAAGTTTCAACGTTAGTATTCCATGGTGAATCAGAGATTACACATAAATAAAGTTCAGAAAACTTCTTAAAAAGTGATGTAGTCTCAATATATTTTGAAGTTTCACTCTTCGGTTCAATTTTCAGCTCTTCTTCCTTTAATGGTAAACATTCAGAGTCTGGGGAAGGAGGGGCTTCAGAGTACGGGTTCTCTTGGTCAGTGATGACTACCGAGATGTTATCTTGCAAGGCATCTACTCTGCCTTTTGTCATGGGATCGTTTAAATCTGCAAAGTGTGCCAAACAATCATTCACAGAGTTAGGAACTTCAACTGAGCGTGACTTATGTTCCATATTAGATCTCGTGATGATTCGCCCAAGGAATCCATCGTCCTTAAAAGTGGGTGGAGGTACGCTCTCTTGCTCCAGTCCTGCACAGACAGATTGAAAATTGATAGGGGAGCATCGATGTGATCACTCTGTTTATTGAAACTACTCAATCAAAGCGTTGAATTGTCAAACGTGTATAGCTCAGATGGTGGCCTCAACCGAGTGGTTTCAAACTCCAAGGTCATAGCAAGCAACTCGTTCTTCTCCCGAATCATATCATCATTCAATTCAGGGGAGTGGTCTAAACATGTCTCACAAGAGTTAAAAGAGTCGGTTGTATGGGGTTCATCCTCCACATTTAAATTAGGCAACGCAGATGAGTGGAGTAGATCCTTTTGACCGATTACTTCGTGTACTTCTTGATCACTGACTTGGACCATACTTGAGATTGATTCTAGGGGAATTTGCGTTGTGCTCTCATAGATCTCATCCCAATACTTCTCAGCTTCCAATTCAGTGCAACACACACTTAGGATGAGGTCGCTTTCCTCACATTCTATTCCTAAATTCGGTTGAGGTTTGAATAAACTGACCTCTACCTCATCATTGAAATCCTGTTTGTCATGTGAGTGGAGTGTGTCATCATCACTGTATTTGAAAGATATCCATGTATCTTCACTATTCTTTTGAACAGTCATCGAGATCGACTCCTCAGGGAATTGAACCGTATGCTCATTAATGGAATCTAACTCTTCATTCCAAATTCCAGATTTCATCAAAAGCGAGTGAGGATCACTTTCCTCGTATTGTATTTCTGGATTGGATTGTAGTTGGGATGAGCGAGCTTCCTCTATCCTATCGAGGCGCGAATTGAGTGATTCCATTGCTTTTTTAATTTCCACAAGACACTCCATGTTATGCTGAAATGAATTCTCTTGGATTGTTTCTGGTTGGTTCTCGAAGGTAGGGTATCCAAGAGAATAATCATTACAACATGTTGTTGGTTCATCTTCCCAGTTTTGATGGTTCCACTGGTTATAGTCATACTGATCATACATGGGAGAATATGATGGTTAATAATAATCCTCATTCCCATAATTATGATCGTATACAGCCCTATTAACCGATGGAACATAACGTTCTAGTCGGTTCTCAATGTCTATTCTTGATGGAGAAAAATCTTGAGGTATACGTTGAATTCCACAACTCTCAGGCATTCCCCAATATCTCTTATCTATCTCAGCATATGCACGTACCCACGCTTCCATGGTAGAATCCTAACTCTGAGTCTAATCTTAAAATAAAAGAAAAAAAAATCCTATTACAATAAGAAACCTAGAAATAGAAAGAGAAAGAATTGGAAAGAAGTTACCAAGTGGAAATTCCTATGTTAAGGTCCTGCAAAAGAAAACAAAAGAATTTAGTTTCCTTAAAAAAGAAATTCTAAAACAAATCAATCTAATTTCTAAAAAAGGGAGAAATTCCTAAAAAGAAAGTTTCTAAAAGGGAAATAACTAACCTAGTTTCTAAAAATAAAAAGGGGAAAGTTCTAAACCTAAAGTTAGAAAATTTTAAATTAGAAATCCTAATCCTAAAATAGAATGTAATGTTAGTTCTTAAAAAGGAAAAAAAAATTCTAAAATAAATGAAAGCTTACGAATAGAAAATTTCTAAAAATAGAAAGTTTTTAAAAATGAAACTTAGAATAAGAAAATTTCTAAACAAAAATCCTAATTCTAAAAATAGAAAAAGTAGAAAAATTAGGAAGGGATTACCAGATTAGAAGTTTCTATCTCAAGATCCTACAAAAACAAGAAAAACAAGTTAGTTTCTATAAATCAAACAGAAAAAATTCTAACCTAAAATTAGTAAAAATCTTAATCTTAAACTAATCCTAAAACTAGTTAATTTAAAAACATAACCGTCAATCCCCGAAAACGGCGCCAAAAACTTGTTCACTCCCCAAGTGCAGGGTTGTGATGTAGTAATAAACTCGGTAAGACCGAGGTCGAATCCCAAGGGACTGAAACTTGTACGTACTCTAAAATTAAGTAGAATTAGAACTAGACTAAGATGAATTCTAAATCAAATAGATTGTGGAATAATTGTGAAATTATTATCTAAAACTTAGGAGAAATTCAGAGGAGGGACACTAGGGATTCAGAGGATCCACTTATAGAAATTAGGGAGATCTTATGCCTGCTTCAAGAATCATGGAAATTAAACTGAACTTATTTGATATAGTTTTCAAAAGATGAAACGTATATGAATTAGAATGGATTCCATCACCAAACCATGCCCAGGAGACAATAGTAAACAACGGAATTAAAATAATTACCAACCAATCAAGAATGTTATGTAGGTTAGGAAGGGTACCGTCATCCGACCATGCCCAGGAGACGATGGTGAACAACAAGGCTTCCTGACGTCATAAACATAAAAAGGAGAAATAAATACTCAAAGCCATCGCAGATCTATTGTAATTTCAGTCACAACAAACCATTAAACACTGAAAATATTTCCTTTATAATCAACTAAAATCAACTTCAATTCATAAATTAAATTAAACGCATAAGATAGAATCTCCCATCTCACTACAAGCTTCACCTCTTAGCCCTAGCTAAGAGATTTAGCCACACATGGTTAAGCTAAAAATCTCTTAAGAAATTCATGCCAAAAACAAGAACAAGAGAAAAAAGAAAAAAAAACAGAAAA
This sequence comes from Magnolia officinalis, assembly GCA_021015155.1. Taxonomy (NCBI): domain Eukaryota; kingdom Viridiplantae; phylum Streptophyta; class Magnoliopsida; order Magnoliales; family Magnoliaceae; genus Magnolia; species Magnolia officinalis. Next base: position 33,438,593 of record JAJHSJ010000012.1, read on the forward strand.
CTCCCTTGCTGCTCCACGTTCTCTCTCCTGCCTCGCCTCCACCCTCTGGCTCCCTCTTTTCTTTCCTTTTATAGCATCAAGAGGTCGGTTGGTTGTTGCCGTGCGTAGTAAGTAGCGTACAGCTGAGTCGGTACAGGGGGTTTACGCACCCCTGCTTACGAACCATTTGGTGGTGGTGGTGCCATGATCGTCAAAGAAATGATCATGTTATGGGATCTGAGCCATTCAGGCTCCTTGGCGACGGACGTCCAGCCCTTGGGTAGGTTTTGGATGGTTCATATGGGTGGTCTGATCACCTCCATGGTCGTGCAACTGATGGACGTCCGGTCTTCTCTCGGGCGTGCAAATTTTAACGCAGGGAGCTGCGCTGGAACGATGGTGAGGCCCATGATCTGGTTTCTTTGCATGATCCAAACCGTTTATCATGTTCCCCTTTAAATTTCAGCCAGGAATAGCATATTTCCATCCTCAGTCAGTGTGACCCATGGATTTTTTAATCAGTTGTCCATTTCGCGTTTGAACGGTAGAAAAACCGATCTCCGTTGTCTTTTTAAATTTTGTCACCATGACGTGGGTGAGAGGGACCGAGGGACTCTCATGAACGGTCTGGATCAAACTTTTGGCGCACGGTGGTGGCCCACAAAAACTCATCCACGTGCTCTGTTTGTTTTCGCAGGCGGGAGCAGACTCCCTTCAAAACCAGGAAAGATCGGTCAGAGATTTTGTTGACCGAGCTGATGGCTTAGTGCTTTGTGAGTGCACCGCTACTGTACACTCCCAGTTACATTAGGTCGGTCCCACCTTAATGTATATGTAAAATCTGCTCCATCCATCCGTTTGTTGACCTCAATTAAATGGTTGAGACCAAAAGTGAAGCATAACCAGATGTCAGGTGGGCCCCACTTAAAGAATTACGAGGATGATCTGTCTTTTGGGTGACTTCCACAGGGATCCAATGGATGAAATTTGATGTGTGCGGTTAATTTGTGGTCCAATGGCCATATATGAAGTTTCGAGCTGATCAGATAGTGGGAACCCTGTGATCTTGCATTCTGGACATTTTTCAGGCCACTTGAGCTTGAGTTTCTTGATCATCTTGTATTAATCGTCGATCTCAATCCCCAGGAGTCCGTCTCTTGTCTTGGTCACTTCAAAATATCAAATCCACGTTTTTAACACCTTTTTGTAGTCCACACTTGCAAATGTACCTTGCATCACAAACACGATTAAATTGGGCTTTTAAACGGTGGCATGTTCATAAATCCGGTAATCACTGGGGTCTAATATGCAATATTTGACCCTCAACACGATCCAACCTCTGCGGTGGTGAGAACCAGCTAGCCCTCATACCTGAAAAACAACTCTCAGCCGGATGACGCGGTTTCCTGCAAAAAGAACATGTCACTCCTGGGCGCCTCATCGAAAGTACTGGCGCTGCGATCCTGGGGGGAGAGTCGATGCGAGGCCTCTTGCCGAGGAAAGGCCTACTCTGCACATCAGGTCGTGGTCTCGTGACCATAGTACCACGAGAACGGGTCAGCCGATCAACATCCTGCTCGGCCATCATAGACATGTGAACCAGCTCCGCGTAAGAAGGTATACTGATACAACACATCTTCGACCGTATATCAGGTCGCAAACCCCCAGAAAAATGGCGTATCGGCATCTGCTCATCAACAAGGATGGTCGGGACAAAGCGGCCCAACTCTGTAAAGCGATGCTCGTACTCAGTGACTGATGCCTCCCTGCCTGAGGCGTAAAAACTCATCCTCCCACTCGTGTCTGTAGGTATACAGGTAATACTTCTTGTGGAACTGAAACTCAAATGCTGCCCAAGTCCACACATAGCCCACTGCGACAGACCGCAGTACACTGTCCACCACAGGCTAGCCTCCCTCTCGAACATGAAAGTGGTCAACTCGACCTGCTCTGCCTCAGTACAGTGCAGCATCCGTAGCATCTTGGAGATGCTGTCTAGCCAAAACTCAACCTCCTCGGGTCTGTGAGTACCCGTGAATGTGGGAGGCCTCAAACGCTGGAATCACTCGAGTAGGCCACGAGTACCAACATCTCCAGTAGGGGGTACAGCAGGCGTAGGGAGAGGTATAGCCTCAGCGTGAGCAAGAGGCTCTGCGGTCTCTGGTCGTATAGGTGGTGAAGGTGGAGCCGCACTGCCACCCTGAGCTGATAAGACCGCAAGAAGCTGCTGATGCTGCTGCTGCATCACATCATCATCTGCTCAAACCTGTCAGGAGGTGGAGCAGCCTATGGGTCATGCTATGCAGATGAGGATGCCCGGTGCTGCTCGCGAACCCGGGGTGTATAAGGTGGCAGTCCACCAGTAGGACCAGCAGGAGGCTGATCTGAGTCTAACCCTCGGTCCGTAGGACCACCTCTACGAGAAGGAGTCTGGTCCATCGAGTCAGTGAGAAGGAGGTGTGCCGTACTCCGTGTATACTGTCGCGACATGCCCTATACAACATAAGGTGCAACGTATGTAAGATAAAGCATAACAACACGTTATACAAGCACTTTAAGCATTCCACACATCTCATAGCAGAAGAGGCTGCATGTTTTTCATTTACCCAAAATTGTCATAATACATGGAATACAGAGTTACATGAATCATGACAGAAATTACATGTGAGTCAATTACATCCACAACATCAAACACTTAAAACATAATACTAACTACTACATCACCAACATGAAACATAAACCTACTATAGAGGAAACCAAAACAACTACAAAACAGCAGTATGAATGGCTAGGCATCCGAGTCAGGCGATAAAGGAGGAGCATCCTTGTCCTGTACACAGCACAGGATGGTCTTCAATGTGCGAGACACCTTCTTAAAACTTCTCTTCATGTAGGCTTCGGTCACCTCAGCTTGGCTCGGGTCTCACCAAGCTCGGCCCGAACCTGTCCAATTTCTTGCCGCAGGGCGGCCTGGTTCTCCTCAATACGAACCATACGAGCGTCACTTGCTGCCTGAGTAGTGTCCAGCTCTGGTGCCCTAAGAGGAGAGCTCTCCTCAGTATCCTGAGCCTCATCTTCCTCTTCCTGTATCTCATCACCGTTTCCTTCTTCGCTTCCTGCCTCGAGGTCAACACTCTCCTCACCGGCGCTATCCGACTCATCTCCAGACTCATCGAGTCAGGCTTGCCGTTGTCGAGGGCCGATCTTCATATTCTTAAGCGTAGCCTCACTTATGACCCGGACTGGCGCAAGGTCTTCCATGTTAAGCCTATAACCGACATCATGAGCCATCTTGCATATCAAGCGGTTAAATGGGAGCGAGAGGTCATTCCTGACAGATCGAACGACCTGAACTATCTGAAATAGGACGAACGTGGGCAGGCATAAGTTGTCCCCTTGTCCCATCCTGTATAGGAAGTCCACCATCAACCGAGTGCACTCCGTGCGGTTACCCGACCGTGGATACACATTATATGTGAAAATGTGGTGAATCAAACGGAAGTCCTCTGTTAACTTTGTCACCGTAAGACAGTTTCTCTTGTCCAAGAAACCTGTCAACCACAAAGGTATCGTGTACGGCGATCCCTTTCTCGCGCACTCTTGGAGAAGTCGTCATTAGGAAGCACTTGACCACGTGGGACCTTCATGACTCGAGCCACCTCAGCCATAATAATTGTGAGCCTTATGCCCCTCACAGAGACAGTGAACTAAAGAGGCTCCAACTATGGGTCTATGATATGGGCGTAGAAGGCACGAACCGTGTTCTCACATGTAGGAGACTCACCTTCAAATATATAACCCCATTCAATGTTCACCAAGTGGTCCATCATCGGGTGTAGCCCAAACATTCTCTCATCTACGTGAGCTTCAAACACAATCTTACGGCCAGCAAAACGACCGTATTCTAAGCCTATTGGAAAAGCATTTTTGATCGGATGTTGGGGATCTAGGTCTCTCATCGACCTAAACTCCCGAACTGGGCTAGGGCTGGCTTCATCGTCCACTTCTCTCCTTGAACGGGTTAGACGGCTAGGTCCAGCTTCATTTGCAGCGGTCTTCCTCTTTCCCATAAGAGAAAGGACAGCGGAGACGGAGAAAATGGCCGAAACAATGGCGAAGAAAGCCATGGAAAGTGGCGATAAGAGAGAGAAAGGGCTGCTCTCCTTACTTCACCATGAATTTGGGTCTCAATAGCAGTTGTAGAGGCCCAAACGACCAAGGTTTAAGAAGAAAGAAGAAGAAATGAAGTGGGGTAGGGGGTGTGCACGATTTTGGGGCGAAATGGGGAGTGTATGGGATGAAAAGAGAGAAAAATGGAAAGGATAGGGAGGTAGGGTTGCTGTGATAGATGGATGTGGGTGGGTTATGGTCGAAAATGAAGGATGAGACGATTGAAAGGGAGTTTTGAGAGAGGGGACAGCAAGTTAGAGGGTTTAGAAGGGTGAAATGAGAAGTTGGGCTCTAACCGGAGAGAAATAGGGGCCCCCTGAAAATTTCGCACGCACCAAACGTGTGTAGGGGTAGGGCCGATCATGACCAGGTCCAGCCCAACCATAGTGGGCCAACCCGACCGCAGTCTGCCGCGGGGACTGCTGTTCCGCCGCGGTCCACTTTGTCCGACGTGCTGCCGCCGCAGTTGGGTGGTGTTTCCCAACCTTCCAAGGTGCCAAATACACGTTGGTTCTACCCTGGGTCCCTATAGATTTAAGTGGGGAGGCCCACGACTCCATTCTGTTCCAGATTTGGTGGTTTCGAGAAATTTCTGATCTAGACTGACCTTTACTGATTTTTAACGACTGGAATTGGGTGGATTGTGATCTCGACTCGTCAATAGATGGCCTAGGAATGTTTTAAGGTCGACTCGTGCGACCAGGGTTGAGTACAAACTTGATTTCGACGTTCATTTTAACGAACTTTGCCGTTGGATGAAATTGGGATACCTAAGACTGTTTCTATATTATTCTCACACCCTCCTAAGTTGTAATGCGTCAGCGTACGTCGTGGGAACATAATTCAGGTCCGGTTTAATCAAAATCATGCTCTGATACCAACTTGTAACACCCTGAAATTCGAGGGTCGAGTAGCAACTCAACGCTCGAGTTCCAGAACATCACTTATGCAACATAGATGATGATGATTGAATGTTGTCTGTGTCAGTGCAATAAACATGAGTGAGATTATACCAAAACAGTAATTCATACTCCAGATCAATTTTATAAAGGCAAGCGAGAGACTGAAACTGTATATATAACGTATGTAAAGAAACAAAACCATCTCAATCTCCAGAGTATAAACACTAACTGAGTAACCATATACATGTATTGTTTCTGAATCAAAATGTCAAAATACAACTAAAGAGATAAATCCTGAAATCTCAGCAATCCAGTCAGCCTAAGCAAAGCTATCTGAGTACTGCATGAATGAGAACTCGTCCTGGTCCTCATCGTAGTCTAGCTCAGCCTCTTGAATCGACGTATCATCTACACCTGAGACAGAGTTTGGTTGGTGTGTACAACACCGTCTCGTAACGTGCGAGTGAGTAGCTAACTCTGTGGAACAATAAAGCATAGGTTAACATGTTATCAATTCAGTCAAGCAGTAATGATAAAGCAGTACAATCAAACAATCCTAACTACTCTTATTTAATGCAGGTAGGAAATGACATGATTTGCCCTTGCCAAACCACCCTCACGCGACACCATCTTTTGTTCGCGACATGCGTTAATCCCTCAGTGCTCCACATCTTCCAGGCACATGCAGTGCGATGACGAGCATGATTACCGAGTTGTTATTAGCCCTTTTCATACAGTAGGATTCGGAAACTAAGGTACCTCCCTTATATCATTCCCAAACATGATCCATTATAGGGTCGTCAGTCCTAGTTAATCTCATACGATAGTGTATTTCTAGGTCGCTGCAAAGGCTTCAGGGTTGTTACGCACAATGGTTACACCACTCCCCCATCACTTTTTTAACGGATCATCACTAAGCTGATACAGGCCTAGTTCATACTCTATACACTGCGGCAAAACTCGTCGCCTCACTGCAAATTCAGAGTATGCTCGAGGTCACTACAAAAGGCTCGTCACCAATCAGTGTAGCCCGAAAGCTCGAATATAGTGTCTCATACCACCATAATCGTCTCACGAGTCTGGTTGCTCACTGGTCACTACGGGGAGGCACGTGGCCCCAGCTTAGGCCGACAGCTCGACCACGGTATCCATCACACATACCTCCGCACGTCCCAGATCGAGATGACATGATTAGATTGTCGGTACCTGATTAACGGAATTTCACTGGTAAGTTTGGTACCCTAGGCTCAAGCAGTAGCGTCCAAACATGGTGAACATACATAAGACATAACGGGTAACTTGACGAGCTCGGCTAGCTCGAGCGCACAATAAGTTGAACGATATGAAGCGCATAAACACTTCGTGTGGCCAACCACTATCGCCAACCGAAGTACGACTCGGGTTCGTCGAACACATCTCACGTGGCGAAATGAATCTCAACCACGATCTCAAGTCTGGTACCGAATGTTTGGACTATAATCATAGTCCCAAACTCAATCAATCCTTATCTAGAGCATGTAGAGTAAAGCATATTAAATAAAGTAATTCAAGCATGTTAACAGCATATCATAAAGCATGTTATAAAGCATGTTATAAAGCACCATATAAACAAGAAATACAAACACATATTTCATAAGTAAGCGGTTACGTTAAACAACCAACATGGAGGAAATCATATATGTCTCTAGGGTAATTGAGAATCCCATCTCAACACCTACCTAAGGCACTATGATCCAAGCACTTACTCTCACAAGCATTTTCACAAACACTTAGAATACACTATTTCAACATACATAGTGTATGTTAGCAAAACATGTATTAGGGCGAGTCCTTTCGCCAAACAAGTAATTTACGTATATATAATATGTTCATACAGCAAATAATCATGGCAAACACATCTCCAAAATTTATACGTATACCGTACTTTCTAGAATACACTATTTCAACATACATAGTGTATATTAGCAAAACATGTATTAGGGCGAGTCCTTTCGCCAAATTAGTATTTTATCCATACATAATATATTCATACAACAAATAATCATGGTAAACACATTTCCAAAATTTATACGTATATGGTACTTTCTACAAATACCTAGAATATGTCAAATTCCTATTTTTCATCTTTAATCGAAACAGAAAACAGACAGCACATTGTGCATGTGCAATTGCATGCAGATCATGAATCTATCATTATCTGACATTGAAAGCGTTGAAAACCGTAACCTATACACCTAAAGTCCTCACCTTTTACTGTAGAATCGTAACGAATACGATAGGTTTGCCAAGCTTCCGTATTCGGCAGTTTGGTAGCCTATAGAATGAAATAGGTTAGCTATTTCATAACCTACAACCTTTACAACTCCAAAACAGATTAGGGTTAGGGTTTCTTACCTAGAAATGGAGTCGGATTCCCCGGGAAAGTAATGAGAATGGGGTGGTGCAGCTTGTGTAACGGCAAGGGATTGTAGTAGGGAGTTTCTCCCACTTCTCTCGCACTTTCTCTTTCTTTTCTTTCTTCTCTCTCTAGGGTTTCTCTCAAATTCGTATGGCTATGAGAGAGAGGGTTCTAAGGTCCTTATATAGGCTAAAAACACTCCAATATAGACTTATGGGCACGGTATACTTAGGTTATAGCCAACGCGCCCCTTTTCCAGCTCAACGGAGCACTTCTGGCTGGCCTCCTTGAGCCAAAGGTCGGACTTAAGCTCACCAACCTGGATCTAGGTAGAGTTAAGTTTTCGTTCCAGTAGGGTTTCCAGATCACGTGTGGCGGACCAGTTTCAGTTCAACGGTCAGCGAATTTCGATCAGAAATTCCAAGTACATGGATATGTTTATGAAAATTTTCCTAATCCGAGGGTATATTTGGGTCAGATTCTGACGGTCTGGTTGCTTACAAAATGTCTGCAAGCGACACGTGCCAGATTACTATTTGAGATATTTATTTGTTAAAGAAAAACAAGTGTTCTCACACTCCTCTCTCCGGACTCAAGCGAACAGCCATGGGACACTGTCTACATTTAATTTCTTAGATGGTTGTTAAGCCCAGCGAGGCAGTCCTAAGTCCTTAACTTCATATTAATCGAACTCCCGATGTGGGGTCCAGACCTGATACGGAGTTTCAATGTGCTTCTAAGAGCAATCGGGTAATGAGTTTGATCCCAGACTTTAGGGTAACCTAGCGTCAACGATTCTATAAGTTTTGGGTCTTACAGATCGTATTTAAAGCGATTCAAACGGATTTCATGGCTAATCTAGTTTAGCACTTAATTAACTTTGTCAAATTTCTAAAGGATTTGATCCTAAACGATTTCTGCCTGAGGTGGTACTCGGGCCATTGCACGGAAATTTTTGAGTCGTTACATACATGTAACTCTATATTCCATGTATTATGAAAATTTTGGGTAAATGAAAAGCATGCATCCTCTTTTGCTATGAGATGTGTGGAATGCTTAAAGTGTTTGTATAATATGTTGCTATGCTTATCTCACATACGTTGCACCCTATGTTGTAAAGAGCATGCCGCGGCAGTATACACGGAGCACGACACACCTCCTTCTCACTGACTCGATGGACCAGACTCCCCGTAGAGGTGGTCCTACGGACCGAGGTTTAGACTCAAATCAACCTCATGCTGGTCCTACTGGTGGACTGCCACCTTACACACCCCCGGTTTGTGAGTAGCACCGGGCATCCTCATCTACACAGCATGACCCACAGGCTGCTCCACCTCTTGACAGGTTTGAGCAGATGATGATGCTGATGCAGCAGTAGCATCAGCAGCTTCTTACGGTCTTATCAGCTCAGGGTGGCAGTGCGGCTCCACCTTCACCATCTACACGACCAGAGATTGCAAAGCCTCCTGCTCACGCTGAGGCTATACCTCCCCCTGCGCCTGCTGTACCCCCTACTGGAGATGTTGGTACTCGTGGCCTACTCGAGTGATTCCAGCGCTTGAGCCTCCCACATTCACGGGTTCTCACAGACCCGAGGAGGCTGAGTTTTGGCTAGACCGCATCTCCAAGATGCTACGGATGCTGCACTGTACTAAGGCAGAACAGGTCGAGTTGGCCACTTTCATGTTCGAGAGGGAGGCCAGCCTGTGGTGGGAAAGTGTTCTACGGTCTGTCGCAGTGGGATATGTGTGGACTTGGGCAGCATTTGAGTTCCAGTTCCACGAGAAGTATTACCCGCAAACCTAAGACACGAGCGGGAGGATGAGTTTTTACGCCTCAGGCAGGGAGGCATGACAGTCACTGAGTACAAGCATCGCTTTACGGAGTTGGGCCGCTTTATCCCGACCATCCTTGTTGATGAGCAGATGCGGATACGCCATTTTTCTGGGGGTTTGCGCCCTAATATATGGTCGAAGATGTGCTGTATCAGTATACCTTCTTACGTAGAGCTGGTTCACATGTCTATGATGGCCGAGTAGGATGTTGATCGGCTGACACGTTCTCGTGGTGCTATGGTTACTAGACCACGACCAGAGATGCAGAGCAGGCCTTTCTTAGGCAAGAGGCCTCGTATCGACTCGCCCCCCCAGGGCCGCGGCACCAGTAATTCCGATGCTGCGCCCAGGAGTGACCTGTTCTTTCTGAGGGAAACCAGGTCATCCTGCAGAGAGCTGTTTTTCACGTATGAGGGCTAGTGGGTTCTCACCACTGCAGAGGCTGGATCGCCCTCTCCCTCAGGCCATATCAGCTCCACCTCTATAGACTGCCCCTGCTCATCATTCCTTCCGACCTCCTGCATCTCATTTTAGGCCGCCTCAACGGCCTATGGTTCCACAACCGAACCGATCACAGCAGGCTCAAGTGCATACGCTGGTAGCTGAAGCACCTGAGACATCGATTACGGCCCCGATGACTTTTGAGGGTACGACCCACATTCAAGGTACTTCCGTCTCCTTGTTGGTGGACACTGGGTCCACTACTTCTATTATTTCATGAGGGGCAGTTAAGCGTCTAACTTTACATACTACTCCCACGAAGGGAATGAGACTCAATACGGCTACTGGGACTTTTTCAGATGTCACACGGGTGTGTGAGGGTTGCCCCGTGGATTTGGGTAGCAGAACAGTGCTCGTCGACCTCATTGTTACTCCACTATGGCACTAGACATTATCCTCAGTATGGACTGACTCTCCGAGATGAAGGCAGAGATTGATTGCGATACTCGGATTGTGACTGTCAACGGACCTGATGGCACGGTCTTTGCTTTTCCAGTGCAGGTTAGTTGGCCATGTCGCCTTGGATGTTACGCTACCCTATTTGAGTATGTTGATAGTCCGACGTTGGGAAATACGCCTGTGGTTCGAGATTTTGCAGGTGTGTTTGTGACGATTCCTGGTTTGCCTCATCGGCGCGAGATCGACTTCACATTGATCTTACGCCTGGTGCGACACCTATCACATTGCCGACTTATCGTATGCCTCCATGTGAGATGGAGGAACTGTGGAAACAGATTGACGAGCTAGTAGAGAAGGGCTTTATGCGACCTAGTGTGTCTCCCTAGGGAGCACCTGTACTGTTTGTGAAGAAGAAAGACGACTCACTACAGTTGTGTATTGATTACCGTAGGTTGAACCAGGTCACCGTGAAGAACAAGTATCTTTTACCCAGGATAGATGATCTGTTTGATCAGTTGAAGGGGGCGAAGTACTTTTCAAAGATTGATATGCAGTCATGGTATCATCAGCTGCCCGTCAGAGATGAGGACGTGCAGAAGACGGCTTTTATGACATGCTTTGGGCACTACGAGTTTCTAGTGATGTCGTTCGGTCTTACGAACGTACCGGCCGTGTTCATGAACCTGATGAACCGGGTATTTCGGCCATTCCTATACCAATTCGTCATCATCTTTATTGATGACATTCTGATATACTCTACGAGTCGGGAGGAGCACGAGGAGCACCTAAGAGTGGTGTTGGATACGTTGAAGAAGAACCAGTTGTTCGCGCATTATAGGAAGTGCGACTTATAGCAGGAGGAAGTCAAGTTCCTCAGACATGTGGTGTCCAAGGATGGGATAACAGTGGACTTGCTAAGGTAGCCGCGGTTCAGGATTGGCAGTAGCCTGGCTCGGTTACCGAGGAGTTTCCTTGGTCTAACAGGGTATTATAGACGCTTCATTCGGGACTTCTCGAAGATAGTCAGGCCGTTGTCATAGTTGACGCGTAAGGATTTGAAGTTCACCTGGAATGAGAAGGCAGAAGCAGCTTTTCAGGAGCTGAAGGACAGGTTAACGTCCTCCCCTATGCTAGTATTGCCAGAGCAAGGGGTTAAGTACACGATATACACTAACGCGTCTCGCGTTGGTTTGGGTTGTGTCCTTATGCAGAAGGATAGGGTGATTTCATATGCCTCAAGACAATTAAGGAAGCACGAGGAGAATTACCCTACACACAACCTGGAGTTGGCACCTGTCATCTTTACATTGAAGCTCTAGAGACATTACCTCTACGGAGAGGAGTTCAAGCTTTTCTGCGACCACAAGAGCCTTGAGTATATATTCACGCAGCGAGACTTAAATATGAGACAACGCCAATGGATGGAGACCTTGAAGGACTTCGAGTTAGAGGTTTCCTACCATCCTGGCAAGGCGAACCTTGTGGCAGACGCGTTGAGCCGCAAGAAGGCTATAGCATTTGCGGCTCCGTTAATGATAGCAGAGTGGGACATGGTTAAGTTCGTGCGGGACTTCGAGCAGAGACTCACCGTGGAGGAGCCATCTGAGTGTGTTGCGCACGTTCGAGTGCGACCACTTATTGATGACAGGATCATTGAGGCCCAGAAGGGCGATGAGCAGTTGTCGGAGCTTCGAGAGCAAGCTAGCGACGCCGAGGACTCCGAGTGGAGAGTTGGTTCTGATGGGGGTCTACGATTTCGTAGCCGCCTATGCGTTCCTGACATACCTTACTTAAGACATGAGCTTCTCGAGTCTGCTCATAACTCGAAACTTGCGATGCATCCTGGTAGCACGAAGATGTACCGGGATATGAGACGGTCGTATTGGTGGGATAATATGAAGGCCCACATCGCTGAGTTCGTTTCTCGTTGTCTGACGTGCCAGCAGAACATCGCCGACTTCCTGGACTGCTTCAGCCCATGCCCATAGTGGAATGGAAATGGGACTTCATTTCCATGGATTTCATATCGGGGTTACCGAAGATGAGGAAGGGACACGATTCCATTTGGGTGATTGTGGACCGGTTGACCAAATCAGCCTATTTGCTCCCTATCAGAATTACGAACTCTGCGGATGATTTGGCCAGATTGTACATTAGAGAGATCGTCCGTCTGCATGGGGTTCCTTTAGAGATTGTGTCGGACAGAGACACTCGGTTCATATCCATCTTCTGGACTCATATCTAGGAAGCGAGGGGTGTGAAGTTGAAGTTCAGTACGGTGTTTCATCCTCAGACTGATGGGCAGATAGAGCGGGTGAATCAGATTCTGGAGGATATGTTGCGAGCATGTGTGTTGGACTTCAAGGACAGTTGGGATGACTGTCTTCCTTACGCAGAGTTCGCCTACAACAACAGCTTTCAGACGAGTATTGGTATGGCGCCATATGAGGCCTTGTATGGTCGTCCTTGCAGAGCGCCGTATTGTTGGGCTGAGGTTGGTAAGCGTAACTTGATTGGCCCATAGTTGGTACAGGCGACCTCGGAGAAGATCGACATTATCAGGCGTCGACTTCTTACAGCGCAGAGCAGGCAGAAGAGTTACGCCGATACGAGGCGACGACCACTTGAGTTCGAGGTCGGAGATCATGTATTCCTCAGAGTTTCCCCTATGAAGGGAGTCCTTCGGTTTGGAAAGAAGGGGAAGCTCACACCGAGGTTCATCGGTCTGTTACAGATACTTGATCGAGTGGGTGCTGTGGCATATCATCTCACTTTGCCAACACCGGTTGCAGTTGTACATAACGTATTTCATATATCTATGTTGAAGAAGTACGTTCCTGATCCTTCACACATTATCAGCTGAGAGCAGGTACAGTTGAGCGAGGATGCTACATATGTGCTGCGTCTAACGCGTATCCTTGACAGGAAGGAGCAGGTACTGCGAGCAAAGTGATTCCACTCGTGAAGGTACTGTGGACACATCATACAGAAGAGGAAGCTACCTAGGAGACAGAAGCCGAGATCCGAAAGAACTACCCTCAGCTCCTCGAGGAATATGAAATGGTACTAATTTCGAGGACGGAATTTTTCATTAAGGGGAGTAGATTGTAATGACTCGAAAATTTCTGTGCAATGGCCCGAGTACCACCTCAGGCAGAAATTGCTTAGGATCAAATCCTATAGAATTTTGACAAAGTTAACTAAGTGTTAAACTAGATTAGCCATGAAATCTGTTTGAATCGCTTTAAATACGATCTACAAGACCCAAAACTTGTAGAATCATTGACGCTAGGTTGCCCTAAAGTCTAGGATCAAACTCATTACCCGACTGCTCTCAGGAGCACATTGAAACTTCATATCAGATTTGGACCTCACATCGGGAGTCCAAATAATACGAAGTTAAGGACTTAGGACCACCTCGCTGAGCTTGACAACCATCTCGGAAATCAAATCCAGACAGTGTCCCACGGCTATTCGCTTGAGTCCGGAGCGAGGAGTGTGAAAACACTTGTTTTTCTTTACAAATAAATATCTCAAATAGTAATCTGGCACGTGTTGCTTGCGGACATTTTGTAAGCAACCAGACCGTCAGAATCTGACCCAAATACACCCTCGGATCAGGAAAAATTTCATAATCATATCCATGTACTTGGAATTTCAGATCGAAATCCGTTGACCGTTGAACTAAAACTGGTCCGCTATGCGTGATCTGGAAATCCGACTGAAACGAAAACTTAACTCCACCTAAATCTAAGGTTGGTGAGCTTAAGTCGGACCTTTGGCTCAAGGAGGCCCGCCAGAAGTCCTCCGTTGAGCTGGAATAGGGTCACTTTGGTTATAACTTAAGTATACCTTGTCCATAAGTCTATTTTAGTGTGTTTTTAGGCTATATAAGGACCTTAGAACCCTCTCTCTCACAGTCATACGAATTTGAGAGAAACCCTAGAGAGAGAAGAAAGAAAAGAGAGAGAAAGTGTGAGAGAAGTGGGAGAAACTCCCTACTACTATCCCCTGCCGCTACACAAGCTGCACCACCCCATTCTCATCGCTTTCCCGGTGATTCCGACTTCGTTTCTAGGTAAGAAACTCTAACCCTAATCTGTTTTGGGGTTGTGAAGGTTGTAGGTTATGAAATAGCTAACTTATTTCATTCTATAGGCTACCAAACTGCCGAATACGAAAGCTTAGCAAACCTAGTTGATTCGTTACGATTCTAAGACGAAAGGTGAGGACTTTAGGTGTATAGGTTACGGTTTTCAACGCTTTCAATGTCAGATAATGATAGATTCATGATCTGCGTGCAATTGCACATGTACAAAGTGCTGTCAGTTTTCCGTTTCGATTAAAGATGAAGAATATGGAATTTTACATATTCTAGGTATTAGTAGAAAGTACCGTATACGTATAAATTTTGGGAATGTGTTTGCCATGATTATTTGTTGTATGAATATATTATAGATGGATAAAATACTTATTTAGCGAAAGGACTCGCCCTAATACATGTTTTACTAATATACACTATGTATGTTGAAATAGTGTATTCTAGAAAGTACCGTATACGTATAAATTTTGGAAATGTGTTTTCTATGATTATTTGCTGTATGAATATATTATATATGCGTAAAATACTTATTTGGTAAAAGGACTCGCCCTAATACATGTTTTGCTAATATACACTATGTATGTTGAAATAGTGTATTCTTAAGTGTTTGTGAAAATGCTTGTGAGAGTAAGTGTTTGGATGATGGTGCCTTAGGTAGGTGTTGAGATGGGATTCGCAACTACCTTAGAGACGTATATGATTTCCTCCATGTTGGTTGTTTACTTTAACCGCTTACTTATGAAATATATGTGCTTGTATTCTTGTTTATATAGTGCTTTATAACATGCTTGATAACATGCTTTATAAACATGCTTTATGACATGCTTATTAACTTGCTTGAATTACTTTGTTTATCATGCTTTATTCTACATGCTCTAAATAAGGATTGATTAAGTTTGGGACTATGATTATAGTCCAGACAATCGGTACCAGACTTGAGATCGTGGTTGAGATTCATTTCGCCACGTAGGATGTGTTTGACGAACCCGAGTCGTACTTCAGTTGGCGATAGTGGTTAGGCCACGCGAAGTGCTTATTCACTTCATGTCGTTCAGTTGATTGTGCGCTCGAGCTAGTCAGGCTCGTCAAGTAACCCGATATGTCTAATGTATGTTCACCATGTTTGGACGCGACTGCTTGAACCTAGGGTACCAAACTTACCAGTGAAATCCCGTTAACCATGGTACCTCGATCCGCTAAGACTCATGAGCCGGACATGGTAGTATGGGACACCATGGTTGAGTTGTCGGCCTCCGCTGGGGCCACATGCCTCCCCGTAATGACCAGTGAGCAACTAGACTCATGAGCTGATTATGGTGGTATGTGACACTATATTCGAGCTGTCGGCCTACACTGATTGGTGACCAGCCCTTTATAGTGACCTCGAGCATACTCTAAATTTGCGGTGAGGCGACAAGTTTTGCCGCAGTGTATAGAGTATGAACTAGGCCTGTATCAATTTAGTGATGAACCGTTAAAAAGGTGATGGGGGAGTGGTGTAACGAATGCGTGTAACAGCCCTGACAGCCTTTGCAGCGACCTAGAAACACATCATCATATGAGATTAACTAGGACTGACGACCCTAGAATGGATCATGTTTGGGAATGATACAAGGGAGGTACCTTAGTTTCCCAATCCTGATGTTTGAAAGGACTAATAACTACTCGGTAATCATGCTCATCATCGCACTGCATGTGCCTGGTAGATGTGGAGCACTGAGGGATGAACGCATGTCGCGAACGTAAGATGGTGTCGCATGAGGGTGGTTTAGCAAGGGCATTCATCATGTCATTTCATACTTGCATTAAATAAGAGTAGTTAAGATTGTTTGATTGTACTGCTTTATCATTACTGCTTTACTGAATTGATAACATGTTAACCTATGCTTTATTGTTCCACTGAGTTAGCTACTCACTCCCACGTTACGGGACGGTGTTGTACACACACCAACCAGACTCTGTCTCAGGTGTAGATGATACATCGATTCAAGAGGCTGAGCCAGATTACGATGAGGAACAGGACGAGTTCTCATACATGCAGTACTTAGACGGCTTTGCTTAGGCTGACTGGATCGCCGGGATTTTAGGATTTATCTTTTTAGTTGTATTTTTACCTTTTGATTTAGAAACAATACATGTATATGGTTACTCAATTAGTGTTCATACTCTGGAGATTGAGATGGTTTTGTTTCTTTACATACCTTATATATACAGTTTCAGTCTTCCGCTTGCCTTTATACAATTGATCTAGAGTATGAATTACTGTTTCGGTATAATCTCACTCATGTTTATTGCACTGACACAAAACATTCAATCATCATCATCTATGTTGCATAAGTGATGTTCTGGAACTCGAGCATTAAGTTGCTACTCGATCCTCAAATTTCAGGGTGTTACAGAAGGAGCAGATATGGAAGGATCGATTTGATGTAGTCCCTTATTAATGCGCCTCAGATATTTGCGCATGTATTTAAATTGAGATACTTGGGACACATGTAAACCTTCTACCTTTTCCTCAAGAGAACGCAAACATTCATCAAAATCAGACGGTTGAAAATCAGGATCTGCTGCAAGTTAGATTCAATCTCATTAAAGATGTCATCCATACTGACATCATCTGGAGGTAAAGCATCTTCTTCTTCATTTGCTTCAGCTGCTCCTTCAGCACCCACATCAACTTGGCCTGGCCAACTTCAAATTCATCTTGTTAATGTTAGAGTTGTTAAAGGGTAGATGGTGAATAGGAGTTTCTCCAACAGGTTTAACCATTAGACTATGGGTGGCTAAAACGGTCATAAGATAAACAAAGGGTATATCACTGTGACCTGGATGGAGACGGAACTGAATGATGATATAACAGATAAGTGAAGGGAGACACACAGAGACTGATAATAATAGAATGAATAATACGAACCATGAATGTAGTAAGTTCGGTTTTGTTACCAGATCTAGGGTAGACATTTGAAATGAAAATCCAATGAAGAACCCTGTATCTGGGTAACATAAACTTAGAAGCGAGCGCTTTCCCAGTACTCTATTTCGCATTCATATTACATAAAACTCTAGTGAGCATTCGTTTCTCAGATTCAGACGGTTTTGCTACAAGAGTATTAATGGGAATACTATCATCATTAACTGGAAGATCCATTAATCCAGAAATGAGGTGACAGTCCACATCAATTAGACCTTTTCTAGTAGAAATAGTAAACGTAAGATTCTCAATAGAGAAGTCAGTAATACAAGCATACATGGCTTACACAATAGAGCGGAATGCTGGACCACCCCAATGTAAAATGTTATCCCATCCTACATATTCAAGGAGTGGAAGGATACGAAAAGGTGTCAAATGATCTATGTTAACTGTCCGTTCAACTATCATGTTGCGTAAGCGAATATCCTCACATACTTGGGATCTTCCTTGGGTGACCGAACATGGCGCACCGTGATAGCAGTGGAACGAGAAGAAGAGGGACCATGAGATCCTTTCTTCCTGTTTCTACTCTCCATTGCAACATGGAAATCAAGGAATATAAGGATTGCAAAAGAGGCAAGAAGGGTTTCAAGCAAATCATATTTTTAGCTAAAAAACCCAACAAACAACCATAAACCTTGAAATAAACAACACAAACAAGGAAATCGAAGATCAAAGGACTCAAATGTATAAGGAAATTGAAACTGAAGCACTAACCAAAGAGGAATCGAAGATGGGTTCGACCAGTCGTGGTAGGGCTTGTTAGAGAAGAAGAACCAAGTGAAGAAAAAATGTGTTTTTCCCCCAAATAAAAAAGCAAAACCCGAGTTCCACGACTGGTTGTGTACATACTCGACCGGTCAAGCCATGACTATTCGAGTTTGTACTCGACTGGTTGTGCAGCACTGAAAATTTACAATTTTTTAACTATTTAAATTTTAAAAAATTTTAAGATAATAAATATATACATTATGATACAGAAAGGCACAAATCATTAGTTCATATTGCACATACCAAGATCAAATTTCAATTTTGCAAACCTATTTTTGTCGAACAATTTTATGAATATGTCTGCAAGTTGATTCTCAGTCGGAATATATTCCAATGAAATTATCTTGTCTTCAACCAATTCACGAATATAATGATACCTAATGTCAATATGCTTGGTTCGTGAATGTTGAATTGGATTTTTAGAAATATTAATTGCGCATGAATTGTCACAATATAAAATCATGGATTCTTACACAATTCTATAATTGCTTAGCATTCTCTTCATCCACACAAGCTGAGTGTATGCATTACCAGCAACAATATATTCAGCCTCAGTGTGGAGAGCGATACAGAACTCTGTTTCTTACTTAGCCAAGAAACCAAACAGTTCCCAACATAGAAACAACCACCGCTGGTCGATTTACGATCATCAATGCTACCAGCCCAATCAACAACTGTGTAACCAACTAATTGCACACCAGTATCATGTGGATACCAAAGACCAAGATTAGCTGAACTAGCGACATATCGCAAAATGCACTTAACAGCAATCAGATGTGACTCTTTAGGGTCAGATTGATATCTATCGCAAATTTCTACGCTAAAAGCAATATCAGGTCGGCTCGCAGTTAAATAAAGTAAACTACCTATCACAATGCGATACAACTTAGGATCCACACTCTTACCTGTTGAATCCTTAGAGAGTTTTAGAGTAGTACTCATTGGAGTATCAAAAATTTTCCCACTCTCAAATCCGAACTTCCATCATGGAGCTGTTTGACTTGCAACCCTAGGAAATAGTTTAGTTCTCCAACCATGATCATTTCAAATTTAGATTTCATAAGATCCGCAAACTCAATAGTCATGTTAGCATAGGTAGATCCATAGATAATGTCATCAACATAGATTTGCACCATAAGACTGTGATCATTATGTTTCTTTACAAACAATGTCTTATCAACACTTCCCATTATAAAGTTATGACTTAGTAGAAACTTAGTCAACTTTTCGTACCATGCCCTAGGAGCTTGTTTCAAACCATAGAATACATTTTTCATGCGATAGACATGATTAGCATGCTTAGGGTCTTCAAAACCCTTTGGTTGTTCAACGTACACTTCTTCATGCAAATTGTTGTTTAAGAATGTACTCTTTACATCCATTTGGTATATTTTAAATTTTTTTAAGCACGCAATGGATATAAATAGTCTGATTGATTCAAGACGAGCTACTGGGGCAAAGGTCTCATCATAATCAATGCCTTCAATTTGAGTGTACCCTTATACAACCAGCCTAGCCTTGTTTCTAATAATATTACTAAGTTCATCAGACTTATTTTTAAAAATCCGTTTTGTTCCGATAATATGTTTATCTTTTGGTCTTGGAACTAAGTACCAAACATCATTTCTAACAAACTGATTTAGCTCTTCTTGCATTGCAACAATCCAGTTTTCGTCAGTAAGAGCTTCTTTTACGTTAGTCGGTTCTATCTGAGATGTAAAGAACACGTAGTTGCACATATCTTCAAGTTGTTTATGAGTGCGCACACCAGTGAGAGGGTTTCCAAGGTTTTGATCAAATGGATGATCTTAAACTATTCGCAGTTCAGTATTATTTTGACTAGATGAAGAGTCTAGTTTATCAAATAAAAGGACTTCATCATTTTCTAAACTTGAGACAGGTGAGTGATCATCTATAACCACATTAATAGACTCCTGAATTACACTGATCCTCTTGTTAAGAACCCGATACACTCTACTATTCAGAGCATACCTTAAAAATATCCCTTCATCACTTTTGGTGTCAAATTTACCCAGATTTTCTCGGTCACGTAAGATGTAGCACTTGCTACCGAAAACTCAAAAGTACTTGACAGTAGGCTTCTTATCAAACCACATTTCATAAGCCGTTTTACTATTTAATTTTCTAGTATAAATTCAGTTAATTATATAACAAGCAGTATTTATGGATTCAGCCCAAAGATTCTTAGGAAGCTTCATACTATTTAACATTACATTTGTCATTTCTTGAAGCACTCTATTTTTCCTTTCCACTACATCATTTTGTTGTGGTGTTTTGGGCACAGAATATTCATGTGATATTCCTTGATCACTGTAAAATTTCTCAAAACTGCTATTTTCAAACTCAGAACCATGACCACTACAGATCTTAGTGACTTGTGATTCTTTTTCAGTTTGGATACGTTTAAGTACCCTTTTTACTTCTTCGAGAGTTTCTAATTTCTCTCTTAAGAAGACTACCCAAGTATACCTAGTAAAGTCATCTACAATCACTAGAATATACTTCTTGCCACCTCGACTCTCCGTTCTAGTTAGTCCAATGAGATCCATGTGGAGAAGTTCGAGTGGTTTAAATGTGGCTTTGGAGTTCACCTTTTTGTGTGCACTCCTAGTTTGTTTACCAATCTGGCACTCGCCACATATTTTATCCACTTTCTATATTTTGGGTAGACCTCTTACCAATTCTCTTTTGCTCAATCTATACAAGTTGCGGTAGTGTACATGTCCTAGGCGCTTATGCCATAATTCGGTTTCATCGGTTTGGACCATGTAACACGATATCTTAGATGAGCTTGAATCACTAACAATGTAGCAGTTCTCAAAAGTTCTGCGATCAGTTAATATTAATGAATCATTCTTATTTAAAATTTCACACCCTTGGTTGGTAATATTTACACTCTGATTATTATCACATATTTGATATATGCTTAATAAATTATGTTTTAACCCTTTTACATGTAAAATATTCTCAAATAGAGGGAGGTTAAAGAGCTGAACCGTACCTTGGCCAACAATTCTACAGTTGTTACCATCACCGAATGTGACTAAATCATCAGTCATGTCTTTAAGACTGGTGAACAGACCTTTGTCACCTGTCATATGTCTAGAGTAACCACTATCTAGGTACCACTTTGAATAGCTTGAAACTTTGAAAGCGGTGTGGGCAACCAAACAAGTAACCTTAGTGACCCATTTCATTACAGTTTTGGGTTTAGGAGCATAGTTGGTCTTCTTATGTTTCTAATTGCTATGACTCCTACCCACTGAGTTAGATTTTAAGAGCTCCTTAAGTAAATCAACAATTTTCTCAGCCAAAGGATAACGATTCTGATTTTTATAGTTGATATGGTTGCTTTTAGGTTTTAAAGTCTGAAAAGTTTTAGTATTTTTACAATTATTTTGATTCTGACTTTTCGATTTTGAGTTAGAAGACTCCCCTTTAACAAATTTAGGTGGAGTATTCTTATATTTGGGAGGAATACTTTTATCATAGTCCAATCCTGATCGATCACCACAATTTCTAGATCCGGATAAAAGTTTTTCTAATTTAGGATCACCTTGGGCATACCTCCATGTGTCCTTTAAACTCAAAAGCGAAGAGACTTCTAGTTTTAGCTTTTCATTTTTAAATTTTAAGTTTTCAACTTGGGACGTTTTGAAATCTAAGTCGCACTTAGTTTTTTCAAAGTAATCTGAAATGTGTGATTTTTCTAAGACTAGATTATCAAAATTTTCTTTTAGTTTTGAAAACTTTTCTTTCTGAAGTTTTAACTTAACAACTATTTTGCAACTTTCCCTGTATAGGGTATCATAAGCATCTTGAAGGTCTTCTTCATTTTCATGTTCACTTTTCAAATTTTCTTCACTGGTTGAATCATCATTATCCGAGAAAGTGAACTTAGCTAGAGTCATTAGGGCTTTAACATCATTAGCCGACTCGGTTTCAGAATCTTCTGACTCAGAAGAGACTTAAGAGCATGAAGATTCATCCCATATAGCCAACATACCTTTCCTTTTAGACTTGTCCTTTTTAGGACATTTGCTAGATGACCATATTCACGACAGTTGTAGCATTGGCTATCTTTTAAAGATTTCCAAGTTTTAGATCTAGGTCTTTTCTTTTCAATAGGTTTTTGCTAATCAACCCTCTTTTTACTTTTGAAAATCTTGTAAAACGTTTTAGCTAAAAGAGTCATATTATCTTCAAAAGTTTCTAAATCAGAATTATTAGTATTTTCATGAGAAATAATTTTAGAAGACTTAAGGGCGATGAACTTACCTTTAAGAGCTTTAAAGTTTAACTCGTAGGTTTGTAAAGAATCAACTAGTTCTTCAACCCTCTTATTATCCGTATCACGAAGTTCCTGGATCGCAGTCCCTTTTGAATTGAACCGTTCAGGCAATGAACACAGTATCTTTGCACAGACTTTACTTTCTGAGATCCTATCACTAAGACCCCACATAGAGTTGACAATGTCATTCAATCTTGTATAGAAGTCCATGAAAGTTTCACTTTCTTCCATATGTATTTCCTCAAATTTGGTTGTGACGATTTTAACTTTAGATTTCTTGACAATTGTTGTACCTCATGTGTCATTTCCAAGATATCTCAGGCTTACTTTGCAGTATCACAGGATATAATTCTCTTGAATAAATTCGGTGATAGTGCGTAAGTAATAGCATTTAAAGCCTTTGCATTAACATTACTTTCATTTTTCTGAAGAGCGGTCCAAAAAAAGTAAGGTGTGACTTTTACAGTTTTAGATTTATCAGTACCAGTCACTTCAGTGGTAGGAGGGGTCCAATTGGTCACTGTGGCTTACCACACGCTCTCATCCATGGATTTAAAAAAAAAATCCTCATTCTGGCTTTCCAATAGGCATAATTGGAGCCATCAAATGGTGGAGGCCTAGTGACTGAAAGGCTATCAGAATTTGACATCTTAACAAGCTCAGACCGATTAGCTTAGGAAATTAATCCAAATAACAAAAAATAAATCGAGCTATTAGGCTCTGATACTACATGAAAAGGCCGAGCTAAGAGTCATAGAGGGGGGGGGGGTGAATAAGACTATGCCAAATTAAAATTTTAATTACGGAATAAGAAAGAAATAAATAAAGATAACACTGATCAATTCAAATAGTAGAAATGAATAGCAACCTCAAATGCAAAGTTTGAGAGGTTGATACAGATGTTGTTCTAAGGACAACCTTACAACAAAAACCAATGGCTTATGGTAGGACAACCTGATTTCTAGAACGGTCTGTGTATCAAAATCCTAAACAAATACAGAGGAATAAAGAATAAAACATAAATAAATTTCTACTACTATTACAACATTCATCACATGTGCAGAAAATAAATTACAATCATTCTCCACAAAGGCTTAAAGAGAAATTACAACATTCACTCAAAGCCATAATCAACCATCCACCACAACACCAGAAATTATAGTGGTTCGCTTGTGTGTACACCAACTGTTAAAAAAATAGCCACACAACTACTCCACTCCCAATATCCTCACCCATGGGATATTGACATTCACTATAAAATAAGTTTTTCAAGGTTCACCTAAAACCTTCACAATTGTCTTTCAAGTAGGCTTACATAATTCAAAAACCCCCACACTCTGAGATTTTGTAGAACACCTCAGACAAACCAAAAAGGAAAGAGAGATTTTTCCGGCACAACCTCAAAAACCAAAAAGAGATTTACAAAAATGTAAATATACTTATTTGGATATTCTCCTTTGATGAAGCCCAGTAGAACTGATTTGGAGTAGATGTTCAATGTCCACACTCACTTATAAAAGGGTTCTAAGTTCTAAATGATTTTTAGATTAATTACCTCGGGCTAGCTTGATTTGATTTTGATCTCGAGAAAGGGAAAAACTTAAATCCCTTCTTCAATTAAGATTGGAATAGAGAATTTGAAATCAAATGCAAAAAGCTAAACCAAAGAAAATATTAAATGAACACAATATAACTTAAGAATATCACAAACTTATCTCTCAGAGTGGTGTCTTGATCTTACTTGAATGACTTACCAAACTCTGAAATTCGTGCTCAATTTATAGGCACAAATAATATTCACTTGACTGGCCCAGAGGTCAGCTCGATTGGTCGAAGTACCAATAAAATTTCAAATATTTCGGGCGCGATAAGATAAGATCGTTCCTCTACTGGTCGAGTGCCTTACTCGACTGGTCGAGTGGCTTGCTCGACTGGTCGAGCCCTGCACTCGACTGGTCGAGTGGGACCAAGAATGGTTGCTGGACTTTGAGTCGAGCCTGCTCGACTAGTCGAGCACTATTCACTCGACTGGTCAGGCTGTCTCTAAGACTGGTCGAGGGTCCAATAAAAAATCCTGAAAATTAGTAACAAACCTTGGACTGGTCGAGGCAATTCTTGGACTGGTTGAGCCAGTGCATGGACTGGTCGAACATAGGCATGGACTAGCCGAGAAAAAGCTTATAAAATTATATAATGACCCAATTTAAGTATGCAATCAATATGACCTAACCTATGGTCAATCTAAGGTCATTCATACCTTATCGGTGAAGATTGAACATAATTAAACATCGATTGAAGATCGAATACAGACAGTTGTCTTTGACAGAATCTACATAGCTTAAAGAATCTTTTGAAGTCTTTAGAGCTTGTCATCTTGTACTTAGAAGTATGAGTTGAGCATGTATTCTTAAGTAATACACACTGTCTTGACATAGTTGAAGCTTGAAAACTTGAAGTAGTACTTGATGTTGTACTTTAATCTCTTATTTTTGTACTTGAACTTCTTGAACTTGAATTTGAGATGCTTGATCTTGAATTAGAACTTCTTAAATGTAGGTAAGGATGATATAAAGTTGAGCTACACAAGATATAGATTCCAAGAGGTTTTGGCACTATAAAATTTGACAATTCTAAGATAGCATTTATAGACGTACCTGGTCCACTCCCATGATTTAGATGATGACATGATTAGGGAGACGGGTGTCATGCTTGATACTGCGTCAGTACTTGAAGTTAACCTGTGGAGGCCACAATTTGAAAAATTGCCCCAAACTGATGTAGTGCCTTTACCGTCTAACCTTAAGGCACCGAAGCTTGATCTAAAACCTTTGCCCTCTAAATTGAAATATGTCTATTTAGGTCAAGATGAGACATACCCAATGGTGATTTCTTCCCACCTTGAGCAAGAATAGGAGAGTATGCTTATCTTTATTCTCATTGAGCACAAAGGATCCCTTGGATGGTCGATTGCGGACATCAAGAGAATTGACCCTTTGATTTGTACTCACCGCATTTTTCTAGAGGATAATGTGAAGACCTCCTGGCAACCACAACGTAGATTAAATCCAAACATGAAGGAAGTAGTTAAAGCCAAGGTACTTAAACTATTAATGTGGGTATCATATATGAAAAGGCAGAGCTATTTATCCTAGAGGGGGGGGGGGTGAATAGGACAATGCCAAATTAAAAAATAAATGCGGAATATAAAGAATGATAACACAATCAAATAATAAAGAAGCACAAGTAAATAGTTACCTCAAATGTACTAGTCTTGAGAGGTTGATACAAACTTAGTTCTAAGGACAACTTAACACCAAAAACCAAAGGCTTATGGCAAGACAACCTAACTAGACCGTTTGTAAGTATCAAAAACCCAAACCAATAAAGTGGCAAAGGAAATAGCAAATAAAATAACCTAAGTTATTACAACATTCCCACAAGTGAATAAAATAAATTACACCATTCACCACAAATAATTACAACATTCACACACATAGGCACATTCAATCATCCAACATAACTCCAGAAATTATAGTGGTTTGCTTGTGTGTACACCAACTGTAAGAAAACAGCCACACAACTACTCCACTCCTAATATCCACTCCCTCGGGATATTAGCGTTCACTATGAAAAAAGGTTTTCCAAGGTTCACCTTAAAACCTTCACAATTGTGTATTTAATTGGGCTTACAAATCACAAAAACCCCACACTCTGAGATTTCTAGATCACCTCAGACAAAATCAAATAGAGGTTTTTCTGGCACAACCTCAAAAACCAAAAAGAGATATACAAAACGTAAATGTACTTATCTGAAAATTCTCCTTTAAAGAAACCCGATAGAACCAATCTGATGTAGACGAAGATGTTCAATGTCCAGTCTCATAGATGAAAAGGTTCTAGTTCTAAATGAGTTTTTAATTTAATCAACCTGGGCTAGCTTGATTTGATTTTGATCTCAAGAAAGGGGAAAAGACAAATCCCTTCTTAAAGTAAGATTGGAATAAAGATCTCAAAATTAAATAATAAAAGCTAATTAAAGAGAATATTAAATGAGCACAATATAACTTAAAAATATCACAAACTTATATCTCAGAGTGGTGTCTTAATTTTGCTTTTATGAATGAATAAACTCTGAAATTCGTGCTCTATTTATAGGTGAAAATATTGTTCACTCGACTGGTCTAAGGGTCGGTTCGACTGGTTGAAGGACCAACAAAATTTCAAATTTTTTGGTGCGATACGATAAAATTGTTCACTCGACTGGTCTAAGGGTCGGTTCGACTAGTTGAAGGACCAACAAAATTTCAAATTTTTTGGCGCGATACGATAAAATTGTTACTCGACTGGTCGAGTGGGACCAGAAAAGTTTGTTGGACTTTGAGTCAAGCCTGCACGACCGGTTGAGTACTGTTCACTCAACTAGTCGAGCAGTCTCCAGGACTGGTCGATCAGGTGGGCCACATATCAAAAGAGAGAGAGAGAGAGAGAGAGAGAGAGAGAGAAGAGAGAGAGAGAGACATGTGAAGGGGAGGGACGCCGCCACTATGGGCCCTCCGTATATAATGCATACATCAAAATGGGTCCCACCATATGTGGGCCCTCAATTTTAAAAAAAAATCAAGATGATGAACACCCACCTTAAGATCTCTTCTTCCTTCTTCCATCAACGCGTTTTATAGCTCCAAAGAATGCATTTCAATGGTTAAAATTGATTTTAGAGGGTGGGATTGGGTGGTGGGAAGGTGGGCCACACCTAGCTTCTCTCCCATGGAGAGCTTGGACGTCCACTCACATGGGAATTGCTTGGGATGGAGTGAAAAAAAAATGAGAGAGAGGAGTGGTGATGGATGGGGTGATGGGATGAGGGAGCATGGTGCTTGTTGACTTTTGGGTGAAAGAGGAATGGGTGTCATGCCTTGTTGGTGAAAAAGGGATGGCTAGGTAAGGTTATATACTTAGACTTTGATTAATGGATTGATGTGACGTTTAAGGTAGAGATTCTCTAAAAAATTGCAACGCGCGGTGTTTTCCTCGAAATGAACACGGGCCCTAATCTCTTGGCCTGGGTATCGCCTCAGTGCATAATATGCGGCGTCGGAACCGCGGCGACGATGCAATCGCTAGGGTACAAGTCTCAAGTCGAGCCGACTTTACACAACTCATGATCGCGCGCAAACGCTAACAACAGATCGCGGGTCACCGAAAATCGACCGAGAGGACCGCAGACGCCTACTGAACGGTACGGGCTAGGATACGGGTCTTACAATTAAATCCATGCTTTTAGCATCATTTTCAATCCAAACTCTTAAATTCACCTCGCAACACAAACATGATTAAAATAGAAGTTAAGCATTATCATGTTCATAAAACTAAGTAATAAATGGAGGATAATATGCAATATTTAACCCTCAACACAATCACCAACCAGCATTTTGCTAGTCTTGAGCAAAGTATGCGAAAAATGAATTTCAGTGCTCAATGTTCAAAGCTTTTTTAGAAAATAATTTTTTGTATAATCAAGTATGAATGGGTAAACTTAAGACATGAAAGTGGTATTTTGAAAACCTAGAGCCGAATCACATAAGCAATCAATCAAATAAGTTCTTTATCCATTAAGTCAGAGCATAGTTCGCATATCAAGTTTTTCAATGTGCTCAGTGAAAATCAACTTCCATAAAGAATGCTATCATCTCATAATGTTAGCCATGTTCATCATATCAAGAATAGATTAAAAATTCAAGTACTGATTCCGAACTTATCCCCCTCTCCTTCTTTTTCCAGTTTTTTATTTTATATCGACGGTCACTTTTTATACTTTCTTTTTATTTTTGCATTCCTTTCCAGATTTTTCATTCTTTTTCATGACCTATTTGTCAATCTCCTGTTTTTTTTTTTTAATTAAAAAATAAAAAACTAGTTCTTTTCTTCTTTTAAGGTAAATAAAATTCTCCAGACTTGATTCTCACCATCTATTAATGATTCACATACTAACAATCGAAAATTCTAGAATGTCTTATAGAAGACAAATTAAATGTGTCTTGTGATTTAGATTAACATGATATTCAAACTACCTCTTAACCAATTGAGCGCAAGAACTGTAATTGATATATTACTTAGATGATCAAACTCCAACAATTCAAAAATCAATCTCTATCTTATTATCATACTCAAAACATTCTTAAATACACAATTCATCACTTCTAAACAGATAAACATTTAAAAATTTTCAAAAATTTTGCAAATTATGCTCAAAACTGAGAAAACACTGATTTGTTTACCTAATCTCTCATCCCCAACCTAAAATCTACATTGTCCTCAATGTAAAAGAAATAAGCATGATTTGTAAAAGAGACAAAGTAATTAAAAGAGAAGTGATGGAAATATAGTACCTAATGAAGGAATTTTGAGGATTTTTCTAAAGGATCTCAATGTGAAGGTGGGTTAGCACAAGAACTAAACAACCAAAAAGCAAACTATCCTAAATAAACGGAAAGAAACTATCCTAAAACAGTGAAAGCAAACTATCTTAAAACAGCAGAAGCGAACTATCCTAGTCCTAAATCTATGAAAATAATAAAGCTAACTATACCTCCGTCAGACTAGGAGGTCAATCCTGGTAAACAGGATCAATCAGAGGTATGAACATGTCCTCTTAATCAAATTTCTTAACAAATGGCTTCAACCGATGTCCATTCACTTTGAAATTATTGTCATTGTTTGTATTCTGAATCTCGACGGCCCCATGAGGATAGACATTAGTAACAGTTAAAGGGCCAGTCCAACAGGATCAGAGTTTTCCTGGAAAGAGATGTAACCAAGAATTGTACAAAATGACCTCCTGAACTGGTGTGAATGATTTTCTGAGAATGTGTTGGTCATGAAACACCTTCATTCTGTCCTTATAAATTCTCGAATTCTCGTATGTGTCATTCTGGATTTCTTCGAGTTCATTCAACTGGAGTTTGCGCAGCGAGCCAGCGTTGTCCAAATTGAAGTTCATATTTTTAATAGCTCAGTAGGCTCTATGTTCCAAATCTACAAATAAGTCGTAAGCCTTCCCATAGATAAGTCTAAAGGGAGACATTCCAATAGGGGTTTTAAATGTAGTACGGTAAGCTCATAAAGCATCGGTCAATCAGATTGACCAATCCTTTCGATCAAGGTTAACTGTTTTCTCCAAAATGTGTTTGATCTCCCTATTGGAAATCTCAGCTTGCTCACTTGTCTATAGGTGGTATGGAGTGTTCACCTAGTGAGAGATGCCATATTTCTTCATTAAGTCACGAATGGCTTATTACAAAAATGTGAACCCGATCACTAATAATGACTCAAGGTGTTCCGAACAGAGAAATGATGTTTTTTTAACAACTTATTGACCGTTTGATGGTCATTGTTCCGGCATGGAATCGCTTCAACCCATTTAGTGACATAATCTACTACTAGCAAAATATATAAATTTCCAAAGGATTGGGGGAATGGTCCCATGAAATCGATGCCCCAGCAATTAAATGCTTCAATGATCAGAATGAGGTTCAAGGTCATCATATTTCGACGGGACAATGCTCCCAATTTCTGACAATGTTCACAAGCTTTACAAAACTCATGAGTGTCCTTGAACATAGTGGGCCAGTAAAAGCCGCAGCGCAGAATTTTAGCCATGGTCTTTTTAACAAAAAAGTGACCACCACAGGCTTGAGAATGACAGAAGGAGATGACACTTTTATGTTCATTGTCTGGCACACATCTCCTTAAGATTTGGTCTGGACAATATTTAAACAGATATGGATCGTCCTAGAAGAATTTGCGTACCTCGGTGAAGAATTTTTTCTTATCTTGCGCAGTCCAATGTGTTGGCGTGAAACCTATGGCAAGATAATTCGCAATATCTGCAAACCAAGGTGAATGAGAGACTTTAAATAGTTGTGCATCAGGGAACATGGCATTGATATGCGTTGTCTCAAGGGAATCAGAGGGATCAAGGTGGGAAAGATGATCAGCCACTACGTTCTCTACTCCCTTTTTATCTTTTATTTCCAAATTGAATTCCTTAAGTAGAAGGATCCATCTTATCAAGCGGGGCTTAGCATCATTTTTAGAAAGAAGATACTTAAGTGCCACATAATTAGTGTAGATGATGATCTTGGATCCGATCAAGTAAGACCTAAATTTGTCCAAAGTGAATACTACGGCTAAGAGTTCCTTCTCCATAGTAGAGTAATTCACTTGGGCAGGATTTAAGGTTCTACTTGCATAATGTATAACGTAGGGCTTCTTATCTTTTCTCTAACCTAATAATGCCCCAAGAGAATAATCAGACGCGTCGCACATAAGTTCGAAAGGGATCCTCCAATCGGGTGGCTGCATGATAGGTGCGATGGTTCGCATGCCCTCGAGCATAGAAAAAGCTTCATGGCATTGTTCAATCCACTTGTATGGCACCTTATTTTGAAGTAGATTCCATAAAGGATAAGAGAGGTGACTAAAGTCCTTTATGAATCTTCTGTAAAATCCGGCGTGTCTTAAGAAGGATCGCACGTCACGTATGTTTTTGGGTGGAGGTAGGTTAGAGATAAGATCAATCTTAGCCTTATCTACCTTAATTCCTTTGGACGAGATGATATGTCCAAGGAAAATTCTCTTACGAACCATGAAGTGGCACTTCTCCCAATTCAGTACCAAGTTCTTTTCCGCACATCGCTTCAGCACATTTTTCAAAATTTTCAAGCATTCATTGAAGAATAGATAAAAACTGAGAAATCGTCCATGAAAACCTCTAAATATTATCTCACTATATCAAAAAAAAATACTCAACATACATCGCTAAAAGGTGGCGGGAGCATTACACAGTCTAAATGGCATCCTTTGGTAAGCAAAGGTGCCAAAAGAACATATGAACGTGGTCTTTTCTTAGTCTTCAAGGGCTATCTCGATCTGATTGTAGCCTAAATATCCATCAAGGAAACAGTAATAGGAATGAGCTAGCCTTTCCAAAATTTGATCAATGAAGGGCAAAGGAAAGTGGTCCTTCCTCATGACGGTATTCAACTTCCTGTAGTTAATGCACATTCTCCAACCGGTAGTGATCCTAGTTGGCAAGAGTTCATTATCGACATTGGCTACAATGGTGATTCTAGACTTCTTAGAAACCACCTGAGTTAGACTCACCCATTGGCTATCAGATATTGAGTATATGATACCCACATCCAATAACTTGAGAACCTCGGCCTTAACCACTTCCTTCATGTTTGGATTTAGTCTACGCTGTTGTTGCCAGGAAGTCTTCGCATTATCCTCAAGATGAATGTGGTGAGTACAAATCAAAGGGTCAATTCCCTTAAGGTCCACAATAGAACAACCATCCAAGGGCTCCTTTATGCTCAATGAGAGTAGAGATAAGCATACTCTCTTGTTCTTGCTCAAGGTGGGAAGAGATCACCACCGGGTATGTCTCATCTTGACCTAAATAAACACATTTCAAATCAGAGGGTAAAGGTTTTAGGTCAAGCTTCGACGCTTTGAGGTTAGATGGTAGAGGCACTACATCAGTTTGGGGTAATTCTTCAAATTGTGGCCTCCACCGGTTAACTTCAAGTACTGGCACAATATCCAGCATGGCACCTGTCTCCCTAATTGTATCATCATCCAAATCATGGGAGTGTGCCAAGCATGTCTCTAGAGGGTCAAAGGATAAGGTCATTAGAGTTCTATCTTCTACGAAAGAATCTATCATGTTAATGTCGTGGGTATCGCTTCATTCTCTGCCTGTTTGCTCAATTGAAAAAGATGTTGAGCTCCAATGTCATATTTCTGAAAGATAATTCATGACTCCATTCCTACAGTTAATAATTGCATTTGATGTAGCAAGGAATGGGTGACTAAGAATGATGGGAATTTTAGTGCTCATATCAATGATGGGTTGAGTATCCAAGATGATAAAATCTATCGGATAGTAGAATTTGTCGACTTGGACTAACACATCCTCAACTATCCCTCTCAGCACACAAACTGAGTGATCAGCAAGAGACGTATCAGAACCCTTACTTTACTTTTATGACTCTCTTGAATTATTGTTAATCTTATAGGATAACCATCACTATGAGTAGGGCGTTGACCCTCTCCAACCGTGTAGATGATGCAAGTGACGTACAGATTAAAGACCTAGATGACCATCTCCCTATGAAAGATTATAGCGAAAGAATAAAAAGATAGTTTTATGAATTTGTTTTATACTTCCGTTGCGAACTCGATAAATGTAATAAGCTCCCATTGAGATGGCATTTGATTATTCTTTTACTCTGATGAAATAATCAATACAGTCGATTTTATTCTCGTGAATGTTACATTTATGAATGTATCTGGATGTGATGCAAATGAAAAAAAAAAGGTACGATTTTTAAAGCATCCAATTTATTCATTATTAACACCCAGTTTTCTCGAACACAAGTATAAACTCTGACCGTGAAAATTCGAGATGTTACACTTATGTGGGGCTAAATCAAGTCCATGTGTAGGCCACCAGACACGGGTGCGTATGTGTTAGTTTCTGTTTGAGCCTTTAGTGGGAGTAAACGTAGGTCCTTGGACTAGGGCCGTTGTTATTACTTAACCTATGTAAAACCAAGTGTCACGCCCCAAGCCCGGGGACGGACAGCTTTCATGATGCCCCGAATCCGGCACTCAACTTTCATACACCAAGTACCGAGTTCGGCGCACCACAAGGAAGATTTTTGACTAAATTTTTTTTTTGTATATACATATAATAATACCTGAGCATGAAGATCCATCATCAAAATACCAAGCAACACTCTCCATTATAAATCCTAATGGTTACAAGTACAATACTTTCCATGGGTACACGACGTCAACATTGCCAAATCGAAAAATAGATACAATGCATTGAGAAAGCTAAGTCTTCTAAACTACTCCTGCCCTGAAAAAAAGGAAAATAGGAAGCTTAAGCAAAAAGCATAGTGAGTACACACGTGTGTGCAGTGTGTTGTACATGCAAGCAAGATGGATATGCCACGAAGAAATCATGTATGGTGAAAGGCATATAGTACATAAGGTATGATGTCAATGTCAATGCCAATGCAATACATATGCATCATAGTAATACTCCGAGTCAATGCTACCAGCATCACCAAGTTATATTTTCATTTCTCCTATACCACAAACATAACCGTATTACATGTATCTGTAATCACATCATCATCATTGTATTGTCATGTCATAATCATACAATATCGAAAATACTGGTAAGATCATGAATCATACAATATCATAGTAAGCAGAAATACTGACAAGTCCACGAGTCATACAATATCAGATTACGCAATACAGATCAGCTATTCAAATAAGGAGTCATAAAGAGCCAAATATCAGATATCAAGGATGCAATGCAATATAAAATTCCTAATGAGTTCACGAATACCGTCAACCGTATCTAAATACAGAAACACAGTAACCTAAAATGTCATATGTCGTGGATGTAGCCCGAGTGGATAGTGAATGAATGAATGAATATGCAACTCCTGCCCAATAAGTCCACATATCAGTACGATTCCTCTTTGGGATTATAACCAAGGTCTATTACACTCTACGCCAGCTTGCTGCCCCTATCCGAGCGCACAACTGGGTAAGTGGAAGAGACCTCACTATTTGCCTGCCAATATCGGGCCTAGCTCGTCGATAGCGGACCCATTCCTCAAGCTGGTCAGACTCAACCTAGATATTGCCCCCTCACTCAAGCGGGTAAGGTCACACCCCCTCCCAACCGACGACGACATAGTGGGAGACGTGGCCTACTGGTATAGGGCCCTCATGCGCTCATATATCCACTCGGTCTCAACGTTGGAGCACCTCCTGGCCCGGAGGTTAAAGAATTTTCATCCAGAGATATCTATGGCGCCCATATGCTAGAACCAAACATTTTTGGTGTCCCATCTGGCCATCCACGATATGCCTGTGGAGGCTACGGCCTTAATGTCACTAAGGAGTATAGTTATCACAGTGCAAGATGCATGAGTCATACGATCCAGTCATGAATCAATCCTGCGCATACCGTGTGCTCATGTGGGATAACTCTACCTATCAGGGAGTCTCATAAACCACCGGGACTATGGCATATGCAATGGTCAATCATATCTCATAACAAACATGCAGATGGGCATGTATCATGATGTTATACAGTCACATACTCATAATTGGCATCAATAACCATCATCGACAATCGACCTCGACAATGTGGACGTTTAACCAACATTGCCCCCAAGGAATGACCCATATAGAGCCTAACATATAATGGACCAATGGCCTCACATAAGGCTGACTATACAACACCAGGGGCCTCACTCAAGAGCTTAATACACATCACGATGAGCCTTTCACATGGGCCTAACATACATCACAATGGGCCTCATCATATGGGCCGGAAATATATCACAATGGGCCACTCATACGGGCCTAAAATACATCACCATGGGCCATGACCCATGGGCCCCAAATACATCACAATGGACTACGACATATGGGCCGGAATTACATTACAATGGGCCTCGCTAATGGGCCATAAATACATAATAGGTGAGCCCTGCACTTGGGCCTAATATACATCAAGTGGGTCGCATCAATGGGCAGCACACAAATAGGCTTCATACCCATCAAGTGGGCTACATCAATGGGTCACACTAATGGGCCTCATACTCATCAAGTGGGCTACATCAATGAGCCACACTAATGGGCCTCATACTCATCAAGTGGGCTACATCAATGAGCCACACTAATGGGCCAACCGCTTTACTAAACTTTCACATAGTCAGGCTACCAGTACTACAATTTCACATAGTTTAGCAGTCACCTAAGCACCACATAATCATATGGTTGAGTGGTCACACAATGTCACTCTACTTGCCATTATTAAATGATTTAAGGCCACATGGTTACTTATCATAACTCATACATCTATGGGCAACCAATTTATTAAGCTCCCATATGGTCAGGTTGCCGATGCCATAATTTCACTTAGTATCCTAGTCTAGTGACCGCATCTCAAAGCATCCAAGGCACAATCACAAGCATACCCACTATTCCCGGTTACACTAACTCTTAAACTGTAACCACTCAATACTTCATATGGAGAATGACTCAGATTCGATGTCACATAATCAAGAGGCCAAAAATCTAGTTTTCATCACATCAAATATAGTTTAGTGGTCCCCGTATTTGCCTCATTTATGAGCATAATGTAAGGGTTGTATTTATGTCGCATGACATCGAATTGAGGGCACTCCATTATCAAGTTGTATAATCCAACCTATATCATAATTCTCATGACTAAGAAAATCTGCACGTACAACCCGATTGTTCATGGTTTGGGTGACTATGGCTATGCGCATAAGCACGTGGTCATAACATTGGGTGGTCAATAATGCCACCTGACTTCATATAGTTGGTTGAACTTGTGTGAATTTCAAAATCATATGGTTAACCGCCCACATATACTCCACAATTGCATTTGATTAGGTGGCCATACATACGTCACATGCCCGCATGATTAAGGGGCCAAATACATATCTCACCCTCACACATCTAGAGTCTACCTAATTGTTATAATTGAACATGTTTATGGGTTTAAACACATGTCATATGATTCTACTACTTAGGACCGCACTCTAACCAAAGTGCCAAGTGGTGAAAGGTTGTGCACTCATTATATAATTAGGTATTCTAAGGCAGCAACATAATACAATGTATGTCACATACCAAGTGGTGAAGGGCTATACACATAACACAATTTCACATGTTTCAATATAGCATACATTTAATACATGTGGATCACGAACTCTTGTCGAAGAGGGCCAATGGTTGGCCCAAACAAGACTACTACTGATGGGCCCACATGCCATTCACTCAAAATGGGCCTTAACATTCTTGGGCCCACACATCAATGAAATTTAAATGGGTTCTATGTGGTGGAGAAATTTTAACAGAGATCGGTACCATTCACATATCAATCCAATTTGCATAATTAATAGGCTACCAATTTATGGTGGACCTGGGGCTAATAAAAATCAAGTCAATCTATGGCACATGTGGGCCACACCACACACAAAAATTGAGAGGATTACCCTCCGTTAAAACATTCATGATTACTTGTCAGGCCACTGAGGCGTGGATCACAAATCCAACCAATCCATTATCTGTGTACCACTGAATTGAGGGGTCAGTCCAAGTTTCTAATGCATCCAAATTTCAAATGGACCCCACAAGTGCTTTATATACTTGAGCTCCGAGTTGCATGAATGGTTTAAGGAGATCAAAATTACATGGGTCCCATAGTGATGTATTTACTATATCTTTACTATTTATCTATATTTAGAGGTCATTATAGAGGATTATCCAAAAAAATGAATCATAACCAAAGATTATCTGGACCTCACCTCAATTAGTAGTGAGGATAATGATTTCACCGTTGAACCATTCACGGGGCCCACCATAACGTTTATTTTCCATCCAATTAGTTCATAAGGTCACAAAGACCTGAATTTAAGGGGAATAACAAATTTCATATTGGTCCAAAACTTTTGACCCAATAAGGGTTCCAATGGTAGGCGTTCAAACCCTACTACTTTTTTTTTTGTAGTGTGGACCACCTGATAGTTAGATCTGTCTTATTTTTCTTCTCAAGCCTTAAGACAAGCTAACCAAATGGATAGATGGTTTAGATATAACATATACCTCATGATCAGACCCATGAAAATTGCTGATTTATTTAGCTTCATAAATTTATTTTTATTTTTATTTTTTTTTATAGTGTGGGCCACTTGAGTTTCGTGTACGGCTGAATTTTGGAGGTGATCCATTTTTAAACGGGACCCATCAATGCATGGGGCTGATGTTCGACACACATCATGGTGGGGCCTGTGGTGGGGCCCACCTCCTTCCAACGTCAGCAGAGACGCTACTTGCTGCAGCGTCAGACACTGGCAGCAACAACGTCAGTGCTGTTATGTTTTGTTTTTTTTTTTTTTTTTTGGTTTTTCATATATAGGGCCCACAACAAGATGATCCAATCCATCTGTTGTGTGTGTCCCATGTGGTGCAGGGTTCAGTCCAAGTTTCAGATGCATAAAATTTTCAAGTGGGCCCCAGCATGTACATTTATATTTTTTTAGCATGTCTTCACATGATTTTTGATGGTGTGGCCTACCAGAGAACTGGATTAGCTTCATTTTTTGGCTCAATGCCTAAAATGATCTAAAAAATTGAATGGACGGCGTGGATTTAATACATACATCATAGGTGGGGCCCATTGTGGACCCGTAACCCTTACCTCCTTAATTGAGCAGCTGGACGCTTCTGCTGCAGCATCCTCTGGATGCTGGCGGCAACATCCTCTATATATATACATGGTGTTGTGTGCACGTGTGTGCATGGGTGTGAGTGTGTGTGTGTGTGTGTGTTTGGCCAGCACAATGGACCACACTTTAGATGATTTGGATAGCCTACAAAATTCTAGTGGGGTCCATAATCAATCGGTCCCACATAAAGTTTATAACTTATTTTGTTTTTTTTTATTATTATTCTTTTTATACGTATTCTCCCATGAATTCACACCATTAAACACATCATTATCATCGTATCATCACCATTTTATTTATTATTATTTTTTTTTAATCATCTTTTTATATGTACTCTCCTATGTATCCACACCATTGATCAAATCATTACCACTAATAATCATACAAATAATCAAAAAGAAAACAAACCAAGAGTGGAGTGGGTGTACTCACCTTGATGAATTAGATGGATGGTTGAGATGGATGGAAGAGATGGAATTGATGGTTGAGATGGATGGAAGGGATGGGATTGATGGAGTTGATGGCCCACCAAAATCACTCCTCTCTCTCTCTCTCTCTCTCTCTCTCTCTATCTCTATCTCTCTCCATGAGTAGGAAAATGGTAAAATGCTAAGGGTTGAAGGGATATATGTAGAGAATTTGTTAAAAATGTGGTTAGATTTAATTAATGTGATCTTGGTTAGCTTAGATTAGGATTATATCAATTAATTCATGATTTGCAATTAATGGTGGATTAAAGGAGCATGAGATGGCATAATGTGATGATGTCATGCTTAAGGTATGGAATGGAGAGGTGTTGACTTTGGGGAGACATGAAAGATGGGAGGTATGGGTGTGTGACATCACACACATGGGTAGAGATTCTCTCACTCATGTGTGGCATGTGCATGTGTGTATGACATGTGTTGTGCACATGTGTGGAGGGGAGTACATGGCATCATGCGCACATGATACACTAATTATTCTTCACGGTGTATCTCACAAACGGAGTATCATACAGACGCACGGGTTGTATCTCCACGATCGCGGCGATGGGACGGTCGATTTGAGATAGGTTTCGAGGTCTTGGGGTTCTGGTCAATTGGGTGTGTAGTATGAACGGTCAATCCATGTCTAGCGAAGGGTGTCGATCATCATGTACATAAGCATAGAAAATAGTACGGAATGGATGGGGTGTTACACCAAGTCTCTTATCGGGAGCCTTCGATGGGAGTATATGCCAGGTTCTTATGTAGGACAGAGGTTTGTGGCGAGCTTATAGAAAACCACATATAGTCTCTTGCGGGAGCCCTTCTTTGTATATGATTACAAAGGTTAGAGGTTAACCTGATTTAAAACCTTCGATAGTGAAATCCGGTAGACTCACTAGTTGAGTGCATCTGCGGGAGTAAACTTAGGAAACCGAAGCACTGTACAAGCTTGTGTTTGGGATTGTCATTTACGCGCTTGTTTAATTATGCTTATGTGATTGAATATTTAATTATTTGTATACATGATTAGATGAATGTTAGGTCTTGATAATTAACACATCCCACACTTTTCATATTAGGATGATGATTTACCTTCGATTACTGTTAGGCGTGGATCAAACGGAAGAAACCACAACTAATTCAAAATATTCTAGCAAGACTCCCTTTCAAAAACCCTAAGAAAACCAAAACTTTGATTTCTAACCCTAACCCCAAATGAAATTTCATATATATGGACTTTTCTAAGAAAACCTGAGGTGGTTCATACAATCTCACACGCTCAGTCCTGATCTAAGTTGTGCAATTCGGGATATGGTCTTGGACATCTGATCTTGGTGGAATGTCAAGTCCACTAGGGCAAGTGTATTCCTATACTTTCGATATCAATGGCCCACCAATGAACGGTCTGGAGCTCTTTTGGGCATTTTAGCCACCTTTAGGGTGATTTTAGGATAAGATTTCATAGATCTTGATACTAGGCTTGTAGCGTGCATTGTTAGGTACAAGATTCAGATGATAGTGTGTATTGATTTGTTATCTAAGTTCACTTGATCGAATTTGTACGGTTCTTTATGTCACAAGAGTAGTTTAGACTGTTCGAGTCATGTACATCAAACAGTCATGATCTAATTCATTGGTTAGATTAATTCTTCGGTGGATCTTCATTATGATTCAGTTATTCAAATAAATCAGTGGTTGTTTTCCTTACATCGAGGTCTAAAACTCACAGATCATACGACTAGGTACAACATTTGAGTGATTAGATGAAATCAGCTCTATAAGAGTGCATATCTGAATTCCTATGGTTATATTTACACATGCAAGCATTCTACAAAGTCTTGAAGGAGTCAAGATTCTAGGGTTTAAGTTTAATGTACACATTTTCGAAGTGTTCGAGTTTTAAATAAGACGTGTACACATGTGGTTGCCAACTATATTAGAAAATTTTCTAATGTTACCTGAGTACATCTAACACTGAAGTATCGAAAAATCTGGTATGTTAC
Source organism: Magnolia officinalis (assembly GCA_021015155.1). Lineage (NCBI taxonomy): Eukaryota > Viridiplantae > Streptophyta > Magnoliopsida > Magnoliales > Magnoliaceae > Magnolia > Magnolia officinalis. The sequence goes on from JAJHSJ010000012.1 coordinate 33,478,765, forward strand.
AATACAATATCATAGTCATAGTATCTCCTAATATACCATTCAAGGAACGTTGGACAAGTGCCTACAAACCTTATCCCTTGGTATATCTAATTTTTATACTGATTAAATTGCAAGGACTTACATCTTGGTGAACAATCGGCAAAGTCTTACAGCCATCAAAGATTCATCCTTGTCTTGGGAGATGTGCCTTTTTGCCTAGAGATTACATTGCTACATTACTACTTCCAGCAGCCACGCCAAGATTATTTTTGCTCACCCGCAGACGGTTCTCTTTAAGCTAGCCATTACTCCTATGCACTACTCTTCTAGATTCATCACTAAGATAGAGATCACTAGTTTGCTTTGATGCCTGGCACAGGTTGTGGGTCCCCCTCTCTCCCTCATGCTCTTTAGTCCTCCTTCCCCCCTTCTGATTTTTTTTTTTTAGCTTTGTTTTCTTTTCTCCCCTGTGCCTAAGGTGTGGGTTGCTTATTTTTATTTTCCTCTTCTTGAGGTTCGCCCCGCTTGTTATATCTTTCTAGGTTTTGCCCTAAGTAAGCAATAAGAGACTATCACTCACTTGCTTTCCAAAATAAAAATAAAAATAAACCAAGCTATTTGTCTAGGTGGGGTGTCTACATATATCCTTCTTTGGCAAAAATTGCATGCAAATAAATGCTAAAGTGTACACCCCACCCCTCTGGTCAGGTAATAATGTAGTACAAAATATTACTACGTTAGTGTCTGCATCGGTTAATTGTCCAGAAAGAGAGTAACTCACACATATCATAAGGGTGTAAGGAAAATGTTATAACTGTCCCTGAGATTTTTACAGCATTACGGTTAACCAATATCAACCTTTTTGACATCAGATTAGTTATAACATCAGAAATAAATAAAAAGTCTGTATTGTACCCTATCAACTAAACCTTAAAAATCCATAATCGTCCTTCAAACTTAGCCAGCAGAGAAGCAATAACAGAAGGAAAGGTATCATGGTGAGTAATAGCGTAAGTGTAGTAGTAAAAGAAAAAGAGTTTGTTAGGTAGAATTCAAAAAAAAAAAAAAAAAAAAAAGAAAAAAAAAAAAAAAAAAAAAGAAGAAGAAGAAGAAGAAAAGGTAGTAGTCATTAAGAGTATTTTGCATTATAGTTTGTGGTAGTTTGCAAGAAAATAGTAGTCCAAGAGAGTAGAAAGTAGGATAGTGAAAAAGCAAAAGGGATGAGAGTAGATGGCAGATGTGTTTTTTCTCTCCCTAAAATTTCGGTCATGTCGGTGCTTTTCTCTTCTAAAAGTAAAGCCATCTCGATTTCTCTTAAATATCAATGTAGAGCATTTTCGTTCCAAATAGATCAGTTAATGTGTTAGTGGTGTAGAAAAGTACAGATTACAAAAAATTAAAAATAAAATAAATAAAAAAAAAAAGATTCAGGGGCTCCACGAGGAAGTGGATTGGTTAGTGTACCTCGCATTAGTTATATACACTACAAGAAAACCCACTTTTACTGACGAAAATTTTCGTCGCTAAAAGCATTATTTTCGTTGGTAAAAAGTTTTACCGACGAAAATTTTCGTTGGTAAATTCGTCGGTAAAAGACCGAGAGAAAAGACTTTTAGCGACGAAAAAAAAATTTCGTCGGCAAAGGTAAGACTTTTACCGACGAAGTTTTTCGTCGGTAAAAAACTTTTACGACGCTTTTTTTTCGTAGGTAAAAATATTTAGAAAACTTTTACCTATGAATATTTTCGTAGGTAAAAATATTTACAAAACTTATACCTACGAATATTTTCGTAGGTAAAAATATTTACAAAACTTTTACCTATGAATTTTTTCATAGGTACAAATTATTACAAAACTTTTACCTACAAATATTTTCGTAGCTAAAAATATTTATAAAACTTTTACCAACGAATATTTTCGTAGGTAAAAATATTACAAAACTTTTTCATAGGTAGAAACATTTACAAAACTTATACCTACGAATATTTTCGTAGGTAAAAATATTTACAAAACTTTTTCCTGCGAATTGTTTCATAGGTAAAAATATTTATAAAACTTATACCTACGAATATTTTCTTAGCTAAAAATATTTACAAAACTTTTACCTACAAATATTTTCGTAGGTAAAAATATTTATAAAACTTTTACCAACGAATATTTTCGTAGGTAAAAATATTTACAAAACTTTTTCATAGGTAGAAACATTTACAAAACTTATACCTACAAATATTTACATAGCTAAAAATATTTACAAAACTTTTTCCTGCGAATTGTTTCATAGGTAAAAATATTTATAAAACTTATACCTACGAATATTTTCTTAGCTAAAAATATTTACAAAACTTTTACCTACAAATATTTTCGAAGGTAAAAATATTTACAAAACTTTTACATACTCATATTTTCATAGGTAAAAATATTTACAAAACTTTTCCCTACGACTATTTTCGTAGGTAAAACTATTTACAAAACTTTTACTTATGACTATTTTCGTAGGTACAACTATTTACGAAACTTTTACTGACAAACGGTTTCGTCGGTAAAAAAAAGTTAAAAACTCTTACCGACTATATTTTTCGTAGGCAAAATATTTCACGATCATTTTACCTACGAAAAATTTCGTAGGTAAAAACATGGATGAGACTTTTACCTACAAAAGTTTCGTAGGTAAAAAACGTGGATGAGGGTAAAAGTTTCATAGGTAAAAGTGTCTCTTTTTTTTCAATATTCCTGCGCAAAATTCCTGATATACACCTGTTACAATATATTTCATCATATTCTTCCTGATATACACCTGTTGTGTCATATATTTCATCATATTCACATTCACATCCATTTAAACCCAAAGTGCGTAAATCCATCCAAACATAAACTACATTCATCCAAACATAAACTACATCCATCCACATCATGACATTCATTCACACATAAATACATATAAGTTTAACATCATAAATAAAATACAAAAAATCACAAAGATGAAGGCGGAGGTGGTGGGGCATCGGTGGGTAAGCGTGCAGCGAGAGCCTGAAACATCTCCGTCACCGTAGCTCATGCTCCACCCGCATCTCCTCCATCCTCCTCTCCTACTCCTCCCTCTGCCTCGCCTGCTCCTCCATCCCCTCCTCTTCTGCTCCTCCCTCTGCCTCTCCAGCTCCTCCATCCTCCTCTCCTTCTCCTCCCTCTGTCTCTCCAGCTACCACTCTGCCTCTCCAGCTGCTCTCTGATGTCATGGACGACAATCCATAGCTACTGAACCTCTCTCTCTGCGATATCATCTCGGTGTATGGCGCTCTCGCCAACGATGATGGATCGAGTTATAGGTTAAGGTTTAGGTTAGGTTATAAGTTTATAGGTTAAGTTTATAAGTTCATATAACCTTAACTTATAAGTGTTGGTTATAGGTTTATGTTTAGGTTAGGTTATAGGTTAAGGTTTAGGGAATTGAGTTTAGGATATAGGTTAAGGTTTAGGTTAAGGTTTAGGTTATAGGTTTTGGGATTTGAGAATAGGTTTAGGTTTAGGAAATCGGGTTCGGGTTCGGGATCGGGTTTAGGTTTGGGTTTTCAAGTTTAGGTTTAGGTTTAGGTTAAGGAGTTGAGATTAGGATTAGGTGTAGGTTTAGGTTTAGGGATTTGAGAATACGTTAAGGTTTAGGTTTAGGAAATCGGGTTCGGGTTCGAAATCGTGTTTACGTTTGGGTTTTAGGTTTAGGTTTAGATTATAGGTTTAGGTTATAGGTTATAAGTTTAGGTTTAGGTTTAGTTTTTAGGTTTAGGTTATAGGTTATAGGTTTAGGTTTAGGTTAAGGTTTAGGTTTAGGTTATAGGTTTTGGGATTTGAGAATAGGTTTAGGTTATAAGTATAGGTTTAGGTTATAAGTGTAGGTTATAGGTTTAGGTTTTATGTTTCGGTTATAGGTTAAGGTTTAGGGAATTGAGTTTAGGTTATAGGTTTAGGTTATAAGTTAAGGTTATAGGTTAAGATTTAGGTTATAGGTTAAGGTTTAGGTTTAGGTTAAGGTTTAGGTTTACGTGTAGGTTATAGGTTTTGGGATTTGAGAATAGGTTTAGGTTAAGGTTATAAGTTTAGGTTTAGGAAATCAGGTTCGGGTTCGGGATCGGGTTTAGGTTTGGGTTTTCAAGTTTAGGTTTAGGTTTAGGTTAGGGAGTTGAGATTAGGATTAGGTGTAGGTGTAGGTTTAGGGATTTGAGAATAAGTTAAGGTATAGGTTTAGGAAATTGGGTTCGGGTTCAAGATCGGGTTTGGGTTTACATTTGGGTTTTAGGTTTAGGTTTAGGCTATAGGTTTAGGTTATAGGTTATAAGTGTAGGTTTAGGTTTTGGTTTAGGTTTAGGTTGTAGGTTATAGGTTATAGGTTTAGGTTTAGGTTATAGGTTTTGGGATTTGAGAATAGGTTTAGGTTATAAGAATAGGTTTAGGCTATAAGTATAGGTTTAGGTTTAGGTTTTATGTTTAGGTTAAGGTTTTACGTTTAGGTTATAGGTTTAGGTTTAGGTTATAAGTGTAGGTTATAGGTTTACGTTAGGTTATAGGTTAAGGTTTAGGGAATTGAGTTTAGGTTATAGGTTTAGGTTTAGGTTTAGGTTATAGGTTTTGGGATTTGAGAGTTTAGGTTAAGGTTATAAGTTTAGGTTTAGGAAATCGGGTTTGGGTTCGGGTTCGGATTGGGTTTAGGATTGGGTTTTCAAGTTTAGGTTTAGGTTTAGGTTTAGGTTAGGGAGTTGAGATTAGGATTAGGTGTAGGTTTAGGTTTAGGAATTTGAGAATATATTTAGGTTTTAGGTTTTAGGTTTAGGTTTAGGTTATAAGTGTAGGTTATAGGTTTAGGTTTAGGTTAGGTTATAGGTTAAGGTTTAGGGAATTGAGTTTAGGTTATAGGTTATAGGTTTAGGTTACAGGTTATACGTTATAGGTTAAGGTTTAGGTTATAGGTTAAGGTTTAGGTTTAGGTTATAGGTTATAGGTTTTGGGATTTGAGAATAGGTTTAGGTTATAAGTATAGGTTTAGGTTAATGTTGTAGGTTATAAGTTTATGTTAATGTTGTAGGTTATAGGTTTAGGTTTAGGTTTAGGGATTTGAGAATACTTTACGTTTTAGGTTTAGGTTTAGGCTATAAGTGTAGGTTATAGGTTTAGGTTATAAGTGTAGGTTATAGGTTTAGGTTTAGGTTAGGTTATAGGTTAAGGTTTAGGGAATTGAGTTTAGGTTATAGGTTATAGGTTATAGGTTATAGGTTTAGGTTATAGGTTATAGGCAATAGGTTAAGGTTTGGGTTACAGGTTTAGGTTTAGGTTTAGGTTATAGGTTTAGGTTAAGGTTATCGGTTATATGTTTAGGTTATAGGTTATAAGTGTAGGTTATAGGTTTAGGTTTAGGTTAGGTTATAGGTTAAGGTTTAGGGAATTGAGTTTAGGTTATAGGTTATAGGTTTAGGTTATAGGTTATAGGTTAAGGTTTAGGTTTAGGTTATAAGTTTAGGTTTAGTTTTAGGTTATAGGTTTTGGGATTTGAGAATAGGTTTAGGTTATAATTATAGGTTTAGGTTAATGTTGTAGGTTATAGGTTTAGGTTATAAGTTTATGTTAATGTTGTAGGTTATAAGTTTAGGTTATAGGTTTAGATTTAGGTTTAGGTTTAGGTTAGCTTTAGGGAATTGAGAATAGGTTAAGGTTTAGGTTTAGGAAATCGGGTTCGGGTTTGGGATCGGGTTTAGGTTTGGGTTTTCAAGTTTAGGTTTAGGTTAGGGAGTTGAGATTAGGATTAGGTGTAGGTTTAGGTTTAAGGATTTGAGAATACATTTAGGTTTTAGATTTAGGTTTAAGTTTTAGGTTTAACGGTTTAGGTTAAGGTTATAGGTTTAGGTTAAGGTTAGGTTATAGGTTATAAGTTTAGGTTAGAGGTTATAGATTATAGGTTAAGGTTTAGGTTATATGTTTTGGTTTAGGTTAAGGTTATAGGTTTAGGTTTAGGTTTAGGTTTAGGTTTAAGTTTAGGTTATAGGTTTAGGTTAAGGTTTAGGTTTAGGTTATAGGTTATAGGTTATAGCTTTAGGGAATTGAGAATAGGTTAAGGTTTAGGTTTAGGAAATCGGGTTCGGGTTCAGGATCGGGCTTAGGTTTGGGTTTTCAAGTTTAGGTTTAGGTTTAGGCTAAGGAGTTGAGATTAGGATTAGGTGTAGGTTTAGGTTTAGGGATTTGAGAATACATTTAGGTTTTAGGTTTAGGTTTAGGTTTTAGGTAATAGGTTTAGGTTATAGGTTTAGGTTAGGTTATAGGTTATAAGTTTAGGTTATAGGTTAAGGTTTAGGTTATATGTAACACCCCAGATTTTTGCCAACCTGGGATTAGACGTCTTTAAGTGATGGGTCGATCCTAACACCTTATTAACTTGTCAAAACTGAATCCCACAGTCTAAAATCGCTCCTTAACCCATTTCCTTCACAAATCTCACCCGTCACCACCTTGTTTTTTTTTTATTTTCTAAGTACTTTCACATTAGACACTACCTTAAAGTTTAGGTGATGAAGAACAATACTTAAACTAAACATTGGTACAAAGGTCTAAGTACCACCTTAGACCGAAATCACTCAGGACTAAATCCTTTAGAAATTAGGCGAGATTTAGCTAGTGTTAAACTAGAGTGCCTGTGAAATTAGCACCAATCACTTTAAATACGATCTGCAAGACCCAAAACTTGTATAATCATTGACGCTAGGTTACCCTAAAATTTAGGATTAATCTCATTACCCGGCTGCTCTCGGGAGCATCTCGAAACTCCGTATCGGATCTGGACCGCACGTCGGAAGTCCGATTAACACGAAGTTAAGGAACTAAGACCGCCTCGCTGGGCTCGACAACCATCTCGAAAATCAAATCCAGATAGTGTCCCAGCGCTATTCGCTTGATCTCAGAGTGAAGAGTGTGAGAAATGTGAAATTAATTCAAAATAAAATATCTTGAATAGTAATCTGGCACCTCTCGCTTGCGGATCAGTTTTAAGCAACCAAACCGTCAAAATCAGACCAAATTACACCCTCGGATCAGGAGAAATTTCATACACATTTACATGTACTCGGAATCTCCGATCGAGATCCGCTGATCGTTGAACTGAAACTGGTCCGCCACGCGTGATCTGGAATCCCGACCGAAATGAAAACTTATTAAAATGTAGATCCGGTGTCAGTGAACTTAAGTCCGACCTTTGGCTCAAAGAGGCCCTCCAGAAGTCCTCCGTTGAGCTGAAACTGACCCGTTTTGGTTATAACCTAAGTATACTTTGACCTGAAGTCTATTTCGGTGAGTTTTTAGACTATATAAGGACATTAAACCCTCTCTCATTGCAGCTATACGAATTTGAGAGAAACCCTAGAGAGAGAAGAGAGAAAAGAGAGAGAAAGTGTGGGAGTTGTAAGAGATCCTTCCTGCCACTCTTCCCTGCCGCTCCACGAGCTCCACCCCTCCGTTCTCATCACTTTCCTGGCGATTCCAACCCCGTTTTTAGGTAAGAAACCCTAACCCTAATCTGATTTGGGGCTTGGGTGGTTGTAGGTTATGAAATAGCTAACCTACTTCATTCTATAGGTTACCAAACTGTCGTATACGGAAGCTTAGCAAACTTATTGACTCCGTTACGATTTTACGACAAAAGGTGCGAACTTTAGGTGTATAGGTTATGGTTTTCAACGCTTTCAATGTCAGATAATGATAGATTCATGATCTGCATGTAATTGAACATGTACAAAGTGCTGTCTGTTTTCCGTTTCGATTAAAGATGAAAAATATGGAATTCTACATACTCTAGGTATTTGTAGAAAGTACCGTATACGTACAAATTTTAGAAATGTGTTTGACATGATTAATTGTTGTATGAATATATAATGTGGATAAATTACTTGTTTGGCGAAAGGACTCGCCCTATACATGTTTTGCTCATATACACTATGTATGTTGAAATTGTGTATTCTAACAAGTATCGTATACGTATAAATTTTAGAGATGTATTTGTTATGATTATTTGTTGTATGAATATATTATACATGGATAAAATACTTGGTGGCGAAAGGATAGCCCTAATACATGTTTTGCTAACATACACCATGTATGTTGTAATATTGTATTCTAAGTGTTTGTGTAAATGACTGAATGAGTATAGAATTCTCATTCGAGCCTGCCATGACTAATTGTCATGGATATATGATTGTTGCATTGACAATACCCCTTTGACGAAAGGATTTGCCCTGAATCACGCCACGGCTACTATATGCTATATATGTTGAAATGGGTAGCCCAAGTGTTTGTGAAAATGTTCAGATGAATATGGAATTTGAATTCCTACTTTCCATGACTATCCGTCGTGGGTGTACGCGTGTTATGATTGGGGCAACTCCCTAGTGAAAGGATTTGGCCTGATGCCTATGTGATCAACATACGTCATGTATGTTGATGTATGTCTTTTAAAGTGTTTCTTGAAATGTCTGAATGAGTAGTAGTAGCAAATTGTAATGTATAAGGGTGTTGAGATATGATTCTCAACTTCTTTTAACTATGTGTATGTTTTCCTTAGATAGTTGTGTGATTGGGAATTGAATATGTACAAACTTATGCTTGTGTTGTGCTTCATAACATGCTCAACTGCTTTTATGAATTTATCTATGTAATGCATATGTTTAAATTCATATTTACATTGTATGATCCGTCATGGGTGATGGGGGAGTGGAGCAACGAGTGCGTGCAACAGCCCTGGCAGCCCTAAACGGATAATACTAGACTTTGATTGTATGATTTGAATCTTGATCCATTACTGTTTTATCTATCTGCAAATTGATTGAGTTTGGGACTATGTCCATAGTCCAGACATTCGGTACCAGACTTGAGATTGTGGTTGAGATTTATGTCGCCATGAGGGATGTGTTTGACGAACCCGAGTCGTACTTCGGTTGGCGATAGTGGTTGGCCACACAGAGTGCTTCTGCGCTTCATATCGCTCAACTTGTTGTGCGCTCGAGCTTATCAAGCTCGTCAAGTAACCCGATATGTCAAATGTGTGTTCACCATGTTTGGTCGCTACTGCTTGAACCTAGAGTACCAAACTTACCAGTGAAAATCCCGTTAACCATGGTACCTCGATCCGCTAAGACTCATGAGCCGGACATGGTGGTATGGGACACCGTGGCCGAGCTGTCGGCCTATGCTGGGGCCACATGCCTCCCCGTAGTGACCATTGAGCAACCAAACTCGTGAGCCGATTATGGTGGTATGGGACACTATATTCGAGCTGTCGACACCTACGGCGAGAGCCGAATACGATGAGACCTGTATTCGTGCTGACGGGTGACGAGTCCTCCGTAGTGTCTTCGAGTATACTCCAAGGTCTGTGATTGGTGACGAGCCCTTCACAGTAATTAGAGTATGAGTTGAGCCGAGTACGGTGAGACCTATATTCGAGCTGACGGCCAGCGATTGAGCCGAGTACGGTGAAACCTGTACTTGATCTGATGGGCCGCATACGGTGAGATCTGTATCCGTGCTGACAGGTGACGAGCCCTTTGCGATGCCTTCGCGATGCCTCTTAAACCATAATATTGTATGAGATTAACTAGGATTGACGACCCTAGAATGGATCATGTTTGGGAATTATACAAGGGAGGTACCTTAGTTTCCCAATACTGCTGTTTGAAATGGACTAATAATTACTCGGTAATCATGCTCATCATCGCACTGTATGTGCCTGGTAGATGTGGAGCACTGAAGGATGAACGCATTCGCAAACGTAAGATGGTGTCGCATGAGGGTGGTTTGGCAAGGGCATACATCATGTCATTTCATACTTGCATTAATAAGAGTAGTTAGGAGTATTTGATTTTACTGCTTTATCATTACTGCTTGACTGAATTGATAACATGTTAACCTATGCTTTACTGTTCCACTAAGTTGATCACTCACTCCCACGTTACGGGACGGTGTTGTACACACCAACCAGATTTGTTGAGTTTCAGGTGATGGCGATGCTTATGAAGCAGAGCCGAACCACTACTATGATGTTGAGGAGTTCTCCTACATGTAACTCTCTGACAGGTCTATGAAGACCTGGTATTGTATTGACGGGGCTATGGTACTCGGGATAGAAGACATCACACTTCCTCACATATGGTATAATTTAGAACTGTACTTGTAATTATTTAACCTGGTAACATTATCACACTCTGGAGACCCACCACTGTTTTTATATTGTATATATATCTATCACAATCTTCCGCTTGCAATTTAACTATCTCTGGAGTATGATATGCTGTTTTGGCTTAATCTCACTCATGTTCAATACACTAATGCAAACAACATTTAATCATCATTATCTATGTTGCATAAGTGATGTTCTGAAAACTCGGGTGTTGAGTTATGCTCGACCCTCGATTTTTCGGGATGTTACATTATAGGTTTTGGTTTACATTAAGTTTATAGGTTTAGGTTTAGGTTATAGGTTTAGATTTAGGGAATTGAGAATAGGTTAAGGTTTAGGTTTAGGAAATCGGGTTCGGGTTCGGGATCGGGTTTAAGTTTGGGTTTTCATGTTTAGGTTTAGGTTTACATTTAGGTTAGGGAGTTGAGATTAGGATTAGGTGTAGGTTTAGGTTTAGGGATTTGAGTATACATTTAGGTTTTAGGTTTAGTTTTAGGTTTAGGTTATAGGTTTAGATTATATGTTTAGGCTTAGGTTATAAGTGTAGGTTATAGGTTTAAGTTTAGGTTAGTTTATAGGTTAAGGTTTAGGGAATTGAGTTCAGGTTATAGGTTGTAGGTTTAGGTTATAGGTTATATACGTTATAGGTTAAGGTTTAGGTTAAGGTTATAGGTTTAGGTTTAGGTTAAGGTTTAGGTTTAGGTTATAGGTTTTGGGATTTGAGAATAGGTTTAGGTTTAGGTTTTTGGGTAGATCCAAAGCTCAAGTAGACCTCGAAACGAATTGGTGCCATAAAAGTTTTCGATCAAGCTTATATTTGTGTTATTCCTTCTTCAGGTCTGGGTCTGTGTGAACTTACCAACAGGTTAGATCTCAAATAACCACCATGGTGGGTCCCAGGAAGGAATCAATAGTCGGGGGCACTGTTCCCACCATGATGTTTAGTTTTATGTATTAGTTTTAGGTGTAGGTTTAGGTTTAGGGTTATACTAAGGTCTGGTCCAATAATTTCGAGTTAATACATAAACACGGTCTATCCAAATGGTCAGGCCACTCCAATGTTGTCCATAGGAAATGGACAACTTCAATATGGTCAAAACAGCGGTTCCCACCTTCCAGGGACTCCCGTTCAACATCCGGATAGATCCGACGCACATCCGAGTCTGTTCCATCAATTTCGAGCAAATACATAAACATGGCCCGTCCAAATGGCTAGGCCACCCCAATGTTGTCCATAGGAAATAGACAGCTTCATCATGGTTATAATAACGGTTCCCACCTTCTAGGGACCCCCGTTCAACATTCGAATAGCTCTGACGCACATCTAGGTCTGCTCCATCAATTTTGAGCTAATACATTTAAAAACAACACAAAAGGTAAGTAAAGCAAGAAACATCCAATTTTAAATGCCTATCCCTGAATTGTTCAAAAAGGACAATTTGAGGATTTTTATATCCATATGCTGAAGTGCCTATGCATTGCATCCAATTTCAAGACAAATTCAAATCATTGAATCTCATCTCAACACTAAGATGTGACATGGCATTAAACATATAGGCATGTATAAATCGTTGAAAATGCAAGTGATGGTCATCTAATAAAAAATGATATGTTGAAGAACTTGGGAAGAAGCTAAGGGACAAATCAAATATCAACCATCATACTATTTGCTGAAGAAAAATTTAGCAGATCTTTAAAAGAATGAACTGGTTATACCAATCTGTCTTCCTTTAGTGATGCTTTCATATAGCTGTCTGATGTTGTACGTGCGGAAGGCAGGAAAGCCCTTTCCAATTCTTGTTGGAAATCCTCATTGTTTGGGGGGGGGGGGGGTGCTGAGGGAAGAACTTTCAAATCTTTTCGAAGATTTGACAGAGATGCCAATATCGAGGCTCTTGCAGCAACTAAAGGATCTCTTGACCTTGTTTCAAGGTGAATTTTTTCAATAGGTGCACTCTGGTTTCCTGTTATTCTAACTAACAAAGGAGCAGCTAGAGTAGTTAAGTTCTCATTTGCCAGTTGCTGAAAAATCTGAAATTTTGTTAAGGAATCTGTAAAATCAATCAAAATTCACGTATATCAATGCCATGATTGGTATTTATTTGCAAACCAAGCAATACATCATAGTAGTGACAGATGGGTCACTCAAAAGGGAAAAAAAAAAAAAAGGTATAATAATCCATATAAGCAAAATCAATCATAAATCACTTATATCATTCCCATGATTGGTATTTATTTGCAAACCAGGCAATACATCATTGCCTTCCTTTGATTCATGTTGGCCACTGGTTTCACCTCTCCTACTGTTTCTCCTGTAATCTATCATTAAAGAACGTCTTTCAGCATTGTAGGTATCAAGTGTGAGGAATGCTGCTATGGTTCTCTACAATAAGGCCCACCAGTAGGAATGACAAATAAATTTCACAGAGTTTATGAGAAACAGATTAAAAATAATAAAAATAAAAAATAAAAATAAAACCTACCAAAAGTGACAAAAGCAGGCATCAGTTTGTGGTTCCAAGAGAGCCAAAAGAAGAAGTTATAAGCACCAACTTCTCCACAGAGCTGTAATGGAGTGAATGATGATCAACCTGCTCTAGAAAAAGAATTTTATAGATGAACTTGACTTCCATTACAAACTTCTGTCTAAATTAGGAAAGGATGCAAACACACATCTCATTATCACCTTAAGTGGTTCTTGTATACCTGTGCCCATTAACCTGACTGTTGAGACAGAGGGGATTTTGATTTAATGTTCCACAATGTTTAAAGGAGAATTTAGATAGTAGCTATGTGATTTCTGAGATTATCATAACCAAGTATACACAATCTTCATGAGAAAGTTCTTCTGCATTTCTACCTTGTTTTAAGAATTCACATGTTTTACCAAATCTACAGTGAAAAACATTCCTCAAAATTGAGGGGAAAAACAATGTGATTCAACAATTGCTCAAAAAATGACATGTGTGATAGCAAGTAGAGGGGCTGCATTATAGGCACATCAAATTTCTGTTTTTTTCTTTTTTCCCTTTCCCTTTCAAGCAGTAGTTTTGGTTGAAAGATAAACTTAAAGCTGCAAATTCAATTTCACACATTTATAGATCAGAGTTATCATGTAAAATGTTGGCAATGGAAAATTTCAAACTGCTTAGCTAAACAAAAGCAAAACAATTATTATTAAAAAAAATGCTCAGCTATACACAGGCGATTAAAATCTAATGAAAAGACATCTAGTAGATTTAACCAGATGGACGGGTAAAGTTGGATGCAAAATCTCAATCCCAAATCCAATGATTCATGCTAGGGAGATTGAAATCAAGCTTGATTACCATTTTCCCTTGAAACAGAATTACAGAGAAATTGAATGGAAAAATGTGATACGGTTGAATCTTATGGCATCCTTTCAATATGAGAGTACTAAGTATTACCACAACCTAAGTTACACTATTAGTTAGAACACTAATAAAATGCACATGCATTCCACAGGGGCAATTCTTTGATTCAAAAGTTAAGGAGTCAAATAATCAAATGGTTAGAAAATTCCCATCTGAGAACTTTTATGTTATGGCTGTCATCCATATGGTGGGGCCTACCTGATGCATGGATTGGAAATCTGTGGCAAATAGGAATTTCCACATTACATATGGGAATTTCCCAAAAACATCCGATGTGCAGCTATACAGATCATCGAAATTGTGGGTCTCATAACTCATTATGGGTGGAGCATCTCAAAAATCACATTGATCAAGCAATCCTTACTATTTGATTGATGGCTATCAAGTAGATGGTCAAATGTCTAGAATATCTTATATGAACTGAGTAGGAAGTGGGCAATATATAAGCTTATTTTGTTTGTTGCATGAACTTAATGTAAGTAAATTATATGAACCTACTTATGAGTAACTAAAATGTACTTGTAAGTGTTCGAGGCCAAGCCACTTTGAACAATCCAATTACTGAAGGGAGGCATTATGCAAGCAACAATATAAGCAGACATCAAGAAAAGCAAGTTTCAACCCAACAACTAATCAGCATCTTTTCATTAATCAGCACCAATTGAATTAAACATAAGATGGTCAAAGGCTAATACTGCACTGTCGGTGCAAACAACAAGTCCATAGCGTCCATCCCAAGAGCTACTCTCCACCCAATTTACACAGTTGAATAAAGCTACAATTCCACCATAGGCCATAGCATGCATTTGTTGAATCAACTCATTCGATGTCCGTATCCCCCAATTCCTGTTTGTTATTCACATGAATAAGGGGGGTCCCGCCATGAGCATTCCATGGCCCAAAAGACCAGTCTGGTCCACTCATCATTGGACTCCATGTCTACATCACTACCATCAATTATTCCTGTATAACCACCCATTTTTACCTCAAACAACTGTAGTCCACTTATGAGTGGACAGGTCTTACCTTACCATACAGGGATTCCCACATACCATCCACATGTTGAATAGACCAGATCTCTCTCTCTCTCTCTCTCTCTCTCTCTCTCTCTCTCTCTCTCTCTCTCTCTCTCTCTCTCTCTCTCTCTCACTCACTCACTTCAATTGACATGTGGGCCATAAACCCCCTCTTCGATCTAATCCTCATGCAAAATAACCTCAGCATTTCTCTTCAGAAATTTCACTCTTTCTTAGACAGGACAAAAACAACAGAATCAACTAAATTTCGACAATTCACGATACAAATTAGAGAGACGGAGAGAAATTCAATGCAATGGCGCGTTTGGTAGGAGAAAATATCATGAAATTTCTCACGGTTAATCAGTCTAATTTAGTGAAAAATGTCATGATATTTCATGAAATTTGGTGAATCAAAGAAACCCTAAAGTAAGAAAACAGCGCCAGTGAAGTACATTGGTGGAATTTTAGAAAGCAGAAAAGAATCAAAAAGAGGAATGAATGACTCTGAAGGGGACGAAAATAGATGCAGAAAAACAATTCCAATCTATTCATAGGGGATACCAGATAAGCAAAAAATCCATCCCATGCAAGAAACGATTCTTGAAAGAGAAAGAGAAGAACCCTAGGAAGTAGTTACCTGTTGAACGCATGTAGGAGGGAAGTAGATATCCATGGCGAGAATCCCGACGTCCTTCTGGGAATCCATTTCCCTCCCTGGAATAGAGAGAGAGAGAGAGAGAGAGAGAGAGAGAGAGAGAGCTTGAGAGATCAGATCTTCTTCATGGCTAATGAAGGATTGATGACGTGCGTCTATGAAGGGTCCATCGCAGGACAGAACATGGAGATTGATGGAGGAAATCTAAGGGACCGTTTGAATGTGAGCGCTCGATGGAGGATTTCTCAATGGAAGATGAAAGCGGGAAAAGAGGAAAAGAGGGAAAAGATGGGCGCTCGATGGATTTGGGATGGATTTGGAAATCCTCTTTTAAATAAGATAACTCTTTGAAATCCATATGTTGTGAGTTTTCCATTAAATAATAACACAAACTCTATTAACGATCGTACATGCATGGGACCAATTTCTAGATGGTTGAGATTGTATTATATAATAAAAATATATAAATATTTACCATTTACAACTAGACTGATTATTTGGATGGTCTGGATAACTCTATATCTTAGCTACTATTGTTATGAAAAAGTCACCACTATTTTATATTAAATACAAAACTCACAGTGAAAAATTGAAAAATAAAAGCAATAAATTGAGCTTTGGATCTAGTATGGCTCTGTGGGGCCCACCATGATCGATTTGTTTCATCCATGTTGCCCATCCATTTCTCAACATAATTATATCATCAATCCCAAAAAATGATCCTGAAATAAAGCTTGGGTGGACCACACAATGCGAAAACAATAGTGATTGGACATCCACCATTAAAAATCTGCCTTTGCCGATGGCTTTTTGGGTTTCGGCTACGGCTAAAATCCGTAGCCATAGCCCACGGCTTATCCTTCTCAGGACAGATCATCCTTTGGCAGTGTGTGCCTCATCTCAGGTACCTTAGGACATTTAGAGGAAAAACCTCTCTAACACATATGAATAAACATGTTACACATTAATTAAGCCAATGAATGAATGATTGAATCATGCATATAAACCGTATAAAAGGTAATGTAATATTGGTTTTCCAGGGCACAACCCCAACAACTTTTTCTTCTCCTTTTGCTGCTCATGTACACGCCACACATGTGACAGCATGGCACGTTAATCCAGCCCATTCATCAGGTTGGTCCAACCTTATACATGTTTTCCCAAAAATAAAATCTGGTCCAATCAGCATGTGGGCCTCAATAATGGATAGAGGTTGATGGGTTAGAGACTTCAGCCAAGTTTTTAATAACCCTATATTTGTTTTGCAAAATGTGGCCAAGATGACCAATAGAGCAACCTGATTCTTGGGCACATGGCATCATCATAGTGGTGTCATTCTGATGGATGAGTTGGATCTCAAACATCATGCCGTGCTGGCACATGTGAGGCATGTGCATTAGCTTTATTCAACACTTGTGCTGATAACCTTAACCATAGGAAATAGTGCTGATTGAATGCCCACCATTAAAAACTTCTCCAAGCTACAGGAGTTTTGGATCAAGTTGATATTTGTGTTTTCCCTTCATCCAGGTTTGTGTGACTAATCAACAAGTTGGATGGTAAACCAACATTACAGTGGGCCTTAGGAAGTTTTTAATGGTCAGTGTTCAATCGTTACTATCTCATGTGGTGTGGTCTACCTGAGATTTGTATATCACTATTTTTGGGGCGCATGCCCTAAGGTGAGCTAGCAAAATAGATGCACGGCATGGGTAAAACATATGCATCATGGTGGGCCCATAGATTTTCCAGTAGCAGACGTCTGGATCTCCCTCGACATGATGGAGGGAGAAAGAGAGAGAGGAAGAGAGAGACAGAGAGAGAGGGAGAGGGTGAGAGAGAGAGAGAGAGAGAGAGAGAGAGGAGAGGGTGCGAATCGCATACTTTTCGATGCGAAATCTAAGAAACAACAACCTCTGAAACGAGCACTTGATAAAAACAGAAAGTTCTGGGTTTCTTGAATCTGAAAATGAGAGCAAGAGAGGGGGAAAAATGAGAGCGAGAATAGGGTTTTAGGGTTTCTTTAATCCGAAAATGAGAGCGAGAGAGGGGGAAAAAAGAATGAGGGAGATTAAAATCTGTAGTGGACCCCACCATAGAAAATAGCGGGGAGAGTGATTCCCACCATTGAAACTATCCTAATGACCATCGTAATGTTTATTTGAAATCTCCACAGCGGGGAGAGTTGTGTGGGCCCCACCATGATGCGTGTCAAACATCTACCCCATCAGTCAGATGCACCATTCCATGGTGGGTCCAGGGATTAAAAATCAAGTTAATCTGTGACTTGTGTGGGCCACACCACATACAAAAGTTGAGAGGGGTTACCCTCCATTAAAACACTCATAATTATCTTTTGGGCCCACCGAGATGTGGTACAAAAATCCAGCCCATCCATTATGTGTGTGCCACTTGGATGAGGGGTCATACCAAGTTTCAGACACATCCAAATTTCAGGTGGGGCCCACCAAGTGCTTTTATATGTTTTAGGCATGTCTTCACATGATTTTATATGTTTTAGGCATGTCCTTGTAGGGCCCAGTGTACCGTTTATTTGGCACCCAATCTGTTTATTAGGTCAATACCCACTTTGTCGGGACTTTTATTTAGCCATCTCGGCTTTGAAAATAAAAAACAAACAGGCCTTTAGGATTCTAACTATGAAAGTATCAGGGTATAGTGCATGAATTTAAGTTATCAGGCATGCTAGACTAGAGGGCACAATGTATGACCAGTCGATATCCCATACATGTGCCACAAATATTTATAGACGAAATGAATGACAATGAACTTAAAAATAAGTGTCATTATCTCAGATGCTGGACCATTTTCATTTATAAAAAGAAAAAAAATCAGAAAACATAATTCATAAAAAATGGTTCAAAGGTAATAGAGCAGTAATTAACCACAATGAGTACATAACCTCATCATTGGTAGATGTGAGTAATGAAACTATGAATTACAGAGGCAACATATCATAGCCTAGCAGACAAATGTAGTATAAAATTTTTCATTTACCATCCATTGATGGATAGAAGAGCATGCCTCATCATGCAATCCATGAGAATAAAAAAATACAACATATAAAGCTGAATTCTCATGCATATATAAGTGAGACACATTAATTACATGGGAGATCTGAAAGCCACCCAAGTCATGGATTGACTTTATTTTTAAGCTCTTGGCCCACCTACGTCATAAATTGACTTTCTCCATACTGTTCAATGCTTTTCTCAGATCATTTTAAGATATTAACCAAAAAATGGGGCGGGTCCAAAACTTAAGTGGACTACAAAGTAGGGACTAAACGTCCACCATTAAAAATAACATTCATAGAAGTTTTGGATCAAGCTGATGTTTGTGTTTTCTCTTCATTTATATCTTTTTGATATTATGAACATGTTGGATGTCAAATAAACATTATTGTGGGCCCAAGGAAGGTATCAACGGTGGAAATCATTATTCCACACTATTCCGCGTGGCATGGTACACTTGAGTTTTGGATCAAACTGATTTTTGTTTTTCCCCTTCATCTGGCCCTGTATGACCTAATCAACATATTGGATGTCAAATAAACAGTACAGTGGGCCCCACCGTGATGGGTGTCGAACATCTACCCAACCAGTCAGATGCACCATTCCATGGTGGGCCTAGGGCTTAAAAATCAAGTCAATCCGTGACTTTTTTGGGCCACACCACATACAAAAGTTAAGAGGGGTTACCCTCCATTAAAATATTCATAATCATTTGTTGGGACCACCGAGATGTGGTTCACAAATCCAACCCATCCATTATGTGTGTCCCACGTGGATGAGGAGTCAGACCAAGTTTCATATTCATCAAAATTTCAGGTGGGCCCTACCAAGTGATTTTATATGTTTTAGGCATTTCTTCACATGATTTTAGATGGTATGGCCCACCTAAGTTCCATATATGGCTGATTTTTGGGATATCCCATAATTTAAAGGGGGCCCATCAAATGCACGGTGTTGATGGTCGACACGCATCACAGTGGGACCCACACAGCTCGACCTCATGGGAAGTTCCCATGAGCTCGACCGTACAGAACCTTTTCCCTGTATACCCGACCCCACCCAACCCTAGCCCCATTTCCCTTTCTTCTCTTTCTCTACCCGCACACGCCCGCCTGACGCCCGACCACCAGAAATCCCTCCTCTCTCTCTCTCCTCTCTCTCTCTCTCTCTTCCTCTCTCTCTAATCTCTCCACCCCACCATTGCCGTACACCCTACCCACGTACGCCCTCTCTTTGTCTCTAAAGCTCAGTGAGGTATCTCTCTCTCTCTCTCTCTCTCTCTCTCTCTCTCTCTCTCTCTCTCTCTCTCTCTCTCTCTCAATCTCAATACCAATTTAGGGATTTGAGGATTTAGCAATCTGTAGATTTGGGGATTTAGCAATTAGGGATTTGGGGATTTAGCAATAGGGATCCACCCATCAATAGTGTTAGGGCATCAATAGTGTTAGGGCCCGTTTGGCCGGGCGGATTGAAAGGGATTGGATGGTATTAGAAGGGATTGGAAGTTAAATCCCAAAATTGGCCGGGCGTGTTAAACAGACTGGGTGATCTGGATCCCGAGATATAGCAATCCCATGGATCTTAAGACAATCCACTGACAACACCATCATTACCTTTAAATCCCATCCAATCCACCTCAATTCAGATGGGATTGAGGTATCGTAGTTCATTTTTGGAGGTATTGTAATGTCGCTGTCCATTTTTAGAGGTATTACAGTTTTTTATTTTCCTTTCTATGCTTGATTTCCTTAAATACATTTATGTTATAATTCTTCATACTATTATGTAATAGATTTATAATGAACAAATCACTGACTTATTGGATCCAAATCAAAGGAACCTTTAGGTAAAAGTTGCATCTTTGTATGTGCGTTATGTTTTTATTATTCTATTAGATATCGTGGTCTCCTTATGTTTTGGTTTAGCTAATGTTTTTCAGATTAGAGAAATGTCAAGTGTGGTGTGTATGTAGACAATTTGACTGAGGAGTATGTTTATACAATGAAGGACATAAGGCAACTTCTAATAAAGGTTTGGTGGTGAAAACATCTAGGTTGCTTTATCGCATATGGATTTGTTTTGACATTGTGAATTTATGATATAGAGTAATGTGTATCTGCTCTGGCCTGTGTTATTTTATTGCAACAAAACTAATAATTGTCTATTATTGTCTATATCCTCTGGGATTTTGTAGGAACCATCAACTCATATTATTATACATTTTATGTGGATTTGGTACTTCAAACATTGGATTTGTTTTCAAAATTTAACATATGAATATATCTTCTCTATTGATAGATCCACAAATTTCTAAAACACCAGTTGTCATTGGACCCATTTCTGCTCTTTATCTAAACAATTAACTTAGGATGTAAAATGTTTATACCATATGGCAAAATGTTTTTAGTTGGGATAAGGATGATGATATGACAAAATGTTTTAATTGCTTTACCTTTTGATACCTTATACCTTGAAGTTATCATGAAATCACTGTTATCAGCATCATAGATTTGTCCCAAGTATTTGGGTTCTACTTTATAGATCCTGTTGCATCAACCAATCCCATCTAAATTCTAGGGTCCTATCCTCAGTTGTTGAAGCCTTCATATCTCTTCTTTCCACCTCAATCCAATCCATTTTAGTTCTTCCTATAATCCTCTTTTCATATCTCTTCTTACCTCAATTCAGTTTGTGTTTTCTCTTTCTAAGGTGTGAGCTTGAAATCATTGTTCTCTTTCTAAAGTTATTTTTAGCATCAATGGTACTTTCTGATGAATTATATCTTGAGCATTAATGGTGCTATCGGTTTTGACTATTCTGGCACTCATATTGTCATTCCTATGTAGGTGAAGTTTCGGGAGTTCATTCCCAGCGTTTTGGTTGAATCCTTTCTTATTATTTTTAGTCTGTCTAGTGACTCTTATCAACTAGCTGTAAATGTATTAGCTCGAAATTGATGGAGCAGACCCAGATGTGCATCGAAGCGATCCGGATGTTGAGCGGGGGTCCCTAGAAGGTGGGAACTGCTGTTATGACCATGATGAAGCTGTCCATTTCCTATGGACAGCATTGGAGTGACCTTGCCATTTGGATAAGCCGTGTTTACGTATTTGCTCGAAATTGATGGAGTAGACCTGGATTTACGTCAGAGCTATCTAGATGTTGAGCGGGGGTCCCTGCAAGGTGGGAACCGCTATTATGACCATGATGAAGTTGTTCATTTCCTATGGACATCATTGGAGTGACCTGGCCATTTGGACAGGCCATATTTATGTATTAGCTCAAAATTGTTGGAGCAGACCCTAGTATAACCCTAAACCTAAACCTACACCTAAAACTACTACCTAAAACTAAACATCATGGTGGGGACAGTGCCCCTGACCGTTGATTCCTTCTTAGGACCCACCATGGTGGTTATTTGAGATCCAAACTGTTGGTAAGTTAACACAGACCTAGACCTGAATAAGGAATAACACAAATATTAGCTTGATCGAAAACTTTTGTGGCACCAATTCATTTCGAGGTCTACTTAAGCTTCAGATCTACCCCAAAACCTAAACCTATTCTCAAATCCCGAAATCTATAACCAAAACCTTAACCTTAAACCTATAATCATAACCTAAACCTTAACCTATAACCTAAACCTTAACCTATAACCTATAACCTATAACCTAAACCTATAACCTATAACCTAAACTCAATTCCCTAAACCTTAACCTATAAATTAACCTAAACCTAAACCTATAACCTGCACTTATAACCTAAGGCTAAACCTATAACCTAAACCTAAACTTAAACCTAAAACCTAAATGTATTCTCAATTCCCTAAACCTAAACCTACACCTAATCCTAATCTCAACTCCCTAACCTAAACCTAAACCTAAACTTGAAAACCCAAACCTAAACCCGAACCCGATTTCCTAAACCTAAACCTTAACCTATTCTCAATTCCCTAAAGCTATAACCTATAACCTATAACCTATAACCTAAACCTAAAACCTAAACCTAAACCCAAAACCAAAATGTATTCTTAAATCTCTAAACCTAAACCTATACCTAATCCTAATGTCAACACCCTAACCTAAACCTAAACCTAAAACCTAAACCTTAACCTAAACCTTAACCTAAACCTATAACCTAAACCTAAACATTAACCTAAACCTAAACCTATAACCTTAACCTAAACCAAAACCTATGACCTAAACCTTAACCTAAAACCTATAACCTATAACCTAAACATATAACCTATAGCCTAACCTAAACCTAAAACCTAAACCTTAACCTAAAACCTAAACCTAAACCTAAAACCTAAATGTATTCTCAAATCCCTAAACCTAAACCTACACCTAATCCTAATCTCAACTCCCTAACCTAAACCTTAACCTAAACTTGAAAACCCAAACCTAAACCCGATCCAGAGCCTGAACCCGATTTCCTAAACCTAAACCTTAACCTATTCTCAATTCCCTAAAGCTATAACATATAACCTATAAACTAAGCATAAAACCTAAATGTATTCTCAAATCCCTAAACCTAAACCTACACCTAATCCTAATCTTAACTCCCTAACCTAAACCTAAACCTAAACTTGAAAACCCAAACCTAAACCCGAACCTGATTTCCTAAACCTAAACCTTAACCTATTCTCAATTCCCTAAAGCTATAACTTATAACCTAAACCTAAACCTTAACCTATTCTCAATTCCCTAAAGTTATAACTTATAACCTAAACCTAAACCTATAACCTTAACCTAAACTAAAACCTATGACCTAAACTTAACCTATAACCTAAAACCTAAACCTTAACCTATAACCTATAACCTAAACCTAAACCTAAAACCTAAATGTATTCTCAAATCCCTAAACCTAAACCTACACCTAATCCTAATCTCAACTCCCTAACCTAAACCTAAACCTAAACTTGAAAACCTAAACCTAAACCCGATCCCAAACCCGAACCCGATTTCCTAAATCTAAACCTTAACCTATTCTCAATTCCCTAAAACTATAACCTATAACCTATAACCTAAACCTAAAACCTAAAACCTAAATGTATTCTCAAATCCCTAAACCTAAACCTATACTTAATCCTAATCTTAACTCCCTAACCTAAACCTAAACCTAAACT
Source organism: Magnolia officinalis (assembly GCA_021015155.1). Taxonomy (NCBI): domain Eukaryota; kingdom Viridiplantae; phylum Streptophyta; class Magnoliopsida; order Magnoliales; family Magnoliaceae; genus Magnolia; species Magnolia officinalis. Next base: position 33,502,177 of record JAJHSJ010000012.1, read on the forward strand.
TGAAAACCCAAACCTAAACTTGAAAACCCAAACATATATAAACCCGATCCCGAACCCGAACCCGATTTCCTAAACCTAATCCTTAACCTATTCTCAATTCCCTAAAGCTATAACTTATAACCTAAACCTAAACCTTAACCTGAACCTATAACCTAAACCTAAACCTTAACCTAAACCTAAACCTATAACCTTAACCTAAACCAAAACCTATGACCTAAACCTTAACCTGTAACCTATAACCTATAACCTAAACTTATAACCTATAACCTAACCTTAACCTTAACCTAAACCTAAACCTAAACCTTAACCTATAACCTAAAACCTAAACCTAAACCTAAAACCTAAATGTATTCTCAAATCCCTAAACCTAAACCTACACCTAATCCTAATCTCAACTCCCTAACCTAAACCTAAACTTGAAAACCCAAACCTAAACCCGATCCCAAACCTGAACCCGATTTCCTAAACCTAAACTTTAATCTATTCTCAATTCCCTAAAGCTATAACCTATAACCTATAACCTATAACCTATAACCTAAAACCTAAATGTATTCTGAAATCCCTAAACCTAAACCTACACCTAATCCTAATCTCAACTCCCTAACCTAAACCTAAACATAAACTTGAAAACCCAAACCTAAACCCGATCCCGAACCCGAACCCGAATTCCTAAACCTAAACCTTAACATATTCTCAATTCCCTAAAGCTATAACCTATAACTATAACCTATAACCTAAACTTTAGCCTAAACCTATAACCTAAACCTATAACCTTAACCTAAACCTATAACCTTAACCTAAACTAAAACCTATAACCTAAACCTTTACCTATAACTTATAACCTAAACTTATAACCTATGACCTAACCTTAACCTAAACCTAAAACCTAAACCTAAACCTATAACCTAAAGCTATAACCTAAAACCTAAACCTGAATGTATTCTCAAATCTCTAAACTTAAACCTACACCTAATCCTAATCTTAACTCTCTAACCTAAACCTAAACTTAAACTTGAAAACCCAAACCTAAACCTGATCCCGAACCCGAACCCGATTGATGTAATAATGTAGCCCAATCACATGGCAACAAATAAGAAAATCTTGCCTTGTTGGCAAGCATACTCGAACTCAAGTATCACAATGCATCTATTTCCATCTCCACTATCTCTTATGGCATAGATTATTTGAGATTTGCATTTATCTCATTTTTAGAGTCATGTCCTAACACAATATGATAATATTAATAGACAAGGTGGATTTGTCACCAACATTATTCTAAGACCCATATAACTTTTCCTTATAGGAAGTTGGGTAGGGCACATGGAGCTTGAATCCATCAAAGGAGATAAGGATCACCTCTCATATGTTCTCTCTCTCGTTTCATTAGTTTGGGTTTAGATGGATGTGAATGTGAATATGATGAAATATATTATATAATAGGTGTATATCATGATGAAATATATTGTAACAGGTGTATATCAAGAATTTTGTGCTGGAATAATGGGGAAAAAAAAAAGACTTTTTACCTACGAAATATTTCGTAGGTAAAAGTCTCATCCATGTTTTTTACCTACGAAATATTTCGTAGGTAAAAGTCTCATCCACGTTTTTTTACCTACGAATATTTTCGTAGGTAAAAGTATTGTGGAATATTTTTACCTACGAACGAATTCATCTGTAAAACTCTTATCGCAAACCTTTTCAAGGTAGTGGGGAAACCTCTGAAGGTAAAATTTAAATCATTATTCCCGACGAATGTTATCATCGGTAAAGATGGCTTTTACCTACGAAATTATATTTCACAAGTAAAAGTAAACTTTTTAGTTTTTTGTTTTTTCAAAAATTCAAAACACCCTTTACCTACGACAAGTTTCGTTGGTAAAGATGACTTTTACCTACGAAATATAATTTCGTAGGTAAAATTAAGCTTTTCGATTTTATTATTTTATTTTTTCAAAAATTCAAAACACCCTTTACTTGCGAAAATGTTCATCGATAAAGATGGATTTTACCTACGAAATATAATTTCGTAGGTAAAAGTAACTTTTTCGATTTTTTGTTTTTTCAAAAATTCAACACACCATTTACCTACGAAACTGTTCGTAGGTAAAGATGGCTTTTACCTACAAAATATAATATCGTAGGTAAAAGTAACCTCTTCGATTTTTTATTTTTTCAAAAATTCAACACACCCTATACCTACGAAAGTTTTCATAGGTAAAGATGGCTTTTACCTACGAAATCTATTTTCATAGGTAAAAGTAACCTTTTCAATTTTTTGTAACACCCTTTACCTACGAAAATGTTCGTCGGTAAAGAGGGCTTTTACCTATGAAATTTAATTTCGTAGGTAAAAGTAACCTTTTTGATTTTTGTTTTTTCAAAAATTTAACACACCCTTTACCTAGGAAAGATGGCTTTTACCTACAAAATATAATTTCGTGGGTAAAAGTAACCTTTTCGATTTTTTTGATTTTTCAAAAATTCAAAACACCCTTTACCTACGAAAATGTTCGTCAGTAAAGATGGCTTTTACCTATGAAATGTAATTTCGGAGGTAAAAGTAACCTTTTCGAGTTTTTGTTTTTCAATAATTCAACACACCCTTTACCTACAAAAGATGGCTTTTACCTACGAAATATAATTACATAGGTAAAAGTAACCTTTTCGATTTTTTTGGTTTTTCAAAAATTCAAAACACCCTTTACCTACGAAAATGTTCATCGATAAAGATAGCTTTTACCTACAAAATGTAATTTCGGAAGTAAAAGTAACCATTACAATTTTTTGCCCTTTACCTACGAAATTGTTCGTAGGTAAAGATGGCTTTTACTTACGAAATAAATTTCGATTTTTTGTTTTTTCAAAAATTCAACACACCCTTTACCTACAAAAGTTTTCATAGGTAAAGATGGCTTTTACCTACGAAACCTATTTTCGTAGGTAAAAGTTCGGTAAAGATGGCTTTTACCTACGAAATTTAATTTCGTAGGTAAAAGTAACCATTTTGATTTTTGTTTTTTCAAAAATTCAACACACCCTTTACCTATGAAACTTTTCATAGGTAAAGATGGCTTTTCCAGGTAAAAGTAACCTTTTCGATTTTATTTTTTTTCAAAAATTCAAAACACCCTTTACCTATGACAATTTTCGTAGGTAAAGATGACTTTTACCGACAAAAATAATTTTCGTCGGTAAAAGTTATCTTTACCTACGAAAAAAATTTTGTCGGTATAAACCATATTTCTTGTAGTGATAGTTGTTGTAGGTACGTGTCGTGCGAAGACGAGCACTGTCATTACTCGAGCTCTAAGTTGTACGAACGGTTCAAAGGAGATCAAAGTTACATGGGCCCCACAATGATGTATTTATTATATCTACACTGTTCATCTATTTTGAGAGTTCATTTTAAAGAATTATTCAAAAAATGAATCATATCCAAAGATCATCTGGACCACACCATAAATAGCAGCGGAGATAATGATTTTCACAGTTAAACAATCTGTAGGGCCCACCATAATGTTTATTTTGCATCCAATCTATGCATAAGGTCACAAATACATGAATTAAGAGGAAAAACAAATTTCGTATTGATCCAAAACTTCTGTGACCCCAAAAAGGGTTTCAATGGTAGACGTTCAATCTCCCACTGGTTTTTGCAGTGTGGTCTTAGATCTGTCTTATTTTTCATCTCAACCCTTAAGACGAGCTCGCCAAATGGATGGACTTTTGGGATATAACACATACCTCATGATCAGACCCACAGAAGTTGTTGGCTTCAATACAGCAATTATATAGCTGGTGTGAGGTACACCAGCCAATCCACTTCATATATGGATAAAAAATAAATAAATAAATAAATAAAGAACTTTTAAAAGGGAGAGGGTGATTTAGGCTCCAATGAGCCTAACCCTAAAGGCCTGTGATGAATTGGTCCTAGTAAATAATAGTTGATAGATCGGTCAAAGGAAATATACTGCCTTGTGAGTTTTGACAACAACTTTTATGAGATTCAGATGTTTTATAAGAAAATTTTAGTATATAAATAAATTTCAATTTATTTTGATAAATATTCTTTCTTTTTAGATGATCCATAAGACACGTTTGATTAATGGTTTGGCCTATGAACCCTGACTTGCTAGTACAACTTTAAACTGTTGTGTATTATTGTTGATGCAAAAATCTGTTTCCTCCTTTTTAGACCTTAAAATATATACTTACATAAGAAGAAGACAAAAGATACCGTCTAGACCAGAGACCCTCATATGCTAAAGTTACACTAGAGTCTAGAAGTATATAGGAATTTTGGATAAGAAATTTTGTTTACTAAATTTTTGCATCAGCAATTATTATCCAACTTAGTCATGTCATCAAATTTACAGCGATTCGGTTTCTAGAGTAGCTCGCCATCCACACCTACTGAACGTGTATATATATATATATATTGAATTTGGACAGCTGACCACTTCCTTTCTCACCGTCCATTTGACAGACACGATGGTCCTGTGATTCCGACGATCAGGATCGACTTGCATATATGCAATGTTTGCGGCGACTGAGAGAACTTGTGAAAGTGTTGATGAACTATCGGCAAGATACCAATACAATACAAAGGAAATCGGATTGCGTACTGAGTTACTCAGTACGCTCGCATCGCACTGAGTAAATTCTGCTGGGCCTACCTTGAATGCATGTCGTTTATGCACACCGTCCATCTGTTTTTACAGATCATTTTAGCGGTTCATCTCAAAATATAAGCATATCCAAATTTCAAGGGACGATAACCGGGGAAGAGTGGAAGTATTGATTTCCACCGTTTAAAGCTTTCTAAGGCCCTAGTGTTGTTTATTTGTCATCCAAAACATATTCATAAGATCATTCGGACATGCACGAAGAGAAAACACAAATATCGGCTTGATGTAAAACTGCTGTGCCCCTGATAACCTTTCAACGGTAGAATTTCAAATCACATTGTTTCCGTGGTGTGTTCCACTTGAGATTTACGAATGCTTCATTTTCGCGCCAAAGCCCTAAAATTATCTGGTAAAATGGATGTACGGAGTGGATAAAATGTATATATGACGGTGGACGCCAAAGAGCTTACTCAGCGTACGCACTACGCAATCCGCTTCCAATACAAAATGCCAACTCAGCCCTAAAGCCTCTCATGTCTCATCTAACATAGCCTCCGTATGGACACAGGTATGACAATGGCATATCTCGTCGCATTTGACATGAAGCTACATGTGTTAAGGTAGTTTGCTCATAGAACATCCAAGCCGTCCATCAGACAGTCCCAGATGCTCTGGCCCGAAAACCTGTAAGTAAACTAAAAAAGGTGAGATGGAAAGCACTAAACAAATGGCGATGTTTGTTAGCCGTCTCCCTTCCTCATACACTGTTTCTCGCATGATAAGCTAGATTACCTATTCATTTTTAAACCAGGAAATATTTACAGCAGGACCTATATGATGGCCGGCTCAGATGTTCTATTCACATGCAATCCTATCATACGTGGTAGCATGTATCAGTGCTGCAATGTACAGGTAAGCAAAATATCTAACCTCCACAATATATACATATATATACCAACACTTGTTATTTAAGAAACGCAAACTATTCTTCTCCACGCTTTCTGGTTTCCATTTCTTCCTTATTACCCTTTTTATATATTTTTTTTTAATTTTTCTTTTCGTTTTAATTTTGGATCGATGATGTTAATGTTAAAACTGCGTTATCTTTCTGAATGTACCTGAAAAAGGGCTTGAAAGAAGGCTATTGATAATATGCTGAGATCCAAAGATTTCTTTATTTATTTTTATTTTTTTTGTTAAATAAAGGAAAGAGGTGCATTCACATCTTTCTCAATGTAATACAATACTACCAACGTGTTAGATGCATAGAATACCCAATATTTTTTTCTTCCCAACATGAAGATCATTGGGTGAAAAATTAGGCCGATCCATTCGTCAGTGAGTGAATCCACCGGCCGTCCATTGCTTTCCAAATGTTTTCTACAGTGTATCCACGCCTGATGAATGGATCAGCCTAACTTTTTTTTGTAGCTAATCGTCCTCAGGGGGAACGGATTGGCTACTCCCCCTGCCAACTAGCCCGGTGGCTGTTGGTAGGTGCTCTGTGGACCCCACCATGATATACGTGTTTCATCTATGCCGTTCATACAATTTTACAGATCATTTTATGGCTTGATCACAAAAATGAGAGGAATATATGTCTCAGGTGGACCACACCATGGGAAAACAATAGTGATTGGATATCCACCATTAAAATCCTCCTAAGGCCCACTGTACTGTTTATTTGACATCCAATCTGTTTAATAGGTCATACAGATCTAGATGAAGTGAAAAACAAAGATCAGCTTTGATCCATAACTTTTATGGCCCCGAAAAGTTTTTAATGGTCCACGTTCTTTCAACACTGAAAGTTTTTAATGGTTTCTTTCAACACTGTTTCTTGTAATGTGGTCCACTTGAGATTTGGATATACCTCACTTTTTTTGACTCATACCCTAAAATGATCTACAAAAACAGATGGACGGCATGGATGAAATACAAACATCATGGTGGGGCCTACATAGCACCGACCACCAGCCATTGGCTGGTGGCAGGGGGAGTAGCCAATCCGTTTCATCCTCGGGGTAGGACAAAGACAACTTGACACACTGGTCACATGCGCAGTTAACGATTGAGAGAGAACAGGAAATCATAAAGCATGGACCATTCGCTGAGTCCATGGAGTGGATATGGATGGGATTAACTAATTGATGAGAAACACAAAATCCACTCGATGGGTTGTCATCTTGGGTCACATTTACTCAGACGACTACATGCACTTTTATTTAAGTACATCTTCTCCTGCTTGCTTGCAACCCTATGGCGAGTTTCAACACGAGGTCATGGGTTGCAGTGAGTGCGCGGCCTTGTGTGGGGTGTGTGATTGTGTTTGGACAAAAAGAAAAGAAAAGAAATAAATAAAAAAATAAAAAAAAATTCATCTTTTCCTGGCTCATCTCCAGTTCCTCATGACTCGTAACAAGAAACTTCGCCTGAATGTTCAAATTGAGTCCAGAGATAGCTAATCAGCCTTTGTTTTTTTCCCATTTGACTGTCCTATGGGGTGATGGTACATCCGATCTGCGTTAATGACTGAGAATTCAGAGAAAGAAATCATAATGATATATATATATATATATATATATATATATATATATATATATATAATATATATATATATATATATATATAAGAGAGAGAGAGGCATGCTCACCTGTGAATCTATGCATCTGCACATCACGACGTCTAATCCGAACTGTCCACATCATGCAGAATCCCGTGAAACCACAGGGGACAAATTTTCACCCTCATCCAAAATTCCCTTGGGTCATAACGAAGAGAAATGCAAATCGAGGAAGGAAACTGTGGGTCATAGCAAAAAGAAATGCAAATCAAGGAAAGAAACCGTTTTCATTTTTCATGGTCCAACAGAGTTTTGGAGAAAGTAAAAATTGGGCCCAAGGGTTTCATGAGATTCTACTTCACGTGGACCAATCAAATTTTGGAGTTACATCACCTATGATGAGTTCTCAATAAAGCTTCACGAGTTCCGTGCAAATTGGTGTTGAGCTGAGCATTCTATATATATGAGAAATGCTCACACACAACTAGTTGGACACTTCATTTTCGTCCAACTAGCTGACCATTTAATGAACAGTTAATGCTAGTAAAAATTTCCATATAAAAGTTATTTCAATTGATGAAAAAGAGTTGCTTACTTAAGTGGGCCCCATTGTAGAATTATGTGAAATCCACCCGACCATTAGGTGAGCCACCTCAAGTTAGACTCAGTGTGAAACAATTAACCCCATCCCTGGCTCACATGAACCACATAATTGAAAAAAGTGTATATAGAAAGCTCATCCTCCAAATTCCTTCCCTTGGTGTGATTCACTTGAATCACTTATCTGCCAAATTTTTAGGTTGAGGCCTAATTTTTGGTGTGGGTGCTAAGTGGATTTTATATTCTCATCATGACGGGGCCTATAAAAATCAAGGGTGGAAGTCTCTCTCAATTGTTTCAATTGGTATGGCCCACTTAATTCATAGATTAGCTTGATTTTTTTGGTCCTAGCCTAGCATGGGATTATAATATCTAATGATCAAAGTGGATTCCTTAAAAATGTCATGGTGAGGCCCTTAAAAATTTGAAAGGTGGGCTTATCTCAAACTATTGTTGGTTCCAAGAAAAATCTTATTATGTTTCCCATATCAGTAGGAAGTGGATTAGGTATTATTTGAGTAACACCTATGGGTAAGTGTTTTCATAAACGTGGGCGCACCATGATGTATGTGTCACATATCCATGCCGTCCGTTAGTTTTTAAAGATCATTTTTGTGCAAGATCCTAAAAATGAGGCAAATTTAAATCTCAAGTGGACCACACCACAAAAAAACAATAAACATTGAACGCCAACCATTAAAACATTCCTAAGGTCCACCATGATGTTTATTTATCATCTAACCTGTTCCCAATGTCACATGGACCTAGATGGATGAAGGGAAAACAAAAATATCAGCTTCATCCAAAACTTCTACGGCCTCGAGAAGTTTTCAATGGTAAGCATTCAATCCCCACTATCCACTCGAGTGTTCGATCTGCCTCGTTTTTGGGCTTATACTTCGAATGATCTGAAAAAATGGATAGACGGTGTGTATATGATATATGTTGTATTTTGTTTCAAAATATACATTAAAATTTGGTTTTCAAAATTTTCGATTTCCCTCCACATTTAAATTTTTGGTACTTTTGAGTTGTGGATTTTGTCCCACATCGGATTTGACAAAGAAAAATATCTTGTATATAAGATAGGCTTTTTGCCTTGGGGCTTGAGCCTCATTCATGGGGCATGTGAATTTGGTCCTGAGGGGGGCATGTGTACTCGCATGGGTGTGTGTGTGTATGGGTACTCGCGGGACTTTAGTACACTTGCGCCTTTTCGTTTTAAACCAGAGAGATGTGTCTGTTCCGGTTGGTCGCATCTATTGGGTTTAAACCCAACGGACCTAACCCTTTATAAAGGGTGCTTAATGCACCACTTCGGAATCTATATAAAGACTTCTGATTCATATTTCAAATATACGAAAATTCTTTTCTCTTATAAAACTCTCTCTGTTATTCTGGTTTAAGAAATTTTGCTGAGTTTATTGTTTAGTCAACTCAGCACTTTCGAGTTAAACTGTAAGTGGTTCAAGTCCGCATACAGTGAGTGCACCGCTGGGACCGGGTCATAGTCGTTGTATCCTAGAGGTCGATTGCTCTGGAAACCTGTTGCACTTGGGACATTCTCTAAGGGGTGCAAATTTGATTTCAAGTTGAGTGACTCACGTCATGCCTCGACTCAAATATATAAGTTTTCTATCTCTAATTTTATTTTCTTTTTTGGTTCTTGAATTTTAATAGTATATTTAATTCAACTAAATATTCCAACAATCTTGAAATTGAATTGTTGAATTAAATAGATTATGGCTACCGTAATAGTAAATGCTTCTACTGAGTTAGCCAAAATCGAACCGTTCGTTGGACAATGTTTTAAACGGTGGAAACAGAAACTGATGTTCACACTGACCACCCTTAAAGTTTCATACATATTATCTGAATCGTTTGCTATAGATCCAGCAAATCAAACCGAAGTAGCAGATGAAAATAATTGTAAAAACTATATTCTAAACTCTTTTCCAACGAATTATATGACGTGTATGCTTCTTATGAATCTGCTAAAGACATATGGACTGCTTTAAAAAAGAAGTACATATCGGAAGATGCTGGTGCTAAGAAATATGCAATTGCTAAGTTTCTTCATTATGAAATGACAGACGATAAACCTGTCACAAATCAGATTCACGATTTTCAAAATCTAGTTCATGAATTATAGACGGAATGAATTAAGTTGGATGAAGTGTTTCTGTCATGAGCGCTAATAGAAAAGTTACCGCCCTCCTGAAAAGAATATAAGAATAGAATGAAACATAAAAAGAACGGTGTTTCTTTAGAAACTACTATCGTACACATACGAATAGAGGAGGCCAAGAGAATCAGGGACAAAAAAGAAAATTGAAATGAGATATATTCAAAGGCAAATCTTGTGGAATCAAGCCGAGAAAACAATAAGAAAAAGGGCAAATGTCATAATTATGGCAAACCGATATAGACATTATGCAAATGAATGCAGACTCAAAAAGAAGAATGCAAACAATCAATTCAAGAAAAAGAAAAATTGGTACAACTATAGAAAACATGGGCATCACATTAAAACCTGCAGGCTTAAGAAAAACAAAGATAAACCGCAGACTAATCTTACAGAAACAAGCAATGAGTCTGACATGGTAGTAGCTGTGGTGTCAGATGTCTTCCTTATAAACAATTTGGAGTGGATACTAGACACTGGTGCAACTAGGCACGTGTTCAAGGATCGTAGCATGTTTACCTCCTACCAAGTATTATGAGATGATGAACAGGTGTTCATGGGTAATACTAGAACATCTCCAGTTGTAGGAAAAGGAAAAGTTGTAACAGCCCGGATTTTTTCCAACCTGGAATTAGACGTCCTTAGGCGATGGGTCAATCCTAACACCGGTTTAACTTCTCAAACACTCAATTAAAGCCTCAAATCCCTTTTCAAGCCATTTCTTCACAAATCCCACCCTTCACCACCTTGATCTTTCAATTTTTTAAAGTACTTTCACCCTAGACACTATCTTAAACTAGCTAAGTAGTATAACTTGGATCACTTTATATACAAACAACAAAGGAGTAAGTACCACCTCAGACAGAAATCTTATAGGACTAAATCCTTTAGAAATGAGCCAAAGTAACTAAGTGCAAAACTAGATTAGCTATGAAATCTGCTAGAATCGCTTTAAATATGATCTGCACGACCCAAAACTTGTAGAATCATTGACGCTAGGATACCCTAAAATCTAGGATCAATTTCATTACCCGGCTGCTCTCGGGAGCATCTCGAAACTCCGTATCAGATCTGAACCGCACGTCGGAAGTCCGAATAACACGAAGTTAAGGAATTAGGACCGCCTTGCTGGGCTTGACAACCATCTCGGAAATCAAATCCAGATAGTGTCCCAACGCTATTCGCTTAAGCTCGGAGTGAAGAGTGTGAGAAATGTTGAATTAATTCAAAATAAAATATCTCAAATAGTAATCTGGCACCTCCCACTTGCGGATCAGTTTTAAGCAACCAGACCGTCAGAATCAGACCAAATTACACCCTCAGATCAGGAGAAATTTCATATACATTTACATGTACTCGGAATCTCCGATCGAGATCCGCTGACCGTTGAACTGAAACTGGTCCGCCACGCGTGATCTGGAATTCTGACTGAAATAAAAACTTAACTAAACGTAGATCCGGTGTCGGTGAGCTTAAGTCCGACCTTTGACTCAAGGAGGCCCGCCAGAAGTCCTCCGTTGAAACTGACCCGCTTTGGTTATAACCTAAGTATACTTTGACCTGGAGTCTATTTCGGTGAGTTTTTAGGCTATATAAGGACCTTAAACCCTCTCTCATTGCAGCCATACGAATTTGAGAGAAACCCTAGAGGGAGAAGAGATAAAAGAGAGAGAAAGTGTGAGAGCAGTGGGAGAATCTCCCTGCCACTTTTCCCTGCTGCTATCCATAAGCAACCACTCCGTTCTAATCGCTTTCCCGGCGATTCCAGCTCCGTTTCTAGGTAAGAAACCCTAACCCTAATCTGATTTGGGGTATTGATAGTTGCAGGTTATGAAATAGTTAACCTATTTCGTTCTATAGGTTACCAAACTGCCGTATATGGAAGCTTAACAAACCTATCGACTTCGTTACGATTCTACGACAAAAGGTGCGGACTTTAGGTGTATAGGTTATGGTTTTCAACACTTTCAATGTCAGATAATGATAGATTCATGATCTGCATGCAATTACACATGTACAAAGTGCTGTCCGTTTTCCATTTTGATTAAAGATGAAGAATATGAAATTTTACATACTCTAGGTATTTGTAGAAAGTACCATATACGTATAAATTTTGGAAATGTGTTTGCCATGATTATTTGTTGTATGAATATACTATATATGGATAAAATACTTGTTTGGCGAAAGGACTCACCCTAATACCTGTTTTTGCTAATATACACTATGTATGTTAAAATAGTGTATTCTAAGTGTTTGTGAAAATGACCGAATGAGTATAGGATTCTCATTCGTGCTCACCATGACTAATTGTCATGGATATATGATTGTTGTATTGGCGATACCCCTTTGACGAAAGGATTTGCCCTGAATCACGCCATGACCACTATACGCTATATATGTTGAAATGTGTAGCCCAAGTGTTTATGAAAATGTTCAAATGAATATGGAACTTGGATTCCTACTTTGCATGACTATCCGTCGTGGGTGTACGCGTGTTATGATTGGGGCAACTCCCTAGTGAAAGGATTTGGCCTAATGCCTATGTGATCAACATATGTCATGTATGTTGATGTATGTATTTTAAAGTGTTTGTTGAAATGTCTGAATGAGTAGCAGTTAGAAAATTGTAATGTATAAGGGTGTTGAGATATGATTCTCAACTCCTTTAACTATGTATATGATTTCCTTGGATAGCTGTGTGATTAGGAATTGAATATGTACAAACTCATGCTTGTGTTGTGCTACATAACATGCTCAACTGATTGTATGATTTTATCTATGTAATGCATATGTTTAAATTCATGTTTATGTTGTATGATCCATCATGGGTGATGGGGGAGTGGAGCAACGAGTGCGTGCAACAGCCCTGGCAGCTGTAAACGGATAATACCAGACTTTAATTGCATGATTTAAATCTTAATCCAATTACTGCTTTAACTATTTGTAATTAATTGGGTTTGGGGCTATGATTATAGTCCAGGCAATCGGTAACGAGATTGAATTCGTGGCTGTGATTCATTTGCCACGTGAGATGTGTTCGACGAACCTGAGTCGTACTTCGGTTGGCGATAGTGGTTGGTCACACGAAGTACTTATGCGCTTCATATCGTTCAACTTGTTGTGCGCTCGAGCTAGCCGAACTCGTCAAGTAACCCGATCTGTCTTATGTATGTTCACCATGTTTGGACGCCTCTGCTTGAACCTAGGGTACCAAACTTACCAATGAAATCCCTTTTAACCATGGTACCTCGATCCGCTAAGACTCATGAGCCGGGCATGGTGGTATGGAACACCGTGGTCGAGCTGTCGGCCTACGCGGGGCCACGTGCCTCCCCGTAGTGACCAGTGAGCAACCAGACTCGTGAGCCGATTATGGTGGTATGGGACACTATATTCGTGCTGTCGGCCTACATTGATAAGGTAATGGGGGAGGGAGTGGTGCAACGATTCCGTGTAACAGCCCTGGCAGCCCTTTGTAGTGACCTCGAGCATACTCTGAATTGCGGTGAGGCGACGAGTTTTGCCGCAGTGTATAGAGTATGAACTAGGCCTGTATTTGTATAGTGATGAACCGTTAAAAGGGTGATGGGGGAGTGGTGTAACGATTCCATGTAACAGCCCTGGCAGCCCTTGTAGCGACCTAGAAATACACCATCGTATGAGATTGTCTAGGACTGACGACCCTAGAATGGATCATGTTTGGGAATGATATAAGGGAGGTACCTTAGTTTCCCAATACTGCTGTTTGAAATGGACTAATAATTACTCGGTAATCATGCTCATCATCGCACTGCATGTGTCTGGTAGATGTAGAGCACTGAGGGATGAACGCATTCGCGAACGTAAGATGGTGTCACATGAGGGTGGTTTGGCAAGGGCATTCATCATGTCATTTCATACTTGCATTTAATAAGAGTAGTTAGGATTGTTTGATTGTACTGTTTTATCATTACTGCTTGACTGAATTGATAACATGTTAACCTATGCTTTACTATTCCACTAAGTTGATCACTCACTCCCACGTTACGGGATGGTGTTGTACACACCAACCAGATTTGTTGAGTCTCAGGTGATGGCGATGCTTATGAAGCAGAGCCGGACTACTATGATGTGGAGGAGTTCTCCTACTTGTAGCTCTCTGACAGGTTTATGAAGACCTGGTATTGTATTGACGGGGCTATGGTACTTGGAATAAAAGACATTACATTCCTCACATTTGGTATATTTTAGAACTGTACTTGTAATTATTTAACCTGGTAACATTATCACACTCTGGAGACCCACCACTATTTTTATATTGTATATATATCTATCACAGTCTTCCGCTTGCTAATTCACTGTCTCTGGAGTATGATATTTTTTTTGGCTTAATCTCACTCATGTTCAATGCACTAATACAGACAACATTCAATCATCATTATCTATGTTGCATAAGTGATGTTCTGGAAACTCGAGAGTTGAGTTATGCTCGACCCTCGATTTTTTGGGATGTTACAAAAGTACTTCTGAAACTCGCTTCTGGAAAGACTCTAATGTTGAATGACGTCCTACATATGCCTGACATTAGAAGAAACTTGGTCTTTGGTTCGCTCCTCAAAAAGGCTGGTATCAAGTTACTATTTGATTCAGATAAGTTTGTAATGACTAAGAATGAAACTTTTGTTAGTAAGGGATACTGTAGTGATGGTTTATTCATTGTAAATGTATCCAATGATCATAATAAGAAGACATCCAGTTTTGTTTATATCGTTGAACTCTTTTATCTATGGCATAGTAGATTAGGTCATGTGAATGTAGTATCTTTGAAGAAAATGAAAAGATTAGGTTTATTACCTATTATATCTAATGAAGAATTCTATAAATGTAAAACATGTGTAGAATTAAAATTCATTAGAAAACCTTTTAAACGAATAGAACGATCATCTGTTCTATTAGAGTTGATACACAGTGACTTAGGTGATTTTAGAAATCACATGTCTAGAGGTGGAAAAAGATATTACATAACTTTTGTAGATGACTACTCTAAATTCACTAGAGTCTATCTGTTAAGGAACAAAAATGAAGCTTTAGATGTTTTTTATAAGTACAAAATTGAAGTTGAAAATCAGTTAAATATAAAAATTAAAAGACTTAAAACGGATAGAGGATATGAACATGAATCTTCTTAATTTAAAGAATTATGAGAAAAGAGTTGAATAGTTCACGAAACTACAACTCCTTATACATCAGAACAAAATGGAATAGCAGAACATAAGAATAGAACTCTTAAAGGTATGATAAATGCTATATTAAATAGTTCAGGCTTACCCTCAAATATGTGGGGATAAGCAATTTTGTCTACTTGTTATATGCTAAATAGAATTTCTTCTAAATCTTCTGAACAAATACCTTATGAACTTTAGAAGAATCATGTTCCTAGTTATAAATATATTAAAGCGTAGGAGTGTCTTGCTAAAGTAGAATTGCCTGAAACTAAGAAAAGAAAATTAGGCCCTAAAACAACCGATTGTGTATTTATAGGGTACGTATAAAACAGTGCAGCTTAAAGGTTTCTAGTTTCACAAACTAAGAATAATATATATTCTAAATCTTAATACAATTATAGAAGCTAGGGATGCAAAGTTCTTTGAGAACGTATTCCCTATGAAATATAAATCTATAGGGATAGAGGAAGTCAATGAATCAAATATCGCATCTACAAGTAAAAGTGTTTGTGAGAAAGTAGTAGAAGAGATACAACCAAGAAAAAAATACTATGATTAGAAGAGAAACTAACCTAAGAGATGGTTTTTTCACCTTCTTAGTAGAAGATGATCCTACAACTTATATAGAAGCGATTAACTTTCTAAATGCAACATTTTGAAAGGAAGCAATAAATGATGAGTTGGAATCTATAATATCTAAGAACACTTGAGAACTTGTAAACCTACTACCTGGAAACAAACTAATAGGCTGTAAATGGGTGTTTAGAAAGAAACTAAAATCAGAAGAGACTATTGATAAGTTTAAGGCTAGGTTGCTAGCGAAAGGTTTTGAACAAAAGGAAGGAATAGATTACTTTGATACATATTCCTTTGTAACTAGAATTACAACTATTAGGGTCTTAATAGCAATAGTCTCCATATATAAACTATTGGTACACCAATTGGACGTTAAGACAACTTTCCTAAATGGAAATTTAGAAGAAGAAATATATATGGAGCAACCTGATGGTTATAAGATATCAAGTAAAGAAAATAAAGTATGTAGACTAATTAAATCACTATATGGTTTAAAACAGCTCATAAACAATGACATGAAAATTTTGATGGTGTTTTAAAATCAAATGGTTATCATATAAATGATATAGATAGATGTGTATATAGTAAAATTTCTAGAAATAATTATGTTATTATATGCCTTTATATTAATGACATGCTTATTTTTGGAACTAATATTAAATTAGTTATTGCAACCAAGAAATTCTTGTCATCTAAATTTGACATGAAAGACTTAGGAGAGGCTAGTGTAATCTTGAGTATTAAAGTAATCAGGAAAGATTCTGTTATTGTATTATCAAAATCTCATTACGTTGAGAAATTATTGAGAAAGTTTAACCATTTTGACTGTTTACTTGTCAGTACTTCTTATGATTACAGTGTGACTCTTATGAAGAATATAGGAAATAGTACGTCTCAATTAGAGTATTCCAGAATAATTGGTAGCTTCATGTATCTAACAAACTTCACTAGACCAGACAGCTTTTGCAGTAGGAAGGCTAAATAGATATACACATAACCCTTGAAAAGATCATTGGAATGCTTTGTCTATGATATTGAAATATCTAAAAGGCAGTATGGCTTATGGTTTACATTATAATTATTTTTCTGCTGTATTAAAATGATACAGTGATGCTAACTGGATCAACAATCCAGATGAGACAAAATCCACTAGCGGATATGTCTTCACTTTGGGTGGAGGAGCAGTCTCTTGAAATATACCAAGCAGACATGTATCGGTCGATCGACTATGGAATCCGAGTTTATTGCCTTAGAAAAGGCTGGATCAGAAGCCAATCGAGTGGCTTATAAATCTCTTAGCTGATATACCATTGTGGCCAAAGCCTGTATCGGTCGTGTCTATTCATTGTGATTGTCAAACATGTATAGCAAAAGCAAAAAGTAAAACATATAATGGAAAGAACAGGCATATTAGACTCAGACACAACATAGTGAAACACACGTTGCGTGATGGAGTCATATCTATTGACTTTATGAGGTCAGAAAAGAATCTAGCAGATCCTCTGACCAAAGGACTATCTAAAAAATTAGTCAATGATACATCGAAGGGAATGAGGCTAAGCCTAATATATGAGCTGCCAGTGTCAGTAACCCAACCTATACAAGTGGATATTTCATGAGATAGGTTCAATGGGTAAATAACAACAAGACACGAGGTAGACGATTGCACTGAGTTATATGAGGCTCTTCTATGGTGTACAGTGCGAGCAGCAACGCAGAAAGTTTTTTAGAACTCTTAATGGATCCATAACTATATATTTGGTGGTGTATACAGTTGTTGCATACACTTGATGAAATTCACCTATATGAGTGTGGAGGTGGAGGTCGCTTCCTATGAGAATCTAGGCGAATTCTTTGGAGCACTCATGAAATCCAAATAATAGTGTATGGCCGAAACGCACCGAACCGCAGAATCACTTACAGAGGAAGAGTTGTGTGAGTAACATGTACTTGCGATTTACATTAAAAGGATTAAGATTTAAGACTATGATGTCACCTGATTCCTGTAAACCTGTCCTGCTTACTCTAATGTCGGTTCAAGTCTATGGTGACACCGGCACCATTGTACAACTATTACGTTTTAACCCGAAAGATTTTATTTTGAAACATGTAGGGGATTGTTGTATTTTGTTTCAAAATATACATTAAAATTTGGTTTTCAAAATTTTCGGTTTCCATTCACATTTAAAATTTTGGTACTTTTGAGTTGTGGGTTTTGTCTCACATCAGATTTGACAAAGAAAAATATCTTGTATATAAGATAGGCTTTTTGCCTTGCATTCAGGGGGCATGTGAATTTGGTCCTTAAGGGGGGGGCTATGCTAATATCTCTAATCTAGGCCAATGACCACCACGCACGCGCACGCCGAGCCG
>JAJHSJ010000012.1:33520411-33525411 GCA_021015155.1 Magnolia officinalis
ACTGCTGGGATAAGGTGTATTGTGATCTAGACACGTCAATAGACGGTCTAGAAGTGATTTGGGATCGACTCGTGCGATCAGGATCGAGTACGAACTCGATCAAAACGCTCGTTTTCGATGAACTTCGTCAAATGCAAAATCGAAAAACTTAGGACTGTTTCTATATTTTTCTCACACCCTCCAAAGTTAAAGCGTCAGCGTACGTCGTGGGAACAAACTTAGGTCCGGTTTAATCAAAATCATGCTCTAATACCAACTTGTAACGCCCTGAAATTCGAGGGTCGAGTAGCAACTGAACTCTCGAGTTCCAGATCATCACTTATGCAACATAGATGATGAAGATTGAATGTTGTCTGTGTCAGTGCAATAACATGAGTGAGATTATACCAAAACAGTAATTCATACTCCAGATCAATTGTATAAAGGCAAGCGGAAGACTGAAACTGTATATATAGGTATGTAAGGAAACAAAACCATCATGAACTCCAGAGTATGAACACTAACTGAGTACCCATATACATGTATTGTTTCTGAATTAAAAAGTCAAAATATAACTAAAAGATAGATCCTGAAATCCCCGCGATCCAGTCGGCCTAAGCAAAGCCGTCAGAGTACTGCATGTATGAGAACTCGTCCTGGTCCTCATCGTAGTCTGGCTCCGCCTCCTGAATCGACGTATCATCTATACCTGAGACAGAGTCTGGTTGGTGTGTACAACACCATCCTGTAACGTGGGAGTGAGTAGCTAACTCAGTGGAACAATAAAGCATAGGTTAACATATTATCAATTCAGTCAAACAGCAATGATAAAGCAGTACAATCAAACAATCCTAACTACTCTTATTAAATGTAAGTATGAAATGACATGATGAATGCCCTTGCCAACCCACCCTCATGCAACACCATCTTATGTTCGCGAATGCGTTCATCCCTCAGTGCTCCACATCTACCAGGCACATACAGTGCGATGATGAGCATGATTACCGAGTAATTATTAGTCCATTTCAAACAGCAGTATTGGGAAACTAAGGTACCTCCCTTATATCATTCCCAAACATGATCCATTCTAAGGTCGTTAATCCTAGTTAATCTCATACGATGGTGTGTTTCTAGGTCGCTGCAAAGGCTGTCAGGGCTGTTATACACAAAGGTTATACCACTCCCCCATCACCTTTTTAACGATTCATCACTATACAGATACAGGCCTAGTTCATACTCTATACACTGTGGCAACATTTGTCGCCTCACTGCAAATTCAGAGTATGCTCGAGGTCACTACAAAGGGCTACCAGGGCTGTTACGCACAAAGGTTACACCGTTCCCCCATCACCTTATCAATGT
Source organism: Magnolia officinalis (assembly GCA_021015155.1). NCBI lineage: Eukaryota > Viridiplantae > Streptophyta > Magnoliopsida > Magnoliales > Magnoliaceae > Magnolia > Magnolia officinalis. Next base: position 33,521,753 of record JAJHSJ010000012.1, read on the forward strand.
AGGCCGACAACACGAATATAGTGTCTCATACCACCATAATCGGCTCACGAGTCTGGTTGCTCACTGGTCACTACAGGGAGGCACGTGGCCCCAGCGTAGGCCAACAGCTCGACCACAGTGTCCCATACCACCATGCCCGGCTCATGAGTCTTAGCGGATCGAGGTACCATGGTTAACGGGATTCCACTGGTAAGTTTGGTACCCTAGGTTCAAGCAGTAGCGACCAAACATGGTGAACATACATTAAATACATCGGGTTACTTGACGAGCCTGACTAGCTCGAGCGCACAATCAACTAAACGACATGAAGTGCATAAGCACTTCACGTGTCCTAACCACTGTCGCCAACTGAAGTACGACTCGGGTTCGTCAAACACATCCTACGTGTCGACATGAATCCTCAACCACGATCTCAAGTCTGGTACCGATTGTCTGGACTATAGACATAGTCCCAAACTCAATCAATCCTTATTTAGAACATGTAGAGTAAAGCATAATAGACAAAGTAAATCAAGCATGTTAACAAGCATATCATAAAGCATGTTGTAAAACACTATATAAACAAGAATACAAACACATATATTTCATAAGTAAGCGGTTAAAGTAAACAACCACATGGAGGAAATCATAAAGGTCTCTAAGGTAGTTGAGAATCCCATCTCAACACCTATCTAAGGCACCATTATCCAAGCACTTACTCTCACAAGCATTTCCACAAACACTTAGAATACACTATTTCAACATACATAGTGTATGTTATTAAAACATGTATTAGGGCGAATCCTTTCGCCAAGCAAGTATTTTACGCATATATAACATGTTCATACAGCAAATAGTCATGGCAAACACATCCCCAAAATATATACATATACGGTACTTTCTACAATACACTATTTCTACATACATAGTGTATATTAGCAAATATGTATTAGGGAAAATCTTTTCACCAAATAAGTATTTTATCCATATACCATATATTCATACAACAAATAATCATGGCAAACACATTTCCAAAATTTATACGTATACGGTATTTCTACGAATACCTAGAAGATGTAAAATTCCATATTTTACATCTTTAATCGAAATGGAAAACAAACAGCACTTTGTACATGTGCAATTGCATGCAGATCATGAATCTATCATTATCTGACATTGAAAGCGTTGAAAACCGTAACCTATACACCTAAAGTCCTCACCTTATACCGTAGAATCGCAACGAATCAGCTAGGTTTGCTAAGCTTCCGTATTCAGCAATTCGATAACCTATAAAATGAAATAGGTTAGCTATTTCATAACCTATAACCCTTACAACTCCAAAACAGATTAGGGTTAGGGTTTCTTACCTAGAAACGAAGTCGATATCGCCGGGAAAGTGACAAGAAAGGGGTGGTGCATCTTGTGTAGCGGCAAGGGATAGTAGTAGGAAAGATCTCCCACAACTCTTAAGCTTTCTCTCTCTTCTTCTCTCTTCTCACTTAGGGTTTTTCTCAAATTCGTATGGCTATGAGAGAGAGGGTTCTAAGGTCCTTATATAGCCTAAAAACTCTCTGAAATAGACTTGTGGACAAGGTATACTTAGGTTATAACCAAAGCGATACTTTACCAGCTCAACGGAGCACTTCTGGCGGGCCTCCTTGAGCCAAAAGTCGAACTTAAGTTCACCAACCTTGGATCTAGGTGGAGTTAAGTTTTCATTCCAGTAGGGTTTCCAGATCACGCGTGGCGGACCAGTTTCAGTTCAACGGTCAATGGGTTTCGATCAGAAATTTCAAGTACATGGATATGTTTATGAAAATTTTCCTGATCCGAGGGTGTATTTGGGTCAGATTCTGACGGTCTAGTTGCTTACAAAATGTCTGCAAGCGACACGTGCCAGATCACTATTCAAGATATTTATTTTGTAAAGAAAATAAGTGTTTTTACACTCTCTCGCTCCGGACTTAAGCGAACAGTCGTGGGACACTGTCTGGGTTTGATTTCCGAGATGGTTGTCAAGCCCAGCGAGGCGGTCCTAAGTCCTTAACTTCGTATTATTCGGACTCCCGATGTGGGGTCTAGACCTGATACGGAGTTTCAATGTGTTCCCAAGAGCAGTCGGGTAATGAGTTTGATCCTAGACTTTAGGGTAACCTAGCGTCAATGATTCTACAAGTTTTGGGTCTTGCATATCGTATTGAAAGCGATTCCAACGGATTTCATGGCTAATCTAGTTTAGCACTTAGTTAACTTTGTCAAATTTCTAAAGGATTTAATCCTAAGTGATTTCTGGTCGAGGTGGTACTCGAGCCATTGTACGGAAATTTTCGAGTCGTTACAATTTCACTTTAATGCTATGGTGGGGCCACCAACGCCGACTACTTTTCCTCTTAGAATAGCTTTTATCTGTCTTGTCATTAAATATCATTAATTAGTCCTTGAATTAATCAACTAGTTGGACGAAAATGCAATGTCCAATTAATTGTGTGTGAGCATCTCCATTGGTTCGGTGGTTGCTACCAAGACGATTTTTTTATGCCCAGCAAAGGACCTCGAGATGCTAATCCATGAAAAACGATACAAGAAATGCGAAAGAATTCATATACGGAATGAGGGTGACCAGTGGAAATACATCAGTTTTTGACTCGTGCAAAAGAACTATTTCTTGGCAACTTGGACAACTTATAACGATGTTTGTCCCGCATATCACCGGGAAGATCGGGATCTTTACAAAAGACTTTATAAAGCTTTCGTCTCAATTCATATTTAGCCACGAGCAATCTACGATTGTGATCTCGTATATTTCTCTTGTCCGACATCTTATTGAGAATTCCCCTCATCTTTTTTTTTTTTGTTGCAAAAAGCCGCTCCACGGTAGTAAAGTCTAATCTTGTGTGTTGGCCAAAGTGACAAGAGTCACATTGAACCCTCGAATATGCTCGAAGATCTCGAAATGATCTTCTAGTTCCGGGGTAATTCGCAAAACTCCATTTCCATCAAGAATTGAATGGGGTTTTCCTATATTTCGATCAAGAATCTAACAAAGACATTATCGTCGAGATTCCTACTGAAAAATTAGACATTCCATGCCCTCAAAGAGTGCTTTGTCATGCTAGGTCACTGACATCTTTTTCTTTTTCTTTATCAGACCCCAAGACTTGGTTGGATCGAAACAAATTTATATATATATATATATATACACCAAAAAAAGGAGTAAAGATACAGACTAAGTAAATTTTTAGCTATGGATATAAACAGTAGCTATATTACTACGGATTAAATCTGAAACAAAAAAGGTACTACACAACTAGAAATAATCCATCCATCTATTTTGAAATATAATTTTAGGCTATCATCCCAAAAATGAAGTATATATAAGGCTCAAGTGGACTACACGGTAAGAAACAGTAGAGATTAAATCACACGTGATTCCTATGGTGTAGTCCACTTGGGCCTTCACTATATCTCATTTTTGGGATAATTCCCTAAATGTATTTATAAAAATGAATGGACGGAATGGATAAACCATATACATCATTGTGGGCCCCACGTAGGTACCCAATCCACGCCCAAAATAATTGGGTGCACGCTCAAAAGAGAGCCGCGCGCCCAAATCAATATACGGCCTTCTTTCTCTCTCTCTCCGCGCCCAAAACTGACTCTTCCACTTTGCGTCCAAA
>JAJHSJ010000012.1:33530411-33629853 GCA_021015155.1 Magnolia officinalis
GAGAATGATTGGTGGTGAGATTCTTGTTTTTCTCCTTTATATTGAGTTTTTGGAATTTTATTACCTGGGATTTGGTTTTGGGTTTTGGAAATTTCATTTCCTGGAGTTGTATTTGGCTTTTGGGATTCGGGTTTCTCTATGTTGGAGGGATGTTATTGCAGCAGCATGTGCGTGTATGGATTCCGAATGAATCGTTCCCTTCTCTCAATCTAAGAAAAAATGATAGGGTCAGTTGCAATGATCAATGCAGCTATCAAGTGCTGATTAAGCTATTACATTTTCCTTTTTGTTTATTTGATCATCTGTCCTTGCTTTCTATCTGTTTTGACTTTTGTTACTGAATATTTATTGGATGTTGTAGGTTATTGGCACGTGGGATGACCATGATTATGGATTAAATGATGCGGGGAAAGAATTTAGTGGGAAAAATGTAAGCCAAAGGCTGATGTTAGATTTCTTAGACGACCACCAAGATAGCGCTGTTTTACATTCTTTTTTCATCTGATGTTAGATTTCTTAGACGAACTTCAAGAACTACAGCTGTCCATCTGCTCATTCCAACCATCTATCCAGACCATGATTGAGCTGTTTTACATTCTTTTTTCATCTGTTTTTCATGTGCTCGTTTTAGAAGAAGATATAAAAAATGAGGCGGATTCAAAACTCAAGTGGGCTCCGATGTGAAACCGGAGATTGAATGACCACTGAAACATTCAAACGGCCATAGAAGTTTTGTATTAGGCAATGTTTTTTGTGTTTTCAATTTATTCCTGTGGGGGTGACCTTATGAACAATTACGATGGCATATCAGAAGGTTTCAACGGTGAGCATTTCTTTCCTCACTTTTTGTTACCTGCCTCATTTTTATTTATTTTTTTGTCACATTTCTTAAAATGAGTTGGAAAAATAAGGCATGAATTTATCAAGAACATCACGATGGCTCCTCCTACATCATTTCAGACCATGATTGGCATGGCTTTATGGATGACTTTTCCGTATTGTTGTTGTTTCGTGGCTGACAAAGCTCACGATTATGAGCATATAATCATATTTTTAAAAAGAGATATCAAGCAGTAGGAAGAATTGACATATGATTACAGGTTCCTTTATGGTCTTAATATGATTTGCATTCTGTTTCCATTTTCTGTAGTATTTAAGCTGGTTTCTTTTGTGTTTCATCTACAGTTTTTTTTTTTTTTTCAATAGATGAACAACTTGCTATTACAGATTCCCAAGATGTTGTGAGGTTGTCAATGACATTGAAGCAGAGGAACTTGCCATCTGACTATACCTTTTGCTGATATTGTAGGAGAGTAAATTAGAGATGGTTTTGTTTATCTATTCTTGAACTTGAAATACAGACAGTTTGAATAAATTGCAGATTGGAGAATGCAACTAGTTTGCATCAACAAGAATTTATACCTATTTGAGAAGCAATTGCATTTGTCGGCTGTATTCTCATTCCTTTTATGCAGAGAAGGATTTATACCTATTCTTTTTTTTTTTTTTCTTTTTTCTTTTGTTTTCATTGTTTAGGGTCAAGCAGGTCAGGCTAACAGAAACCATTAATGCCCCATCAAATGGATGTCACAAAATACGAATGATACACTCATGTTTTCCTTTTTTACTACATAAATATGCATCTCTTAACCACAGAAACCATCAGAAATAGCTATTTGCTACATATAAATATGGGATTGAATGCCTACCGTCGACAATCACTTGGGGAAAGCAGTTAGTAGCTTATTGTAGGTCTAGTGCAATGTGTTTCAAGGTGTAGCAGGGGAAGTTGCTTTGACTTCAGGTGGTGGATTGAAGAAGCTATCTTTATTAACTGATAACTATGAAGAGTTTGCAATGGTAAATCATCTATACAACTCTCTTACCTGATATTCTCCCAATTTCCATTTTTTTTCATGCTCATTTCTTACCACAGTAATGCCAATTTTTGACTCAAACTCTCTAAGTGCATCATAAGAATACAATTCTGGTCAATCTCAGGATCTCAACAAAATGGACCTGTCTACACAAGGCAGTTGGACCATTCCACGAATGTAAGTGGGCCAAGCACAGGCTAAGGTTTGACCCATTTTCTGTTTGGGGCACAGTGGAAAACATAACCTGCCTTTATGCAGGCTGCCATTTCCCACCTTTGATGCTACAAATCACAACTGAGATAAGAACAAGAAGGTCCTATTCTTATTGCACTTGTGAGTTGGACACAGCCACAGACTCATCCAGTCAACTCGGATTTTAATACCTAGAGTCACTCCCAATCGACTAGGGCAATTAGTTAGGTTGATTCACCCCTGACTCAGGTCTAAATTGAGAAAATCCGAGAGTCACCGAGCCTTTTAATCATTTTGGCAAATATTAGGTGAGTTCACTACACCATAATTGAGAAGAAAATACACAACAACATGCTCATTTTGGGCTTCTACATTTTGGATTGTGTATTTTGTATATTTTTTCTTGTTTTTTATTCTCTTCCTTTGTATATTTTGTATATTTTACAAACTATCAATTGATGTAATTCCTTTGGTGTAGGTCTTATCAAGTCAACGAGCTGACTCAGTTGACCCAATGAGATTTTGAGCTAGGTCATCAGGTTCAGGAATGCAAGCCTCAGTTTGGCGTAGGTTTTGTGCTACCCTGTTTTCAGATATTGAGTCATCAGATTTTATTTTTATTTTTTTTTTGCCTTCACTGGAATTTCAAGTTTTTTGCCAAGTTAGACACTTACTATTGATTGAGCTTTCTGTCTTGAGATTGCTTTTGATAGCATCCTTCATGTCTTTATTCTTTGTTTCCTTTGTTATGTAGGGGCTATGTTGGAATTCACAGCTATGATTCAGAGATTTCATTCTAAAGTCGGAGCTTCTCTGAGCCATTGTAGATTCAGGATTTGAGCATCCTTCAGAAGGCAAATTCTTGTCAAGTTCTTCTCATTTTATGGTTGACTTCATGAAAAATACAGATTTTCTGTTTTTATTTTATTTTTATTTTTATTTTTTATTTTTTTTATTTTTATTGCTGCATCTGATCTTGAATCTACTATGGGTTTTCAGCAAATATATGTGATTTTTTAGAAGAATTTCAACATCTATTACTAGTTTGGTTATTTTATTTTTACTTTTTGTAGTCATTTGTCATGTTTAACATATTTGGAGACATGTAATCTGTTGGATTCAGTAATAAATTTGGTATAGAGAAGGATGCCATCTGCTTTTGGATTTGGATTTTTTCTTTTCATGTTAACTTATCTGTATATGAATTCTTACCCTTTTAGGTTCCATAATTTATTATTTTTTTACGATGGCATCTGAATTTTTGTAATTTTGTTCTTAATTACAACATCATTAGAATTTTTTTTTAAAAAGACAATAGCTACGGTTGTTAGCCCTACACAGCATATAGCTACGGATTAGAACCGTAGCTATTTGATGTATAACTACGGATGAAAGTCATGCTATAGCTTTAAGACCTGTATATTTTTGTGGCACTAATTGCTATGGTCATACTATGGACAAAACCGTAGCCATAGATCTTTAGCTACGGCTTTTATCTGTAGCCTTTACCCCTTTTTCTGGTATATATATATGGGTTTAGTTACTATGCGCTCGACCTCACGATAAGGGTCTGTGAGGTCGAGCTGTGTGGGCCCCACCATGATGCGTTTCGACCATCACCACCGTGCATTTGATGGGTACCCTTTAAATTATGGGATATCCCAAAAATCAGCCGTATACGGAACTCAGGTGGGCCATACCATCTAAAATATGTGAAGACACCATTAAAACATATAAAAGCACTTGGTGAGGCCCACCTGAGTTTTGCATGGGCCTGAAACTTGGTCTGAACCCTCATTCAAGTGGGACACACATAATGGATGGGCTGGATTTGCAAACCACATCTCGGTGGGCCCTCAAAAATGGTTATGAATGTTTTAATGGTGCACGGCCCCTCCCCACTTCTGTATGTGGTGTGGCCCACACAAGTCACGGATTGACTTGATTTTTGAGACCTAGGCCCACGATGGAATGGTGCATCTGACTGATGGGGTAGATGTTTGAAACACATCACGGTGGGGCCCACACAGCTCGACCTCATGGGACGTTAAAATTAGCTCGAGCGCATTGTACCTTTTTCATATATATATATATATAATATAATATAATATAAAGAATATTTTTTTTTTTTAAATTTAGTAAAAAACTAGATATTTTTAGCGCATAATAAGTCTTTAAATGCTTATTAATAGTTATAGAAACTTGCTATGGCTAACATAAGATCTTCCTCACATAGATATATAATTTGGAATCGATCAAGGCACTTTTCTAGCATAACTAAGTCTCATAGGCCTAATCCACTCGAGCCCAGTGTGAAAATATTCATGCATTCATCACCCCTAATGAGAAGTCTCGAACACGAGACCTCCCACTCTAATACCACTTTAATGCAGGACAATTAACCACTTGCTCTAATAGAGCATGACGAATCAATCCATTTATCTCATAGCCTAGGCCCCGCATCCCATGGGTTAGGTCCTCGGCTGAACCCCCCTCGTGGGCCCCACGTCACATGGGTTCCGCTTCACATGAGCCACCCGCCTCAGAATATTCTTTAAGCTTGAAATTCATGTCTTCGTAATACAACATCAGGTCTTTAGTTCTTTTAAAATAATGAAATATGTGTTTGACAGCTTGCTAATGAGGTTATCTCGAGTTACTCTGGTAACGAGTTACTACACCAACTACATAACTAAAGTCTGGTACAAAGAATGACATACATTAACTTGCTTACTATGCTCGCGGAAGGTATCGAGAACATAGCTGATTTCTCAACTTTAGTCTAAGGATATAATTTTCTCGTCTAAGTCGGTAGTTTTCTTATAAGAATTTAACAACTTTTGGATTTTTCATCGTGGATCGCTCTAAGACCTTCTATATGTAGATAGATTGAGATGAGCTAAGAATCTCGTAGGGCATTTTTTGGTGATCTTTAGTCCAAGATCTTTCATTTTGAAGTTTGAAAAAAGTCAATCTTTAGTCATCATCAACACTTGTATATTATTATTGGCTACTAGGATATTATCTACATATAAAGATCGTATCAGAAAAGATCCTCCAAACCACTTCACATGTACACAATGATTTTTTGTAAAACCTCATGTACCATTTTCTAGAAGATTTCTTTAGTCTACAGATAAATTTCAACAATCTGTAAGCTCTATTTGGGTTCTTTTTTGTCCACATATCCCATAGATTGTTGCATGTCTCTTCATCTAGATCATAATTTAAGAATGCAATTTTTACAACTATTTGATATAACTAAGTCTAAACTCGTGACAATGAACAGCATGATGCAGACTGAGAAGGATTATGAAACAAGTAAAAAAAAAACTCCTCGAAATCAACAAATTTCTTTTTTGTGTAACCTTTAGCAACCAACCATGCTCTATACTTACCCACTATACCATCTGCCTTCCTTTCGATCTTGAATACTCACTTGTTACCTTATCGCTTTGTGATAGGAAGACATATTTACAAGTTTTCATACTTCTTTTTTTTTTTTTTTTAATGGAGGAATCTCTTTGTCCATGACAGTTACCCAATCAGTCAAATTTGGAGACAACAACGCGTCTGGATTCATCGTTAATTGGAACGCAAGTGTAAGATTGTAACACCCTAGCCCTCCAATACTCGGGTATTGGATGTCCTCGGGCATTACCTTGGAAGTTTCTCGAATGAAGTTCGCATCCGTACATACACTCATTGTGGGATATATAAACCAAGAGGTCCCAACTCTCACAACAACTCGAGCGCAAGCCACACACACTAGAATAACCTAAAGAAACTAGGAACTAACCTTTAGCGCTTATGGGGGACCTAAAAGCAAATTGTCGGTCCGACCGACAATGTGACGCAGGGAAGGACGTGTAGAGGTTGAGCACCATCTTCCTCAGGGCAGATAACTACTCCGAATCCACGGAGCTTCTCCGGACTCCTCACAGAGAGATACCTCGAATCCACGAGGGAAAATAAGAAAATAGAAATAAAAAATTCTAGAAAATTCAAATTTTCATTATTAGGTAATAAAAACAAATTTACAATCCTTTAAATAGTGATACTAAAACTTGAAAAAAGTTTCAAAATCAAACTTTAACTCAAACTCCCTAAAATTCGTAACTTACTATAAATAGTAAATATTTATAGTAAGTGTCCTATCTAGCTTAACCACATTATTCTCTTAATTTTTCTAAGAACTTTTCATGTTGGACACAACTCCTAAAGCTCAAAGGATGAAGAGTTATAATAAAACTAAAGCCTACTATAAATAGTAAAAATGGAAATAAAATGGATTTTCGACCGTTAATTTGATGGAATCTCACAAATTTGGCATGGGCAACCCGGCTACCGGGTTGGTTGGCTAAAGCAGCTTCTCCTACTCCAAAATCATATAGGGCACGTCGGATAACTTATTCCGGTTTGCGAGATACACACGTTTTAAGTTCTGACGGTCTGGATCACTTCCGCCTCTGATCGGGCCTTTTTCTGGTCCATCTTGGCCATGAAATTGTACGTGACCTGCTCTACATCAGTCCCATCCACTTCAAAAGAACTCGTCCTAAAGTTCTTGTCCTGCTTTGGTTTGTGATACTCGGTCAGGTTCGTGACGTTGAAAGTGTGCGGGATTTCCATGTCATCCGGAAGATCAACAACGTAAGCGTTGTCATTAACCTTTCGGAGGATTGGTATTAGTCTAATCTTCTTATTCTCCAATTTTTTGTACATCCCGGTTGGAAATCTTTCCTTGCATAGATGAACTATAACTTGGTTGCCCACTTCGAATACTTTTTGTCGCCGATGCTTGTCAGCTTGCTCCTTGTACTTATCGTTCGAGGCATGTAACTTGGCTTGCACCTTTGTATGAATGCCCATAATTATGTCCACTATATGATCTGTTGCAATGCTCATGCCTAGGAGCTTGGGCAAAGGGACCAAGTCAAGTGTGTGGTGAGGCACTCAACCATAAATAATCTGGAACGAGGATTTCCTTGTCGACCGGTTCACCATGTTGAATGCAAACTCCACTTGAGAATAGGCCAAATCCCACTCCTTCAACTTTTCACCTGAAATACATTGAAGGAGATTCTCCAACGTGCGATTCACAACTTCAGTTTGCCCATCGGTCTATGGGTGGTAGGCACTGCTGAATTGAATTCATGTACCGAATCAATTCCACAAAGTCTGCCAGAAGTGGCTAATGAACTTGGTATCGTGGTAAGAAGTAATAGCCTTGGGAACCTCTTGTAGTAGCACGACCTCTCTGAAGAATAGATTCACCGCATGTGTCGCATCAAGAGTCTTGTTACATGGGATGAAGTGTGACATCTTTGAGAACTGATCTACCACCATGAACACTGTCCATGCCACATTGTGTTCGTGGGAGACCTAACATGGAGTTCATAGATAGGTCCTTCCAAAGGGCGTTAGGTATGGGTAACGAGGTATGACATTCTAAGATTGGCCCTCGGAGACCTGGAAAATATGATAGCACTGCACTGATCTACCCATGTCACGTACTAACTGCAGCCAATGGTACCGTTCTTCAATAAGAGCTCGCGTCTTGTCCCGTCCAAGATATCCACTAAGGCCACCTCCATATAGCTCTTGGATGATCTGCTCCCTAAGCGAGCCTTTGGGAATAAACGGTTGATTCCCTTTGAAAAGGAACTCATCTTGCATATGTAAGTCACTGGGGTGACCTTCTTGGCATCTAACCCATGCGTCCTTGAAGTCGTCATCGTCGGCATATATATCCTTGAGGCGGTCGAACCCAAAAATCTCATTACTCATAGTGCCTAATAAAATTGCACGGCGACTCAGTGCATCAGCCACTTTATTCTGCTTCCCAGACCTATGTTTCAGCACAAACGTGAATTCCTGCAAAAATGAAATATACTTAGCATGCACACAATTCATGTTAGTTTGGTTATTAATGAATTTGAGAGTTTGATGATCTGTGTAAAGAATGAATTCTCTTTGAATTAAGTAATATTGCCAATGCCACAGTGCCTGGACTACTGCGTATAATTCGAGCTCATAAGTCGACCACTTTTTGCGTGCGTCGCTAAGTTTTTCACTGTAGAAGGTTAGTCTACCTTCTTGAGACAAAACTCCCCCAATTCCGACATATGAAGCATCACATTTAACTTCGAATAGTTTGTCGAAGTTGGGAAATACAAGAACCGGGGTTGTGGACAATCTGTGCTTAATTTCGGCAAAGTTCCTATCGGCTTCTTCAGTCCATTGAAATTGTCCATTCTTCATGCAATATGTAATTGGTGACACAATGATACTAAAACTCTTCACGAACCAACGATATAATGTTATCAATCTGTGAACACTTCATACCTCATGGATGTTTGTTAGAACCGGCCATTCCTTGATGGGTTTCACTTTTTCATCGTCCACTCGAATGCTCGTGGACGTCACAACAAAGCTCCAAAACAACAGGCTATCAGTCAAAAAGTCGCATTTAAAAAAATATTGAGATACGACTTATTTTCAGTGAGCGCTTGCAGGACCTTCTTGAGGTGTTCCATATGGCTTGCTTCATCTTGATTGTATATCAAAATATCATCAAAGTAGACCACAACGAACTGCCAGATGAATGGTTTCAGAACTTGGTTTATTAACCTCATGAATGTGCTGGGTGCGGTTGAAAGACCGAAGGGCATGACCATCCATTCATACAACCATTCCTTGGTCTTAAAGGCCGTTTTCCACTCATCACCCGACCATATTCGAATCCGATGGTAGCCGCTCCTCAAATCCAATTTAGAAAATAATTTCGCGTCCTCAAGCATGTAAAATATATCGTCCAACCGTGGTATGAAAATCTTTACTTTATGGTAATCTTGTTGATGACCTGACTGTTGACATATGCTCCAACTCTTAGGAGTTAATAGAGCTGGTACGGTGCATGGGCTCATCTTTTCTCGAATAAGACACTTACGAATCAGTCCTCCACTTGCCTCTACAAAATATCGCACTCCTTTGAACTCATCGGATAGCGACGACGATTAGGTAAGCTGGACCCGGGGATAAGGTCGATATAATGCTGAATATCTCGCACGGGAGGCAATCCATCGAGAAGATCATCGAGCCAAATTTCTTTGAATTCATGCAGCAAGGGTTTTAATTTCTCAGGGATGATAGTGGGCTCGAGTTCCTTCCCATTTACAATTAATGTATAGGTCTGCTGTTGAGAGTAAAATATTGCATATTGGACCCTATTTATTACTTTGTTTTATGAACATGATAATGCTTAATGTTATATTCTAATCATGTTTGTGTTGCAAGGTGAATTTAAGAGCTTGGAATGAAAAGGATGTTAAAAGCATGGATTTAACGCTCAAGAATCACCAAAGTCAAGAATGGATCTGATAAAACCAATAATGAAGAATGCACATACTGAAAATCCAAGAAAAATAATTCCAGAATGAAGAAAATCGGAGATTCTCAACTAGTCCTGGCTCCAGCTCTACCAGTCCTGGCCTCGGTTTGACCAGTCCTGGATTCTGCTCGACCGGTCGAAGGTGTCTCGACTCGAACTCCAACGAGTAAAACCTCAAAATCCCCGTCCTACTCAACCAATTGAAAGAGACCCTCGACCGGTCGAGGACATCCCATGACCGGTTGAGAACGTCCCATGACCAGTCGAGCGTTACACAATTTTTGCGTGAACTGCGTAAATTTGAGACGGTTTCCAGAAATTTCCACTCGGTGCGAAAGTCTAAGGCTTAAAACTATAAATAATAAGAGTCCCTAAGTCATCCCTAGGATCATCTAAGGTTTGAGGAGTGGAGCAAAAGTGTGGAGAAGCCATCGCCAAGAGTTTTTCTTCCCTTTCCTTAGTCATTTTTATGCTTTTCTTAAGAGATTCTAGTTCAATCATGTCTATGGTTGGCTAAACCTCTTAGCTAGGGCTAAGAGGTGAAGCTTGTAGTGTGATTGAGATGTTTTCTTTATTTTGATTCATGTTATATTGAACTCTCTTGGATTCTAATTTAATTATGAAGGAATATTTTTAGTTTTTAATGGTTTGTTGTGACTCAAATTACAACAGATCTGTGATAGCTTAGGATATCTTCTTTTCATGTATTGAGATTGTGAAATTAGAAAATTCCATTGTTCACCATCATCCCATGGGCATGGTTGGGTGATGGAATCCTTCTAATCTTCATAATTCTCTTATGATTGGTTATGTGATTGGTAGATCCTGTTGTTTGCCTTGTCTCCTGGGCATGGTTAGGTGATGAAATCACTTCCAAATCCTCATAACTCTCATCCATTGATGATTAGATCCATGAGAAGTTCAGAGATCTGACAAATCTCTTCGTCCTTGAATCAAGCAAGGTAGTATCCTGAGAATCTACAAGTGGATCCTTGGAAACCCTAGTTTTCCACCTTTGAATTTATTAATTTTTTCATTAAATCTCTCACAATTACTCTCAAATATTTCAGATTTAGGTTTACATCTTCTTCTAGTTTTAGTTCTAGTTGCTTTCAGAATTACTCACGAGATTAGTCCCTGTGGATTCGATCTCGGTCTCACCGAGATTATTACTACATCGCGACCCTACACTTGGGGTTGTGAACACCTGCCCTGTTTCTTTGGATTCATTCACAAAGTCCCATATGGTTAAGAGAGAATGACCCTCTACTTTAGAAGTTTCGGGTGACTCCTCTGGATCCATAGGGGTTAATATGATTTGTCGGCTGTCTTTGATAAAAATATATACATTATCTCGCCCTTTATGAGTGGCGACACGATCAGATTGCTGAGGTCGACTGAATAGCATGTGACAGATCTCCATGTTAACTACATCACATACTACTTCGCCCTTATAATGCTTACCAATTAAAAACGATATAGTGCACTATTCGGTTACCTTTGTCTCGCTGACTTTCTTAATCCAACCGATCGTGTATGGGGAGGGGTGACACTCCGTCTTTAATTGCAACTTTTCCACCATGACCTTGGAGATAATGTTCTCGCTGCACTCGTTGTTGATGATCACATCACAAACTTTTCAATTCACTGTATGCCTAGTTCGGAAGATATTATGCTATTGTGGGTGTACTTCTTTCCTTGGTGCATACAATAGTCGCCTCACAACGAGTGACTCACCACGATCCTGCAAAACCCATTCCGCCTCAGCAGCTACTTCCTCAGTGGTTTGTTCATCTTTATAAGATCTAAAGTCTTCTTCCGCTGCATCACCTTCAGCGGCCCCTTCGTTGATTGTCAAGTGGGTTGTGGGGCGTTGAGGGCATGTGTTTGATAAGTGCCCTGGTTGGCCATAGCAGTAATAATTGTTTGGTCTTGGCTGATTATAAGGGTTTGGAATTTTGCTCGGACTTGCAGCTGCAGATGCTACAAGTTGAGGCCTAGATGGGCCGCTCCCTGTATCACGGTTCGCGGTCGTAGAAGGTTGAGGATGTCCTCCTACAGACTATTTTCCTCGTGTCAGCACTGATTCTTGCATGAGAACCACCATGGGGGGCCGAGTTGAAGGATAAGGCCAAGTGGGGTGTAACGCCCTGAAAATCGGGTGTCGAGTAGCAACTCAACTCCCGAGTTCCAAAACATCACTTATGCAACATATATGCTTATGATTCAATGTTGCCTATGTTAGTGCATTAATCATGAGTGGGATTATACCAAAACAGTTATTCATACTTGAGATCAAATTGTAAAACGCAAGCGGAAGACTAAAAGATATAACTAATCGTATACAAATCAAAATATCACGATCGGTCTCCAGAGTATGAATATAACACTGAGTCACCGTGTACATGAAATATTACATGTAATATTACAAAAGTCAGAAGTCTAAAAAATAGTTCAACTGTAATAAACCCTGTAGCCCCGTCAATCCGGATAGCCTAAGCGAAGCCATCGGAGAACTGCATATAAGAGTACTCGTCCTGATTGTCGTAATAATCAGGCTCCGCCTCAGGAGTCACGCCATCATCTGAAATCAAGACAGAGTCTGGTTGGTGTTTAAAACACCGTCACGTAACGTAGGAGTGAGTGATCAACTCAGTGGAATCATAGAGCAAAGGTTAACATGTTATCAATTCAATCAAGCAATAATGATAACGCAGTAAATCACACATTCCTAAGTACTGTTGTTAATGCAAGAATGGTATGGATGTGTGATGCATGCCCTCGCCTACGCTCCCTCAGCGAATTCATCTCACGTTCACGCATGAACAACACTACCTCAATGCTTGACCTGCTACGCCTGAACGCACGTGTAATGCAGTGTATGCATATGATTATCAAGTTCTTATTAGTCCTTTTCATATAACAGGATTGCGAAACTAAGGTACCTCCCTTATATTATTCCCAAACAATGATCCAATCTAGGGTCGTCAGTCCTAGTAAATCTCATACGATGTTATGATTCTAGGTCGCTGCAATGGGCTCGTCGTCAAATCACTACAGGCCTAGTTTATACTCTAGATGCTACGGAAAGGCTCGTCGCCTCTACGCAGACTCAAAGTATACTCGAGGTCACTACAAAGGGCTCGTCACCAATCAGTGTAAGCCGACAGCTCGAATACAGTGTCCCATACCACCGCATTTGGCTCACGAGTCTAGGTTGCTCACTGGTCACTATGGGGAAGCTCGTCGCCCCAGCGTAGGCCGACAGCTCGACCACGGTGTCCCATATCACCATGTCCTGCTCATGAGTCTCAGCGGATCGAGATACCAAGGTTAAACGGGATTTCACTGCTGAGTTTGGTACCTTAGGTTCAAGCAGTAATGTCCATACATGGTGAACATAAATCGGCACATCGGGTTACTTGATGAACTCGACTAGCACGAGTGCACCCAAAGTTGATCGACATGAAGTGCATAAGCTCTCCGTGTGGCCTAAACACTGCCGACAACCTTAGTACGACTCGGGTTCGTCAAACATATCCTACGCGGTGAATGAATCTCAACCACGACTTGAAGTCGGTTACCGATTGCCTAGACTATAACATAGCCCCAATCACATTCAATTCTTAACCAGAAAACATGTGGAGTAGTCAAACAAATTTAACAAAGTAAGTCAAACATGTTAACAAGCATGTTATAAAGCACAATGAATGCAGGAAATACTAACACATACATTTCATAAGTAAGCAATTAGATTAAACAACTTGCATGGAGGAAATCATACACATCTCTAAGGTAGTTGAGAATCCTATCTCAACACCCACCCTAAGCACTATCATCTAAGTACTTACTCATACAAGCATTTTCACAAACACTTAGAATACACTTATTAACATACATATCGCTTATTGGCCAAAACATGTATTAGGGCGAATCCTTTCGCCGAGTAGTTATTACACATATATCTAGCATATATACACAGTAATTAATCATGGCAAGCACACTTTCATATTTTGTACGTATACAGTATTTTCTACAAATATAAAGAATACACTATACACCATAATTTGCATACATAACTGAATCGCAAAACGAACATCGTATTTTGCATGTGAAATAACACCCAGATCATGAATCTATCATTATCCGACATTGAAAGCGTTGAAAACCATAGCCTAAGCGTCTATAGTCCACACCTTATGCCGATAAATGCGTAACGGAGTCAATTTATACACCAAGTCTTTAACAACGGTAGAACGACAACCTATGGCATGAAATAGGTTAGCTATTTCATCACTTACTCTAGTTGGATCTCTAGAACTGATTATGGTTAGGATTTCTTACCTGAAAATGGAATCAGAATCGCCGGAAAAGCGATACGGTAGTGATGGATAGGCACGTAGACTAACAGTATAGAACAACAGGAATCTCCTCCCACTTCTCTCACACTTTCTCTCACTTTACTCTCTTCTCTCTCCTAGGGTTTTCTCAAATTCGTATGGAGTGAATGAGAGAGGGTTTAAGGTCCTTATATAGGCCCAGAATTGCCAGAAATAGGCCCAGGGCCAAGGTATACTTAAGTTATGTCCAAAGGGAGGTTGTTTCGTCTCAACGGAGCACTTCCTAAGCCCCCCTTGAGCCAAAGGTCGGACTTAAGCTCACTGACTATGGATCTAGGTCGAGTTAAGTTTTCATTCCAGTCGGGTTCCCAGATCACACGTGGCGGACCAGTTTCAGTTCAACGGTTACCGGAACTATATCAGGGTTACAAGTATACTGCCATGTGTATGAAATTTCTCCTGATCCGAGGGTGTATTTGGGTCAGATTCTGATGGTCTGATTGCTTATATCAGGCCCGTAAGTGACAAGTCTCAGATTACTTAAATGAGATTTAATTTCTAAAGAAAAACACGTTTTCTCACACACTTCACTCCATGCTCAAGCGAATAGCCCTGGGAAACTATATGGATTTGATTTCCGAGATGGTTGTCAAGCCCAGCGAGGCGATCCTAAGCGCTTAGTCTCGTGGTCATTGGACTTTCGACGTGCGGTCCAGATCCGATTCGGAGTTTCAATGTGCTCCCGAGGGCAGCTGGGTAATGAGATTGATCCTAGATTTTAGGATAACCTAGCGTCAATGATTCTACAAGTTTTGGGTCTTGCAGATCGTATTTAAAGCAAATCAAGTGGATTTCGTAGCTAAACTAGTTTAACACTTAGTTACTTTTGTCTAATTCCTAAAAGATTTGATCCTGAGTGATTTCTGCCTGAGGTGGTACTCGGGTCTTTGTACGGAATTTTCTGAGACAGGTCCATTGGATGTCACGGCCCGATTATCGCAATCAATTTCTGCCTTCATCTCGGTGAGCCAGTCCATACCGAGGATAATGTCGTACTGCCATAGTGGGGCGACAATGAGATCAACGAATACTGTCTGCTACCCAAATCTACTGAGTAACCCTCACACGTCCGTGTGACATCCAAAAAAGTCCCAGTAGCAGTAGAGAGTCTCACTCCCTTCGTGGTAGTAGTATGTAAAGATAGACGCTTAACTGCCGCACATGAAATGATGGAGGTAGTGGACCTAGTGTCCACCAATAAAAAGACAGGAGTACCTTGAACATGTGCAATGACCTCGAAGGCCATAGGTGTTGTCTCTGGCTCTTCTGTTGTAAGCGCATGAACACGTGCCTGCTGAGGTCGATTGGGCTGAGGCACCATAGGTCGCTGAGGCGGCCTAAATCGAGGTGCAGGGGGCCGGAAGGATGGATGTGCAAGGATAGTATGCAGGGGTGGTGCTGAAATGGCCTGGGGACGAGTGCGGTCGATCTTCTGCGGCGGCAAGAACCCACTGTCTCTCATACGCGCGAAACAACTCTCTGCTGGGTGGCTTGGCCTCCCACAGTAGGTACAAGTCACGCCTGGTCGCCGCATCGGAACTAATGGCACTGATATCCTGGGAGGAGAGTCTGTGCAAGGCCTCTTGCCAAGGAATGGCCTGCTCGGCATATCTGGTCGAGGCCTAGGGACCATAGGCCCACGAGTACGTGTCAACCGATCCCCGTCCTGCTCGGCTCGCATAGACATGTGCACCAACTCAGCATAGGAGGGTATGCTAATACAGCACATCTTCGAGCGAATATCAGGGCGTAGGCCCTCAGAAAAGCGCCGCATCCGCATCTGTGCGTCGGCAAGGATCGTAGGAACATAGCGACCCAACTCCGTGAACCGATGCTCATACTCTGTCACTGTCATGCCTCCCTGTCTGAGGCGCAAAAACTCATTCTCCTTCTCGTGCTGGTACGTCTGGGGATAGTACTTCTCATGAAAGTGGAACTCAAAATCTGCCCAGGTCCAGATATATCCAACCGTAATAGTCCGCAATACACTATCCCACCACAGGCTAGCCTCCTTTTCAAACATAAAGGTAGCCAACTCGACCTGCTCTGCTCGGTACAATGCAGCATCCTAGCATCTTGGAGATGCGGTCGAGCCAATATTCTGCCTCCTCGGGTTTGTGAGAACCCGTAAAGGTAGGAAGCCTCAAGCACTGGAATCGCTCGAGTAGACCACACGTACTCAGATTCCCCGCAGGGTATGTAGCAGGTGCAGGGGAAGACATACCCTCATCCTGATCAGAAGGCCCTACTGTCTCAGCAGGACGTACAGATGGTGAGGGTGGAGCAGCACTTCCACCCTGAGCTAGGGCTCCTGCAATTGTAGCCAAGAGTTGCTGGTGCTGTTGCTGCATCATCATCATCAACTGCAACAACCTATCAACAGGTGGGACAGGCTGGGGCACATACTGCGTCGAAGATGACACACGGTTTTGCTCAGAACCGGTGGTGTGTAAGGTGGCGGTCCAACTGTAGGACCAAGAGAAGGCTGAGACTCAGGAATAGTCTCACGAACAGGGCCTAATCCAGGGTCCATATAACCATCCCTCTGGGGAGGTGCCTGATCCATCATATCAGTAAGTGCGAGGTGTGTCATGCTCCGCGTGACCTTCCGTGGCATGCCCTATATGACATAGAGTGTAATTTGTGTAAGTTGCAACATAACAATACACACGCTTGAGAGCATTCAACACACTTCATAGTAAAAGGGACTGCATGCATTTCATTCACCAAAATTTGTCATAATACATGGAATACAGAGTTACATGAATCATGACAGAAAATGCATGTAAGCTATTACAACCAAGGCTTTACACACTAAAAACATTTCACTAACGACTACACGACTAGGCCCATCAACAAGAACACAAACATAACTTAAAGCAGGAACCAAAACAAGTTGTAAGACAACGGCAGGGATGACTAGACATCCGAGTCTGGCGAAGGAGGAGGGGTGCCCTTATCCTGCAAACAGCACAGGATAGTCTTCAGCGTACGAGTCACTTTCTTGAACTTGTGTTTCACAAGGCCCCGAAGATCCATAATATCCTGCCTTAGGACCGCCTGACCCTGTCATAGGGCAGCATGATCCTCCTCAAGTCGAGCTATACGATCTTCCCTAGCAGTCCGATCAATGTCCTGCTCCGGTGCCGTAGGAGGGGAGCTCTCCTCCGTATCCTGGGCCTCTTCTTCTTCTTCTTGTTCTTCCTTTATCCCATCACCACTTCTTTCCTCACTCTCCTCATCTAGATCAATACTTTCCTCCCCCTCACTATCGAACTCCTCCCCATACTCGTCGAGTCGGGCTTGGCGCTATCGAGGGCCGATCCCCATGTTATTAAGCGTAGCATTGCTTATGATCCAGATTGGCGCAACATCATCCATGTTAAGTCTATAGCCGACCTCTCGAGCAATCTTACATACTAGACGGCCGAACGGGAGTGAGATGTCATTTCTGACAGATCGAGTGGTCTGGATTATCTGGAGTAGGGCGAACGTGGGCAGGCACAACTTATCCCCATGTCCAGCCCTGTACAGGAAGTCCACCATCAAACGAGTGCATTCAGTGCGGTTGCCCCACCGTGGATACACGTACATGAAAATGTAGTGAAGCAAACAGAAATCATCTGTCAATCTCGTCGATGGGAGGCAGTTGCCTCTGGTCCAGGGAACCAGTCAGCAACAAAGGTATCGCGTACGACGGTCTCTTTCTCGCACACTCTTGAAATAATCCTCATTAGCATGTACTTCACCACGTGGAATTCCCATCACCCGGGACACCACATCCATGTTGACTGTGTAATCCCACCTTGCGAGGGAAACAATAAACTGTAGAGATTCTAGCGATGGGTCTCGGATATGGGCGTAGAAAGCATGAACCATATTCTCACATGCGGGAGACTTAGCTTCGAACATGGGACCCCACTCAACGTCCACTAAGCGGTCCATAATTGGGTGTAGCCCAAACAGCCTCTCATCTACGTGAGCTTCAAGGACAACCCCGCGGTCACGAAACCAACCGTATTCGAAGCCTATCGGTAGTGCTCTCTTTATCGGGATTTGGGGATCGAGGTCCCGCTTCGACCTGTGCTCATGGGCGGCGCTTGTGCTAGCTTCAGCGCGCGGCCCCCTCCTTGGACGGGTTGGGTGACTAGGCCCGGCTTCATCCGTAGGGGCCCGCTTCTTGCCCATAAGAGAAAGAAAGGTGGAAATGGAGAAGATGGCTGCCACGAGTTCGAAAAGGGCCATTGGAGTGGAGTAAATCGTTGGATTAAGGTAAATTGTTGAGTTGTGAGAGGTGGAGCCACAAAAATAGGATTTGGTACAGTCAAATCGTAGAAACGAGTGAGATAGAAGAGGGGGTTTGCTAAAAACGGTGGAGGGGTGTGTGATGTAAAGGTAAATGAAGAAATGGAAGAATGAAGGGAAGATTTGAGAGAGAAATTTGAGATTTTTGAGAGGGAGAAAGACTTGGAGGGGTAGGAAATGAAAGAGGGAAGAAAAAGGGAAAGAAATAGGGATCCTCACGAGATTTCGTGGGCCCCAACGTGTTTAGGGGTCGGCTCGACGCCGGCCCGACAGGCCTGGACAGACCGGACCGCGGTGCAGCGCGGTAGGCGCGGCGCTGCCGCGGTCCTCTGGACTGACCGCGATACCGCCAGGACAGGGCGGTGGACACCCCCTCCCAGGGTGCCAAGGATACCCCGGGTCCACCGTGGGTCCCCCCGGATTGCACCGCTTGGCCCCCGACTCCGATTCGAGTTGTTTCGGGGCCTTTCGGGTAGTTTTTAATGTATACTCTCGTTTACCGACTGTTGGCGGCTGGGATGGGGTAATTTATGATATAGACCCGTCATTTGACAATTTAGGAGTGATACGGGGTTGTCTCATGTGATCACGGATGTATACGGACTCAAACAAAATAGTCAATTTCGGTGAACTTTGCCAATTGGCCAAACGGGGACACCTAGGACTGTTTCTACATTTCTTCGCGCCCACCTAAGTTGAATTTGCATCAGCGTACGTTGTGTGACCATAACCCAGGTCCCGGTTTAATCCAAATCATGCTCTGATACCAACTTGTAATGCCCTGAAAATTGGGGGTCGAGTAGCAACTCAACTCCCGAGTTCCAAACATCACTTATGCAACATATATGCATATGATTCAATGTTGTCTATGTTAGTACATTAATCATGAGTGGGATTATACCAAAACAGTAATTCATACTCCAGATCAAATTGTAAAACGCAAGCGAAGGACTTAAAGATATAACTAATCGTATACAAATCAAAATATCACGATCGGTCTCCAGAGTATGAATATAACACTGAGTCACCGTGTACATGAAATATTACATGTAATATTCCAAAAGTCAGAAGTCTCAAAAATAGTTCAATTGTAATAAACCCTGTAGCCCCTCAATTCGGATAGCCTAAGCGAAGCCATCAGATAACTGCATGTAAGAGTACTCGTCCTGATCGTCGTAATAATCAGGCTCCACCTCAGGAGTCACGCCATCATATGAAATCAAGATAGAGTCTGGTTGGTGTTTAAAACACCATCCCGTAACGTGGGAGTGAGTGATCAACTCAGTAGAATCATAGAGCAAAAGTTAACATGTTATCAATTCAATCAAGCAATAATGATAAAACAGTAAATCACACATTCCTAAGTACTGTTATTAATACAAGAATGGTATGGATGTATGGTGCATACCCTCGCCTACGCTCCCTTAACGACTTCATCTCATGTTCGCGCATGAACAACACTGCCTCGGTGCTTGACCTGCTACGCCTGAACGCACGTGTAATGTGGTGTATGCATATGATTACCAAGTTCTTATTAGTCCTTTTCATACAGCAGGATTGGGAAACTAAGGTATCTCCCTTATATCATTCTTAAACAATGATCCATTCTAGGGTCGTCAGTCCTAGTAAATCTCATACGATGCTACGATTCTAGGTCGCTGCAATGGGCTCGTCGCCAAATCACTACAGGCCTAGTTTATACTCTAGATGTTACGGAAAGGCTCGTCGCCTCTACGCAGACTCAAAGTATACTCGAGATCACTACAAAGGGCTCGTCACCAACCAGTGTAGGCCGACAGCTCGAATACAGTGTCCCATACCACCGTATTTGGCTCACGAGTCTGGGTTGCTCACTGGTCACTACGGGGAGGCTCGTCGCCCCAGAGTAGGCCGGCAGCTCGACCACGGTGTCCATACCACCATGTCCAGCTCATGAGTCTTAGCGGATCGAGGTACCAAGGTTAAACAGGATTTCACTGGTGAGTTTGGTACCTTATGTTCAAGCAGTAGCGTCCATACATGGTGAACATAAATCGGCACATCGGGTTACTTGACGAGCTTGACTAGCACGAGCGCACCCAAAGTTGATCGACATGAAGTGTATAAGCTCTCCGTGTGGCCTAACCACTGCCGACAACCTTAGTACGACTCGGGTTCATCAAACACGTCCTACGCGGCGAATGAATCTCAGCCACGACTTCAAGCCGTTACCGATTGCCTGAACTATAACGTAGCCCCAATCACATTCAATTCTTAACCAGAAAACATGTGGAGTAGTTAACAAGCATGTTATAAAGCACAATGAATGCAGGAAATACTAACACATACATTTCATAAGTAAGCGATTAGATTAAACAACTCGCATAGAGGACATCATACACATCTCTAAGGTAGTTGAGAATCTTATCTCAACACCCACCCTAAGCACTATCATATAAGTACTTACTCATACAAGCATTTTCACAAACACTTAAAATACACTTATTAACATACATATCGCCTATTGGCCAAAACATGTATTAGGGCGAATCCTTTCGTCGAGTAGCTATTACACATATATCTAGCATATATACACAGTAATTAATCATGGCAAGCACACTTTCATATTTTGTATGTATACAGTATTTTCTACAAATATACAGAATACACTATACACCATAATTTGCATACATAATTGAATTACAAAACGACCATCGCATTTTGCATGTGAAATAACACCTAGATCATGAATCTATCATTATCCGTCATTGAAGGCGTTGAAAACCATAACCTAAGTGTCTATAGTCCGCACCTTACGCCGATAAACGCGTAACGAAGTCAGTTTATACACCAAGTCTTTAACAACGGTAGAACGACAACTTATGGCATGAAATAGGTTAGTTATTTCATCACTTACTCTAGTTGGATCTCTAGAACTGATTATGGTTAGGATTTCTTACCTGAAAACGGAATCAGAATCGCCGGAAAAGCGATACGGTAGTGATGGATAGGCACGTAGACTAACAGTATAGAACAACAGGAATCTCCTCCCACTTCTCTCACACTTTCTCTCACTTTACTCTCTTCTCTCTCCTAGGGTTTTCTCAAATTCGTATGGAGTGAATGAGAGAGGGTTTAAGGTCCTTATATAGGCCCAGAATTGTCAGAAATAGGCCCAAGGCCAAGGTATACTTAGTT
The DNA here is from genome assembly GCA_021015155.1 of Magnolia officinalis. Taxonomy (NCBI): domain Eukaryota; kingdom Viridiplantae; phylum Streptophyta; class Magnoliopsida; order Magnoliales; family Magnoliaceae; genus Magnolia; species Magnolia officinalis. The sequence goes on from JAJHSJ010000012.1 coordinate 33,551,756, forward strand.
TATGTCCAAAGGGAGGTTGTTCCGTCTCAACGGAGCACTTCTTGAGCCCCCCCTTGAGCCAAAGGTCGGACTTAAGCTCACTGACTATAGATCTAGGTCGAGTTAAGTTTTCATTCCAGTCGGGTTCCCAGATCACACGTGGCGGACCAGTTTCAGTTCAACGGTCACCGAAACTCGATCAGAGTTACAAGTACACTGCCATGTGTATGAAATTTCTCCTGATCCGAGGGTGTATTTGGGTCAGATTCTGATGGTCTAATTGCTTATATCAGGCCCGTAAGTGACAAGTCTCAGATTACATAAATGAGATTTAATTTTTAAAGAAAAACACATTTTCTCATACACTTCACTTCGGGCTCAAGCGAATAGCCTCGAGACACTATCTGGATTTGATTTTCGAGATGGTTGTCAAGCTCAGCGAGGCAGTCCTAAGTGCTTAGTCTCGTGGCCATCGGACTTTCGACGTGCGGTTCAGATCCGATACGGAGTTTCAATGTGCTCCCGAGAGCAGCTGGGTAATGAGATTGATCCTAGATTTTAGGGTAACCTAGCGTTAATGATTCTACAAGTTTTGGGTCTTGCAGATCGTATTTAAAGCGAATCAAGCGGATTTCGTAGCTAAACTAGTTTAACACTTAGTTACTTTTGTCTAATTCCTAAAGGATTTGATCCTGAGTGATTTCTGCCTGAGGTGGTACTCGGGTCTTTGTACGGAATTTTTCGAGACATTACATGGGGACTCTTCTAAGTTGCTTTTCCGCCCTATTTGGCAACTGAACCGCTTCATCCACGGTTCTGACCGGGTGCATCTGAACTCAATCCTGAGTTGCCGGCCATAACCCACCTATGAATCGTGTGACTTTATGTGATTCAGTTTCTTACAGGTCATTCTGCGTTACCAACCGTTGAAATTCTTTGGTGTAATCTGTGACGGTCCGATTCCCCTGACAACAATTTTGGTATTGCTAGAACAATACATGCTCGTAATCACTAAAGAGGAATCATGATCGTAGAAGACGTCTCATCCGTGGCCATAATCGGATGGGCTCTTTGTTTTGTCAAGCACGTGAGAATTGTAACTGCTTCCACCATGCAGAAGCACTATATTTTAATTTGAATGCTACTAATTTCACCTTTTTATGTTCTGCTATGTACATATAATCAAAATATCGTTCTACTTCGGCTATCCAGTTGATGAAATCTTCTATATGTAATAAGCCATTAAAGTTAAGAAGTTTGGCCTTACCTTGATAATCATTCTCAGCATGGTTAGTAGATTGCCTCCATGGGCTAGTTGTTGGGCAAAGCCGTCATCGAGGTCCTCGTCACTAGATCTCAAATCATCTGGAATAGCTGTAACACTCCGTACCTTTGGTACTCGGGTGTTACCCTTTTTAAATCTACATAAACTCAAGTCAAATTGGACTAATCAATTGACTTGAACACAACGCATGTAGGAGGGAGGTCCAGTCGAAATTAAGGACATCCATCTACGTCTCCGAGAGCCGGGACACACCCTACAACAATCCAGAAGGTGAGGTAATCCGAACGCTCCGAATTTAAGCCATCATGTTGACTTATACTAGTACAATACACTGGCCACCAACCCTTAAGAGTTAGTTAATGATAAATCAAACTTTCATCATAACCAGTGCCTTATATTAACCGTTGGAAATAAGTATCGAACCCACTGGATCAACAGATCGCATCACAATAGGCCAATAATGGGCCAAAGAAGTGTATAACGACCCACCTAGGCCGCGGGTCTACCCAAAATCATGGATCAAGACCCCTGCGACGACTTACAGAATAATCGAACGGATCTGATCCATCATGATCGTTCCAACGGACTTCACACAGCATGCACGTACATCCCTTGCACTGGCACATGATGTGCACTGGACTCATTTGATCGGTCAAACGAGCTATGACCGAGCTCCTCCCTACATCTCAAATAAATCCCCTCCCGCCAAAACAGAGGCTCGAACAACCAAACTCTGAGCTCCTAAGTGGGCCACCACAATCATCTTCCGAACCATCTGGTCCGTTCAAAGTTTCCACGGGGCCCGGATTAACAAAACCCTTTAGCCTTTTCTCTCCTTGTAAACGGACGGGGAGGATGGGCTACCACCATCCATGTAACTGCACGTGGAGGCGTCCGAGTAAGGGGGGACCACGTCGGGATCGGATGGGCAGACCGCGGTCGGTCTGATCGTGTAATCCCATCCGTCCAATTTTAAGTTGAAGGCACGCGTCTCCTGTTGCCAAAAATGGCCAAACAAGAGCCTGTGGAGGGAGAGAGAGAGAGGGAGAAATTTTCCTCTCTGGGCAAAACAATGCCTGGGGCGATCTCGACCGTCCACCTCGGGGAGAAATCTCCACCCTCCGTGGTCTCTCTCGCTCAGCTATAAATCAGGTGCTGTAGCCTTGGGATGAACGCCATGAGTAAAGGAAGCGACTGAGGGAGGAAAACGGAGAGTCGACGAGGTTGAGAAGGCAAAGACGGTGCCGCACTGTGTCGACCCGACCCAGGCAGGTTGAGACGACTCAGTGCAGACCGACCGAGTCTAGGGAGGGAGAGAGAGAGAGAGAGAGAGAGAGAGAGAGAGAGTGAAAGGTAGTGGAGAAGGAAGATCGTGGCCACAGAGCACCCGACGCCCGCACTGCTCCAGCTCAACCCGAACTCGGGACAAGTTGGGTCAGTTCAGGTCTGGGAGGCTCCTCGACGGAGAAGGGAGACACAACTCAGGTGATTTCCAGCACCCCTCACTTTCCATTTCTCCCAACTGGTTATACTCTGGCATGGTAGGGTGGGTTCCTAAGCTGGAAACAACCAACTAATGGCTGTCTTTCGGTTTGAGAATACGAAGATGGTGGGTCTCTGTTTTGGGCTAGGACTGAGCCAACAAATGGCCCTGCTCCAAGCTGAAAACCAACCCAACGGAAGCTCAGTTTTGAGCAGGGAACGAGCCTTCATCAACCTCTGTTTGGAGCTAGAGATGTGTGTACATCAGGCCATATGACGGCCCTTTTCTGGGGCTGAAATCGACCAAGCAATGGTTAAGTTTTCAGTCAGGTAACAGTCCCAAATGACGGCCGCAAGTAGGGCCATAGTCGAGTCGCATGGAGCCCTGTTCGTGTGGAGACAAGCCAGGCTCAAGGCTGTCTTCCCATCTGAGCAATAGAGCTCGTCGATGATGGTGAAGATGGACTGAAACCAGCTGCTGATGAAGTTGCACTCCGAACATGGGATCCGACAGGCCCAGCCTGGGGCCGAACCGCGATCCAAATGGCCCTAGCTCGGGATTTAATGACGGTCAGGATCGGACCATTCATGCTGGAAGATCAGAGCCAGGGCCACCCCAACGACAGGCAGGTGAAGGACGGTTTCACTTCTTAGGTTGTTGGGCTGCCTGGCGCTGGGCCCTGCAAAATTTCATATGGGCCCTACCACTTGCAAATGGGCTGCCTTGTGTTGGGCCCCACCAAGTGGCTGGCGTGTGGCTCTGTGTTGGGCCCGACTCTGCTAATGTTGCATCCCAGCCGTCCCTCGGTAACCGTCCAATGCTGGACAATTATCAGCCCCTCGTGGGTATTCATGTTGAGGTGTGCCTCTACCTCTAGCCGTCCATTGATGGGCATGTCCTTCCTTTCCTTATATTCATATATATATATATATATATATATATATATATATATATATATATATATATATATATATATATGAATATACGTAGATGTACATGTGTATGAGTGCAGTACATGAGTAAAACATGTATACAGAGGTGTATGTGTCTATATGTATAAAAGTATGCAGAGGTGTATGTTTCTACACTTATGCATGTACACTAAGGTGCATGCCTCTGTATGTATACAAGTATACTTTCTACATATATGCAGGTACACTGATGTACATGTGCCTATTGGTACGTATGGTTAGTATGCATGTATTATGGATGTGATACACTTAAACGGGTGGTGTGCAGGGATGCATGGTGGACCCTATGTGGGCATCCACTATGATTTAAACTCAGGCCCTGGAAATGCATGTACATGACATATGCCTACATTGATGAGATATTTAAACAAGATGTACACCTCTGCTGTGTGGCGAAATTGCCATGTGTGACATGTATATACAGCATATAGTACATGCTCACATATAATATTCATCATGTACAAGGGTATTCTGGGACTTGGATATACATGTATATGGCATAATATGCATGTTATGTATACGGTAAATATGCATGGGCCTTAGTTACAGACGATACGTAGTATCCATTCAGTGTGCACAGTATATTCAACCAGGGGTGACACGAGTTGGGCAGAATTGACTTCCCTTGACCTCTGTTTAGGGCCTACCAATTTTTCACCTGCCCTCATATATCTAACCTAATAACTCATTGACTGTTATGAATAAATTGTCCAGGGAATTATGTGAGCAGTGTAAATTCACCATCTCCTCAAGAAAACTTGCCTCTAGGAGCACTCTACACAGCGTCTGGTGATGACTTCCTCCCCTTAAGCTTTCCATCCCTAACTAGACTAGAAGTAGCAGTTTTAGTAATATAAATGACTAATTAGACCAATGATGATTCGTGTAAATTGTATTCGCTTGATTTATTTGCTTAACATGATGATCCTCATGCTTTCTATCGTTTAGAGTGTTTATTTCGTTAAACTGCCTAAATGAATAATTCAGTCATTTATGTTATGCATCTCATGCTATTGTAGTTATTGTCCCTTATTTTCTTCCAATTGTGAATATGTCGCTATGATACACATATTGATAAAAATCTCTCCATGGGATTTCCCATCAAAGGAGAGCCCGTGCTTGGGGTGTAACAAGACTAGTTGTGATCTTAGTAGGCCCCTGACAGTGAGGTTTTGGTTGTGGTATGTGACCCTGGGGTTTACCATCCATGTGGGATTCCACCCAATAGACTCGGGATGAACTTCACAACTTTTCTAAATACCGTTGTTTACTCGCCTTTGCACCATTCATGCCGTCATGTTTAGTCACCATGTTTGGTAATTTCGATGTTTCATTCCCAGTCAGCATTGGTGGTGGCCCCCTTTATGTTGAACTGATTGGCCACATGTTAGTGGGTACTACACACACCCTAAGACGGCAGTCTCATGGGCCGGGGATGGTGGAAATGGGACACTATGCCCGAGCCGTCGGCCTACGCTGGGCCATGCGCTCCTCGTAGTGACCTTTGAGTTTATCTAAATCGGCTGGTTGTAAATGGACTAATAACAACTTGGCTAATCATGCATACATGGCACGTATTGTTCCGACTGGATGATGCTTCCCAGGTTTGATGATTGCATGGGTGACAGCCCACTGTCCGCACGGATGAGCATCCCCGGGGCGATGACTGCATTCATACATCCATGCATCTAATAAGGCTGCATCTACTATGTTTTGAATTGTCTGTATGTTTTGTATTATTCCTTGTTTAGGGCGGTGGTGTGAAATCTTGAGGGGAGATCACACTGAGCTGGTCACTCATTCATCAATGTTCAACCGTACAGAGGATGCAGGTACGGGAGACGTCGAGGGCGTGGCCGGTCTAGAGGCGGTGGCAGCCGAGGAGGAGCCATATGATGAGGAGTTGCAGCAAGAGGCGGTAGCCTACTTCGGGCTAAACCAGTAGTTTAGTCATTTATTCTATTTCTATACGTTTAGATTTTTGGATGATACTTAAGGTTTTGTAAGTGGCCCCCAGCTGGGTGGGCCCGAATATTGTTCCTATTTTGAGGCCGTATCTATGTCATGTTATCACTTCCGCTATGTCGCACTTTGATTTATTGGTTGGTCGTCGTTATCATTAACTAACTCCTGGGTTCTTGAAATTTGAGTCATGTGCTCGGAAACTGAAAACCGGGGCGTTACAATAGCCTTATGATTCACCAGTGGTAGTGCTCTACGGAAATCAGGGTTGTGGCGTACAACAACTATGGGCAGTTGAGCATCGCCTTGAGCTCGAGGTGGAATTAGCACATCTGCAATAGGATCAAAGGTTGTCTGCAACCCATGCATGGTCAACTGACTTTACTGGTGGAAAGTTTCCACTTTTCAAAAGATAGTGAATCTATGGATCACCGTCCACAGGATTTTGGCCCATACCTTTGTTGTTTGTCATCGGCTCGAGGGGAGTCCTCGCTCTGATACCAAACTGACGTAGGGAAGGAAGTGTTGAGATCGAGTACCATCTTCCTCAGGGTATAACTACTCTGAATCCACGAAGCTTCTTTGGACTCCTCACAGAGAGATACCTCGAATCCACGAGGGAAAATAAGAAAATAGAAATAAATTCTAGAAAATTCAAAATTTCATTAGTAGATAATAAAAACGAATTTACAATCCTTTAAATAGTGATACCAAACCTTGGAAGAAGTTTCAAAATCAAACTCTAACTCAAACTCCTTAAAATTCCTGAATAGTAATTGTCCTATCTTACTTAACCACATTATTCTCCTAATTTTTCTAAGAACTTTTCATGTTGGACACAACTCCTAAAGCTCAAAGGATGAAGAGTTATAATCAAACTAAAACTTACTATAAATAGTAAAAATGGAAATAAAATGGATTTTCGACCATCGATCTGATGGAATCTCACAAATTTGGCGTGGGCAACCCAGCACAACCGGGTTGGTTGGTTAAAGTAGCTTCTCCTACCCCAAAATCATATGTGGCACGTTAGATAACTCATTCCGGTATGCGAGATAAGCCCATTTTCTAACAGTCCGGATTACTTCTGCCTCTGATCAGGCCTTTTTTGGTCCATCTTGGCCACAAAATTGTATGCGACCCGCTCTACATCACAATGTGTCAATTCCTGTCGGTTGAACCGATAGAGGTCGTCGGTTCGAGCAATAGGTCGCGCAAGTCACTTAACCCACACCATTTGGGAAAAATGAACTGTAGATATAAATACCCATTTGGTTCATTTGGGAGGTTTTCTACCAAAACATGTAGTTAGAAAGAAAGGGAAAATGAGAGAAAGAAAGGGAAAGAAATGGAGAGAGATCAAGAGCGAGTGTGTGAGAAAGGTGGAAGATTGTTGCACCTCGCGCTATTCTCCTCAGCGGAGTTTCCGCATCGATTCTTGATTGGATTCGACCTCCCTTTGGTAGGTAAGAGGCCTCTGGCCTAGCGCGAGCAGTTCTTGCCATCCATAGTGTGTTCAAGCTATTGAGCAAGGAATTATCCGTATTTCCCCAAATCTAGGAAACTCTAACATTAGGGATTGTGTGCCATAGAATGTTCACTCTCGATAGTCGATTGGTACGGATCTTTCTGTTAATGGGAGCTGTAGTTGGACATGGCCTTGCTAGGGCTTTAGTTGTGTGCCGATTTCAGGCTCCACTCGTCAGATCGAGTCGAGCGTGGCACTAACCAAAGGTAAGTGGTACCCTATTCCCACATTTGTTGTGGACCGTTCAATATGTGGGACCAAACCTTCAATACGGGTCATTCATCCTATGTGCCCACCTTTGATGTCAACCTTCCATCATGTGGTCCCACATTCAATGTCCACCATCCATCATGTGGGTCACGCCTTCGATGTGGAGCATCCATTAGGTGGGGCCACACTTTAATGTGAGGCATCCATCATGTAAGGCCCACCTTTAATGTAACCATGCATTATGTGGGCCCCACCATCAATATGGGACGCTCATCATATTGGTTCACCTTAGAGGGCAAGATGGGAATTACTAGGAAAGTTTAGGGACAAACTTGTTCAAAATTAATAATAAATAAATGTCTGCTAGCTTAAGCCCAATAAGCCCTTGAATAAAAGGTTACATCCTAATCACTTATTTTTTAAGAGTTGGTTTTTAGTAGTTTCTAAAAAAACATTAATAGTAGAATTAGAATTTTCTAAAATAGTCCATTTTCAAAACAAGAGCTTATTTTTTTAGCATACGTAAATAAGCTCTTATTAGTAGAGTTGCCAGACAGCCCCTAAGTTTCAGTTTCCTAATGATGAAAGGGGCATTGTTCTAAACACATCAAGGCTAAGTATACATATATAATGTCCTTATCATTCGGATAATGAAAGTGCTAAGATGAATAAGGAATCCAATTACCATTAATCATTGTCATTCATGATTGATCCGAACATCACCGTTAATGATCATCAATGATGATAGATCCTTTCATCAACATTGATCATCAAGTAAATGATGATTCTAATCACTAGTGGACCCATGATCAATAGTGACAATATGGATATAAAGACGGATATGATACTCTGGGGCTTAAATTGATAAGAGCAAAAATAACACTAATACTAGTTATGATGATGATCTTTTTAATCAATGGTGATTGCACACACAGACCACAAGGTTACAGTAAATGGGTCACCAATAATAACGTATGAAGTTCAAGCACAAATATACCAACAACATTAATGATGATACTACGGCAACGGAATGAAACTGATCTCACAAGCAAAATTCATTTCACTTGTACACTTCACTCAATCGATAAAGCAAGCCTTCCGTGGAAACAAAGTTACCAATGAAAGAGAAATGAAATGTGGAATCTACGTTCAATATCAAATCAACAACTGTCCAGGTCAGCAATGTACCCTGGTAGATGCAGCCATGTTAGACAACGAGATTGTGCATAGTTTTATTGGCAAGTTTTGGCAACAAGATCATAGGATTAGGTAAGCATGCTATCGTCACAACTGAAATCTACATTCAAGATGAAACCTACAATGAGAATCTGAAACCTACATTCACGATTAGATCCACAATTATCCTCCAAATTGGTTTCACAATACTTTGCAATATACACTGCTATATGCACCCATGTCAGCAGGATTGTACATAGTTTACATTGTTAAGTTCCCCACACCAAGCTATCAAAGGCCCAGGTCCTCTGCCGATGGGACCATGATAGCAATGAGAAATTGTAGGATACAAAAGGTTTCAGGACTGTCTTTTCTACGTCTAGGTAAAACAGGTCAGCTGTTTGCAGGTACAGAAATCCACAAAATGGTACTTCTTGCATGCACTGTAAGTCATCTACCTGTTACTTTTGAGTGGATTGCAAACTAGTGAATCTAATGTTTCATATGAGACTAGTGAGTCTAACGTGTCATATGAGCTTTAGGTTAAGCTTTATTCTGTTCCACTGCTTGATAGAAATGCAGAGTCTTCAAGGGCAACACCTTTTCCTGGAATAAGAACAGAAGAATAGATAGCATTAGCAACCTACAGAGTAACTACAGTATTGAGTATGGAACAGGAGAGAAAGGACTGACATCTAGTAACAGTATCAACAGGAAAGAGTATAAACTTAAGGTTTGAATTGTATTCTCCCTACAGCATGTTTGTGCAATGTCGGTATAGTTCATCATGTGGGGCCCACCATGTACACACAATATCCTCGAAATTGGACCCATGGTGGGCCACGTGTACAACAAAATGAACTGTTCAAAAGAATCAACAGATCGTCCAAATCGAGATGCATGTGTAGCCCATCTGATGAATGTACTGGCTTACTTTTGGGCCACAACACTTCTACATGATGGAATCTAAACAGCCCAGATCTCACACAAACACTCTCACGTTTAGGGAGGTCAAGATTCCAGATCCTACTCTTGCAGATAGCTTTTAGCAGTACTTGAGACAGAAAACCTGTCTAACCTGAGAGTTTTCCTCGGAAGCAGAAGGAAAATGAAGGCCTGTTGAGCATCTCTGCAGAATTTCAGGGCTTTTCACCCATGCTTTGTGTGCTTCGATTGCTTTTATTTTGTAAAGGAAAATCTAAATTGATAAGAACAACACGAAACTGGTTAACCTATGCTCATAATGACAATACATATCAAATAAAAACCTGAATATGAAATAGAGAATATTAAGACTCTAAGAAGAAAAACAGTGGTCTCTAAAGTGCAAACCTCAGAGAGAGGGACAGTTGGCTTCTCCAGCTCATCTCCTTTGATGTTTATGCCAGTACCCTGGCATTCTGGGCAAAATACAGAAGATATGAATGTCCCTGTAGAGTTTTCATCATTAATCTTCCTTCTGCTGGATTTGGCTCTGCCCTTTCTCCCAGACTTGGAATCAACAGTATCATGGACTTTTGAATTTGCTGATTGATTACTCCATATCTCCAACTCACAAAGCAGAAGCCAGTGTATGAGGCAGGAAGCATGAAACACATGAAATGCCTGCAGAGGCAAAAAGAATATAAATAACTCCCAGTCTAGGTAAACTAACCTGCCCTTAAGTATGTAGATCTAAAGAAGCATATAAAAGGCACACCAAGTTTATGATTGAAAATATGTACCCCATTTGTGTTTCTACTGCTGCAAGCAAGGTTCCCAGTCTTCCTATTCAAAAGGGTAGCAACATCTTTCCCAGGAAGCATCGGTTGTTTACAGACATCACAATCTCTTTCAGCTGCTAGACGTTGTTGCCTCCTCAAATCACGCCTACATTCCCTGCTCAACACTAACCTTGTTTCTTGAAGCTGACCTTCACACTGCCTGGACATTAAGACATTCTCTGATCGATCCTCTAGCAGAAACAATGCCTTTTCAGCAGAACAATGCGGAGACAGAGATTCTCCTCCATATGATGATCCACAATCATCACTCTGTGTTTCATGAATATCATCGGGTTCAGAGAATGATCGCCTTCTCTTCTTTCCGTTGCTTCCAAAGTTCTCGATTTCAGTACCAAGACTAGAAGGCAGAAGGCCTAAGTCACTCACAACTGCTTTCCGACCTAGATTGTATGTGTAAGAGAAAATAATGATAGAAAAATCACAATCCGGAGCTGATAGCATTTCCTGATCACTAGAATTCCCTTCTCCCAGCCAAGCACACCATATTCTTCTAACCTTTGGAATAATTTCATTAGTTGTGAAGATCTTTGAGGCAATATGTCCATGCCCGATAAACCTTACCCCTAAAATAGAAACTTCATCATTCACAAGAACACCCGGAATAACCAGATGGAGACTGTTGTCATCAGCATTCACAATTTTATCACAGGCATTACAAGAAAGTCCAAGAATAATGTCGTTGGGCTTCAAATTGATGCTTCCATTATTCTCATTAAGTCCAATTCCATCACTGTTATCAGCTTCCAAAGTATTGTCATGTCCATTACTCATAATAGTTCCAGAGTTGTCACTGTTAGCAACTGAAATCCTATCATGGTTAGAATTCAAAACTGTTAACTGTCGTTGGTCTTTTTCAGATGATTGATGGAAGAAAAAGATGCCATCATTAAAAGGCCAGGGTGTGGATCCAAAGAGGGTAAGTTTGGCACCGGCATACCTTTGAGCATGAAGGTTTCCTTTGAGATGATTGAGCAGCGTGGTTTCGCCATAACAGGGGGAGAGACACAACGTGCAAAAGAAGATGAACCGTTTCCCGTTTTCCCTTAGCTCGACGTACGGATGTCCTTGATTCCGGATACTGCGGAGTGTCACCTTGGCCATCTCTTCTTTCAGACTGCAACTGCCTGCCTTTCTCAACACCAATTCACTTCCTGCTGCCATTAAAACCTTTCCAACCTATGTCCTTCAACTGTCATTCAAGTAATAGAAATCTTGAAACCTGCTTCTTGCAAGAAAAGCCTTCTGTGAACCATATAAAACTTAGAAAGGCCTAGTTCCAGAAATCTGCAGCTTACAGAACTGCTTAATTCAATTTCCTAATCACCTCGGGAAATAGGAAAGACCGAAACCCAAACAGAAACCCCTTTTCACTACAGCATATCAACCCAAAGCACCAAATTCCGCCAAAGGAACCATTAGAAAAACCTAATTCCACATATTTTCCAAATAAAAACCTCTCGAGGGAGACTATATGGACGGAAATAACCCCAGAAATCGTTCAAAATTCCAACAAACCCTTCTCATCCACCACACAAAACCCAGAAACCACAATTTTTTGAAAAGAAGGAAATGTCAGAAAACCCTAATTGTGCCTATCTGCCCTCAATTATGCAAATAACAAGAATACTTGAAACCCTTCAAAACCCGCAGAAGCTCACAACGAACCCTAGAAACCACCATATCATTCAAAACAAAAACACCACAGAAAACCCTAATTCTATGAATCAGCACTAATAATACACCAATTACAACAGAAAGAACCCCGGAATCTGTTACAAATCGAGAAAAAAAAAAAAAAAACTTGAAAATCACCGAATCTGCTAAAAGAACCTTCAGAAAGCCTGAAATTAACAATTCCGCAGCGTACTCGTATGGAAAATCGTCGGAAAGCGTGGTATTCGTCGGTCTCTGGTTTTAAACACGCCTCGATTGCAAGAAAATGCAAGATCTGAGAAGAAATCTGACATTTCCATGGCCATTTCCACTCGGATGTATGGAAAGAGAGAGACGCTTCCGACCGAAACGAAATTGAAAAGTCTCCAACAACCGACTTTCAGGCAATGAGCCTATTTTAATGACCGAAACGAGAGTTCCACGGGTTTTGCAAGGAACCCAACTGAGGACCGCGGGACCGCTGAAAAAAGCGTAGCCCTCGGGCCCACTGCAACACGTGCATTTAGAAATCTTACCTCTGGCACACATTGAGCTCAATTTAAACGGTCGGAAAAGTGGGGCCCCCTTTAGAATGATCACAGACCAAAAGTTAAACTAAAGGATCTCCTAATTAGATGATTTGTAGACAACTAATGTATGGTTGAAATGAACATTGCTGACCTGCCTAGATTCATCAAAAAAGGATAGGATATTAACTGGAGGTTTGTATAGTCAATCAATCTGATTTTCTGGTCATGGCCTCTATACATGGGTCCCATGATTTGGAAGTACATTCATCATTTCACCTTGATTGAAGTAAATCTGATTGCCCTCCTTTTGGTATTACTAGTTCATTCGAAGGTGGCAGTAAAAAACTCGGGCCGTAGAAATTTTAGAGAATAAATAGTTCATGGATGTGTAGACTACTGAATGAATGATTGATTAATGATGAGAATGGCCCCACGCAGTGAGTGAAATGAGTACTAGGTATCCCGCGGATTATCGTTATTGTTAACAGAGAAGATCCCGATTCCAATTCGTGGATTCCTTCACTATTTATATAGCGTTAAGAAGGAGAGTGGATTCCGTGTTGTCTAGTTACACCTTAATGTGTGTTACCCAACGCAGGGCCCACCTTGATGATTTTTCGTATATCCACGCCGTCCATCCGCCTTTCCAACTAATTTTAGCATCTAATCCAAAAAATTAAGAAGATAGACTAGTGGGTTGACCACACCACAGGAAATAATGATGATTGAATGCCCACTATTAAAACTCCCTAGGCACCACCGTAAGCTAAAACACGTTGATATGGTGAAACAGACCTGGATGGAGGTTAAATAAAAATATCGGATTGATCCAAAACTTTAGTGGCCCACAAAAACTTTTTAATGGCTATTCACCATTTTTTTTTCCAGTGGTGTAGTCCACATAATATTCTTTATCTCTTTTATTTTTGGGATCAGATACTTAAATGATCTGTAAAAACGGATGGACCGCGTGGATATTAAATATATTCATCAAGGTCGGTCCCACACTGTAAGAGTAACACTAACTAAGGTGTTACCTTGGTAACACCTAATCCGCTCCCCGTTAGAAGAGGTCACGGATAACTATCATCGGTTCAGATATACGAAGGAACTCGAGCGTGAAATGAAGGAGATTAATCGCGGCGTACATCGTAAAGTATATCAATTTTGAGACATCCTTACCATTCATTATATGGAAAATACATTGAAAATAGCTTGTATCATGTATTATATCAGTCCATTCATCAGGTATACCACACCTTCATATTGATTGTGGAACGTTGGTACGTTTCTTTAAGGATCCTATTTATCCTTACGTTTTTGGCCCACCTGATGAGCAGGTGCATGCTCCAAGTTGGCCCTCCATGAATTTTCCGGATCTCAAGCACTTATATAACATTAGCACGTGCATAAGCTAACGGAACTTGACTCACGCACGTATTTTGAGATCCCGAGAAGAATATTCGGCGGGGGGACGCTTGATCCCCCGAAAGTCCTAGACGGACGCGGATTAGCTATGGAGAGGTTGAGTAGCGAGACTCGCTACTGACATCACCAAGTTCTGTGGGCTAGACCTTGATGTATGATTTGTATTTACACCGTTTATCCATTTGGAGAGATTAGGGCGTGATCCAAAAACTGAATCAGATCCAAAGCTCAAGACGACCCACACAAAAAACAGTGGGGAGAGTATGCCAACCGCTAAAAAGTGCCAAGGGCCACGAAAGTTTTTGATAAAGTTATTATTCGTATTTTCCTTTCTTTTATGTCTGCTTTAACACCAGAACAGGTGGGATTTCAAATAAACATCAGTGGACCGTTAAAAGGTTTCAACAGTGGGCGTCACTCTCGTCACTGTTTTCTGTGATGGGTCCACTACAGCCTTGGATCTGCCTCTTTCTTTGAACCATCTAAAATGATCTCTATGAATATATGGACGGTTGTTGATACAACACGTAGTGAGGCCCGCAAAAGTTAGTGACGTAACGTCAGTACCTACTCAACCTGTCAGTATCCAATCCACGTCCGTCCTGGACTCTACACGTGGCAACACTTACTCAAAGAGGGAAATGAACGCGGATTACATCCAACCCCCGCCACCATGTCTTTTCCCTATTATTCAGGATGCAAGCCTGAAACTGAGAAAAATCCCAGACACAAGTAGGATTGGTTCAAGCTGATATTTTTAGTTTATTCATCCGCCTCCATTTGACTTTAAGAATAAGTTAGATGGAAAATAAATATAACGTATAGCCCTAGAAAAGTTTCAACGTTGTAATAATCATTATAACAGCTACTTCACTTGAATGTTGGATTTAGCTCAATTTCTTAAAATTATTTTAAAATGATATGAAAAAAATGTATAGACAGGGTGGATAGAACGCATACATCACAGTACCTTCTTAAAACTCCTGTCCGTTGCCAGCTGGACAGGGTAGGACGCAATCCGCATTCAAGGTAAATGGAGAACTACTCTCACGGAAGTTCGGGCGCGGATTAGTTACTACCTCCGCCCAGTTCGCAGCTTGTTACAGGCGGAGGCTCCCAGGGCTACTGAGAGTTCACTGTGATGTATGGATTTTATCTACACCGTCCATCCATTTTTTCATATCATTTTAGAATACTGGATAAAAAAATAGAGCATATACAAGTCTCATTTGGGCCACACAATGAGGATTAAATTTCTAACATTGAAAAATTCTTAGGGAACATGGAAGTTTTGGATAAGATGATATTTGTTTTTTCACTTCATCCAGGTGTATATGACCATATCAACAGGTTGGATGGAAAATAAACGATACGGTAGACCCTAAGAAGGTTTCAATGGTGGGGGTCCTTAGTACCGCTTCTTCCTTTGATGTGGTCCATTTAAGCCTTGGATTTTCCTTATTTTTGTCATAATTTTCTAAAATGAAATGGAAAAATGGATGAACAGTGTAGATAAAAGCCATGCATCACGGTGACCCCTCAGTGGCCCTAGGAGCCTCTTCCTGTCCGGATCTCATAAGGGGCGGGGGTTGTACCTAATCCGGCCCCTAAAGTCACGGCATTGGTAAAAAACAAATCTCAACCTATGATTGGAGAACACTTGTTTGTTGAAACAAACAAAGTACGTTTTTCTTATTTAACGGATAAACAAATGTCTACCAATTGCATAGGCAGATTATCAAATAGGGAAAATTTTTGTTCAGTATGCACATAAATCATTTCCATAATTTGTAGTTTATACAGTGGTTTAGCATGACATACATGTGCCTTCATGACATCCAGATCCAGTAAACAGCCCATCAATGTTTTCCTCGTGATATTTACATCCTTTTTAAAGTTGTCATTGATGATCTGGAGGGCACGATGACTGATACACAGGAAACGAGGAATTGCACAATGCTGAATATATTAACCCAACAAAATTGATTGAATTATGGAAACTATATATTATAGGTGAGTCAGAATGCTAAAATCCGATTGGAGTAGTTCTAGCCTCTTATTAGTGGAAACTAGTTTGTTAAAAGAAGATTTTTTTAACTGTTGAATAAATGTCTACCAATCTTATAGTCAGATAATTATGTGAGCGTAATTTTTAATCCATGATAAACCTAGAGCATGATTATAATCTAGATAGCTTAATTTGAATTACTTCTTTCCAGGTGTGAAAGTACTTTAGGCTTACGTCGGGGTCAACATTGTGTCCATTCATTTTCGCATTGGTTGTGGATTAGTTAATGAGGCATTTACAGGAGAGATCCGTGGTGTATGGTGTTCATAGATCACGTAGTTTTAATTAATAAGACAAGAAAGAGTGTAAACATAAATCTAGATTTATTGGAGGGTGCTTTAAAATTTAAAGGATTTAAAATTAGTCATACTAAAATATTGCATATGGTATGTAATTTTTATAACAATAGGCTTATAAATGAGGAATTAGTACCAAGAAGTTACTTAAAATTATATCTTTCAATATCTTGGCTCAATATTTCATGAACAAAGAGATTAAGAAGAATGTTACCTATAGTTTTCAAGTTAAATGGAAGAAATTGGGATGTGCCTCCAAAGTTTTATGCAATTGTCACATACCACTTAGACTAGAGGAAAATTTTTGTAAGATAGTCATGAGATTAACCATACTTTATAAGACAACGTTCGGCCATGAAGGAATTACCCGTTCTTAATATGAGTTTAGCTAACATGAGGATGTTAAGATAGATGAGTGAAAAGAAGAATAAGAATGAAATTAGAAATGAATTAATTCGAGGGAACTTAGGAGTAGCACCTATGGATAATAAGATGAGAGAAAGTAGACTTAGATTATTTAATCAAACACAATTGAGACTAAGAACTATGTCGATTAGAAGAAGTGCAAATTGAAGGCTTCAAAAGAGAAAAGGGAAAGGCCCAATAGAGTATAGGTCAAGGTAATAAGAAAAAACTTGATGACTTATGGTCTAATTGAAGTTATGGCCCTTCCCTTAATAGAGTGGTATAGCCGACCCTAGTTAGTTGAGATAAAGTTTAGATGGTCAATTTCTAAGTGCCTATGCATCACTACCACACTCTCTCAGAGAAATATATATTTCTCTTTTTTACCTAAATATTGTGTTATTGTTACTCTTACCATGCATGTTTTCGTTCTTCAATCAAATCATTCAAATTCTAGCTTGGCATCGATCATTTCTTTCCAAAACTTATAGTAATAAATAATCGTAATCACACCATTTGTTCAACGACCATTTGTTGGTCTTCAAATTTGGCCATACGAAACATGTGCGAGGGTTGTGGGTATGCTGGAGTCGATTTGGTCTCATTCAAATCGTGATAATAGACCCATGGCGTCAAGATAGAGTGAGGTTCGGTCGTGGTTCAACTGTTCATCTATTCAACCAACTGTCGTGCACTCGTTACTTGGACAATTGGCGGAGGTTGGGGATCTTCCTCCAAATAAGCTCTTTTTGCCTTGGAATTACAAGCACTACTAGAAAGTGGGAATAGGCTACGGATTAAATCCGTAGCCATAGTTCCCATAGCTAATTGTACATACAGCTACAGGTAATATTTGTAGCTAAAAGTAGAACTAGATCTATGGCAATAGGCCAAACTTAATATTGGCTACAGTTTCAAGATCTATTGCTGCGGGCAATATTCGTAGCTACTGCTTTTAAAAAAAAAAAAAAAAAAACATGAAATAATAATGGTGTCTCTTACCATTGCTAGTACATGCCTTAGATCAACTCATCTAAAAATTCTAGATTTGATAATAGCATTAAATGATTCAGCAATAAAAGAAACCAATGAATAAATTACGGAAGATCAACAATACATGCTAAGATCAACAGTGGAGAGAACCAAAGGGGTGAGAGTGGCATTGATCCAGCTAAGAATCAATTGATCGACTTACTACCATTGAAGATAAGCCAGAGCAACTGTCGTGGTAGATTTGCCTTCAAAGTTGGTGGGCAGGGTAAAATATCATCGACGTAGCCCATAAGATTGCTGCTGTATAGAATCTAGTTTGTTCAATCTAGCTTTGATCAAAACAAGCTGACAAATGTTCGAAATATTGAGTAATGGAGATTGGGAGGAAGAAGGGGCCATGATCTCAAGCAAAGAAGCATGAACATTAGAATCGACGGAGAAGTTGTGAGATAGAGAGCTCTTTGGTACTATAAATTTTTTTAAATCCTCTACTGTAGACAATTCAACCATATGAATCCTCCTATCATAGCATGACATATAAAAGAGTTTTACAAGATCTGGTAGGATCTTATTTTGTAGAATCTCATTACAAAGATGCTATATACGAGATGACAAGAGGATTTTAAATAATAAAAAAAAGCTATGATGAGCCTGTGACAACTCATGGGATTGGGGTTTTACACGGTTTGACCGCATGTGGCATTGTTGTCTTGGTTAATACCTGTGACCATTTCTATACCTATCGTCCATTCTTCTCTTCTTCGTCTTTTTTTTTTTTTATTTTTTTTTTTATTTTAATTTTTTATTATTTTGGATCCCCTAAGAAACTATAACAGTAATGATGAGCTTGAGGAAAAAGAGAAATAATCCACGAAAAAAAAAACCAACAACAAAACAGTAGACAACTTAATGTTTTTTGTTTTATGTTTTTTTTGCTTTTCCTTCTTTTCTTCTTTGTTTAATCTGCAAAAACAAAGAAGAAGGGAATGAGAAAACGGAAGTAATGAAGACAGAAGAAAACCCAATCAATAGACTAAATAAAAATACAACAATGAAATTAAAATTCCAAATGAAATCAGAATTCCAAATGAAAAATTCCAAAGAAAAACCAATTCAGCTACAAATTATTGATTGTTGTCGTTCCAAAATTACAATTGGATAATAAGTTATGATAACAATAAGCAGCACAAAAGATTAATTTATCCAGTGGCATCAAACTGATAACATAATTGGAATAGTCCAACTGTAGTCAAGTACTAAGCACAGGCAGGTGAATGTCAGTTAATTATCTTATAATTGAATGATACATGTGCCCATGCTTACATGCTAAGGCAATGCAACTATCTCCCTGCACTATGCACTAGTGGATGTGGCTCGTGTGCAAATGGGGTGACACAAGGCTCGATGCTATGTCTGGCAAGAATGCCGAATGGTGAGATGGATTTGTTGGTGGAAGGAGGGCTCAGGTTCTAAAGCCTTCAAGATTAGAATTCAACATGCAGCTTCAGCAATTTACAACATGAGAAATTAATCATTTGGGTTGGTTTGGGCCCATGATTTGAGTTTGGATCAGTACATGTATGCCACATGTATACTATGTTTTTTTGTGAGCATTATCTAGAACAATGCCTTTTTCACTGGGGATTGAAATATGAATCATTTGATTAAGGAGAGATGACGTTGTACCCAAAAGACAATGCGCTCATATCCATCCAAAATCCATGACGAATTTGTATTTTTGGAACAACCTAAACACATGAAAAGGTACATCCACATAAATTTTAAACATCAAAGCCCAAGCCCCGAACCACATCATAACATCCATTCTCCAAATTAGACCCATGAGGAAGCCTTGATAACAATTATGCTTCTACACCTAAATCAGGAACCCAACTTAAATCCACATTCGCTAAAAGACAGAAACCATCAAGACCAACAAAGAATCACATCTATAAAGAGAACTAAACCATTAGGAAAGTACTTCTACACCTGAATGAGGAATGAACACTTATGAAAGTTTCTAGTTTCATGACTTTGTAGTCGCACAAGCTACAAGGATAACTCTTGGGAATGTACTACACATCTTTACTGCACCTTCACCTATTCAGCAAACACAACAACTTACCTGTCATTTAGCAAACACAATAGCCATTGGCTTCCTCGGAAACCCCATTCCTAACAACTGGAAAAAAAAAAAAAGAAAAAAAGATTAACACTGTTTCGACAACAAACAAATGCATTTGATTTGAGAAATTATCTTATTTAATCATAACAAAGAGAGTGTATAGAGAACAATCATCATTTCTCATTCATATTGAGTTCATTTACATCCTTTGATTTCCCTTGATTCTAAGATAGTATATCTAAAATACAAGTATTGCAAGAGTTTGAATATCAAATCCGACAGTATTTCAACTTGCAATTTGGCCATCTCATTGAGAGGAATGTTGTGCAAATCTGATCATCGAATCTTTCCTTCTTAAACTCATACTCCTATGCAAAAGGAAGATCGAAGATCGCATTGCATTTAACCATTTCGACAGCATTCCGGCTTTTAAACCATTCATTCCCACGCAACAGTAAGGTGCATCAAGCCTTCCTTCTTTTCTTCCTTCTTCTCCTCCTAATACCTTCGGTCTTCTCTTCTCTGGAGTTCTGATCTTCTTTAAAATCTTCGTTGTATGTAAATGAGAGGGGGAGTGAGGTATTTATAGGCCTCCACACGTGTGAACCCTTGATCTTTGTGCCATGGGGCCCACCTTCCATCAGATCCAACCGTTCATCTTGAATAGTCCAAACTAGATGTTGTGCATGGGCGCACAATCAATGTGATCACCAACATGGTTTCTACGGGTTCACGCAAATACTATGAATTTCATTATTTTCTTCATCTCTTTCCCATACTTCTCCTTCTAATTCCTCTTTCTGATTCATTCTTGATCCTTCATTTTATGCCTCAACAGATGCCCCTTTGATCCTTTCTTTGTTCTCTGGAATAAAGAAATAGGATTAATCTCCTCTTCTCTTCTTACTTCCGGTCGTTTGCGCACACTCACGCAAAGGATAATTGGGTCCTGCAATCGGGTCCCATTCTTCTATAAATATCAGAACCCCCCATCTTATTCCTTACTTTTTGCTTTCTTACTGAAGCTCTGCCCAACTGTCGCATCTTCGTGCAATCGCTTGTGTTTGCGTGCACCCACGCAACAGTCTCCCTGTTTGTGTAAGGCCTTTGCACTTGGCGCTATACCTCGCATCCACGCAATCACCCCTTTTGCTTAAAATTTTTCCAAGTACTTAGTACTTTGAAACTCTAAAGCATCGTACCTTCAAGATAATTCTAACACCTGTCACCTTTAACCCATCATGGCCCATACCAAGAAAACCTTCCGCCTCATCGAACCAGCTACGGCACAACCCTCTCATCAAAATTTACCAAACTCCTCATCTTCTCATGCTCCCGAACCATCTCTATCTCCACCCTCCGAACAACCACAAAGGAAGCACTTCAAAACCACTAGCAGTCGCCCTGCTTATATAAAAGAACCCGTCCTCCCCACTTTCGACTTCACTGACCATATTGCCACATTGCCCTCCCCCATCTATAGAGCGATATCGATGAGTGAAATCGAATGGCCTCCTAGACATGGACTTGAATTTGACTGGGAAGAATGGTTGAAGTCAACAACCCATCTACCAACCATGAGCCAGAAACCACTGGCCAGAGAAGACACTCCCCCTCCCTCTAGATCGAAGAAGCCTCACCACAATGAGGCTAAAGAATTCCAAAAGAAGATAAAGGAACACAACAAAAAGAAACTTCAAAACTCTTGGGAGATGGTCTGAGTCGTTGAGGGTATCATGAAGTTCGATAACCCTTACAGACAAGGCATGGTTGTGATCCCACTAAACCTCCATTGCCACCAATCCATTCTCAATTGCGAGCCCTCAGATCAAATGGATGGAGAAAAACTGGCGTATAGAGAATCCAATCCTGGGTATTAAAAGAACCTCGAATTCTGGAAGGAACCATGTTAGTAAAGAAGCCAAGGCAGTAGATTGGTGAAGTCCATTCGATGATCTTCCTCAATCCTTCCCATGATCTTCATGCCTTATTCCCCACTCATTTTTATGAAACACTCCAGCAATGTTTCAGGGATCGCGAATCACTTTGGGGCCAAGAAGAATTCAGAACTAGGGGCCTCCTAACTTCCTGCGCTTACTATTCTGACTGGGCAACGACAATTTTGGCAAAGCACTCTAAACATTGATCAAGATTGATATATATGTTGCGCAGCACGCCAACAACGCAGTGGGCCTAGATCCAATCTCAGGCCTCACCCATAAACGATAAACAGGAAGAAATATAAACTAGAAAAGAATCAAAGCAATGCAAACAAACCACAAGACAAGATATATGTGGAAAAACCCTAAACTAGGGTAAAAAACCATGGATGCAAACTTCCACTATGAAGAACGAAGATTACAAGGCAAGATACTAACATCTCCCTTGGAAGCACATAGAAAACCCTTTGCTTACACCTTAGAATAACTTTCTCTTTCTCTTTCAATATTTAGAAAAACTCTAGGAACCCCTATTTATAGTTTAGGTAACTCCCCTTTCGCATCCCAATTGCGAAAGGACTTGCGACACGAAATCCGCGCAAAATCACGGAATGAATCTGCAGTACCTCGACTGGTCGTGCAACTTGCACGACCGGTCGAGAGGACCCCACGACCGGTCGTGAATGGGCCACGACCGGTCGAGCACCTCGGGATAAAAAAATAGTGCTCGCTGGACTTTGAGTCGAGCCGGTCCACGACCGATCGAGCCAGAGCCTACGATCGGTCAAACATGGCTCTCGACCAATCGAAGACGGTCCTAAATGTGGCTCCACATCTCAGCAATCTCCCACTTGGAGACACATCTCCAAAAACCTTCTTCTTCTACATCTGGAGTGCACCACCTCCCCGTCTTCAAGCCTGGAGACCAATCAAAGCTGAACAGAGCTTCAGCTTCTCTCGTGTGATCGCCTTGGTCAACATATCCGCAGGATTCTCACTTGTATGAATCTTCTCCAAAGCAATCGATCCATCTTCCAGTAACGAATATATGAAGTGATATCTGATGGCAATATGCTTAGTCCTTGAATGAAAGGCTGAATTCTTGGCCAAGTGTATTGCACTCTGACTGTCACTGTACAGTTTGCAATCTGCTTGCTTCTTACCCAACTCTTCCATGAAACCTTGCATCCACACCATCTCCTTGCATGCTTCTGTAGCCGCAACATATTCTGCTTCTGTCGTACTAATAGATACTATCTTCTGTAACTGAGAGACCCAACTGACTGCAGCACTACCCAGAGTAAAGACATAACCTGTAGTGCTTCTCCTACTGTCAATATCTCCTACCAAATCTGAATCCACGTAGCCTTGTAGATTGATTTCTGATCCTCCATAGCACAGCCCTACATCCTTAGTACCTACCAAATATCTAAGGGTCCACTTCACAGCTTCCCAATGTTCTTTCCTGGGGTTGTTCATGAACCTGCTAACAACTCCCACTGCTTGAGCAATGTCTGGCCTCGTGCTCACCATAACATACATGAGACTCTCAATAGTATGAATGTATATATCTCTTCTTCAAGGTCCCCATGAAGAAAGGCTGTCTTAACATCTAGTTGCTCTATATGTAAGTCCTCTGTAGCCACTATACTCAAGACCATGCGAATCGTAGACATTTTCACCACATGCGAAAATATTTCAGTGAAATCGATACCTGCCTTTTGTTAAAACCCTTTCACAACTAGTCTAGCCTTGTACCGTTTCGAACCATCGTGCTCCTCCTCATAATGCTCCTGTGCATGATCATCCTATGACATTGTAACACCCGTGTCCGGTAACTCTTCCAACTCTACGAATTCCTTTTCTTCGGCCTTATTTTCCTACATACTGTCCTTATGCATCACTTTTTCATTGAAGACTACGTCCTTACTTCTGATGATTTTCCTGTTTTCTGTATCCCAAAACCTGTAGCCAAAATCATGCTGCCTGTAGCCTATAAATGTGCACCTCCTGGACTTCGCATCCAGCTTGTTTCTGTGCTCTGCATCAATGTGAACATATGAAGTGCAACCGAACACTCTGAGATGTGCAAGGTTCACTTCTTTCCCAGTTCACACTTCTTCTGGTAGCCCACCATCCAATGGTGCTGAGGGACTTCTATTGATGAGATATGCAGCGGTATTCACAGCATCTACCCAAAATGTCTTGGGCAACCCTGCATGTAACCTCATGCTCTTGGCGTACTCAAGGATGGTCCTATTAATGCGCTCAGCCACACCATTCTGCTGCGGTGTACCTGTAATCATTTTTTGATGTTTGATTCCACTTGCTGCATAATACTCCTCAAACCTCTTGTCACAATACTCTCCCCCATTATCAGATCTGAGACATTTTACTGTTTTACCTGTCTCATTTTCTACCATAACTTTTCACTTCTTAAATACATTAAATACATCAGATTTATGCTTTAAGAAATAAATCCACAGCTTTCTACTAGCATCATCAATAAAGGAAACAAAATAACGTGAGCCACCAAGAGATGATACCTGTGCCGGTCCCCACACATCAGTGTGTACAAGCTCCAACAGATGCGTCTTTGGAGCGCGTCCCGTCTTCTTGAAACTTACCCTCTTCTGCTTGCCATACACGCAGTCCTCGCAGAATTCTAAGTTAATAGACTTCAGCCCTGGTAGTTTTTCTTTTGACAATAGCACTTTCATCCCTTTCTCACTCATATGTCCCAACCTCTGATGCCATAACTGCCCATTCACTCCAGTTGATGCGACTGCGAGTGAACCACACGATCCTGAAGTCACGTATAAAGTACCTTCTTTCTTGCCTCGAGATATCACCAAGACACCTTTTGTGATCTTTCAGGAATCACTGGTGAATGTCGTCACATAACCGGTATCGGCCAACTGCCCTCCTGAGATCAGATTCCTTCTCAAACTTGGTACATATCTGACATCCTTCAATTTCAATGTTGTTCCGTCTTTCTGAATTATATGAACGTCTCCCTTTCCAACAATACTACACGGCTCATCATCACTCAGGTAGACTCTCCTGAAGTCACCTGATACATAGTTACGCAAAACTTCCTTACATGAAGTGGCATGAAACGAAGCACCCGAGTCTTTAACCCAAGACTCATTCCTCGCATTAAGAGACAAGATCAACGCCTCTGTGTCAATCTCCTCAGATAGATTCACTGAATCTTTCTCGCCTTGAGAGCTTCCTTCTTGTTTCTTAAGCGCCCTGTAATCACGTTTCATGTGCCCCTTCTTGCCGCAATGCCAACACCCATCTTTGTCTTTCGGTCCCTTGGAATTCTTCCTCGACTTAGAACGCCTGTGTTTATTGTCTCCTTTGTTCAGCTATCTTCCTCTTTCTTCAACGTTTAGAGTATTCCCTGAAACTCCTGATGCCTTTCTTCTAGATTCTTCGCTGAGAATTAGACCGACCACATCATCAAATTTCAGCTTTGTCGACCCTGAAGAATTGCTCACAGCAATCACCAAACCATCTCATCTTACTGACAAACTGGATAAGATCAATAACGCTCTAATCTCATCCTAAAAAATAATGCCAACAGATTCCAACTGGCTCGTGACTATATTGAACTCTTTTAGATGTTCAGCCACGCTCCCACCATCTGACATCTTCATGTTGAATAGCTGTTTCATAAGATGAACCTTGTTGGATGCTGAGGGTTTTTCATACATGGTGGCTAGGGCTTCCATTAATTCTTTTGTCGTTTTTACCATGGATATATTGAAGGCGACGCTCTTAGACAAAGAGAGTCAGATCGTTCCTAAAGCCTTCCTATCCAGTAAAATCCATTCATCATCTGTCATCTTTTCTGGTTTCTTCTCTTTTCCTCCTAGAGGAATATAGAGGTCCTTCTGATACAGATAATCTTCCATCTGCATCTTCTAGAAGGCAAAGTTTGAACCATTAAACTTCTCAATTCTAGTTTTTCCATCTTTTGTCATCGCTCCCAATAAAACTAAACCAATAGCTCTGATACCAGTTGTTGCGCAGCACGCCAACAACGCAGTGGGCCTAGATCCAATCTCAGGCCTCACCCACAAATGATAAACAAGAAGAAATATAAACTAGAAAAGAATTAAAGCAATGCAAACAAACCACAAGACAAGATATATGTCAAAAAACCCCAAACTAGGGTAAAAAACCACGGATGCAAACTTCCACTATGAAGAACGAAGATTACAAGGCAATATACTAACTTCTCCCTTGGAAGCACATAGAAAACCCTTTGCTCACACCTTAGAATAACTTTCCCTTTCTCTTTCAATACCTAGAAAAACTCTAGGAACCCTTATTTATAGTTTAGGTAACTCTCCTTTTCGCATCCCAATTGCGAAAGGACTTGCGACACGAAATCCGCACAAAATCACGGAACGAATCTGCGTAACCTTGACTGGTCGTGCAACCTACACGACCGGTCGAGAGGACCCCACGACCGGTCGTGAATGGGCCACGACCGGTCGAGCACATCGGGATAAAAAAATAGTGCTCGCTGGACTTTGAGTCGAGCCGGTCCACGACCGGTTGAGCCGGACCCTACGACCAGTCGAGCCAAACCCTACGACGGGTCGAGCATGACTCTCGACCGGTCGAAGACGGTCCCAGATGTGACTCCACATCTCAACAGTATATAGCGAGATAGAAGTTACCTCCCAACACTTCCACAAGGAGACCTCCATTTTGAAAGGCTTCCTTAATTACTGGTGCCCCATAACCAACTCCTTCCATCTTCCAGCAGGAGAGATGAGTATTACACTCTGGGACCTCCATCGGATTGCCGGTCTTCCGTTGACTGGGAAATTTTATGGCGAATTCGTCCCCACTAATGAAGAATTAGCATTTGTCTCTTAGCCAGGCCGAGTGGCCTCAATTTCAGAAACGACCACGGAACTCTTCAAAGAGATGTCCAAGTTTCCAAACATCCATAAGATCTCTCCTCTACAATTGCTTGTGCATTTCGCCAGAGCCTTCCGGTAACTCTTCTCTTCATAAATCAATCACTTCTTGTTGTATTTTGATTTCTCATATTTCTCACCATCTGCTCTCTCTCTCTCTCTCTCTCTCTCTCTCTCTTTTTCTTTTTTCTTAGGTTCAGTGGTTGTCACTCGTAAGAATTAACAATTTTCGCGCAAAAATAAAGGATTGTGCAGAATATAGTCTCGATGGAGAACTTGCAGCATTCCTTATCTATCGGCTGAGCGTGGTTGTTCTTCCTAACTCAAAATGGGCAGATGCCATTTGCCCTACAGTATTCGTCATCGTCGGTGCCATGGCAGAAGGCCATAAGCATTCCCTTGCCCCTCCGATCTTGTGCTCTATTTACAAAGCTCTTAGGGAGGTAGCGACTCACGTAAAGAGTCCCGCTGTTGGTGCTTCTTCTACTTACATTCCTTGGCACTATATTACCGGTTGGTTAGGTATTTATTTCTCATGGACCTTCGAAGCTCCGGAGAAAGCATATATTCACCCCTCGCATAATCCTCTGTGGTTCTTTCAGAAGAGAACTATGACTAGAAGGTCATATGACTGGATCGTCAACACAATCTTAGCAACTGATACAATCGACTTTTTTCAGTTCTGCCTATACTGATACACAGAGGAAACAGACATGGTAGATACTGAATCACTCTCTCCAGGAGAAAGGGCGTTCTACCTCTCCATTCGGTCTTGTAGTCTCCCACTAAGAGAAGGGGTGGAATTCTGGAGAGAGCCCTACTACCCAAGTTGATTTGCCCGCCAATTTGGTTTTGATCAAACCATTCCAGAAGACTGTGGATTGGTAACAAGGAGAATACGTAGCTATGGAATTGGCCCATATGACTCGGAGATGGTATGGAAGTAGTTGCTGGGCAGTCGAGTCAAGTCTACTTTCACAATCCCAGGCAGCAACCGAACCACCTGTGCTTCGTATGGTTATATGAGGTGGTGGGTTCATCAATCATATCTAGTTAATAAATTCTTACCCATAACTCACCAGATTTGGATTTTGCCTTCGAAACTCAAGGGTCGCAGATTTGAAGAAGGAATAGGCTTTGTACTAGAGAGGAGTCATGTGCCTTTTCCTGGTCAACTTTGTAGAAAAATATCTTTGGAAGAGCCAATTCGTGAAAGAAAACCCGCCAACACTTTAGAGGGATGGATAGCCCATGGAATTGTTATGAATTTTGAAAAGATCCCTCGAGATCGCTCCAATAGAGTGGTCGAAGATATGACGGAAATTCCCTCTCCAGTTCAAGAGAATGTTACTGCAATTCCAGATGATCTAGTTCCTTCTCCTGCTCCTCAACCTGATCGTCCCGGTCCATCTTCCCCAATGACAAGGTCCCGCTAGTGTTCTCAAGCTTCTCCTCCTTCATATCAAGAAGGAATTGCTGCTCTGACTTCTCCAACCCCAATTGATAAGGACCCTTAATCGGGAAGTAGCAGGATTTATCCTTCTAAAGGGAAGCAAGTTGTAATTGAAGAAATAGAGGAAGAAGAAACAGAGGGAGAGAATCCACCCTCGCCATCTGAAGATATGCTTCCATCAATCATGACACCGAGGAAGATGATGAAGGAGCTGATGAAGATGATGATTTTGAAGAGGGAGAAGTTAATATTGATGATGAGGATGATGCCGTCATTGAGGGTGTTTCTACTGGCGAAGAACATCCTTCATCAATTTCCTAGAACATTGAAACTGAGGCTCCTTCTGCTGCTGATATTCCTGCAAAAATTCCAACAACAACAGAAGAGGGAGATAATGAGCCTTTAGATTATGGAAAGTACGGATACTCGTCGAGTAAGAAATTTCCTACAATTTTATCATTTAATCTTTTGCTTGCCATCGTTATTTTTATCATTATTGTTATTTTCTTTGTTTCAAGTACTCATGCTATTAACATTAAAACAGGCGATACTCCTCCTGAAGATCTTCCTCCTGTTACACCATCGGTCCCAATGAGAATTTCTTTGGCCCCCCTTATGGCATCGAGGATGGTAGCCTGTGAAATTGTTTTTTCCGGTAGAACCCACTGACCTACCAACTCCAGCAACCATTGATTCGAGCACCGAGGCTAGAGCCCCTTCCTTTACCGATACGGTGGGACCTGGTCCTTCCTCCATCAGAGATATACAATTTCCTACTGCTCAGATTCTTGCGGAAGGTATATTCATCTCTTTCTTTATCTGTGCTTGTACACACTATGCCAAAACTGTGAAAAAAGGACAGCTGAAAACTGTCTCAAATCTCAATAAATGACAGTTTTGAACCGTTGCATGGGTCGTCCTATTTTTCTGTGTCATATTAGTTAAAGGACGGTCATGGACCATCATTAAAGATAGACATTAAAAGGACGGTTATAGACCGTCTGTAAAGAAGGACAGTCATGGACCATCATTAAAGATGGACAATAAAAGGACTGTTATGGACCGTCTTTGATGATAGACGGTTACAAAATGTCTAAAACACTGACGGTATGTGGCCGTCAGTGTACATTTAACGTCTTTGAAAATGATGGTTATGGACCGTCTCGGAATTCTTGCATTTAAAAAAAATCAGCGGTAATTTTCTTTTTGTGTTTATTTCATTTAATAAAAAAAATATTCAACCAACAAAACATGGTTATAATTTAGAAATAAGAACAATTATTAAGCTTAAATAGAAGCTTAAGTGGACAAGGAAATAATAAAGAAAAATATTCCAATTCAAGTTACTAGAAACAACAACAAAAATTAAAGCTTTGTAAAAAGAGGCATGTGTTATAGGGATACCTCGTTGATTCTCATGCATAAGAGTCCAACGATGATGAGAACAAGAATTGCAGCACAAGGGTCCATAAATACGGCAATGTTATCATGCAAAGAAATAGGATAATATTAGATGTTAACTGTAGTATTAGATGTTAATGCACTTGATCAAATGGAACCATTAATGTACTTGATCAGATTGCACACAAAGTTCGGATTAGAGCTACAGTTTAGCAAAGGTTTGCATTGCCATACATGAATGATAAGGAAGCTTAGAAGAGCTCAAAAACTAATCAAGCCCTTTCTTTTCCTTTGCAACAGAATATGTACAATCTTATGAAAAATAATCAATGAATTAAAAGAAGGTTTGAAAAAAATAGAAACAACAGTATTCATTTAATGAGATGGCCTTCACGGTTTACAAACTTCTAATATAATGACATTATAAAATCTAGTAGCATAAAACAAAAGGCTATTAAATTCATGGGTTCTATGGTCCACGTGAATTTTCAATCGTGAAGCATTTATAAAGTTTTGGAAATTTATTTTCACGATATTGGCAAACTATTTTTTACTGGCAAGTGTTTAGCCAAATCAACTTTTAGCATTTCATAGTCAAAAGTCAAATCCATAGCAACTTCCATAACCCATTATAGACCTCTAAATCACTAGCCACATCTGTCTTACTCCCAACACTACAAGAAAAGGGGGCTTTAGCCTCGGTTAAAAACCGTGGCCCGCAACCTGACCTGACCTGAATTTCAATCAGAAAAACTGAATCCAACCCCAATTCCTCTATGCTCAACCCTAAAGGGGTTGAACGTTACATAAATCGTGCTGAATTTGCTCAACCCGAACCAATCAGGTTGAAGTTTTCGAACCCTAACTAATCAATGCAAATGGCTGATTAGTAGCTTGTATTGTGCCATTAGATAAGACATGAGAGTCTGTAACGACTCGTAAATTTCCGTATAAAGAACCGAGTACCGCCTCGACCAGAAATCACTTAGGATCAATTCCTTTAGAAATTAGACAAGGTTACCTAGTGCAAACCTAGAGTGCATATGAAATCCATACTAAACACATTAAATACGATCTGCAAGACCCAAAACTTGTAGAATCATTGACGCTACGTTACCCTACAATCTAGGATAAATCTCTCTTCTCGTTTGCTCTCGGGAATGCCTTGAAACTTCGTATTGGATCTAGACCGCACGTCGAAAGTCCGATTGTTCCGAAACTACATCAATATGGCCGCCTAGTTGGACTTGACTACTACCCCGGAAATCAAGTCTTAATTATGTCCAGAAGTGTTCACTGTGAGCCTGGAGCGAAGAGTGTGAGAAACATGAAAGTAATTCCAAAATAAATAAGGATTTATGAAATCTGGCATGTGACGCTTGCGGTTCAGTATTGAGCAACCTGACCGTCAGAATCAGGCCAGATTACACCCTCGGATCAGGGATATTTGCCCAAACATATCCATGTACTTGAAATTTCAGATCAAGATCCGCTGACCGTTGAACTGAAACTGGTCCGCCATTTGTGATCTGGAAATCCTACTGGAACGAAAACTTAATGGTACCTAGATCCAGTATTAGTGAGCTTAAGTCCGACTGCACACTGAAAAGGGGCCGCCAGAAGTGCTCTGTTGGATCGAATCGAACTCACTTTGGTTATAATCTAAGTATACCTTGACCTTAAGTCCGTTTTGGTGACTTTTTAGCCTATATAAGGACCTTAAACCCTCTCATATCCAGCCCATACGAATTTGAGAAAATTCTAGGAGAGAGAGAGAGTGAAAAGAGAGAGAAAGTTAGAGAGTTGTGGGAGGATTCTTCCTACTCTTTTTCCCTGCCGCTACACAAGGTTCACCACTCACTTCTCATCGCTTTCCCGGAGATTTCCGGCTTCGTTTCTAGGTAAGAAACCCTAACCCTAAACTGATTTGGGGTTTTGATAGTTGTACGTGATGAAATAGCTAACCTATTTCACTTTCTAGGTTGCCGAATTGCCGTATACGAAAGCTTAGCAAATTAATCGCGTTCTTTGCGCTTCTACAGCGTAAGGTGCGGACTTTAGGTGTATAAGTTATGGTTTTCAAGGCTTTCAATGTCGGTTAATGATTTATGACTGACGTGGATGCTATTTCACATGCAAAATGTGGATGCTATTTCACATGCAAAATGTGTCGTCTGTTTCGTTATACGAGTTTACATGAACTATATAGGATTTAGGCTAATCTATGCATATGTTGAAATGTTTGGAATTTGGATTTGTGTTCAACATTTTTATTTGTCATAAATATATGCTTAGTACATGTGTGACAACTCCTTAGCGAAAGGACTTGCCCTAATTCACGTTATGGCAAAAATACATATATGTGACTAAGTCCAAAGCCTAAGTGTTTGTGAAAATGTTTCACTAGACATGGAACTTGTATCCATGTATGCCAGGTTCATCCGTCAAGGGTGTACGCACGTGATATACGGGGTACCTCCCTAGTGAGAGGATTTGGCCTAGCACATGTGTAATCATCATACATCATGTATGATGATGTATGTAGTCTATGTGTTTGTGAAAATGTTTGAATGTGCTAGGGATTACCTAGTACACTTTGTATGAGGATTGAGATACAAATCTCGGTTGCCTAAATTGTGTGAATGATTTCCTACATGTACTTTTTATTATAAATTCGGTTGTATATATGAACTGATTATGTGTGAAATCATGTTTGTGTTTCAATATGCTTTGATTGTGAATTCTATTTCATAATATGCCTATGTGTTTGGAATTCTTGAACTATGAAATCCATTACGGTGGATCGTCTCACATGATTACATGATGAATGGATTGAGTTTGGGACTATGATGTAGCCCAGGCATTCGGCAACGAAACTGAATTCGTGGTTGAGATTCAGTCACCACGAGAGATGTGTTCG
This sequence comes from Magnolia officinalis, assembly GCA_021015155.1. NCBI lineage: Eukaryota > Viridiplantae > Streptophyta > Magnoliopsida > Magnoliales > Magnoliaceae > Magnolia > Magnolia officinalis. The sequence continues at coordinate 33,584,289 of JAJHSJ010000012.1, forward strand.
ACGAACCCGAGTCGTACTTCGGTTGGCGATAGTGGCTAGCCGCACGAAGTGCTTATGCACTTCATATCGTTCAACTCATTGTGCGCTCGAGCTAGCCGAGCTCGTCAAGCAACCCGATCTGTCTTATGTATGTTCACCATGTTTGGACGCCTCTGCTTGAACCTAGGGTCCCAAACTTACCAGTGAAATCCCGTTAACCATGGTACCTCGATCCGCTAAGACTCATGAGTCAGGCATGGTGGTATGGGACACCGTGGTCGAGCTGTCGGCCTACGCTGGAGTTTCGTGGTGTTGCGAGTGCGTCAGCCCGAGCCTCCCCGTAGTGTCCATTGAGCAACCAGACTCGTGAGCCGATTATGGTGGTATGGGACACTATATTCGTGCTGTCAGCCTACATTGATAAGGTGATGGAGGAGTGGTGTAACGATTGCGAGTAACAGCCTTGACAGAGCTTTGTAGTGACCTTGAGTAACTCTGAATTTGAGGTGAGGCGACGAGTTTTGCCGCGGTGAATAGAGTATGAACTAGGCCTGTATCAATTTAGTGACGAACCGTTAAAAAGGTGATGGGGGAGTGGTGTAACGATTGCGTGTAACATCCCTGACAGCCTTTGCAGCGCCCTAGAACCACACTATCTATAACGCCCTAAAAATCGGGGGTCGAGCATAAACTCAACTCCCGAGTTCCAATGCATCACATATGCAATAAAATGAATGATGATTGAATGTTGTCTGTATTAAAGTTGTGAACATGAGTGAGATTAAGTCAAAACAGCATATCATACTCCGGAGACAGTTAAATTGCAAGCGGAAGACTGTGATAGATATATAAAATATAAAAACTGTGGTGAGTCTCCAGAGTGTGATAAGGTTACCAGGTTAATGAATTACAAGTACAGTTCAAATTATACCAAATGTGTAGTGTCATCTAGTCAACTTCCCTGTAATCCCATCGATCAAGACACGGCTCACGTGAAGCCGTCAGCATAGCATATACGAACAAGCATCATTGTCATCATACAGGTCCGGCTCTGCCTCAAGAGTAGCGTCGTTATCTGCAATCAGACAAAGTCTGGTGGGTGTTCGGAACACTGTCCCGTAACGTGGGAGTTAGTAGCTAACTCAGTGGAACAATAAAGCATAGGTTAACATGTTATCAATTCGGTCAAGCAGTAATGATAAAGCAGTATAATCAAACAATTCTAAATACTCTTGTTAATGCAAGTATGGGATGCAGTCATGATGTATGCCCTTGCCAAACCACCCTCGTGCGACACCATCTTACGTTCGCAGCATGCTTTCATCCCTCAGTGCTCCACATCTTCTAGGCACATGTAATGCGATGATGAGCATGATTACCGAGTTATTATTAGTCCATTTCAAATAGCAAGATTGGGAAACTAAGGTACCTCCCTTGTATCATTCCCAAACATGATCCATTTTAGGGTCGTCACTCCTAGTTGTCTCATACGATATTATGGTTTGAGAGGCATAGCGAAGGCATCACAAAAGGCTCGTCACCCATCAGCATGGATACAGATCTCACCGTATGCGGCTCAATTGCTGGCCGTCAGCTCGAATACAGGTCTCACCGTACTTGGCTCAATCGCTGGCCGTCAACTCGAATACAGGTCTCACCGTACTCGGCTCCACTCATGCTCTAGTTGCTGCAAAGGGCTCATCGCCAATCACAGACCTTAGAGTATACTCGAAGACACTACAGAGGGCTCGTCGCCTGTCAGCACGAATACAGGTCTCACCATACTCGGCTCTCGGTGTAGGTGTCGACAGCTCGAATACAGTGTCCCATACCACCGTATTCGGCTCACGAGTCTGGTTGCTCAATGGTCACTACGGGGAGGCACGTAGCCCCAGCGTAAGCCGACAGCTCGACCACGGTGTCCCATACCACCATGTTCGGCTCATGAGTCTTAGCGGATCGAGGTACCATGGTTAAAGGGATTTCACTGGTAAGTTTGGTACCCTAGGTTCAAGCAGTAGCGTCCAAACATGGTGAACATACATTAGACAGATCGGGTTACTTGATGAGCTCAGCTAGCTCGAGCGCACAACAAGTTGAACGACATGAAGTACATAAGCACCTCGCGTGGCCAATCACTATCATCAACAGAAGTACGACTCGGGTTCGTCGAACACATCTCACGTGGCAAATGAATCTCAGTCACAAATTCAATCCCGTTACCGATTGCTTGGACTATAATCATAGCCCCAATCACATTCAATTGCAGATAGTTAAAGCAGTAATGGATCAAGATTCCAAATCATACAATCCAAGTCTGATATTATCTGTTTAGGGCTGCCAGGGCTGTTGCACGCACTCGTTGCTCCACTCCCCCATCACCCATGACGGATCATACAACGTAAACATGAATTTAAACATATGCATCGCATAGATAAAATCATACAATCATTTGAGCATGTTATGAAGCACAACACAAGCATGAGTTTGTACATATTAAATTCCTAATCACACAGCTATCCAAGGAAATCATACACATAATTAAAGGAGTTGAGAATCATATCTCAACACCCTTGTACGTTACAATTTACTAACTACTACTCATTCAAACATTTCAATAAACACTTTAGACTACATATATCAACATACATGACATATGTTGATCACATAGGTATTAGGCCAAATCCTTTCACTAGGGAGTTACCCCAATCATAACATGCATACACCCACGATGGATAGTCATGGTAAGCAGGAATCCAAGTTCCATATTCATTCAGTCATTTCCACAAACACTTGGGCCACACATTTTAATATAAGTGGTGTATATTGGCCGTGGCGTGATTTAGGGCAAATCCTTTCGTGAAAGGGGTATCGCCAATACAACAATCATAAATCCATGACAATTAGTCATGGTGAGCACGAATGAGAATTCTATACTCATTCGGTCATTTTCACAAACACTTAGAATACACTATTTTAACATACACAATGTATATTAGCAAAAACATGTATTAGGGCGAACCCTTTCGCCAAACAAGTATTTTATTCATATATAATATATTAATACAGCAAATAATCATGGCAAACACATTTCTAAAATTTATATGTATACGGTACTTTCTACAGATACCTAGAGTATGTAAAATTTCATATTCTTTATCTTTAATCGAAACGGAAAACAGACAACACTTTGTACATGTGTAATTACATGTAGATCATGAATCTATCATTATCTGACATTGAAAGCGTTGAAAACCATAACCTATACACCTAAAGTCCGCACCTTTTATCATAGAATCGTAACGAATCCAATAGGTTTGCTAAGCTTTCGTATACAGCAGTTTGGTAACCTATGGAATGAAATAGTTAGCTATTTCATAACCTACAACCTATACAACCCCAAAACAGATTAGGGTTAGGGTTTCTTACCTAGAAACGAAGTCGGAATCGCCGGGAAAGCGATGAGAATGGGGTGGTGCAGCTTGTGTAGTTGCAGGGAATAGCAGTTGGGAGATTCTCCCACTTCTCTCACTCTTTCTCTCTTTTCTCTCTCTTTTCCTAGGGCTTTTCTCAAATTCGTATGGTTGCAATGAGAGAGGGTTTAAGGTCCTTATATAGCCTAAAAACTCACCGAAATAGACTCCAGGTCAAAGTATACTTAGGTTATAACCAAAGCGGACCTATTCTAGCTCAACGGAGGACTTCTGGCGGGCCTCCTTGAGCCAAAGGTTGGACTTAAGCTCACTAACACTGGATCTACGTTTAGTTAAGTTTTCATTTTAGTCGAGATTCCAAATCGCAAATGGCGGACCAGTATCAGTTCAACGGTCAGCGGATCTCGATCGGAGATTCCGAGTACATGGATATGTGTATAAAATTTCTCCTAATTCGAGGGTGTAATTTGGTCTGATTCTGACAGTCTGGTTGCTTAAAACTGATCCGCAAGCGAGAGATGCCAGATTACTATTTGAGATATTTATTTGTAAAGAAAATCAAGTGTTTTCACACTCCTCGCTCTGGACTCAAGCGAATTACACTGGGACACTATCTGGATTTGATTTCCGAGATGGTTGTCAAGCCCAGCAAGGCGGTCCTAATTCCTTAACTTCGTGTTAATCGGACTTCCGACGTGCATTCCAGATCTAATACGGAGTTTCGAGAGGCTCCTGAGAGTAGCCGGGTAATGAGATTGATCCTAGATTTTACGGTAACCTAGCGTCAATGATTCTACAAGTTTTGGGTCTTGCAGGTCGTATTTAAAGTGATTGGTGCTAATTTCACAGGTACTCTAGTTTAACACTGGCTAATTCTCGCCTAATTTCTAAAGGATTTAGTCCTGAGTAATTTCTGTCTGAGGTGATACCTAGGCCTTTGTAGTTTGTATATAAAGTGATCCAAGTTATACTACTTAGCTAGTTTAAGATAGCGTCTAGGGTGAAAGTACTTAGAAAAATTGAAAGAACAAGGTGGTGAAGGGTGGGATTTGTGAAGGAAAAGGGTTAACAAGCGATTTTAGATTATGGGATTGGGTTCTGACAAGTTAATAAGGTGTTAGGAGCGACCCATTGCCTAAGGACGTCTAATCCCAGGTTGGCAAAAATCCGGGATGTTACACTATCGTATGAGATTATCCAGGTTTGACGACCCTAGAATGGATCATGTTTGAGAATGATACAAGGGATGTACCTTAGTTTCTCAATCCTGCTGTTTGAAATGGACTAATAACAACTCGGTAATCATGCTCATCATCGCACTGCATGTGCCTGGAAGATGTGGAGTACTGAGGAATGAACGCATGCCGCGGACGTAAGATGGTGTCGCATGAGGGAGTATGTTGGTGAGGGCATGCATCATGACTGCATTTCATACTTGCATTAATAAGAGTAGTTAGGATTGTTCGATTGTACTGCTTTGTCATTACTACTTGACTGAATTGATAACATGTTGACCTATGCTTTATTGTTCCACTTAGTTAGATACTCACTCTCATGTTACGGGACGGTGTCGTACACACCAACCAGACTCTGTCTTAGGTGTAGATGAGGTGATGACTCAGGAGGCTGAGCCGGACTACGACGAGGACCAGGACGAGTTCTCGTATATGCAATATTCTGGTGGCTTTGCCTAGACTGCCTGGATCGACGGGACTTACAGGGCTTACTTCTCTAGTTATACTTTTGACATTTTGATCGTAAAACAGATACATGTATATGGTGACTTAGTTGGGTTCATACTCTGGAGATTGAGATGGTTTTGTTTCTTTTACATACAATTATATACAGTTTCAGTCTTCCACTTGCCTTTATACAATTGATCTGGAGTATGAATTACTGTTTTGGTATAATCTCACTCATGTTTATTGCACTAACACAAACAACATTTAATCATCATTATCTATGTTGCATAAGTGATGTTTTAGAACTCGAGAGTTGAGTTGCTACTCGACCCTCGAATTTCAGGGCGTTACAGAGTCTACCAATAACAAATTGTATGTGTAACAATATATAAGGAGACTAACAACATAAGAAGTGATAAGAAACTATTTTGTATGTGGAACAGAAAGCAACTAACAGTTGAAAGGCTCAACATTCATATGTATAATTCTACAAGGAAAACAACAACAACAACATGGTTTTACAAGTATTAACAACTAACACTAAGATAGTTGATCGCTTCCAAACTTTTTACCATGAATATAGTTGTCTTCTACTAGCACTAAGATAGTGACATGCTACACCCATTACCAACTAAAATAAATAAAAATAAAACCATGAGAGTGAAACTCTAAAAAAGAAAAACAAGGAACAAAAACAAAGACAACTATAAACATTTTGATTGAGATATTTATCTTTAGTGATGGATGTTCTGCTGTGTCACGTATTTGACAGTGTCTCTAAAATTTGAGATTGCCAAGAATAACATGGCAATAGACTTAACAGACTTAGGAACAAAGGTGGGTTTCATTTCAAGGTCCTAATAGCAAGTTACTGGAATATCTCCATATAGCAAGTTGTTTAAGCCTAGATATCGAGAATGGAATATCTCCATATGACAAGTTACTAGATCAACCCTCCTACAGAAAACAAAACAACACAAATTTCAGATAAATCCTCCATTACATTCTCAATTGCATCAATTCGCTATTTTTAGTGAATGAGAAAAGTGGACATATAGGGAAAGCACGACCAATGGTTCATATGCAATACATGTAAATGGCCCAACCAATGAATGGATCAAATTGGTTTTTACCTGATTAACTATATGTTTTATAAATTTTTCAGGATGCAACTTTCGTTCCGAGTGAAATGCATAAGATACTTGAGCGTCCATTCCTGTATGAAGCAAGACAGAATTGTTTATGTCATGAGAGTATTTTGATGTAACATCTGATACCCATTTATAAGAACAACTTTCAAAGATATATTTATTCTAGGACTAGAAAACTTATCTTTCTCAAGCTAAATAAAATGAAGAAAACATAACAATGGAATTTCTACACATCTGAAGCTACATAAGAAAGAAGCTTCATACTTTAAAGGCTATTACATACCATGATAAAAAAAAATGAAGAAAAGAAGTGACAGAGCCACTACAGAACTGACAGTGACAAACAGATCTCAGCATGCCAAAAGCATCTTAAATGGGGCCACCCTTGACCAGCAGTCCTATAAACTCTCACAAGGATAAGTGGTACTATAAATAATTGGGCAAAGGAAAGTTCATACCCAGGCTAAAGTAGTTCTAGAATCCCCCACGAAATGTGTGGTAACCTTCCTGAGAAGAGGCCACCCTTAAGCGAGTCAGTAATTAAACAAGATACTGATATCAGAAATTAGTTTCCCCATTATTTAATTAGATAAAATCAATCCATGTTTCGTATGAAAATATTCTTTGTTCTTTCTAAGTACTTATGTGAACAATGAAACAAGAAAACTTGCAAAAATAGATAAAACAGTTATGACATGCTGTGGGAAGATAGATATTAAGGTATTCAAACAGTAACAGTGGCCGCAACAACCAGCCTTATGGCCATTACAATACAGACTGTAACAGCCGTTATGGCCCTTGTAACATCCATTACGACCATGTAACATTCAACATATGAGGTTAATGTACCAATCAACATGAATCATACCACCTCCACACCCATTTCATAGATATTTGATATGTCCTTTCATCAGTGTGAACCTTCATTCAATCATTTCTAATAGATCACAAAAAGAAAAAAAAAAGCAAGAAAAGCTTGGGAATTTGATAATAGATCTGTGGCTTAAATCGACTGGATAAGTGCAATTATTTGGAAGAAGATGAATTAGATTTCTACTGTGAAAGTGCTACATTTAACTGGTTGAAATATTGTGTTTCGCATAGATGGATGATTTCTACACCAACTATCAAATAGGGGGCGTGCATGTCCACATTGTATTTTTCATTGCCTTACCAATCAAACAAAAGGCATTGAAACAGATGTAGTAACAAAAACCAAAGATTAAAAAATGGATTTGCATATCATACCATTCACCGAGAGATTTAGGGCATCCACATATAAACCAATCCCAAACCCAAACAGAAAAAAATCCAAAATATATGAAAAAAATAAAATCATATCCAAATCTACAGATGAGGAAAAAAAATAAAAAAAATAAAAAATAAACAAAAACAAAAACAAAAAAATAAACAGTTAATATCATTTAAGAAAAACTAGTAAAAAAACTATAAATATAAATTTATCAAAGAGAGGATACTAAATTATCTCTTTTTCATTAAAGCATTTAAACATACATCTGAAATGCATGTTAATAGGGATTTTTTTAATCTCCAAACTCACATCTAGTTGCAAGTTCCAAACCCACCTCCAGTCGCAAATCCAAAACCCTTGCCGCTGCATCTCCAGCCCACCATCTCCAATCTCCGAAAACCCCTTACTTGATAAGGGTTGTGCATTTGTTGGAAACCATCTCTAATCTCTGAAAACCCACAAATAAAAAAATTCTAGAACAAAAATGCAAACAAAAGATGGATAAATACGCACAAATCAAAAAGTTGGAAGGTTGGCTTCATCATTGACTATCGTCTCACTGGATCTGAGTTGCAAAGGACTGCAATGGCATCCCAGAGTGCACACAGGAGAGAGAGAGAGAGGGGAAGATCATCGGAGGAGACAAACTGATTTTGATCGAGAGGGAGAGAGGAAAGAGGAAATCGAGAGAGGGAGATGAAACAGATAGACTTCTCACCGGAAGCAGTTTGTGTACTGTCAATAGGCTAAGGGCCTGTTTGGCCGGGCAGATCGGATGGGATTAGATTGTATTGGAAGGGATTGGAAGGAGCAATCCTGGGATTGGCCGGGTGTGCCAAACAGGCATGTTGAACTTTTGCTTGGATTGGAACAATCCCGGGATTGCCAGCAATCCACTGACATCACCATCATTACCTTGAAATTCACCCAATCCCTCCTAATCCCATTTATTTTTCCTGAAACATGTTTGGGTGGACGGATTGGAAGGGATTGGCCGGGCGTAATCCCGGGATTGGCCAGGCGGGCCAAACATACTCGGTGGTAGATTCCCTGGATATAACAATCCCATGGGATTGCCAGCAATCCACTGACGCAGCTATCATTACCTACCATCCACCCTAATACAATCTAATCCCATGGGATGGGCCCGTCCAAACACGCCCTAAGCGTACTGAGTAAACTCTATGGGGCCCACCGTCATTCATACATTTTATCAAATCTGTCCATCCATTTTATCATATAATTTTAGTGCTTTGAATAAAAAATTAATCATATAAAAAGTTCAAGTGGACCACACTACCTGAAACAGTGTTACACTACCTGAAACAGTGTTAATTAAAGTCTGCCGTTGAACAGTTCTCTAGGGCCCATAAAAGTTTTAGATCAAGATGATATTTGTGTTTTCCATTCATCTATGTCTTTTTAATCTTATGAATAGTTTGGATGACAAATAAACATCACTGGGGGCCTTAGAAATATTTCAACGGTGGAAATCAATATTTACATTGTTTCCTTTGATATGGTCTACTTGAGATTTTGATATACTTTAATTTTGGGCTCAACCCCTAAAATGGTCTGGAAAAACGGATGGACGGCGTGGATGAACCATATGAGTTCACAATGGGTCCAACAGAGTTTACTCAGTACCATGAGAGCACATTGAATAACTCAGTAGGCAATTCGATTTCCTTCTCACCATGCAACTGGCCAATGGCTAGTAGTCGGTGCTCTGTGGGCCCCACCATGATGTATGTGTTTCATCCATGCCATCCACCCATTCTTACCAATCATTTAAGGTATAAGCCCAAAACCGAGGTTGATCCAAATCTCAAGTGGACCGCAAAGTGTTGATTGAACGCCACCATTAAAAACTTCTTGGGGCCCACAAAAGTTTTGGATCAAGCTAATATATATTTTTTCACGTCATCCAATTTTTTATGACCTATTTAATAGGTTAGATGTTAAATAACCATTACAGTGGGCCCTAGGAGGTTTTTAATGGTGAACATTCAATGAAATTTTTTTTTCCATGGTGTGGTCCACCTGAGATTTAGATCTATCTCATTTTTGGATTAAGACATAAAATTATCTTTCAAAATAGATGGACGGCGTGAATAAAACACACATCATTGTCACGCCCCAAATTCGAAAATCGGGCTCATAGGAATCCTGATCGCCAAATCCGGTGCTGACAGCCTCCGTAATACCCTATTCTCAGTTCGCAGCGCTCATACACCAGGTTCCGATCCTGGGATTCTATAAGGAGGATTTTCCAACGTACATTTATCTCGTAAGAAGCATAATCACAAGTATACCCAAATCACAAAGGCAACATCATCATCGCATATCCATTAATATAAACTTTTGAATACAGTACTGAAATGGAAATACATATATCAATAATTAAAGCTCCAAAAGTTAGTTGCATGCTCCAAGCTCAACGTTACTGCAACCTAATGCCACCTGCACGCATCTATCGTGCATAGCTTATAGAAAGCTTAGAGGGTGGTGAAAGTGTGTGCACAAGGTAAGTGTCGAGTATGCAATATAATGCCATAAATCATACAATATCGAAATAGGCAGAAATACTGACAAGATCATGAATCATACGATATCAGAGTACGCGAAATGTACTAATAAGATCATGAATCATACGATATCAGAGTAAGTGGAAATATACTGATAAGATCATGAATCATACGATATCAGAGTAAGCGGAAATATACTGATAAGATCATGAATCATACGATATCAGAATAACCGGAAATATACTGATAAGATCATGAATCATACGATATCAGAGTAAGTGGAAATATACTGATAAGTCTATGAGTGCCATTAGTCGTACCAAGGCTATGCGATGCAAGGCATGAATGCTAACAGCTATATCAATGCAGAAACATGACAACCCAAAATGTTAAATGCTGTGAATGTAATGCAATATGTGGTGCGAATGAAATGAATGAGTTGGAGTGAATTTGGGGTGATAGTACGTAGTATCGCAGGCTATGGAGTCCATCACAAGGGACTTCTATCCAAACCAGTCCCATACTTAAATTTGGATAGTCAGACTCATTGTGGTAAACTCTTGATCTCAAGTTAGTTGCGTGCCCCAACTGAAATCCTGGCCATTGCGAAGGTACATGTAATAAATAGTTGCGCACCACGAGCCCGAGTGAATAGTAAATGAATGAATGAGTATGCAATTCCTTCTCAATAAGGCCACATATTAGCACTGTACATTTCTGGGATCATCACTGGGGTTTGGTACACTCTAAGTTGGCTACCGCCCCAGCCGGCCGCATAGCCTAACGAGTGGAAAAGACCTCACTACTCACCTGCCAGTAGTATACCAATGCCTACCTGGCTCGTCTATAACGGACCCATTTGGGAGCTGGTCAAACTCAGCCTAGCTTACAACCCCCTCACTCGGGCAGATAAGGAAACACCCCCTCCCAACTGACCACGACACAGTGGGAGACGCGGCCTACTGGTATTTGGCACTCGGCCGCTCATGTATCAACTCGGTCTAGATGTTGGGGCGTCTCCTGGCCATGGAGGTTTAGGGACTTTCACCCACGGACATCCAAAGTGCCTAGATGCTCGAACCAAATATTTTTGGTGTCCCATCTAGCCATCCACGACATGCCTGTGGAGGCTACGACCCTGATGTTGCTAGGGCGTACAGTAATCACAATCATACAATAAAAGATGCATGAGTCATGTAGTCCAATCATGCATCAATCCTGTGCATACCGTGCGCTCATTTGGGTTAACTCCACCTATCAGGGAGTCCTATAAACCATCTGTACTATGGCATATGCAATGGTCAATCACATCTCAATAAATATGCAGATGATGTGTATGGGCATGTATCATGATATTATGCTGTCACATACTCATAATCGGTATCAATAACTAGCATCAACAACTAGCCTCGACAATGTGGACATTTAACCAACATTGCCCCCAAGGAATGACCCACATAGAGCCTAACATATAGTGGACCCATGGCCTCACACAAGGGCCTAATATACAAAACCATGGGCCTCACTCAAGAGCTTACTACACATCACGATGGGCCTCTCACATGGGCCTAATATACATCACAATGGGCTCCATCGCCTAGCCCTCAAATGCACCACAATGGGCCTCATCACATAGGCCTCATATACATCACATTGGGCCTTAAACACGGGATGAATACACATCATAATGGAACTCAAATACGGGCCGCATATACATCACATTGGGCCTCGACAATCGACCTCGATAATCAGAATCGGCCTCGACAATTGGAATCGACAATCAGAAACGGCCACATCAATTGGCCTTGATAATCAGAATTGGTCTTGACAATCGACCTCGATAATCAGAATTCGCCTCGAGAATCAGAACCGGCCTCGACAATCAGAATCGGCCTCAATAATCGGAATCGGCCTCGATAATCGGAATCGGCCTCGACAATCGGAATCGGCCTCAACAATCGGAATTGACAATCAGAATTGACCTCGTGAATCAGAATCGGCCTTAACAATCAGAATCGGCGTCGACAATCGGAATTGGCCTCAATAATCGACCTCGATAATTAGAATCAGTCTCGACAATCAGAATTAGCCTCGACAATCGGAATCGGCCTCAATAATCGGTCTCAACAATCGGAATCGACCTCAACAATTGGAATCGCCCTCAACAATCAGAATCAGCCTCGACAATCGGAATCGGCCTCGGCAATCGGAATCAGCCTCGGCAATCGGAATCAGCCTCGACAATCGGAATCGGCCGAACAAGGCCTAAGGGAAGGTCACAATGTGGACATCTAACCATCATTGCCCATCAATGTGGACATTTAATCAACATTGCTCCCAAGGAGTGGCCCACATAAAGCCAAACGTATCGTGGGCTCATGACCTCATACAAGGGCCTCATACAATCACCATGGGCCATATCAATGGGCCGCACTAACGAGCCTTATATACATCAAGTGGGCCATATCAATCGGCCGCACCAACGGGCCTCATATACATCAACGGGCCGCACCAACGGGCCTCGTATACATCAAATGGGCCACAATACATGGGCCGAAAATACATCACAATGGGCCTAATCGTTTGGGCCGGAGATACATCACAATGGGCCACAACCATGGGCCCCAAAAATATATCTCAGTGGGCTTCACCAAACGGGCCACAAATACATAACGATGGGCCTTACCAAATACACAATAGGTGGACCCTGTACATGAGCCTTATATACATCATAATGGGCTACATCAACGGGCCACACTAATGGGCTTCATACACATCAAGTGGGCTACATCAATGGGCCACACTAATGGGCCTCATACTCATCAACTGGGCTACATCAATTGGCCACACTAATGGGCCTCATACTCATCAAGTGGGCCGCATCAATGGGCCTCATCACATCACATTGGGCCTTGCCAAATGGGCCTTGTACAATTCAGATTGGGTTGTTTGGATTAAAAATATACATCACGATGGGCCTTGCCCATAGGCTTTCAATTAAGCAGGTGGGCCCCATCGTATGGGCCTCAAATATACATCATGATGGGCCTCATGGATGGGCCTAATATACATCACAATGGGCCACATCCATGGGCCCCAAGTACATCACGATGGGCCTCTCTTACGAGCCTCATGCACATCACATCAAGGTGGGACCCATACACTATATTATATCTACACCATTCATCTATTTTTAGAGATCATTATAGAGCATTACTCAATCATATCAAAAGATCATCTGGACCATAGCACAAATAACAATGGAGATAATGATTTTCACCGTTTAAATTTGTAGGGCCCACCACTTTATTTTCTGTCCAAATTGAACATAAGGTCACAAAGACCTGGATTAACAGGAAAAATAAATTTCATATTGATCCAAACTTCCATGACCCCAAAAAGGGTTTCAATAGTGGACGTTCACTCAACATTGTTTTCTGTAGTGTGGTCCACCTGATCATCAAATTTGCTTCATTTTTAATCTCAAGACTTAAGACGGGCTCACCAATTGGATGGATGGTGTGGGTACAGAATGTATACATCGAGATGGGTGCCACACGTGCAACACGTGTGGGGTGGGTCCCACGTCCCACCAAATGGACGAACGGCTGGGATATATAACACATATACTAAGGTGGGCCCCACCGTCCAACAACTGCTGGACGGTGTTGATCGTACCCATACATCAAGGCAGCCCCACACAGCACGTCCTATGGACGGTGGAGGAAGGTGGGTGCCACGTGGGGCCTGCCATACATATATATATAATAATAATAATAATAATAATAATAATAATAATAATATATTATCATGTATATATAATATAATAATATATTATCATGTATTATAATATAATAATATATATCAAACTGTCCAGGCTCTGAACATCTTTGATGGACATATGCCGTGGATATAAAATGCATTCATAAGGTGGGTCCCACCGTCCTGAACAGATGGACGGTTGGGACACCACGTCATCAAACCCACAGAACATGTTGGTGGGGTCCATGCAGATGGACTGCGTGGATGAAATAGATGGATGACATGGTATACATACATCATGCAACAATGTGGCCCACCGTCCAATCATCTGGACGGTGGGGATGAAGCACATACTACATGGTGGGTCCCATCATCCATGTACTGGACGGTGCTGGACACGATAGATACATCACGTGTGGCCCACATGGGGCTGACGTCCATACAACAGCTATATAGCTGGTGTATGTGTACACCAACTAGTCAGCGACCATTGTCCAAATGGACGGTCTAGATGCATTACAAAAAATCAAGGTGGGTCCACACACACACACATCAGGTGGGCCACACACCTCATCATCAAAAATGAAAGAGAGACAGAAAGAGAGAGGGAGAAAGAGAGAACGGTGGAGATGGGAGGGACCCCGCCACTATGGGTCCCCCAAAATACAATGTATACATCAAGTGGGTCCCATTACAAGTGGGCCCTAAATAAAAAACCAAGATGATGAACACCTACCTTCAAAACCACTCTTCCTTCCACACTAGGGTGATCTAGCTCCAAGGAGAAAGAATCAATGGTTAAGATTGGATTTTAGAGGTTGGATGATGGGGTATGAAGCTTCAAGGTGGGTGGAAAATGGAGGAATGCTTAGATGTGGGGAGTTCTCATGGGATTGCTTAGGAGTAATGAGAGAGAGAGATGAGAGAAAGGTGTAAGAGAGAGAGGGATGGGTGAGTGATGAGGTGTGATGGGTGAGTGAGTGATGGGTGTACTTGTGTAAGGGAGAGAGTTGACTTTAGGTAAGGTTGTGTAAGAGAGGGATGGGTTGGGTTATTTGTACTTGATTGATGGATTGATAAGACGTTTCGTAGAGATTCTCTTGGAATTGCAACGCGCGGTATTTTTCTCGAACTGAATGCCGGCCCACATCTCCTGGCCTTGGTATCGCCTCGGCGCGCGAGAAACGGCGTCGGACCCACAGCGACGGCGTGGTCGCAAGGGTACAAGTTTCGAGTTGAGCCGACTCTGATATACGAGACATGACTCAGGATCGTGCGTAAACGCGGATAACAGATCACAGGTTGTTAGAATTTGATTGGGAGGACCACGGAAGCCTACGGAATGGTACAGTCTAGGATACGGGCCTTACAATCGTGATGGGGTCCATATAGCATGAACCACTAGCCACCTAGATATAGTGGTAGCGTAACTGGCCAAACCACATCCGGATTCTGGGATGCGGATTAGATACTGACAGGTTGAGTAGCGAGTAGGCTACTGAAGTGACGTCACCAAGTTTTGTGGGCCCCACTATGATGTATGTGTTGTATCCACACCGTCCATCCATTTTGAGATATTTTTTTTAGGGCATGAGCCAAAGAACGAGGCATAATAAAAAGATGTAGTGGACCCCACAACAGAAAACAGTGGGGAGAGTGATTCCCACCATTGAAACTATCCTAAGGCCCACCATAAATTTTATTTGAAATCCAACCTATTCAAAAGTTAAAAAAGATATGAAATAAGGTAAAACACAAATATCATATTGATTTAAAACTTTTGTGGCCTTTAGAAGTTTTTAATGGTGGGCATCACTGTCCCCACTGTTTTCTGTAATGGGGTCCACTGGAGCTTTCACTACAAGAAATATGGTTTTTACCTACGAAACTTTTACCTATGAAAATATTTTTCGTAGGTAAAGATGACTTTTACCGACGAAAATTACTTTCGTAGGTAAAAGCATACTTTTACCAACGAAATTTAATTTCATAGGTAAAAGCCATCTTTACTTACGAAAATTTTCGTAGGTAAAGGGTGTTCTGACTTTTTCAACATCGAAACTTTATTTTTACCTATAGGTGAAACCCATCTTTACCTATGAAAATATTCGTAGCTATAGGGTCTTTTGAATTTTGTAAAACCCATATTCACCTATGAAAATATTTGCAGCTAAAGGGTCTTTTAAAATTTTCAACCCATCCATAAATCCAAAACTTTCCTATTACCTACGAAATTTAATTTCGTAGGAAAAACCCATATTTACCTACGAAAATATGCGTAGTTAAAGGGTCTGTTTAATTTTTCAAAAACACCAAAAATAAAAAACCTTACTTTTCCCTACGAATTATAATTTCATCGGGAAAACCCATATTTTCCTACGAAACTATTCGTAGCTGAAGGGTCTGTCAAAGTCTTCAAAAAATAGAAAATAGAAAACCTTTCTTTTACCTACGAAATTAAATTTCGTAGGGAAAACCCATATTTACCTACGCAAATATTCGTTGCTAAAGGGTCTTTAGAACATTTAAAAAAAACAAAAAATCAAAAACGTTACTTTTACCTACGAAATCGTAGGGAAAACCCATCTTTGCCTACGAAAATATTCGTTGTTAAAGGGTCTGTTAAATTTTAGAAAATCTAAAGCTTGCCTTTTACCTACAAAATCAAATTTCGTAGGTAAAACCCATATTTACCTACGAAACTATTCGTAGTAAAGGGTCTTTTCAACTACAGGTAAAAGGTCTGTCAAAGTTTTAGAAAATTGAAAACGTTACTTTTACCTACGAAATCAAATTTCGTAGGGAAAACCCATCTTTGCCTATGAAACTATTCGTAGGTCAAGGGTTTGTGAAATTTTTTTTTTTTCCAAAACCTTCCTTTTACATACGAAATAAAATTTCGTAGGTAAAACCCATCTTTCCCTATGAAAATATTCGTAGCTAAAGGGTCTGTTAAATTTCCAAAAATCGAAAAACTTGCTTTTTCCTATGAATTCTAATTTCGTAGGTAAAAGTCATATTTATCTACAAAACTTTTCGTAGGTAAAGAATGTTTTGAATTTTTGAAGAAACCCAAAATCAAAAAGGTTACTTTTACCTAAGAAATATAATTTCGTTGGTAAAAGTCATCTTTACCAACGAAAATTGTCGTAGGTAAAGGGTGTTTTGAATTTTAACCAAAAATTGAAATGTTTTCGAAAAGCTTATGTTTTCCTATGAAATATAAATTCGTAGGTAAAAGCCATATTTACCGACGAAACTTGTCGTAGGTAAAGGCCATTTTGAATTTTTGAAGAAAACCAAAAATCGAAAAGCTTACGTTTACCTACCAAAGGTTTCATAGGTAAAAAACGTGTATGAAACTTTTACCTACGACTAGTTTAGTATGTAAAAAACGTGTATGAGACTTTTGCCTATGAAATATTTCGTAGGTAAAAATATTATATTTTGACATTGTTGAGACCTTTACCTACGAAGCCATTCGTAGGGAAAAAACGTGTATGAGACTTTTACCTACGAAATGGTTCGTAGGTAAAAATATAATATTTAACGTAAATTCCAAACGTAGTTTAGACTTTTGCCTACGAAAAGTTTCGTAGGCAAAAAACGTGTATGAGAATTGTACCTACGAAATATTTCATAGGTAAAAAACGTGGATAAAACCTTTACCTACGAAATATTTCGTAGGTAAAAGTCTCTTCTTCTTTTTTTTTTTTTTCAAAATTCCTGATATACACCTGTTACAATATAGTTCATCATATTCTTCCTGATATACACCTGTTATATAATATATTTCATCATATTTACATTCAGATCCATCTAAACCCAAACTACGTAAATCCATGCAAACATAAACTACATTCATCCAAACATAAACTACATCCATCCAAACACAAACAATCTTATCCACATGACATTCATCCACGCATAAATACATATAAGTTTAACATCATAAATAAAATACAAAAAATTATTCATAGCCTTAGGGAATTGAGAATAGGTTAAGGTTTAGGTTTAGGAAATCGGGTTCGGGTTTAGGTTTGGGTTTTCAAGTCTAGGTTTAGGTTTAGGTTAGGGAGTTGAGATTAGGATTAGGTGTAGGTTTAGGTTTAAGGATTTGAGAATACATTTAGGTTTTAGGTTTGGGTTAAGGTTAAGGTTTAGGTTTTAGGTTTGGGTTAAGGTTAAGGTTAGGTTATAGGTTATAAGTTTAGGTTAATAGGTTATAGGTTATAGGTTATAGGCTAAGGTTTTGGTCTAGGTTAAGGTTATAGGTTATAGGTTTAGGTTTAGGTTAAGGTTTAGGTTTAGGTTTAGGTTTAGGTTATAGCTTTAAGGAATTGAGAATAGGTTAAGGTTTAGGTTTAGGAAATCGGGTTCGGGTTCGGGATCGGGTTTAGGTTTGGGTTTTCAAGTTTAGGTTTGGGTTTTCAAGAGTAGGTTTGGGTTTTTCAAGTTTAGGTTTAGGTTTTCAAGTTTAGGTTTAGGTTTAGGTTAGGGAGTTGAAATTAGGATTAGGTGTAAGTTTAGGTTTAGGGATTTGAGAATACATTTAGGTTTTAGGTTTAGGTTTAGGTTATAAGTTATAGCTTTAGGGAATTGAGAATAGGTTACGGTTTAGGTTTAGAAAATCGGGTTCGGGTTCGGGATCGGGTTTAGGTTTGGGTTTTCAAGTTTAGGTTTAGCTTTAGGTTAGGGAGTTGAGATTGGATAGGTTATAAGTTTAAGTTATAGGTTATACGTTATAGGCTAAGGTTTAGGTCATAGGTTTTGGTTCTGGTTAAGGTTATAGGTTTAAGTTTAGGTTAAGGTTTAGGTTTAGGTTATAAGTTATAGCTTTAGGGAATTGAGAGTATGTTAAGGTTTAAGTTTAAGAAATTGGGTTTGGGTTCGGGATCGGGTTTAGGTTTGGGCTTTCAAGTTTAGGTTTGGGTTTTCAAGATTAGGTTTGGGTTTTTCAAGTTTAGGTTTGGGTTTTCAAGTTTAGGTTTAGGTTTAGGTTTAGGTTAGGGAGTTGAGATTAGGATTAGGTGTAGGTTTAGGTTTAGGGATTTGAGAATACATTTAGGTTTTAGGTTTAGGTTTAGATTTTAGTTTTATGTTATAAGTTATAGCTTTAGGGAATTGAGAATAGGTTAAGGTTTAGGTTTAGGAAATCGGGTTTGGGTTCAGGTTCGGGATCGGGTTTAGGCTTGGGTTTTCAAGTTTAGGTTTAGGTTTTGGTTAGGGAGTTGAGATTAGGATTAGGTGTAGGTTTAGGTTTAAGGATTTGAGAATACATTTAGGTTTTAGGTTTAGGTTTAGATTTTAGGTTATAGGTTAAGGTTTAGGTTTTAGGTTTAGGTTAAGGTTAAGGTTAGGTTATAGGTTATAGGTTAAGGTTTACGTCATAGGTTTTGGTTTAGGTTAAGGTTATAGGTTTAGGTTTAGGTTAAGGTTTAGGTTATAGGTTTAGGTTATAAGTTATAGCTTTAGGGAATTGAGAATAAGTTAAGGTTTAGGTTTAGGAAATCGGATTCGGGTTTGGGATCGGGTTTAGGTTTGGGTTTTCAAGTTTAGGTTTAGGTTTAGGTTTAGGTTAGGGAGTTGAGATTAGGATTAGGTGTAGGTTTAGGTTTAGGGATTTGAGAATACATTTAGGTTTTAGGTTTAGGTTATAGGTTAAGGTTTAGGTTTTAGATTTAGGTTAAGGTTAAGGTTAGGTTATAGGTTATAAGTTTAGGTTATAGGTTATAGGTCATAGGTTTTGGTTTAGGTTTAGGTTAAGGTTTAGGTTAAGGTTTAGGTTTAGGTTATAGGTTTAGGTTATAGGTTTAAGTTTAGGTTATAAGTTATAGCTTTAGGGAATTGAGAATAGGTTAAGGTTTAGGTTTAGGAAATCGGGTTTGGGTTCAGGAACGGGTTTAGGTTTGGGTTTTCAAGTTTAGGTTTGGATTTTCAAGAGTAGGTTTGGGTTTTTCAAGTTTAGGTTTAGGTTTTCAAGTTTAGGTTTGGGTTTTCAAGCTTAGGTTTAGGTTTAGGTTAGGGAGTTGAGATTAGGATTATGTGTAGGTTTAGGTTTAGGGATTTGAGAATACATTTAGGTTTTAGGTTTAGGGAATTGAGAATAGGTTAAGGTTTAGGTTTAGGAAATTGGGTTCGGGTTCGGGTTCGGGTTCGGGATGGGGTTTAGGTTTGGGCTTTCAAGTTTAGGTTTAGGTTTAGGTTAGGGAGTTGAGATAGGATTAGGTGTAGGTTTAGGTTTAGGGATTTGAGAATACATTTAGGTTTTAGGTTTAGGTTTAGAATTTAGGTTATAGGTTAAGGCTTAGGTTTTAGGTTTAGGTTAAGGTTCAGGTTACGTTATCGGTTATAGGTTAAGGTTTAGGTCATAGGTTTTGGTTTAGGTTAAGGTTTAGTTTATAGGTTTAGGTTATAAGTTATAGCTTTAGGGAATTGAGAATAGGTTAAGGTTCAGGTTTAGGTTTAGGAAATCGGGTTCGGGTTCGGGATCATGTTTAGGATTGGTTTTCATGTTTATGTTTAGGTTTAGGTTAGGGAGTTGAGAGTAGGATTAGGTGTAGGTTTAGGTTTAGGGATTTGAGAATACATTTAGGTTTTAGGTTTAGGTTATAGGTTAAGGTTTAGGTTTTAGGCTTAGGTTAAGGTTAAGGTTAGGTTATAGGTTATAAGTTTTAGTTATAGGTTATAGGCTATAGGCTAAGGTTTAGGTCATAGGTTTTGGTTTTGGTTAAGGTTATAGGTTTAGGTTTAGGTTAAGGTTTAGGGAATTGAGAATAGGTTAAGGTTTAGGTTTAGGAAATCGGGTTCGGGTTTAGGTTTGGGTTTTCAAGTATAGGTTTAGGTTTAGGTTAGGGAGTTGAGATTAGGATTAGGTGTAGGTTTAGGTTTAGGGATTTGAGAATACATTTAGGTTTTAGATTTGTAAGTGCAATAGTTTATATCCCTGTCTGTTGTCAAATTTGTGGTGTCAAAATCACTGTTATATAACTTGCATAAGTGAAGCTCTCTCAAAGATCAATATTCATGAACAAGAAAAGCTCACAACAAGCAAAGCTCACAAGTACAAAGATCAACCTTGACTGCAAGAACTGCTCACAAGACATGACTCAAGAATGCAAGACTTCAAGAAGAGTACAAGGCAGTTCGTAAAGAACTCAAGACACTTTCAAGGTTGAGCTACATTAAGATTTCAAGATTGAACTACATCAAGACTTCAAAGCTTAAGCATCAAGGTCACTTGTTCCTAATGTTTCAATGTCCTTACTTCATGTTTGAGGTTTGACTGACCTTAGGTTGACCTTAGGAGTAGGTCACTTTAGATACATAAGTCAGATGCTTATTTTACGTGAGTTTGGTCTATTCTTTAACTAGTCCTAGGCTTTCTGCAACTAGTCTTAGCTTTGCTTAGACCAGTCTAAGAAATTCCTCGATCAGTCGTGAGTTTGTTACAAAATTTGAATATTTTCTGTTAGGCTTCGACTAGTCCAGGAATTTGTTCGACCAGTCGAAGGAACAGTGTCGACTACATCTTCGACCAGTCGAAAGTCTTCGACTCAAAGTCCAGCGATGAAATTTAGGTTCTTCGACCAGTCGAAGGTGACCTACGACCAGTCGAAGGAGACCTTCGACCAGTCGTAAAACGGTCAAAGCTTATCGCGCCCGATTTTTCAAATATCTGTTAATTCTTCGACTAGTCGAAGAGCTCCCTAGACCAGTCGAAGACGCGATCTGTTCACCTATAAATAGAGCACGAATCTCAGAAGAATTCATCGAATTAATTAATTCATTCAAGCCAATCTTCGTCAAACTTCTGAGAGATAATTCTGTGCTCCATCTAAGCTAAGTGTGCTTATTTAATATTCTCTTTCTTTAGCTTTATTTAATTGATTTTGTTTCTACTATTCCAATCTAATTTGATAAGAGGAATTGTTATTCCCTTTCTTTGGAATCAAAATCAATTAAGGCAAGCCCTATTTGGTTTAATTTAAAATCTATTAGAACTAGAACCATTGTAATTAAGTACTGGACATTGAACTTGGACATTCGATCATTTACTCTGACTTGGTTCTACCGGGCTGCTACAACGAAGGAGATAATCAGGTATTTTACATTTAATTGTAAATTCCTTTCTGTTTTGGTTTCTTTCAAGATTTGCCAGAAAAATCTTGTTGTATTGGTTATCTGAGGAGAGCCAGAAAAACTTTGAAGTGTTTTTTTTTTTTTTTTTTAATTGTGTAAGCCCATAGACAAAGACACAATTGTAAAGGTTTTGGGTGAACCTGTGAAAACCTATTTTGTTAGTGAATGCTAATATCCCCTGTGTGAGGATATTAGGAATGGAGTAGCATTCTGTGTGGTTGTTGTTTAACAGTTAGTGAACACACAGGCGAACCACTATAATCCCTTGTGTTGTGGTTGAATGATTTATACTTCTAATCTTTAATTATTTATTTGTGGGATGTATGTATGGTGGTGAATGTTGTAATCATTTAATTCAAGCATTGTGGGAATTCTGTAATAGTTTAGAATTTATTTTCTGCTATTCATTTATCAGCTTGATATTCAATTTCCTTAAAAGTTGTTCCAGCAAGGTTGCCCTGCCATTTTTATGGTGTATGGTTGTCCCTAGAACAATACATTTGTGATTACAATTTATTTCAGTTCAGTTTGTGTTTATTTCTGTATTCCTCTTTGGTTTGAGATTTGATACAAAGATCTTTCTAGAATAAGGTTGTGTCCTACCAAAACTCTTGGTTTTTGGTGTAAGGTTGTCCTTAGAACAATTTGTATCAACCTCTCAAGATCTGAATTTTGAGGTTGTTTTACTTTCCTGCATTGTGATTTATTTAGCTATCATATTCTTTTTAATTCCGCTGTTATAAGTTTTATTTGGCATAGTCCTATTCACCCCCCCCTATAGGACATATAGCTAGGCCTTTTCAAGTGGTATCAAAGCCTAATAGCTCTTTTTAATTCTTGGATTTAATTCCTGAGCTAACGATTTAAGCTATTTAAGATGTCAAATTTTGATAGCCTTCCAGTCACTAGGCCTCCACCCTTTGATGGCTCCAACTATGCCTATTGGAAAGCCAGAATGAGGATCTTCCTCAAATCAATGGATGAGAGTGTGTGGCAAGCCATAGTGACTGAATGGAAACCTCTTATCATGGAAGTTACTGGGGTTGACGGTTCAAAATCTATGAAAGTAACACCATATTACCAATGGACCACACTTCAGAAAAGTGAGAGTAGTGCAAATGCTAAAGCACTAAATGCAATCACTTGCGCACTATCACCGGATGAGTTCAAAAGAATCATTTCCTGTGATACTGCAAAGCAAGCTTGGGATATATTAGAAATGACACACGAGGGTACTACAATTGTCAAAAAATCTAAAGTCTAACTCCTCACAACCAGATTTAAAGAAATTCATATGGAGGAAAATGAAATGTTTATGGACTTTTACACTAGATTGAATGACATTGTAAACTCAATGTGGGGTCTTGGCGATAAAATCTCAGAAAATAAAGTGTGTGCAAAGATATTACGCTCACTTTCTGAACGGTTTAATTCTAAAGTAACCGCGATCCAGGAACTTCGTGATACGGATAATATGAGGGTAGAAGAACTAGTTGGTTCTCTACAAACCTACGAGTTAAACTTTAAAGCTCTTAAAGGTAAATCTATTGCACTAAAATCTTCTAAATGTAATTCAGAAAAAAATTCTGATTTAGAAGATGATATGGCTCTTTTAGCTAAGAAATTTTACAAGATTTCCAAAGCAAGAAAAGAGGTGATTTTCAAAAATCAAATGATAAAAAGAAGTTTAGACCCAAATCTCAAAAATCTTTGAAAGATAGTCAATGTTACAACTGTCAAGAATATGGGCATTTAGCAAATAGATGTCCTAAAAAGGACAAACCCAAGAAGAAGGGTATGTTGGCTACATGGGATGAATCATCTAATTCTGAAGCTTCTTCTGAATCAGAAGATTTTGAAACTGAGTCGGGCAATGAAGTTAAAGCTCTTATGACTCTAGCCAAATTCACATTTTCAGATAATGACTCAACAAGTGAAGAAAATCTGAGTAGTGAATGTGAAAATGAAGATGATCTTTAAGATGCTTACAATGCCCTATATAAGAAAAGTTGTAAAATTGCTGTCAAACTTAAACTTCAAAAAGAAAAGTTTTATAAACTCAAAAAATGTTTTGAATCACTTGTCTTAGAAAAATCACAAATTTTAGATTGTTCTGAAAAATTAAAATGCGATTTGGAATTCTAAAACTCCCTAATTATTGATTTGAAATCTGAAATTGAGAAACTCAAAAATGAAGTATCTTCTCTTCTGAGTCTAAAGGCACATGGAAATATGCCCAAGGTGATCCAAAGTTAGAAAAACTTTTATCCGGATCAAGAAAATGTGGCGATCTATCCTGGTTGGGCTATGATAAAAATTTATCTCCTAAACAAAAGTATACTCCTCCTATGTTTGTGAAAGGAGAGTCCTCAAACTCAAAAGGAAAAAGTACTTATCAAGGTTTTTCTAGAATTTCAAAAACTTTTCAAAAACCTAGAAGCAGCCATGTCAACTTTAATCAGAAACGAAATCCACTAGCTGAAAAGATAGTTGATTTACTCAAGGAGCTCTTAAAATCTAACTCTATAGGTCATTCTTATAACTATAAACAAAAGAAGACCAACTATGTTCCTAAACCCAAAACAGTTATGAAATGGGTTCCTAAAGTTGCCTACTTGGTTGCTCACACTGCTTTCAAAGCAACAAGTCATTTAAAGTGGTACCTAGACAGTGGATGCTCCAGGCATATGACAGGTGACAAAGCTTTATTCACGGATCTGAAAGATATGACTGATGGTTCAGTCACATTTGGTGATGGTAGCAACTGCAAGATTTTAGGCCAAGGTACGGTTTAACTTTTTAATCTTCCTGTGTTTAAAAACGTTTTATATGTTGAAGGCTTAAAACATAACTTGCTTAGCATATCTCAAATATGTGATAATAACCATAGTGTTCGGTTTTCTATTCAAAGCTGTGAGATACTAAATAATAAGGGTTCTGTAATATTAACTGGACGTAGAACGTCTGAAAATTGCTATATTATTAGCGAATCCAGCTCATCTAATCAAACATGTTACATGGTCCATACAGACGAGACTAATTTATGGCACAAACGTCTTGGACATGTACATTATCGAAATTTATATAGATTGAGCAAACGAGAACTTATAAGAGGTTTACCCAAACTTCAGAAATTAGATAAAATATGTGGTGAGTGCCAGATAGGCAAACAAACAAGGAACTCACACAAAAAGGTGAATTCAAATACCACATCAAGACCACTCGAACTCCTCCACATGGATCTAATAGGACCTATCAGAACGGAAAGTCGTGGTGGGAAAAAGTATATCCTGGTAATAGTTGATGACTTTACCAGATTTACATGGGTAGTCTTCTTAAGGGATAAATTTGAAACCCTTGAAGAAGTAAGAAAAGTTCTCAAAAGGATTCAAACTGAAAAATGTTCTCAAATCAATAAGATTCGTAGTGATCATGGATCTGAATTTGAGAATAGCAGTTTTGAGAAGTTCTATACCGACCAAGGAATATAACATGAATTCTCTGCTCTCAAAACTCCACAACAAAATGGAATTATGGAAAGAAAGAATAGGGTGCTTCAAGAAATGGCTAATGTCATGTTAAATAGCATGAAGCTCTCTAAAAATTTTTGGGTTGAAGCAGTCAACACAGCTTGCTATATTATTAACTGAGTCTACACTAGCAAAGATAATAATAAAACGGCTTACGAATTGTGGTTCAATAAAAAGCCTACTGTCAAATACTTTTGAGTTTTTGGCAGCAAGTGATATATTTTACGAGATCGTGAAAATTTGGGAAAATTCGATACGAAGAGTGATGAAGGGATTTTTCTAGGATATTCCTTAAACAGTCGAGCTTATAGGGTTCTGAACAAAAGAACTGGTGTGATTCAAGAGTCCATTAATGTTGTCATTGATGATCACTTAAACACGCCAATCCCTAATTCAGATAATGATGAAGTTCTAATCAATGATAAACCCGATACTTCATCGAATCAGAATGATTCTGAGTTGAGGACTGTTAAAGATCATCTAACCACACAAATTCTTGGAAACCCTCTCACCGGTGTTCGCACCCGTAGACAACTTGAGGATATATGTAATTATGTATGTTTTACATCCTAAATAGAACCATCTAACGTAAAAGAAGCCCTTGCTGATGAGAACTGGATTGTTGCGATGCAAGAAGAACTCAACCAATTCGTAAGAAATAATGTTTGGTATCTCGTACCAAGACCTAAAGATAAACACATCATTGGAACAAAATGAATTTTAAAAATAAGTCTGACGAGTGTAGAAATATAATTAGAAACAAGGCTAGACTAGTGGTATAAGGTTATACTCAAATTGAAGGAATTGATTTTGATGAAACTTTTGCACCAGTAGCACGTCTTGAATCTATCAACTATTTATATCCATTGCATATTTTAGAAAGATAAAGATCTATCAAATGGATGTGAAAAGTGCTTTTCTAAATGACGATTTACATGAAGAGGTCTATGTTGAACAGCTAATGGGTTTTGAATATCCCAAAAATACTGATCATGTGTATTGGCTTAAAAAGGCACTTTATGGATTAAAACAAGCACCTAGGGCATGGTATGAGAAATTAACAAAATTTCTTTTAAGTCATAATTTTCAAATGGGATCTGTTGATAAAACTCTATTTGTTAAAAACATAATGATCATATCTTAATGGTACAGATTTATGTTGATGATATCATTTATGGATCAACTTGTACTGACTTGACTACTACGTTTTGTGAGTTTGCAGATTGATGAAATCACAGTTCGAAATGAGCATGGTTGGGGAATTGACTTATTCCTTGCCTTGGATTGCAAGTAAGCAACAACCTGAAGGAAAATATTCATTTCTCAATCTAAGTATGCTTTGTATCTAATCAGAGATTTGGATTTGAGAATGGCAAGAATTTCGATACTCTATGAGTACTACCGACCCCTGAAACTCTCAAAAGACTCTAATGGTAAAAATGTTGATTCAAAACTTTATCGGAGTATGATGGTGTAAGTTTGTTATATTTAACTGCTAGTAGACTTGATATTTCTCTAAGTCTGTTGGTATTTGCGCAAGATTCAATCTGATCCAAAAGAATCTCACTTGATTGCTGTCAGTGGATTATTAGTATGTCGCAAGTACTGTAAATCTCGGTCTCTAGTATCCTCATGAGACTAGTGTCCAATTAGCTGGATACTCGGATGAGTGCTGAGCTGGGCTCTGGTATCTAGAGGTGAAAATCAACCATCCTGTGGTGGTTAGTCTTGGATTGGAATTGTTATGTTTCCTGGTTAGTTGGCTTAAAATTCTATATCACTTCAATCACTTTCACAGCTGAAGCTGAGTATATCGCAGTTGGTAATGCATGTACACAGCTTGTTTGGATGCAACGAATGCTAATTATTATGGAATTAAACAGGATTTTGTTATTACATTATGATAATTCCAGTGTGATAAATATTTTAAAAAAATCCTATTCAGCATTCTCGTACTAAAGCACATTACATTAGATTCATTATATTCAGGAATTAGTAGAAGAAAAAGTTATATCTGTGGATATT
Organism: Magnolia officinalis; assembly: GCA_021015155.1. Lineage (NCBI taxonomy): Eukaryota > Viridiplantae > Streptophyta > Magnoliopsida > Magnoliales > Magnoliaceae > Magnolia > Magnolia officinalis. The sequence continues at coordinate 33,611,774 of JAJHSJ010000012.1, forward strand.
TCCTACTGAAGATTAACGAGCTGACATTTTCACAAACCTCTCGATAAAAGCAGGTTCAAAAAGATGAAATTGATCTTGGCATGTGCATTTTAAAATGATTATTTATGCCTACTTGTATCATAGTGTATATATTTGCTAGGTTGAATTCCAATTTTTAAATAATTTGCAAGAAATATGAATTTTTTGGACTTCTTTCTTCGACCAGTCGTGAGTAATACTCGACCAGTCGAACTACTACGACCGGTCGTAGATATCCACGACTAGTCGTAGATCTCGGGAATCACTTAAAATTTGTGGAGATTTTACTTTCTTCCTCATTCCATTTTTTCTCTAAGCTCTAAGGAGCCGAGCTTCGACTTGTCGAACCCATTTCATGTTCTTCAAGGTTAGTGTTCCAATTACGTTTTCTTACAGATTTGTGTCTAGATTGTTTACTTTTCTAGCTTGAAGCTTTCTATTTTGAATTTCATTGAGATTTGGGGTTTGGATTTGAAAAATCTGTTTTGAGTAAACCCACTTCTCAATCCTTTGCAACTTCTTATTTCCTTGTTATCTTTGTTGAAAATGGCTTCTAGAGGTAGAAAAACTACTTCCCGTGTGGTCCTTCTTCTTCCCTCCAGATCGACCATTATCTCTAAGCGTCATCTTCTTGTTCCCAATGATGATCCATCTTATGTTGGGGACAATAAATTATGTAAAGTTATTGTTGAACATCCTGTTGATGTTAATCATATTGCACCTTTGGCATCTTTCCTATACTTGAAGCTGTAGGTTGGGTTAACTTATTACATTGGGGTGGGCCAGCATACCGGTCCATTGCCCAATCCATGTTTGCATGTATTAGTACTTTCTCACAGGATGATTTAACTTTTAAATATCTACTAGAGAAGGGCCTTTGACATTGATCGTCATTTAATTTCAGCCCTTATGGACATTCCTGTGAATGATGAGGGTATCCTATCCATAACCTAACTGATAAACCCTCAATTTCTGTAATGCTGCATCTCACTAGAGATTTGTGCAACATGGATGTTCAATGGACATAAAAAGGGAATGTGCTTTTTGCAAGGTATTTGTTACCCAATAAAGAGTTCTCCACAAAATCTTTGTATCTACAACAAAATCTGTATCCTCATTCGGGTAATAAAACTGACTTGACCTCGTTATGGTTCGTGTTATCCATGCTATATTGCAGTGGTACTCAGATTTGTTTACCATCCTTAATCTGTCATTTCAATTCTTCAGTTTAGACTTCATCCTGGTCATAGTGACATTCCTTTGCCTATTTAATTGACTGTATTGGCTACACATATGTTAGTCGATATGTCGGTTGATGAGGCACCTATCCATCATCTGATTTTCAACAATACTAATATCAATAAGATGAAGCTGGAATTACTTCCTGAACAAGGTGGTGGTGGTGGTGGTCATGAAGAAGCTGGTGATGACATTAATAGGATGACATTTTTGAGGAACTGGATTCTGATTCAACAAATGATCCAGATTTTTGAACCATCTGATGTTGATGCTCGTCTGAGTGCATTAGAGGATAAAGTTGAGATATAAAATGTAAAGATGAAAAACATGTCTGTTGCTCATGATTTACAATTCAAGTACATGCGCAAATATCTTAGGCGATTGAACAAAGGCATGCACCAACTTGATCCCTCTATTCCTGCTCCGTCATTTGGGTTCTGGTTCTGATTAGTTTATATGGGATTTCTGTGTAATAACTTTATAACTTAGCACTAGGTTGACTGATTTTGAGTTGGATACTATCTTTGTGTTATGCTGGGTATTTTTTCTATGTGAAACTATGCTGCGTATCTCTATCTCTAGTTTTTTGTATTAATCTCATAACTCCTCATGTTTACTCTCATATATCCCTTTATTTAGTTCTCCTTTATTGTTGTTTCCTTTGTCATATTGTGATAAAAAGGGGGAGAATGGTTTGGTTCTTAACGATGTGATTGTGAGAGGAGTAGCACTGGTTATGTTACTCAGGGGGAGTATGTTTGAACTAGTTGAATGAACTGGTTGAATGTTGAATATTGAATATTGATTACAGGTAAGCTAGTTAATATTAAACTGGTTCATGATTCTTTAAACCCGTTGTTTTACTTTATATTTATCTTTGGTTATGTGTTTTGTCACTAATTTGACAAAGGGGGAGATTGTAAGTGCTATAGTTTATATCCCTATCTGTTGTCAAATTGTGGTGCCAAAATCATTGTTATAAACTTGCATAAGTGAAGCTCTCTCAAAGATCAACATTCATGAACAAGCAAAGCTCACAACAAGCAAAGCTCACAGTACAAAGATCAACCTTGACTGCAAGAACTGCTCACAAGACATGACTCAAGAATGCAAGACTTCAAGAAGAGTACAAGGCAGTTCGTAAAGAACTCAAGACCTTTCAAGGTTGAGCTACATCAAGATTTCAAGATTGAACTACATCAAGACTTCAAAGCTTAAGCTTCGAAGTCACTTGTTTCTAATGTTTCAATGTCCTTACTTCATGTTTGAGGTTTGACTGACCTTAGGTTGACCTTAGGAGTAAGTCACTTTAGATACGTAAGTCAGATGTTTATTTTACGTGAGTTTGGTCTGTTCTTGACTAGTCCTAGGCTTTCTTCGACTAGTCTTAGCTTTGCTTCGACAGTCTAAGAATTCCTCGATTAATCGTGAGTTTGTTACACAATTCGATATTTTCTGTTAGGCTTCGACTAGTCAAGAATCTGTTCGACCAGTCGAAGGAACAGTGTCGACTGCATCTTTGACCAGTCGAAAGTCTTCGACTCAAAGTCCAGCGATGAAATTCAGGTTCTTCGACCAGTCGAAGGTGACCTACGACCAGTCGAAGGACCTTCGACCAGTCGTAAAACGGTCAAAGCTTATCGCGCCCGATTTTTCAAATATCTGTTATTTCTTCGACTAGTCGAAGAGCTCCCTAGACAAGTCGAAGACGAATCTGCTCACCTATAAATAGAGCACGAATCTCAGAAGAATTCATCGAATTAATTAATCTTTCAAGCCAATCTTCGTCAAACTTCTGAGAGATAATTTTGTGCTCCATCTAAGCTAAGTGTGCTTATTTAATATTATCTTTCTTTAGCTTTATTTAATTGATTTTGTTTCTGCTATTCCAATCTAATTTGATAAGAGGAATTGTTATTCCCTTTCTTTGGAACCAAAATCAATTAAGGCAAGCCCTATTTGGTTTAATTTAAAATACATTAGAATTAGAACCATTGTAATTGAGTACTGGACATTGAAATTGGACATTCAATCATTTACTCTGACTTGGTTCTACCGGGCTGCTACAACGAAAGGAGATAATCAGGTATTTTACATTTAATTGTAAATTCCTTTTGTTTTGGTTTCTTTCAAGATTTGCCAGAAAAATCTTGTTGTATTGGTTATCTGAGGAGAGCCAGGAAAACTCAGAAGCGGGGTTTTTTTTTTTAATTGCGTAAGCCCACAGACAAAGAACAATTGTAAAGGTTTTGGGTGAACCTATGAAAACCTATTTTGTTAGTGAACGCTAATATCCCTGTGTGAGGATATTAGGAGTGGAGTAGCATTCTGTGTTGCTGTTGTTTAACAGTTGGTGAACACATAGGCGAACCACTATAATCCCTTGTGTTGTGGTTGAATGATTTATACTTCTAATCTTTAATTATTTATTTTTGGGATGTATGTATGGTGGTGAATGTTGTAATCATTTAATTCAAGCATTGTGGGAATTTTGTAATAGTTTAGAATTTATTTTCTGCTATTCCTTTTATCGGCTTGATATTCAATTCCTTTAAAGTTGTTCCAGCAAGGTTGCCCTGCCATTTTTATGGTGTATGGCTGTCCCTAGAACAATACATTTGTGATTACAATTTATTTCAGTTCAGTTTGTGTTTATTTCTGTATTCCTCTTTGGTTTGAGATTTGATACAAAGATCTTTCTAGAAATAAGGTTGTCCTACCATAACTCTGGTTTTTGGTGTAAGGTTGTCCTTAGAACAACATTTGTATCAACCTCTCAAGATCTGAATTTTGAAGTTGTTTTACTTTCCAGCATTGTGATTTATTTTAGCTATCATATTCTTTTTAATTCTGCTGTTATAAGTTTTATTTGGCATAGTCCTATTACCCCTATAGGACATATAGCTCGGCCTTTTCAAGGTTTAGGTTTAGGTTTTAGTTTATAGGTTTATGTTATAGGTTAGGTTTAGGTTTTAGGTTTAAGTTAGGTTAGTTTATAGGTTATAAGTTTAGGTTATAGGTTATAGGTTAAGGTTTAGGTTATAGGTTTTGGTTTTGGTTAAGGTTATAGTTTGGGTTTTGGTTTAGGTTTAGGTTTTAGGTTAGGTTGTTTAAGGTTATAGGTTAGGTTAGGTTTAGGTTTATAAGTATAGGTTTATGTTAATGTTGTAGGTTATAGTAGGGAATTGAGAATACATTTTGTTTTAAGTTTAGGTTTAGGGTTTCGGTTTAGGTTTTGGGAATTAAGTGTAGGTTATAGCTTTAGGTTTAGGTTTAGGTTATAGGTTAAGGTTTAGGGAATTGAGTTAGGTTATAGGTTATAGGTTAAAGTTTAGGTTATAGATTAAGGTTTAGGTTTAGGTTACAGGTTAAGGTTTAGGTTTAGGGAATTGAGTTAGGTTATAAGTTATAGGTTTAGGTTTAGGTTACAGGTTGTAGGTTAAAGTTTAAGTTTATAGGTTAAGGTTTAGGTTTAGGTTATAGGTTTAGGGTGTGTTTTAGGTTAAGGGTGTGGTCCTGTAAATACAGATATAAACACGGCCTATCCAGGAAATGGACAGCTTTATCATGTTCATAACAGCGGTTCCCACCTTCCAAGGACCCCCGCTCAACATCCGGATAGCTCCGACGCACATCCGGGTCTGTTCCATCAATTTCAAGCAAATACATAAACACGGCTTGTCCAAATGGCCAGGCTACTCTAATGCTGTTCATAGGAAATGGACAGCTTCATCATGGTCATAACAGCGGTTCCCACCTTCCAGGGACCCCCGCTCAATATCCGGATAGGTCCGATGCACATCCGGGTTTGCTCGATCAATTTCGAGCTAATACATTTTAAAACAACATAAAGGTAAGTAAAGCAAGAAACATCCATATGAAGATATTAAGGGGAATTACTAGTGTATCTATATTCCTTCTATGTAGGGTTGCTAGTATCCTAATCTAAACAGTCAAGAAATTCAACAGGATTTCAAAAGGGGGGATGCTATTATCCTCACTCATTCATTTATTTTTCACTGGTAATTGTCTCAAGTACAAGTTTCTGCTTTTATGGAGTTGGAACTCTCAACACCTGTATAAAATGACACTGACAAAGGCCCAACCTGTTGTGTTGCGATAATTCCAAATGGAGTTAATGTGTTGAAAATGAAACAAGATTGGTTTTTAGTAAATTTTTGAAAATTGGGATCATTTCATGCATTCTTTGATGATTCTGATATCTTGTTTACTTGTAATTACTTCATATTCAAGAATGATGAAACTTGCAACCATGTGTAAGAAAAGTAGGCACTAGAAAAGGGAAAAGCAAATAAAATCAGGTTTGACAATGCTAGAAGCCAAGTCATATCTGACAAAAGTGAAATAAAACTTGATGTGGAATTCTGAACAATTCTAGTGAGGAATGGTTAATTGATTCAAATTAACATATCATGCAACATACTTTTCTAGCTCATGTCTGATGTCAAGTATTGCTTCTTTGATAACAATTACCTTATAAAGGCACTTGTAACTGAGTCAAGGAAGAGGTTCTCCATAGGACAGAAAAGGATCATGAGAGGTAGGCCCACCTTTGATAATTATATGAAATCCACTTCAACCATAAATGCCAAGCTAAAATTTAGACATCGAGACTAAAAATCAAATCCATTCCTAATTTAGGTGGCCACACAACAAGAAATAATTTGGAGGGTGAGTGTTACTATTTTATTTTGGATGGCCCCCCAAATCATGGATCAGGCTAATTTTTAGTCCTTATCACTAAAATAGGGTATTGCACCCGATGATTAGGGTGGATTTTACATAAACATCATGATGGGCTACATATGAGAATTTTTAAATGTGTATGTAGTTTAGTCAATGACTTGCATAAAAAATGGCTTGAATTTGACTTCAAGAATTAGTGGACCCTACTAAAATGAAGTGAGGCATCTACTAATCAAGGTAAATTTCATATAAACATCATATAGGCCACATTTGAGAGTTCCTAAAATTGATCTCATATCTCTACATCATTTTTTATATACATGAATTCCATCTACGTAATACCAAATATAACTGAGAAGATCAATTCAATAAATTTCATGAAAGTATTATACTTTTCAGATCAGTTTAGGGCATTATCTAAAAAATGAAGTAGTTCCAATTATCAGATGGGCCATAACATAGGAAATAGTGGTGATTGACCATTAATGGGCCATACAAGTTTTGGATCAAGTTGATATTTGTTTTTTCCCATCATCCAGGCTTTTGTCACCTTATCAACAAATGGATGGCAAATAAATAAATACTATGGAAACATTAAGGTGGCCCAAAGAAGTTTTTAATGGTAGGATGTTCAATCATCTCTGTTTCCTAAATTATGGTCCACCTGGAATTGGATCTTCTTCATTTTTGGGATCATGTCCCAAAATGATCTAAAAACATGGATCTATACAAACTACACACATCAGGCAGACTACACCCTGGAAATCATTTCTAGTAAGGTTTTTGACAGCCATGCCTTGCAAAAGTTAGTCGCATCATATAAATCATTGTGAATTCAGAGGTTTCATGCATTATTTTACACCTCCCCCTATGGTGTGGCCCACCTACATCTTGGATTGACCAACTTTTAGGATCTGTGGTGAAAATGTGATGGCACATCTAGTTGAATCTGATGATTTTTGTCCCACTTTGAATTTAGTTAGTACAAGTCAAGCACTCCATGTGCCCAAACAAATCAAGCTAACTCAGTCCTTGTAATTTCTGGTATCTAACAAAAACTCGGATTCATTCCACCTCAGCTGAGTCAGATCAACTCTAAATCTTGTCTCTGTTTCTATTTAACTCTAATATTTAGTGTAACCCAAGATTCCCATCAGCTTCCTCTTAGATCAACTCCAAATCTTGTCTCTGTTCCTCACACATCACACTTCTCAATCAGCTAGCCACATTTTCTTATCATGAAAAAATAATGGAGCTTATTCATTCCATTCCACTTGCATCACAAGACATTAAACAATAAAAGCTTCATTTATTAAAGGCAAAAAGGCAGTAGCATGATGAAACTACTACATAAGAAAAAGCTTCACCATCTATATATCATTTAAAGGAAAATTTCTGTCCTATAGAAGCATGATTTATAGAAAGAAATGAGGATGCACTACAAAGTCCAAATCCAGAGAAATGAACAGGCTTGTGAAGTATTCCATAGGAATTTTGTTTCCAATTGGACCCTGGCATAAAATGCTTGCAAAAGTGGATTGTATGTTAGGTAAACTACATCCAGTTGTAGGTCATCATTTCCATTTTCAACATCCAGCCAAATAAAAGCAATCAATCATTGTGAAAAAAAAAACTTAAATGGAATGTTACATTGGATTATACAATCGGAATTAAAAATCCAAAAATCCAAAACAAACTCAAATCAATTCCTAGTGATTTTGGAAGATTCTGCTTGGATAAAGCTTTTGTAGTGGCAATAATCCATTTGCAACCTGAAAATCAACAAGAATTGCACGATTTGGACAACTTGGATTGAGGTAAATGTATACCACTTTAATGTGGTTATATGCATTCCTCTAAAGGGTTATCAGATTCTCACCATTTTCTTAGAAACCCAAATGATGGAAACACAAATTGTAGAAGAAAATATAGTAACCAATGTATTGAACACCTGAGAACTGAACTAATGCTGGGCATCAATAAGATTCGAACTGAGGTTAAAACAACTATAATTTAAGATGAAAGCCAGATATGGAAGGAAGAACTAACTTGTTGTTGATGATCCTGGACAACATTTGAACGACTTGGACAATGTATGGTTGATATGGACTTTATATGATTAGATGTGCATAGTCCTATTTAAATCATCAAAAATCTGTTAGGCGTACATTGATAATGAGTGCCTTACATTTTGTTCCATGTATCTTCATGGCATAAAGACTAGATTCAACCGAGAAGATCAGAATGCCGATGAAGGGCAGGAGCATGAACAAGGACTCATATCTGTGTTTGCACATAACGTTCGTCCTTTAGGATCCTCGACGTTTCAGGATATGGACCTTGGAGATCTAGCAAAGGCGAGGTGGTATGTGTGTTGCATAATTGTGAAGAAATAGAGTCATACTTGGAGTGAGTCTTTCCTCAATTATTGTTTTCTCTACATACGATGATCTTAATGTTTCTTGCTGCTGACCTGCCATTTATGTGTAGCGAACACACAGACGAGATGAAGTCCAAATTCTCTACAAGTTATGATTGAATGCATCAAGATCAGTTTCCACAATGGTTCAAAAAACGTGTAAGATTTCACACTATATCTCACCACACTTAGAATTTTCGTTGTACTACACATTATTTGAACCTAGGAAAATCTCTAAACAATTACATTCTGTACATGATAATAGATGAAGATGTTGCGCACAAGAAACTCTGTGGATGCGTCTGATGCACTATACTCGTTGGCGTGTGGCCTTGATAGACGTGTATCTAGATATACAGGTTGTATTGTAAATGGGATTTGGTTCCACACCGAGGAACGTAACAAGTATAGGACCACACAAAATAGTGGGGTGGTTGTGAAGGGAACGAATGACGATGATGAAATTGACTTTTATGGCATTTTGACTGATATTATTGACCTGAATTATTGTATGAGAAAGCGGGTGTACTTATTTAGATGTGATTAGTGGGGACATTGGAAGTAAGAAGTTGGGAATACAGACTGACAACTACTTTACGAGCGTAAGTTTATCTCAGAAGTGGTTTAAGGACGACTCATTTGTCTTCGCTAGCCAAGCCGAACAAGTATTTTACGTCGCTAACACCAAGTTAGGCGGCTCTTAACACGTGGTGTAGAAAAAAAAGCCCAGGAATGTATTTGACGTTCTCGTACCAGAAGTTGAAGATAGGGAGGATGAGGGAAATGACACGGCTAGGGTTGAACACTCATATTAAGAAGACATGCCGTCACATTTTGATATAGGGATTGATTCAAGTGTTGATATTGATGTGGTGCAATTGGACAGAGATGATGTGCCACCTGATCATGTTGATGCCTCAATAATAGATGACACTGTTAGATGATAGCGGTTTCATTGATGACAATGTTGCAGACAATGAAGAGAAAATACTGATTAGCGATAGTGATGGTGAAGAAGAAATAGTCTTAAGCGATAGTGATACAGACGACGATATTAATGTACACATGATTTACATATCATTTTTCAATTCGAATAATTATGTATTCCATGTATACATGAAAATTACAAGTCTTGATTTATTCCTCTTATTGACTTGTTTATAATCCACATTTGTAGTTGAGTCAATTTCTGATCATGTCCTCCTTAAACCGGAGTGTATCAGAAGTACGTAACATACTTCATTAGGTGTTACAGATGGACTTTCTGGTCCTATCTTCTTCTGGTAGGGTCAAAGAGATACCCGGTCTGGTCGATGAGTGTACTGCAAAATATATCGACGACGACTCAGAGGAAAGATTATACCATCTCAAAGAAATTCCGGAGTGTGGAGATATGTAACTGTGGGAAACGAGATATGGAAGATGCGACTTTGTCACTTGCACATCTGAATGGAGTCCTAAGAGATCAGATTTCTCCTATTGTGACTGGCATGTTGGCTATAAAAATATCCAGTGCTTCACACAGGATGACATATACTTCTGAAGCATACGATAACTTACGCAGAAAGTACTTTCAGATAGTTTACCTCAAAGTTGTTTCGTATTATAATGAAATATGTGTATTTATATAGAATGACAATGGGTAATGGAATTTTCAAAGGTTATATATTAAAGTTTATGGTTTTATTATATTCTGCTTGCATTATAGTGTAATGGTCTAATCATATTTTAATCATCTCTCTAAGCATAACCACAAATGCATTGTACCATATAACCCTACTTATATAATGTTTTAGTATATTCCTCTTGTATTGATATTGTTTAAATTTATAAGTTCATAACTCGCACATATTCAGTGATGGCACTAGGTGGGAGACCACGTCGTTCGGGCACTAGATCTACCCCTTCTACTCGTGATGCGACGGAGCCAGCATCGCCATCACATATTGCATCGCAGGCGTCTGATCCCTCGATCGCGCATACACCGGGTACAACATGTAAGTCTAGACATATATTTTTTTAATGACTTCTATTTATGTTTAGACTTACATATTTCTTTTGTAGTAGCGTCGTCGACCAGTCGACGAGGACGTGGACCCACGCGTGGGTTGCTTTTAGAGCGACTTACGCGTGAGGGTAGGGTGACGGTAGAGTTCCCACAGGACTGTATTAGACCTGTTGGAATTAATGCCACCTTGTTTACGTCAGATGTCGGTGTCTTATGCCGATCTCTGATCCCCGCCATCACCCTCCGTTGGGCAGACGTGACAGATGATGTGCAGCAACTCATCCGTCAGTGCCTTCACGTAAATTTTAGTAAATTAAAATTTATTTTATAAAAGTTCATTTATGATTAAGTTATTTTCTATGGACAACATTAGAGGGGCCTTACCATTTGGACAGGTCGTGTTTATGTATTTTCTCAAAATTAATAGAGCAGACCTGGATGTGCGTTGGAGCTATTCGGATGTTGAGCGGGGGTCCCTAGAAGGTGGGAACCGCTGTTATGACCATGATGAAACTGTCCATATCCTATGGACAACATTGGAGGGGCCTGACCATTTGGACAGGCCATGTTTATGTATTTGCTCGAAATTAATAGAGCAGGCCCGGATGTGCGTCGAAGCTATCCAGATGTTGAGCGGGGGTCCCTGGAAGGTGGGAACCGCTGTTATGACCATGATGAAGCTGTCAATTTCCTATGGATAGACATTGGAGGGTCTTGGGCATTTGGACAGGCCGTGTTTATATCTGTATTTGCGGGGACCTAAATATGTTCTCAAATCCCTAAACTTAAAAATAACCTAACCTAACCTAAAACCTAAATGTGTTTTCAAATCCCTAAACCTAAAGCTACACCTAATCCTAATCTCAACTCCCTAACCTAAACCTAACCTAAACTTGAAAACCCAAACCTAAACCCGATCCCGAACCCAAACCGAACCTGATTTCCTAAACCTAAACCTTAACCTATCCTCAATTCTTTACAGCTATAACCTATAACCTACCTATAACCTAAACGTATAACCTAAATCTAAAACGTAAACCTAAAACCTAAATGTGTTCTCTAATCCCTAAACCTAACCCTACACTTAATGCTAATCTCAACTCCTTAACCTAAACCTATATCCCGAACCCGAACCCGATTTCCTAAACCTAAACCTTAACCTATTCTCAATTGCTTACAGCTATAACCTATAACCTATCTATAACCTAAACCTATAACCTAAACCTAAACGTAAACCTAAAACCTAAATGTTCTCCAATCCCAAATCTTAAAGCTACACCTAATGTTAATCTCAACTTCCTAACCTAAACCTAAACCTAAACTTGAAAACCCAAACCAAAACCGATCCTAACCTGAACCCGATTTCCTAAACCTAAACCATAACCGATTCTCAATTTCTTATAGCTATAACCTATAACCTAAACCTAAAACCTAAACCTAAAACCTAAATGTGTTCTCAAATCCCTAAACCAAAATCCACACCTAATCCTATTCTCAACTCCCTAACCTAAACCTAAACCTAAACTTGAAAACCCAAAACTAAACCCGATCCCGAACCCGAACCCGATTTCCTAAACCTAAACCTTAACCTATCCTCAATTCCCTACAGCTATAACCTATAACCTACCTATAACCTAAACCTAAACGTAAACCTAAACCTAAATGTGTTCTCCAATCCCTAAAGCTAAACCTACACCTAATGCTAATCTCAACTCCCTAACCAAAACCTAAACCTAAACTTGAAAACCCAAAGCAAAAACCTGTAAGTGCTATAGTTTATATCCCTGTATGTTGTCAATTAGTGGTGATAAAAACACTGTTATATAACTTGCATTAGTGAAGCACTTTCTAAAGATCAATATTCATAAACAAGCAAAGCTCACAACAAGCAAAGATTACAAGTACAAAGATCAACCTTGAGTTCAAGTATTGCTCTCAAGACAAGACTCAAGAATACAAGACTTCAAGAAGAGTACAAAGTAGTTCATATAGAACTCAAGTCACTTTCGAGGTTGAGCTACATCAAGACTTCAAGACTTAAACTTCTAGGTCACTTGTTCCTAATGTTTTCAATGTCCTTACTTCTTGATTGGGGTTTGAATGACCATAGGTTGACCTTAGAAGTAGGCCATTTTGGATACATAAGTCATATGTATATGACACTTGTGTTTGGGCAGTTCGGGGACTTGTCCTAGGCTTTCTTCGACTAGTCCTAGCTTTGCTTCGACCAGTCCAAGAAATTCCACGATCAGTCGTAAGTTTGTTACAAAATTCGGATAAATTCTGTTAGGCTTCGACCAGTCAAAGGAGGTCTTCGACCAGTCGAAGGAACAGTGTTGACTGCTTCTATGACCAGTCATAAATCTTCGATTCAAAGTCCAGCGATAATTTACAAGGTCTTCGACCAGTCGAAGGAGACCTTCGACCAGTCGAAGGTAACCTACGACCAGTCGAAGGAGGCCTTCAACCAGTGGTAGAACGATCAAAGCTTATCGCGCCCGATTTTTGTCAAATCTGTTATTTCTTTGACTAGTCAAAGAGCTCCTTAGACCAGTCGAAGATGCGATCTGCTCACCTATAAATAGAGCACGAAACTCAGAAGAATAAAAGCAATCAATTAATCTATTCAAGCCAATCTTTGTCAAACTTCTGAGAAGTAATTTTGTGCTCCATCTAAGCTAAATGTGCTTATTTTATACTCTCTTTCTTTAGCTTTATTTATTGATTTTATTTCTGCTATTCCAATCTAATTTGATAAGAGGAATTGTTATTCCCTTTCTTTGGAATCAAAATCAATTAAGACAAGCCCTATTTGGTCCAATTTAAAATCTATTAGAACTAGAACCATTGTAATTGAGTACTGGACATTGAACTTGAACATTCAATCATTTACTCTGATTTGGTTCTACCGGGCTGCTACAACGAAGGAGTTAATCAGTATTTTACGTTTAATTGTAAAATTCTTTCTGTTTTGGTTTCTTTCAAGATTTGCCAGAAAAATCTTGTTGTATTGGTTATCTGAGGAGAGCTAGGAAAACTCAGAAGTGGGGTTTTTTTATTGTGTAAGCCCACAGACAAAGACACAATTGTAAAGGTTTTGGGTGAACCTGTGAAAACCTATTTTGTGAGTGAACGCTAATATCCCTCGTGTGAGGATATTAGGAGTGGAGTAGCATTCTATGTGGCTGTTGTTTAACAGTTGGTGAACACACAGGCGAACCACTATAATCCCTTGTGTTGTGGTTGAATGATTTACATTTCTAATCTCTAATATCATTTGTGGGATGATGTGTGGTGGTAAATGTTGTAATCGTTTAATTCAAGCATTGTGGGAATTTTGTAATAATTTAGAATTTACTTTCTGCTATTCCTTTATCTACTTGAATTTAAATTTCCTTTAAAGTTGTTCCAGCAAGGTTGCCCTGCATTTTTATGGTGTATGGCTGTCCTAGAACAATACATTTGTGATTACACTTTATTTCAATTTGTGCTTAATTCTGTATTCCTCTTTGGTTTGAGATTTGATACAAAGATCTTTCTAGAAATAAGGTTGTCCTACCATAAACTCTGGTTTTTGGTGAAAGGTTGTCCTTAGAATAACATTTGTATCAATCCCTCAAGATCAGATTTTTGAGGTTGTTTTACTTTCCTGCATTGTGATTTATTTTGGCTATCATATTGTTTTTTAAATCCGCTGTTATAACATTTATTTGGCATAATCCTATTCCTCCTCACCCCCCCTCTAGGACTATAGCTAGGCCTTTTCAAGTGGTATCAGAGCCTAATAGCTCATTCTTATTGCTATTTATTTGGATTTATTCCTGAGCTAACGATCTAAGCTATTTAAAAAGATGTCAAATTTTGATAGCCTTTCAGTCACGAGGCCTCCACCATTTGATGGCTCCAACATATGCCTATTGGAAAGCCAGAATGAGAATCTTCCTAAAATCAATGGATGAGAGTGTGTGGCGAGCCACAGTAACTGAATGGAAAACTCCTACCATTGAAGTAACTGAATCCGACGGTTCAAACTATGTCTGTACCTGCTTATTATTTATGGACCACTATTCAGAAAAGTGAGTATAGTGCCAATTCTAAAGCACTAAATGCAATCACTTGCGCACTATCACCGATGAGTTCAAAAGAATCATATCCTGTGATACTGCGAAACAAGCCTGGGATATACTAGAAATGACACACGAGGGTCATCAATTATCAAAAAGTCTAAAGTCCACTCCTTACAACCAAATTTGAAGAGAAATTCATATGGAGGAAAATGAAATGTTTATGGACTTTTACACTAGACTAAATGACATTGTAAACTCAATGTGGGGTCTTGGCGATAAAATCCCAGAAAGTAAAGTGTGTGCAAAGATATTACGCTCACTTCCTGAACGGTTCAATTCTAAAGTAACCGCGATCCAAGAACTTCGTGATACGGATAATATGAGGGTAGAGGAATTAGTTGGTTCTTTACAAACCTACGAGTTAAACTTTAAAGCTCCTAAAGGTAAATCAATTGCTCTAAAATCCTCTAAATGTAATTTAGATTCAGAAGATGATATGGCTCTTTGGCTAAGAAATTCTACAAGATTTTTAAAAGCAAGAAAATGGTTGATTTCCAAAAATCAAACGATAAAAAGAAGTTTAGACCCAAATCTCAAAAATCTTTGAAAGATAGTCAATGTACAACTGTCAAGAATATGGGCATTTGGCAAATAGATGTCCCAAAAAGGACAAACCCAAGAAGAAGAGTATGTTGGCTACGTGGATGAATCATCTGATTCTGAAACTTCTTCTGAATCAGAAGATTCTGAAACTGAGTTAGGGAATGAAGTTAAAGCACTTATGACTCTAGCCAAATTCACATTTTCAGATAATGACTCAACAAGTGAAGAAAATCTGAGTAGTGAATATGAAAATGAAGATAATCTTCAAGATGCTTACAATGCCCTATACAAAGAAAGTTGTAAAATTGCTGTCAAACTTAAACTTCAAGCAGAAAAGTTTTCTAAACTCAAAGAATGTTTTGAATCACTTGTCTTAGAAAAATCACAAATTTCAGATTGTTTTGAAAAAATAAAATGCGATTTGGAATTCAAGAATTCTTTAATTGTTGATTTGAAATCTGAGATTGAAAATCTCAAAAAGGAAGTATCTTCTCTTCTGAGTCAAAAGGACACATGGAAATATGCCCAAGGTGATCCAAAGTTAGAAAAACTTTTATCCGGATCAAGAAAATGTGGCGATCTATCCGGGCTGGGCTATGATAAAATTTATCTCCTAAACAAAAGTATACTCCTCCTATGTTTGTGAAAGGAGAGTCCTCAAACTCAAAAGGGAAAAATACTTATCAAGGTTTTTCTAAAAATTCAAAAACTCTTCAAAAATTTGAAGTAGTCATGTCAACTTTAATCAGAAACGAAATCCACTAGCTGAAAAGATAGTAGATTTACTTAAGGAGCTCCTAAATCTAACTCTATAGGTTATTCTTATAACTATAAATAAAAGAAGACCAACTATGTTCCTAAACCAAAACAGTTATGAAATGGGTTCCAAAAGTCACCTGCTTGGTTGCTCACATTGCTTTCAAAGCAACAAGTCATTCAAAGTGGTACCTAGACAGTGGATGCTCTAGGCATATGACAGGTGACAAAGCTTTATTCACGGATCTAAAAGATATGACTGATGGTTCAGTCACATTTGGTGATGGTAGCAACTGCAAGATTATAGGCCAAGGTACGGTTCAACTTTTTAATCTTCCTGTATTTAAAAATGTTTTATATGTTGAAGGCCTAAAACATAACTTAGCATATCTCAGATATGTGATAACCATAGTGTTCGGTTCTCTAATCAAAGCTGTGAGATACTAAATAATAAGGGTTCTGTAATATTAACTGGACATAGAACGTCTGAAAATTGCTATACTACTATAGCGAATCCAGCTCATCTAATCAAACATGTTACATGTTCATACAGACGAGACTGATTTATGGCACAAGCGTCTTGGACATGTTCATTATCGAAATTTATATAGATTGAGCAATCAAGAACTTATAAGAGGTTTACCCAACTTCAGAAATTAGATAATATGTGGTGAATGGCAGATAGGCAAACAAACAAAGAACTCACACAAAAGGTGAATTCAAATACCACATCAAAACCACTCGAACTTCTTCACATGGATCTAATTGGACCTACTAGAACGGAAAGTCGTGGTGGTAAAAAGTATATTCTGGTAATAGTTGATGACTTTACCAGATACACTTGGGTAGTCTTCTTAAGGGATAAATCTGAAACCCTTGAAGAAGTAAGAAAAGTTCTCAAAAGGATTTAAATTGAAAAAATCTTCTCAAATCAGTAAGATTCGTAGTGATCATGGATCTGAATTTGAGAATAGCAATTTTGAGAAGTTCTGTACCGACCAAGGAATATTACATGAATTCTCAGCTCCCAAAACTCCCACAACAAAATGGAATTGTGGAAAGAAAGAATAGGTGCTTCAAGAATGGCTAATGTCATGTTGAAATAGCGAAGCTCTCTAAAAATCTTTGGGTTGAAGCTGTAAATACAGCTTGCTATATTATTAACCGAGTTTATACTAGCAAAGATAATAATAAAACGGCTTACGAATTATGGTTCAACAAAAAGCCTACTGTCAAATACTTTCGAGTTTTTGGCAGCAAATGATATATTTTACGTAATCGTGAAAATTGGGAAAATTCGATACAAAGAGTGATGAAGGGATTTTTCTAGGATATTCTTAAACAGTCGTGCTTATAGGGTTCTGAACAAAAGGACTGGTGTGATTCAAGAATCCATCAATGTTGTCATTGATGATCACTAAAAAGCCAATCTCGAATTCAGATAATGATGAAGTTCTAATCATTGATAAATCCGATACTTTATCAAATCAGACTGAATCTGAATTGAGGACTGTTAAAGATCATCCACTACTCAAATCTTGGAAAACCTCCATTGGTGTTCGCAACCTTAGACAACTTGAGGATTTATGTAATTATGTATGTTTTACATCCCAAATAGAACCATCCAATGTAAAAGAAGCTCTTGCTGATGAGAAACTGGATTGCAATGCAAGAAGAACTTAATCAATTTGTAAGAAATGATGTTTGGTATCTCGTACCAAGACCTAAAGACAAACACATCATTGGAACAAATGGATTTTCAAAAATAAGTCGGACGAAAGTGAAAATATAATTAGAAACAAGGCTAGACTAGTGGTACAAGTTTACTCAAATAGAAGGAATTGATTTTGATGAAACTTTTGCACCGGTGCACGTCTTGAATTTATCAGGCTATTTATATCCATTGCATGTTTTAGAAAGATAAAAATATATCAAATGGATGTGAAAAGTGCTTTTCTCAATGGCGTTTTACATGAAGAAGTATAGTTTGAACAACCAATGGGTTTTGAAGATCCCAAAAATACTGATCATGTGTATCGGCTTAAAAAGGCACTTTATGGATTAAAACAAGCACCTAGGGCATGGCATGAGAACTAACAAAATTTCTTTTAAGTCACAATTTTCAAATGGGATCTGTTGATAAAACTCTATTTTAAAAAACATAATGATCATATCTTAATATACAGATTGTATGTTGATGATATCATCTATGGATCAACTTGTACTAACTTGACTACTGAGTTTGCAGACTTGATGAAATCAA